>CM060320.1:16459923-16467423 GCA_030674155.1 Stramonita haemastoma
GAGAGGGGGGAGGGAGAGACAGAGACAGATTGATAATCTGCCTTTCCAAGGGCAACAGATCAGTATTAATATATTGTTTTTATCCAGCTATTGCCCATGAAAGGGACTCTCAATAATGAAAACAAGTAATTTCAGCTATAGAGAGAAAGAGACAAACACAGAGTCAGACACAGACAGACAGACAGAGAGACATAATAATCAAACAAAATAAAAGGGTGTGTTCAGTTTAGGGGGTAATGTTGAATGACACCAGTATTCAGGACTATTGCGATTACTTCTATCTATCGATTGTTATATTTATTACATAACATTACAATTATAACAGAATCCTACTGTTCTAAAAATAAAAAAAAAGCAAACCAACAAATAAACCATAAAAATACCTGATAGAAACACAAAGAACAGTACACTGAATGCTTCAAAATCTGTAGTATTATAATACACTCGGAATCCAAAAAAAAAAAAACAACACAAACAGCACATGCTCGAAGAAAAACACCCTGACATGGCTCGTTTGGTCGTTATACTTTCCACCGCAGTCTGAAAACTTGTATGGTCTTATGCTCAACTGCGCGGCAAAAATAAGAAGCAACAAACTTGGAAACTTCTCAGAAGTCAGTCTTTAACAAAAAGTCTGATGAAATACTATCTAACCAATATGAAATGGAGGCTGGGAGGCAGAAAGAAAAAAATCTATGCACATCACTTTCAAACGTCTATACAAAACCCCTGCAGTAACCAAAACCAGCGTGTATGCAATAAATCCCACTACATATAACAACCAATAGGAAGCCACTCTGCAGCTACTGATTTAAATATTCATGCGCAGAGCTCGTGACTCCTCAAATCTGATAATGTAAATGTACAGAAACGGAAGGTTTTTTATAATCGAAAAGATATTGCAAGGCCACCTCTCTGTCACTTGAACTCATTCTGATATGGATAATGGTTTCAGCAAAGCAGATTCCTCCAGGGAACAATTCACGGATGAAACCTCTGCGGATCTCGAGTGACAGCTTCATTTTCAGCATATTCAACGATAGGGGGAAAAAAAGCTGAGCGACTCTGGTATTGTGCAATAGCATCTCAGTTTGCATTCGTGACGAGGCTTCCTGGTGTTTGCACAGTGGAAGATTGGTTATTGTTCTGAAATGCAGGACAGACGTCCGAGTGGGAGTAAAAAAGGTAGAGAATGATATAGGGTAGCCTTTGTTTTCCTATAGACAATGATTGTACCCGGTTCTTCATCCATCACTTCTGCTTTTATCGCCACCCGACGCTTTTCTGTATTTCATCTTAACCTGTTCTGTAGTCGCATGGACCGTGGGGGCACAACTGAAGATTTTGCATCCAGCTTCCTCTTCTCCCCACGGTCCTCCGCCCTCCGTAGTAGATCGTTCCACCCAAGGCCTGTCCACTCTCTGATGTTGTCTTCCCATCGTTTCCTCTGTCTACCTCTTCGTCTCCCTCTCCTTTCTTTTTGTCAGAGATGCTGTACGGCACAGAAAAAGAATGCCAACTGTTCTGTAAAGGAATCAACGCATTTGATGAATCACGTCTTTGTGTACATTGTGACATTAAGATGTAGTGATCATTATGATATGTACAGTCACATACAAGACAATGAAAGGAATGAAAGAAAAGAAAACAAAATAACACGCAGACAGGTTAAATTAACAGGTCATGGCAGATAAGCAGAAACAGTAATAAGACAGGCAAAAAAACAGATAGATACAGACATACTAACAAATAAACGTTGACAGGCATAGACGTAAACCTGAAACACTTTTCATATCTCCACATAAAACCCATCCAATCAGCGCAATTTGTCTAGAATAAAAACCCACGCATATCAATCTGGCAACATTCCCCAGGCAACGGGGCAACCTCTCTGTAGCAACCATTTCGAATATTCATACACAGGCCTCGTCACTCCCCAAACCTGACCAGTGCAAATCTGCAGAGATGCTGAAGGTTTTATGCCGTAATGCCGCCCTAACGACGCCTTTTTGTGGCTGGAGTCTGAACTGTCATGGATAATGGTTCCAGCCTGGCAGATTCCTCTGGAGAATCACTCAGCTATCAAATCATACCAGTCACATCAGGGCAGGGTTGCTGTTGAGCTGTACAGAGATGAGGATAATCTGAAGTCTTGCATTTATAGAAGCCATCGCTATTACGTTGTCTGATATTATCATTCCTATGTTTTTGCGTGTGAGTAGAATTATCATGAACAGTTCATTTTAAAATCTCGATTCCGTTGATGGAATAAAGGAATGAGCATTAAAATAAGATTTGGGGGGTGGGGGTGGAAGAGAAGAGAAAGGAATGACAAGAAAGGGAAGGAGACGGGTTTGGGAGATTGGAAAGACAGGATATAAAGAGACAGAGAGACAAACATAGAAGAGCAGATAGACTGATAGAGACAGAGAAAGTTAGAGATAGGCGAATAGCAGTACAAAGATAGAGAAGAAGTTACAGCACTTTTTTTATTACAAAAATACAATAGAACGAAGGCACTATAAAGTAAACTAATAGCAGAGCTAATAATCACACTTCAGGCAACTTTTCTTTCCCCTCCTCTCCTCTCTCTCTCTCCCTCTCTCTCTCTCTCTCTCTCTCTCTCTCTCTCTCTCTCTCTCTCTCTCTCTCTCTCTTCTCCACACACACACACGCGCGCACATACAAACACACACACACACACACACACCACAACACACACACACACACACACACACACACACACACACATCTCTCAACATTCGCTCAAGATGGACATGCAGCATAGAATATCTGTATACCATGCTTGCTTGTCGTGGTAGTATATTCTAAGATAATGAAAAAGCATCTCCTGGATGTCTGTCTATCAAAAGTTTACTTTTAACATCCTACATTGTTGCTGGGGTTTCTAGTTTGTGTGTGCCATAAACACACACCCCCAAGCTTACTTTACAGTACCCTACATTTTCTTCCCTTAGTCATACAGAATATATTCATTTATGCACATAGCACAAAAAAGGACTTTCTCAAAGCAAACTTTGCTTGAACTGCTACTATCTTAGCCACAGAGAGATGGAAGGAGAAAGGCCACAAAACAAGAAGAGATAATAGATATATCACTCAACTCTCACCCGTACACCTACATAAAAGTCACCCAGTTGTACCAAAGCTTGTGTGAAGTAGATCCTAAGCAAATAAACGTGACAGCATTCCAGGGTCGAAAGTGGGCGTTACACTACTGCTGTGTTTGTGAATAGTCCTACGCAGAGGTTGGTACCCCCTAAACCTGCAGTCATTATAATGTTTATACTGAAATAACATAGCGATGCTTCCTGTCTGTCACAAAGATGATGATGATCATGATGATGATGATGAGGAGGAGGAGGAGGAGGAGGAAGACAAATTTTGTAAATTGTACATTTGACATAACAGCTTTTTTTTAGACTCCTGTTGGAATTAAGACCATAGAAGTTTTCTATGTAACTTATTTATACTCAGGCTATCTTGAAACACAAAAAGTTTAAAGTCCTTTATTGCTGCGTCATTTCGCAAGGGTCTGAATTGGAGATACGGTTGTATGGCGTTTACACCGTGGAATATTTGTTGCAATTTTTACATGCATTCAACAGAGGCATGTCCCTGGGAGCAGAAAATATAGGGATAGATATTAGTTGGGTGGCTTTAACTATGAACCATTCTCCCACTTTCTTCATCCATCACGCTATTGTTTTATATCAGTTTCGTGTCCAGTTTGACTGTACTTATCGCCTGCATACCTATCACTTTGAGAAGTACAATACAATAGATTTTATATACTATGGTATTACATATACAACATACAGAGAGGAAAGTGAGACAGACAGATACGCAAGCAGAAAGACGAGAATAATGTTCCTCTTTCTTAAAAAAATAAACAAGAAGAAAGAGAGGTTATAGGTGGACTCTCTCTCTCTCTCTCTCTCTCTCTCTCTCTCTCTCTCTCTCTCTCTCTCTCTCTCTCTCTCTCTCTCTCTCTCTCTCTCTCTCTCAATCTCTCTCTGTTCTTATTTCTTAAAAAGAAACAAGAAAAGAAGGAAAACACATAGATGGACATCCCCCCCCCCTCTCTCTCTCTCTCTCTCTCTCTCTCTCTCTCTCTCTGTTTATGTGTCTGTCCCCTCTCACCCGTTTTCTCTCTCTATTTCTTCCACGTTCTTCTTATAACACACACACTCACTAACTCACTCACTCACTCACTAACTCATTCCCTCACTCACTCATTCTCTGACCATCTCTATTCCCTCCTCCCACTCTCTTCCTCATCGATTCTCCCCAATCCATTAGTTCTGAGAAGCCTCCCAATATCCCTCACAATGCCAAAATTCATTCTCCTTTCATTCCCAAAGCTGACGCTGAGGCGACGCAAGGAAGGGCAAATATTTGCCTGCATCCAGATTTATGGACCTGGCATGATTACACTTTTTTTTCTGTGCCATCCATAATCTCAGTGTATGGCGCAATAAGAAAAGTCCACCGCACAGAGTCTGAGAGAGAGAGAGAGGGGAGGGGGTGAGGGGCGAGGGGGTGTTTTCCCCTCGCTTTCATATGCTTCCTGCTGGCAAAGGGGGAGAATAAGGTTGAAAAGACCGAATTTTGCAATCGGTGGATTTTTTTAAGATGGTTTGAAGCTGACAAAATTAATGGAAATAATTGACAGTTTTGTTCGAGTAGAAGTTTAACTGCCAGAAAATGCGTGTTGCACCCTCTTGTGTGCTACATTCTGATGTTAAAAACAAACAATGGGGTGTTAATCAATTAAATTGCATGTTGATTGCCTCCTTTCTGAAATACTTTTACATGCTGGGTATAAAAATCCTTGTGATTGAGTTTAGAAACCAAACTAATATGATAAAAGATATCTTTATAAAGCATATCACAAAATAAGAGAGCGGTATTATGTCAAAATCACACGCGAACACGCAAGTATTCAGAGGAGGTGGTTGAGAAAAAGAAGAGAAGGATCAATCAGATTTGTAAAGGTAAAATAATGAAGATGAAGAACGAGAGAGAGTGAGAAAGAGAGAGAGAAAGAGAGGATCGGAGAGAGAGGGGGAGGGAGAGAGAGAGAGAGAGGAAGAGGAAAAGAGAGGAGAGAGAGAGAGAGAGAGAGAGAGAGAGAGAGAGAGAGAGAGAGAGAGAGAGAGAGAGAGAGAGAGAGAAGAGAGAGAAGAGAGAAGAGAGACAGAGACAGAGAGGGAGGTGGGGGGGGTAGAACGAAGACAGACAAACAAGCACACTGACAGAGAAAGATACCAACAGTCTGATATAGAAACACAACCCCAGAGGAATTACCTTCCAATCCACCCAATCTATCAACATAAAAAAAATCCTCCAATCAACAAAAGTCTGCCTGCAACAAAAAATAAAAACCCCACGCATATCAATCTCACAACATTACCCACGCAATGGAGAACCACTCTGCAGCAACAAACGCAGTATTCATGCGCAGGCCTCGTCACTCCCCCAAAACTGATTGGTGCAAATCTGCAGACATTATGAAGGCTTTATGCTGCAATGCTATCGAAATGTCGCCCCTTAGTGGAACTTTAGCTCAAACTGCCATGAACAATGGTTTCAGCCGGGCAGATTCCTCTAGAGAATCGTTTGATCATCAAGGCATACCAGTCCTATAAGAGGAGGGGTTGCTGTTGAGCTGTACAGAAACGAAAGTAGGCTGAGGGTTTCCAGGTATGGGAGCGCGCCATTGCCATTAGGTTCTGATTGTGCGATATCCTTCCCTGTGTGTTTGCACAGTGGATCGCGGGGTTTTTTATTCTGAACTATTCACTGTGAAAGCTTTACTCTCTTGGGGAAAACAAAAAGAATGGGAAGTGAAATGATATAGGGAAAGGAAGAGGAGGGAAAGGAGAGAGAGGAGAAAAACACAAATGGGGAGATGAAATAGACAGACAGAGATAAAAGGCACAAAGACAGACAGACAGTCAGATAGATAAAGAGACAAACAGATAGATACACATAGAAAGACAAACAAACAAACTGATAAACAGACAGATAGAGAATGTCAGATAAAGGCACTAAGCAAGACTGAAAAAAGGATAGAAAAGAATTTAAGCGATTTTTTTTTTTTTTATCAGAAATGTAATAGAAAAATACCCAGACCAAAATTTTACAACAGAAGGTCTTTGGAGAATAGACCTTCTTCAAGAAAGTGTATCCTTTTTAGAGTCGTCATTATTAATGAGAATTAAAGAATCATAACAAAACAAATGTGCAAGAACAAAAAATCCATTTCTGCACCAGCCATCCATGGCCATGTGGTTAGTGTCTTAGGTTATGAGCAAGAGTGGGGAATCGAGTGCTGGTCCTGTGTAATTCGCCAGTGTCATAGGTCTCTGGCTGTGAATTCGTCCAGTGTCATAGGTCTCTGGCTGTGAATTCGCAGTGTCATAGGTCTCTGGCTGTGAATTCGCAGTGTCATAGGTCTCTGGCTGTGAATTCGCCAGTGTCATAGGTCTCTGGCTGTGAATTCGTGCAGTGTCATGAGGTTCTCTGGCTGTGAATCGCAGTGTCATAGGTTTTCCATCTCTGGCTTCTCCTACCCAGATTGACTTTGCTATGGGCTCTTTGGGAAGACTGAGACCACACAGTCAACCTTCGTCCACTTTACGGATGCAGTTTTGAGAATGTTGCTCAAGTGATCAACACCGCAGGTGTCTCTATCTCTCAGGCCCAGTTGATGCCAGGATACTTTACGGTAGAAAACGTTGGGTACAGCCTTGTCATGCAAAGTCCCAAAGCACGCGTTTCCATAGCAGCAGAATTATATCATCCTTATCACCATTTATCATCATGCAACGAAGCAAAATTGTCCTTGATTCGGTGGGCCAAGTCGATCTGATCTGATGATGATCCCAGTCTTGGTTTCTCATGCACCTCTGTGTCTGTGGTGAGTTTGTGTCAAAGCCTTCGGCTTCAGAGGTTCACAAAAGGTCATTGGTGGATGTTGTTGTGGTCACCAACCTGGGTGGGCCTCTCACTCTGTCTGGCTCTAAACTTAAGTGCAAGTATTACTGTTGTAAGGGGCTTAGTAGGTGGCGTCCTGCGTATGTGAGCTCAGAACAGGCGCCAATGAAGCAGAGAGAGTTGAAGGAAGGTAGACAGATAGGCAGACTGACACAGACAGATACCAATAGTCTGATAGAAACACAGTCCCAGAGGAATTACCTTCAATCCATCCACCAACATAACAATCGACCAATCAACAAAGTCTGCCAGCAATAAATAAAAACACGCATATCAATCTAGCAACATTACACACGCAATAGGGAACCATTCTGCAGCAAACAAATTCGAGTATTCATGCGCAAGCCGCCTTACTACCCCTAGCAAATACTGCAGAGATCCTGAAGTCTTGCTTTTTGCTGCAGTACCATTGCCTTCTTTCTCTTGACTGAAACCAGGACTGTCATGGATAAACGGTTTCTGCCTGGCCGATTCTCT
>CM060320.1:16469923-16474923 GCA_030674155.1 Stramonita haemastoma
ATCTTTTTATCTGATGGAAAATTAGGCCTTGACTCTGGAGATAGCATGTCATCAGAAGAAGAACCACCTGGGTTAGTTGTTTTTTTTTCTCTCCCAGTTGGATTTGTTTGTTTCTGAGAGTGGGGAGTCTACGGCTGAAGTTTGCCATAAACATCACAGTTGCTCTGGCCTCGTGCGGTTTAGCCTTGATATCCTTTACACTTATGTACCTGTAGTACGATAGCGTGGAAGCCTTTGGGGTTGGGAGTTCATGGAAGAAGATGATTAGGTGGAGGTTGTGGTGGTCACCAATCCACTGGACGCCTCCCTCAGTCTGCCTCCCTGGCCAGCAATTATATCATCAGTAGGGGTCTTTGAAGAAAGACGAGGTCCTGCATGTGCCAGTTCAACACATGCACTCTTGAACACCACCAAAGTGACACAGCTGCATTGCAGGGCCCCTCTGGATAGTGGCCCCACGACAGCATGGCATTGATAAGCTCCATGTGGGTTTTTGACCATGATGCTACAACTTAAGGGTAGACACGGGTCCACGTCACTTTTTGACCCGTGTCTACCCTTAAATGAGTATAACCAAGGCGGAGAGTTCACAATGAGCGATGTGGAAACATGAGTGTTACATAAAATAACGTAGCAAAACAAATTGAAAAACCAAAACAATTAACAACAAGTGTGTAAAATAGCAAAACAAGCAACAACAGCCAAACAGAAAACAGGCTTTGCTGAAGTTCTATGACGTTCAAAAGAACCAGCGCTATCTAATGGATGAAATGTGTAGAGACCCGGTGGTAAAGCAGTGTGCATACCTTAAGCTCTTAGCGCGTTACTGTTAAGCATAGCAACAGGTGAAAAGTAAAACTCTGTATGCTCCCATCATGCTACCTCTTACATTCAGGCAATAAATCAGTAAAACAAACAGCAATAATAACACTAGTACCAACAGAGGTTGCCTGCAGTAACCTCAACAGCTGAAAAACAAGAAAAACAGTCAAAACCACAGCAACGACATTTTTAACAACAATAACAAAGATATGAACCAAACAAAACCAGCAGCAACATTAACAACATCTGCAGCAAGAGCAGCAACATTAGAAGCAGCACAAGCAGCCACATTAACATAAAGAACCAACAATACTCACAACCACCACCATCACCACCACCACCACCATCATCTCCACCACTACCGTAAAACAACAAAATTGAGTCATCCAGGTCCCAAAAGGTCACGTCATGGCTCTATAATATATCCCGAAGAATGAGCAAGCCGTCGGGTAAAAATCCTCCAAAGATATGTAGATATCCACAAGGCTTTCAAACATCTTCTCCACAGAGACAGCATACTCCGAAAAGGAACCGGAACAGAAACCTCCCCAGGAAAAAAGAAAACAAGAATCAAAGCCCAACGTCACCATCACCACCAACAACCACCACAAACAAGAGAGGTAACTCCCAGCAACCAAATCGTCGGAACAGACGACTTTTGCCAGGATGGTGTATGCGAGAAGCGACTGCATTTTATACCCCGGTGAAATGAGGCCGGCCCAGTCAATATTGAAACAAGCCCCTGTTTATAAATATGACTCTCTAATATTGGTGTTTAAATAGAGAAAGGTGCCTCGTCCCCTCCCGACAAGCCGGCTCACAGGCGAGATGAGTTTGTCCATTCTTTGAACCTGGAGAGGGGCTCCAGATTTACAAATATTGATAAAGTGCTGCGCCAGGGCTAGGAACCTGAGGGCTGATTGGATCACATAGGAGCCCTCGGCGGGGCCCTGGCCAATAGTTTCACTGTCACAAGTTGATGAGTTCTCTAATATTTATTTTGATATGCTGCGCAAAGTCAGGGGACAACAAACTAAAGAGGGCTAGGGGAGGGGGGGGGGAGAGGAGGAGGTAAGGGGTGGGTGGGTGGGGATAGATGTTGACAGCGACCACAGAGATGACAATGCTTCTGGTGCCAGCTCAAACCTGGGCAAATCTGCATGGTAAACACTTCCCCGTGTGCATACTAAACCTCCACCCACCCCCCCCCCCACCTCATCCCATCCCTCCTTACCAGTAGCCCCTAACCCTCTCCCCCCCTCCCTCCCCCTCCTCCTCCCCCGGGCAGCTCAGCCAAGGCATATTTGAGGAGCTGACAATCCTGGCCGACCCTTGATTCGGATCTGTTGGCTTCTAGTGTGATTCCAGCCCCTGCACAAGTTGAAATTAATAGCGGCAATAAACACTCGGCCGGTTAATTGAATCAACAGATCGCCCTGCTCTGCGATGCTTCGTGCCAACTCCAAAGTAAATAGGTTTTTTAGGGTCAGGCTCTTCTTTAGTATTGGCATAGCAAAGTTTGCTCGGCGGTCTGGGCATATACACTCTCTAGCACACACACTCACACGCGTGCACACACACACACACACACACACACACACACACACACACACACACACACACACCACACACACCACACACACACACACACACAACACGGTGCACATACACCACATACACACACACTGCAGCGTGGTGAGAAGTACACAAACACACACACACACATACACAAACACAAACACACACACACATACACACACACACACAACACAAGCACGCGCGCTTATACACGCACATGCCGCAGCCCGTTTGGTTGTATGTATATTATGCAGCCATGTAATCAGGCATGCATCATTTTAAGCACACACTCCCGTATGTGCACATGCAAGCACGTGTACACATATACAAACATATACACATATATGCACCTACACACACACACACACACACACACACACACACACACACACACATACACACACACATACATACATAACACACACATATTCACTCACACATTCACACGCAAAACAAACATGCGAGTGTATTTCCGATCGCAGACATGCATCAATCTATAAGTGCAAATATATGTACATGGACCCGTGACCAAGGTGCCTACGCATATAACAGCATGTGCATCATCAGAAATCGATGTCTTATGGTAGCATATCCGTGCATGGTCACGGCAACAAACATGTAGACCTGCACAATGGTGTACATTCCCACCATAGAGGCACACGCACGTACAAGCATACTCTCTCTCTGTGTCTCTGTCTCTGTCTCTCTCTCTCTCTGTCTGTCTCTCTGTCCTCTGTCTCTGTCTCTGTCTGTCTGTCTGTCTCTCTCTGTCTCTCTCTACACACTCTGTCTCTCTTCCCTCACACTCATAAATACACACATACATACACACTCCCTCTGTCTCTTTCTTTCTCACACTAGCCCTCTCCCTCCCTCCTTCTCTGTCTCTCTCTCCCGGATCCTCCCCCCCCCCCCACACACACACACAAACACACACGCAAAGTTAAAGACAGACAGACACACACACAACACACAACGCACGCACGCACACACACACACACACACACACACACACACACACACACACACACACACACACACACACACAACACACATACACAAGAGCGAGAGATAAGGTCCAAGGAGAAGAGACAACACAAACAAAATGAAGATGGTTCTCTCTCTCTCTCTCTCTCTCTCTCTCTCTCTCTCTCTCCTCTCTCTCTCTCTCTCTCTCTCTCTCTCTCTCTCTCTCTCTCTCTCTCTCTCTCTCTCTCTCTCCATTCCCCAAGCTATAGCCTAGCCCCCCCACCCCCCCACCCCCAAGTCAAATTTAACTTGGACATTTAAGACGTAATCGTTGAGGAGAACCGATGCCCAGGGGTCTGCCTCCCTCGCCTCCTGCTTGTCTAATAGAATGGCTTGTATGAAGAAGCATGTCTGGTCAACACAGCCTCTTGCCCAGTTAAGCACGTGCAGCCCAGAAATCGTTGTGGTGGTTACAGTCATGGCAAACACGTGGCTGGAGTTCATTTCCTTCACTGTGGGCTGTAGACATGGCTGGGTAAAGTGGAGGTCAACACCATCATGTCTGCTTGGTTGTCCTTTTTTCTTTTTTTTTTTTTTTTGAGGCTGTAGAGTCTAGGAGGGGGGGGGACAACAAGGAGGGTCCAAATGGAAATGTGTGTGGGTTTCTATTTTCTGGTGTCAACAAAGGTCTGTGAATGATGAGTGTGTATGTGGGGGGGGGGGGGGGGATCTTGTGTGTTTCAAGAGTTTCAAAAGAAGGTGAGGAGAGGGTGGGGGGAAGAAAGATAGACTAACAGCATGCATGCAGGACACACACACACAACACAACACACCACACACCACACACACACACACACACAACACACACACACACCACACACACACACACACACACACACACACACACAGAGGCAAGGACAAAGATGGCAAAACAGAGAGAGAATGACCTGGCAAAATTTGCTTTGAAGAAGTGGTCAAAATTGCTTTATCTTTTCTTTAAAAAAATTGAATTAGAAAGAGAAATCCTTGAAACAGTGTAGATAGATATAATATATATATATATATATACAGATCTAGATATATATAATATATATATGTATATATGAATATATCTAGCTGGAACTACCTCTATCATCACTTACGCCATATCTAGTAGTTCTGCTGGATTCCCTGAAGATTTTGAGATCGCTTTCCTGGATTATAACACTATGAAGGCAAAGTTGCCACAAACACATATAGAAAAGCAAAAAGAAAATGCAAACAAATTAAAAGAAAAAGAAAAGAGGAAGAATAAGATCAAGCAGTGAAATAAGACACAGACAGCGTCAGAGATTAAGAAAAGATAATGATAGATAATCCCCATCATTATCTTCTCCAGTCCACAGCACGTGCAGCAGCCCAGACATGGTTGTGGTGGTTACAGTCATGGCAAACACGTGGCTGGAGTTCATTTCCTTCACTGTGGGCTGTAGACATGGCTGGGTAAAGTGGAGGTCAATACCGTCATGTCTGCTTGGTTGTCCTTTTTTCTTTTCGTTTCTTTTTTTTTTGAGGCTGTAGAGTCTAGGAAGGACAACAAGGAGGGTCCCAATGGAAATGTGTGGTTGCTATTTTCTGGTGTCAACAAAGGT
>CM060320.1:16479923-16492423 GCA_030674155.1 Stramonita haemastoma
AGAGAAAAACTGATTGTTAATTATGTGATTACAGAGCAGACTTTTGTGCAGACGCCTTCAGAAAAAAAAAAGCGAACGAAAATGTTCCTATGATTTCAGCAACCAGCACTTAGCGCTTCCATTTTTACAAACATTAAGAATTTTTCCGCATCCACAAACATTTTTGATGAATTTTACAATCCCAAAGACAAAGGGAACCGCTGGTTTCAAAATTACCTTTTCAATCAAAAACTAAATTTTCGCAATCACACACAGCATCTGAAATCTTCCTGGCAAAAAGCTCTTGTCTTTAGTGTTTAGTATGGGCTTATACAAATAACGAACGGCTTTCAAAAAACATTCGTCTATTGATCTGTTGTGTGTATAGACTGGATTGTACTTGCTAGATGTACGGGTCTGGAAGGCAGTTTTATCCCAGGTCTTTGAAAACCTGGTCAGTATCAAGGTCTGGTAATCTGCCTGGGGAGACTCCTAACCCATCCCTGTAGGTAAAGGTGTCCCATAACCTATGAGGTGTAGGGGAGCAAGGCATCAGAGACCTCAGCTTCTCTAGGGGCCAGAATATTGAGGGCGGCGGTGCCCATCTCCTCTCCCTCGCTGCTTTACCTTCCCCGACTCTAAAGAGGACAGGTACCTATTTACAGCTGGGTGAACTGAGAGACTGTACTGAAGCCAAGGCGCGCAAACGGTCACCCATCCAATGGATAACCACCACGCTCGATGCTGCTTAATCTTAGCATGGGGAAACCCAGTGCACTGACCACTGTGCTATCCCGTCCCCCTGGATATAGCTTAAATTCGGGCTGCTCTTCCTAGGGAGAGCGTGTCGCCACAAGTACAGCGCTACCCACATTTTTTTCCCTGTCTACAACTGTATTTCTTTCTCAATCAGAGTGGCTTTTTTCTACAGAATTTTGCCAGGGACAACCCTTTTGTTCCCGCGGGTTCTTTTACGTGCGCTAAATAATGATGCGTAAACACGGGACCTCGGTTTATCGTCTCATCCGAAAGACTAGCAACCAGATCATCACATCTTGTCTAATAGATGGGGGAAAGGTTTTGGGCCTAAATGGGATTCGAACCATCGCACACTCCGACCTGGATTTTTCGCTTTCTACGCAGGTGCGTTACCTCCAGACCACCGATACACACACACACACACACACACACACACACACACACACACACACACACACACACACACCCACACACACACACACCACCACCACCACCACCACCACCACACACCACACCACACCACACCACAACAACACACACACACTCATCCCCCCTCTCCCCCCAGACAGACAGACAGACAGACAGACAGACAGACAGACAACACACACACACACACACACACACACACACACACACACACACACACACACACACACACACACACACACACACACACACACACACAGAGATCTAGTTAATTTGGTCGTTAAATCCAAAACCATATAGTGTGTAGGACCTGTATTGGCTTATACCGTCCTCATGAAACGGGAGAGGAGTGATAGAGGGAGGGGAGGGAGGGGGCTGGAGGGCTAGGAGGGGGAAGGATAGAGAGAGAAGGGGGGGAGGAGGGGGGCATGCTGGTGGTGGTAGTGATGGTGGTGGAGGAGAGTAAACAAGGTGTGAGGGCCCTGGGAAAGAGGAGGGCTGATGAGTGATGGTGCTATGGTGTTGACATCGTCCGTCACCTGGGAGAGTATTATCGAGAGAGGGAGAGAGAAAGAGA
Source organism: Stramonita haemastoma (assembly GCA_030674155.1). Classification (NCBI taxonomy): domain Eukaryota; kingdom Metazoa; phylum Mollusca; class Gastropoda; order Neogastropoda; family Muricidae; genus Stramonita; species Stramonita haemastoma. Next base: position 16,481,665 of record CM060320.1, read on the forward strand.
GGCAGGAGGGAGGCAGCGATACATCTTTCTACCCCCACACTCTGTGGGGGGGGGGGAGGGGGGGTTGCGGTGTTGTAGTGTGCGTGTGTGTCGGGAGGGGGGGGGGTTGTGTTGTGTTGTACGGTAGTGTTGTGTTGTGTTGTGTTGTGGTTGTGGTGTGGTGTGGCGTGCGTGCGTGCGTGCGTGCGTGCGTGCGTGCGTGCGCGTGTGTGTGTGTGTGTGTGTGTGTGTTGTGTTGTGTTGTGGTATGTGTGGGGGGTGGGGTTGTGGGGGGGGGGGATGTGTGTACGTGTGTGCACGTGTGTGTGTATGTGTGTGTATGTGTGTGTGTGTGTGTGTGTGTTTGTGGTGTGGTGTGCTGTGGTGTGCTCTGGTGTGCTCTGGTGTGGTGCGGTGGTATAGTGTGTTGTGTGTGTATGCTGTTGTAGTGTGTGTGTGTGTGTGTGTGTGAGTGTGAGTGTGTGTGTGTGTGTGTGGTGTGTGTGTGTGTGTGTGTGTGTGTGTGTGTGTAGTGTTGTAGTGTGTGTGTGTGTTTGTGTGTAGTGTTGTATTGTGTGTGGTGCTGTAGCGTGTGTGTGTGCTGTGTTATGGTGTGTTGTGTGTTGTGGTGTGTGTGTATGTGTGTATGTGTGTGTCTACACACTCTACACTCTCTGGCTCTAGCTCTGACACACACCCAGAGTCAAGAAAAACACACCATCAACGTCAGCAAGGGTACAGGGTCAAAACTATGGAAACCCATTTTCCTCCAATAGACGGCTGAACCTTTGGCCGTCAGACAAACGAGACAAGAGGACGACAGTCATTAATTCTCACCCTCCTCCTTGGCCTCTCTCAACACCAGGGGCATGACCTTGTCCAATACCTCTGGCTGAGGCCTAGCTACTACGGCTTCTTCTGGTCACTGGGAGAGAAACAGACGTTGATGGGAGTTCTCGGTGTCGTCAGGGTGACCTTAGCAAACATATGTAGAGATGAGTTGATCTCTTTGAGAAGTCGTAGATGGAAGGACCCCTAGTTACTGAAACTTTTGAGGAGGGTTTTCTGGGGTAAGTTGAACTTTACTGATCTCATCCTTCTGCAGTATGCCTACTTCATGCTATCCGTACCTCTTATCATTGCCAGTACCCTCTTCAGGGAAAGATGGATGGGCTTGGGTAATTATGTGGGTAGGATACAATGTATGCATTTGCACATGGGACTTTGTTGTTTTTCTCCCCTGTTCTTTAGCTATAGCTCTGAGGTTCACCCAATGGTAGTAGTCTTCAGTTTAACGTCTTTCCACTAAGTGATACCTATGGTGAGATTTTGCAAATGTCACTGTTTACCCGCCATTTTTCTGCTGCATTTCGACTTTGGTGATGGTCTTAAGTTAAGAACTTCATCCAAAAGACTTGCCAGGTGATAGAATCAGAATCACTGTTAAGTTTAGATGTGATATCCATACCTTCATACACCATCAGGTTCATATATGCAGACTCACACCATTAGGTAATTTCCTCCCACATTGTGTAGTATGGAGTAGTAAGGTGTTTCAGGGATGCAAGGTTCAAGCATGAAGCAGGAATAGGGAGGAAGATGGGACAGAATGAAATACATCACTTCTTCTATCCCTTCACTTCTTCCTCATCCCTCTCTGGCTCTCGCTCTGACAAATGATGATGGGCAGGGTGTTTGCTGGTGAGATGAGCTCTATAGGAAAGCAAACACAGCAGTGTGGATTATGTTGGAAGCAATTTGTGAAACTACAGTGTCATCAAACAAAGACTGAGTCAGTGAAAAGTAATGGGGATGGAAGGATTTTAACCAGGGAATAATCAGTCATGAATTCTCTTGATAAGAGGCTGTTTTACGATCAGTCTTAAAGCTAGGCCATTGAATGGTGGGTTTGTTTCACTCAAAGATGACAACATTGTCACAAGGCTAATTCAATCAGCTGTTTCTCTTCAATTTTGGAGGGGTTGGATGATGTAGCCTAATAAAGACATATTTCATCAGTGACCTGTGAAAACTGCTTGAGTCTGAAGCAGTCTATATCAACCTACGTCTTTATTTCCAGGCCATGAACATGATTTGTATTCAATGTTGGCTTTCTTCCTATTCCGCTGTCGATACTGCTGCTACTACTATTACTGCAACTACTATCGCTGCCATTTCCACTGCAGCTGTTGCTACCGTTGTTGTTGCTGCTGCTGTTCTTGGCGTTTATTGCTGCTGCTGCTACTACTGCTGTTGCTGCTAATGGTGACGGTGATAATAATGATCTAGGTATATCACACACACACACACACACACACACACACACACACACCACACAACACACACACACACACACACAACATACATACACACACAACATATATATATATATATATATATCTATATATATGTATGTATATTATATATATATATAATGTGTGTGTGTGTGTGTGTGTGTGTGTGTGTGTGTGTGTGTGTGTGTGTGGTGTGTGTGTGTGGTAAATGATTTTTTTTAATGGGAGGATTTGTAAATAAAGAAAAGAAGGGGAGAATCAAAACCAAACTTTTGTGAATGAAAACACAGACAAGCAAGAAAACACCAAACAGAGATCAGGGACACTGAACAAAAGAACGGTATTTCAAAGTACTTGATAAACACAGATGAACCCTTCAACCAGTGCAGCCTCAAAACACATACACAGTCACAGAAAACACAGACACCATAAACGACACACTAAAGGAACAGCATCGAAACTACAGAATCTCATCTCCTCCAGTAGACAGGTGAACCCATGACCCCGAAGACAGACGAAGCATGAAGACTGCAGTAATTAATTCTGCCACCATCCTTACCCTCTCTAAACATCAGGGGCACAAACTTGCCCAATTTTTCTCACTTAGGCTGGCGTCGTCCCGTCACAGGCAAGATACAGACATCGATGGGACTTTTTCATAGCTGACCGTGATGACCTTTAGCAAACATCATTTAATGAGGGATGGTGACTTGCTGTGATCGAAATCAGTTGCAGTGGGATGTTTGAAAGTCTCCCGAAAGACTACAGAGATGCATGGCTCAACTGCAAACAGCTTACTTAACTTGACTTTATCTGTCTTCTTGTACCATTTTTGGCGTCGAGGAGAAAAAGAGCTTTCTGGTCTGCAGCAAATTTGAAGGCCTGGGTGGGTGAGATGTTGTGGGAACCGCAGACAAGACAGTGTTATAATTATAGGCATGTAGAAAGGAAAATCTAAGAACATTTTTTTCTGCCAGCGCATTTGCTTCACTCTCTTGCTTTGACAAATAATGGTCAGTGTGCTTGCTGGTCAAATAATCGTAAGGAAGCCAACATAGCTTCACTGATGATTCTTGATGTACTTTGTAAGGGCATCTTTATCATGGGTAAACACGGGGATGACGTCTAAAATTGACACCAGTGTACATGCCTGCTTTTTAAAATGTATTTTTCTCATCCATTCTTACATTTCAGAGTGGGAGGTGGGGTGGGGGTGGAGTCGGTACTGATGTTAACTCTAGGGGGAAAATTCCCTTGAACAGGCGTCTTGGTTGTGGCTTGAATCTGGACTCAATCCTGGGCTGCCAAATTGCAAGCTCATTGCTCTAGCCACTAATCTACCCCAACCCCCACCCCAACTGAACAGGATAACTAGAACAACAGGAATAAGCAGGATTGAGAAGTTAAAGAAAAATTGTGCTCCTTACTTTTTCTTTTGACTACTTTCTCTCTCTCTCCCCCTTCTCTTTCTTGCTCTGACAAATGATTATGGCCGGTGTGTTTGCCTGTGAAATGAGCTCCATAGAGAAGCAAACACAGCCTTACTGGATTACGTTGGATGCAATTTGAGAAACTTCAGACTGGGTCAACAAGCAGTGAGTGAGTGAGCCAGCCCGAAGAAATGGGGTGAGAGGGATATCATGGATGATGCTTTCAGTGATAAACTCTTTTGATGAGGTGTTTTGGAGCCTGTAAAGTCTTTTGATGAGGTGTCTTGAAGCCATGTAAAGTCTTTTGATGAGGTATCTTGAAGGGAGGAAATTTTTTTGATGAGGTGTCTTGAAGCCAGTAAAGTCTTTTGATGAGGTGTCTTGAAGCCAGTAAAGTCTTTTGATGAGGTGTTTTGAAGCCAGTTGGAAGGCTGGATTATTAGCATGAGGTGTTTATTTCAATTTAAGATAGTTGGTGTGTCATAGAAGCAATTCTGTCACAATCCCTTATCTTTATTTTCATTAGTGTCATTGAAAATATCTACAAGAATAGGCTTTTATCACGTGTCCTAAAAAGCTGTAAGTTTTACGTTATCTTATTCATCCATTGCCTATCTTTTTCTTGTCACTGATACTGATTCAATGTTTTAGCTTGTTACTACTACTACTACTACTACTACTACTACTACTACTACTACTACTACCAGTCCTATCACTCCTCGTACTACTACTACTAACTACTACTGCTGCTGCTGCTGCTGCTGCTGCTGCTGCTGCTGTTATTCCTAAGATGACAATGATAGCAAGGGCGATGATGACAGCAAGGATGACGACTTTTGTTGCTTCTACTTATGCAACGGCTGCTGCTGCTGTAGTGCTGCTGCTACAGCTCCACCTCTACTGCTTGTAGTAATAATGATAATAAACACACACAGTGCATACTAAATAAGGCAACATGCACAAAACCCACAAAACACAAAAGAAACTGACTTTAAAAAATATAAACATTAAACAACAAAAGAAACTACTCCTACATATGCTAGCTACAGTTGTTTCAAAATTTAAAAAAAACAAACAAACATACTAAACATTAGTGCTTTGCACCATCTTTCTGACACAATATTAATGAGGACACCAAACACGACAGCATGGACAAAGGTCAAAACTATGGAAGCCCATCTTTCACAATAGACAGACGTACCCAATTCCAACCAGACAAACCTAGACAAGAGAACGACAGTAATTAATTCCCACCCCACCCCCACCCCTACCCTCTGGCAACACTGAGGGCTCAACCTTGTCTGACTCTGCTCATCCAAACTGGCGACTTCTCCTCACTGGCCACATAACAGGTGAAGAATAGTGACTGCACCTTTCAGGGCTGGCTGGCTGGCTTCACCCCAACCAAATATTTGTTCGTAAGGAACGGTAACCTGTCTTGATCACAATTGATGATTGCTCTTGGTTTCTTGGTACTTTAAGAGAGATGCGGAGAGAAAGACGAAGTGGACGTGAGGAAGGGAGGAGGAAAAGAAAGGACAAGCGATGCTCATCTGGTTCGGTCTTTTTTTTGTTGTTGTCAGAATCTAGAGTTACCACTTATCCCCCTGTCCAGTTGTTTTTTTTCCGGAAACATGAAGACTGGTTTGTTTGGAGGCAAAGCAAGTTTTGCAGGAAGAAAACATAGTGTTAGTTTTATTTATTTTATTTTTTTTATATAGAGGATAAAAGAATAAGCATTCGTGTGCTTTTTTACGTCCAGTCCCCGTGTATGCAGGGTTTTTTTTGTAAATCGTGTCATCTATTCACACCGGTACACGATGGCCTACTCTTACGAAAAGCGGAACAGGATTCAACAGTGTGTGCAAGATGTTCTGCATGCGTTCGCACACAGGGCCTCAGTTTATAGTATCATCCGAAGGACTCTTCACCTCTTGTCCTCACTTGCTCTGACAAATGTGATGGACCAGTGTATTTGCGAGTGAAATGAGCTTTGCAATAAGCCATCAGAGCCTAATTCAATCAGGTTGTTTGCTCTAGTTACTGAATCTATGAAGTCAGTCAATAGGAAATGATGTGATGAGCAAGAAGAGGTTGGAAAAGTGTTTCCAGGAGATTCTAGTGGGTTTGTGTCATAACAGACGCTGTTGGTGACGTTAGTTATTCAGAGGTAGCACCAACCTTCTTCAACTTTTATCTTCTACTCCTCGCCCTTCTCTCCCCCTGTTTTTTGTTTGTTTTGTTTTTGTTAGCCAACTCTATAGGAAGTGAATGAGGCACAGAACTGAATACATAATCTGTTATAAAAGTTTCCCTTTTCAAGATGGCTGTATGCCAAGCTTAAGCCTTAACAAATCAATGGTTCCTTTCATAAATGATGTCAGGAGGTATTCATATGGACCACTGGACTGTTTAGATGTTTCTTTCTTTTGTAATCGGTTATGGGACACCTTTACCTTTACCTTTAACCTGACATTAGCAGCCTACCTTGTGAAGGAAAGAAGGAATGTTTTTTTTCCTGCAGGGGAAGTTTCCAGACCCCAAGAAAATCTATCTTGTTGAGCCTGTACACTTTCCCAAAACAAGCCCTTCAGACACAACAGACGGGGGGATTCCCCTCTTTCTCTCACTCCAGACTGTCAAGGTCATAGAGCATGGGTTGCACGTGAACAGGGCGAAGAATGCGGAACTGGTGAAACTGATCATGTCTCCTCCGCCAGCCAGCCCACGCCACGTGCACAGAGCACAGATTGCACGTGCAGACAACGAGGAATGCGGAAATAATGAAACTGATAATGCGTCCTTGACTAAACCCAGACGGTCAAGGCCACAGGGCACGGACTGCACGTGAATACAGCGAAGAATGTGGAAAAAGAAAAAAAAGGTATGAAAATTGACCTTGCACGGGCTGTGTGCACGTAGATAACATGGCGAAGGAGGTGTTGTGTACGTGCTAGACCAAAATAGATTGACACTATGTCTGGTCCACGTCTGTCTGTCTGTCTGTCTGTCTGTCTCTCTCTCTCTCTCTCTCTCCTCTCTCTCTCTCTCTCTTCTCTCTCTCTCTCTCTCTCTCTCTCTCAAATTGTCAACAAGACTTCTGGAAAGCACTGCACACAGTAAACAAACAAAAAGAAAACTCAGGTGCAGAACAAAATATCCATCGAAGAATGGCATCATCAATTTAAAAGCGTTTTAGAAAATGACATCCATTTTGAAGACGATGAGAGCTTTGAAGTTAATGACGTAGATGAGCTGGATCGACCTATTCAAAAAGAAGAAATACTAGTGGCTATAAGATATTTAAAATGCGGTAACGCTCCGGGGACAGATAAATTAATTGGTGAGTTTTTCATAAACTTTGGAGAACAGTCTATAGACTTTTCAGTGAAATTATTCTTAAACACTTTTATTGAAAAGGGGGATTATCCAGAGGGTTGGTTGGAATCAATGATACTGCCACTTTATAAAAAAAATAATAATAATGAGATGTAAACAACGTAAACAACTATAGGGGACTTTCGTTATGCAATACTGCTAGTAAATTGTTTAGTTCAGTTATAAATAAGCATTAAATTTTTTTTTATCACATGGAATTGATTTAGCTAATATCACAGGTGAACACCATGCAGGCTTCAAGAAAAATTATGCTCCTGTTATTTTTTGGTCAGATGTTCATTGTTGATCATATGTTTACTCTGTTTACTGCAGTACAGAAGCAATTTATAAAACAGACAGACAGACAGACAGGCAGCAAAAAAAAAAAAGGGGGGGCGGGTGGATTGGATTGGATTTGATTTATTCTTTTTATATCGAGGATAATGGAATAAGCACTCGTGCTTTTTTACATCCAGTCCCCGTGTGTATGCATTTTGTAAATGTCATCTGTTCCCACCGGCACATGATGGCCTAACTCTTACGAAAAGCGGAACAAGATTGAACGTGTGCACAAGATGTTCTGCGTGCGTTCGCGCACGAGGCCTCGGTTTAAAGTCTCATCCGAAGGACTTTTGGGGAGAGTGGAGTCAGCACTGATGTTAACTCCAGGAGAAAAATCTCCTCGACCGGAATCGAACCCGGGTCGTCAAATTGCCAGCGCAATGTTCTGACCACTAGGCTATCCGTCCCCCTGTGGAGGATCCCGTGGAGAGAGAGAGAGAGAGAGAGAGAGAGGAGAGAGAGAGAGAGGAGAGAGAGAGAGAGAGAGAGAGAGAGAGGAGTGTGGAGGCGATGCATGGGAGACAACCTACTACGTTGCATAAGGAACACTGTACTGTCCCTTGAACTGGTTAGAAAATTTAAACGAGGGAATAAAAATAGCGGCACCGTTACTTTTTCGTTTTTCTAGCATGGCCCTGTGGCGGCTTCAAAGTGTGTGTGTGTGTGTGTGTGTGTGTGTGTGTGTGTGTGTGTGTGTGTGTGTGTGTGTGTGTGTGTGGTGTGTGTGTACAGTATTGTAAAATGAATGAATTGGATTTATAATTTTATCATTCAATGCTTTTTTTGTATCAGCAATAAACATTCCAAGTCGGATTAACTATTACACTGTGAAAGATAATGTAGCGTCAAATTTCACCTCCAGAAATAAACCGAGGAAAACATCATTCTGGCACACTCAAAGATACTAAGTCTGTTTTTCTTCCAAATCGCCAAAAATTTGAGCCAGTTCCCATAAGTAATTTCCGGGGGGATCCAAATACGCGCGTTAAACATTAAAAATCCACCACAGTCATCACCATCATCAGCAGCATCACATCAGCATCATCATCATCATCACCATCGTTCTAATTTTTAAAAATGTTTTTCTATCATCATCATCGTCATCGTCATCATCATCGTCGTCGTCGTCTTCACCACCACAACCATCATCATCATCCTCATCATCATCATCATCATCATCATCATCATCATCATCATCATCAATATCATTGTCATTTTCGTTCCTGGCTTTTTCGTACTTTGTTTCCATTACTATCCCCGTTGAACCACACACACACACACAACACCACACACACCACACACACACACACACACACACACAACACCACACACACACACACACACACACACACATACACACACACACACTTCCGCCCCCTCCCCCCTCCCCTATCTTTTGTTAATATTTCTCTTCATCATCACGTAATTTCAAGCATTTGAAATTTGCTCTTCATTAAAAGAAACAAAAGCAAAAACGAATTCATAAAAAAAACAATTCATTTGTCTTCAAAGCCACTGTCATACCATACAAAAAAAACACGGAAGTCATTTTTTTAATTTTAAAATTGCTTCCAATTCTTTACTTTAACAGTCACGGTAAAACACATTTTTTCTCTTATTGTTTTTTTCCTCCCATGCTTTTAAAAGCTCAGCTTTCATTGTTGGTTCCGGACAGCACTACACAAAGTCGAAACACACAACCAGCTTTCATTTTCAGTGCAGGACACAGTACTACACTAAATATTAACACAAACAATCAGCTTTCACTGTTCGTGCAGAACATAGTACTACACAAAGTCTTAACACACAATCAGCTTTCATTTTGCAGTACAGAACACAGCACTACACAAAGTCTTAACACACAATCAGCTTTCATTTTGCAGTACAGAACATAGCACTACACAAAGTCTCAACACACAATCAGCTTTCATTTAGCAGTACAGGACATAGCACTACACAAAGTCTCAACACACAATCAGCTTTCATTTTCAGTGTAGGACACAGTACTACACTAAATATTAACACACAATCAGCTTTTACTGTCCGTGCAGGACACAGCACTACACAAAGTCTCAACACACAATCAGCTTTTATTTTGCAGTACAGGACATAGCACTACACAAAGTCTTAACACACAATATAAAGTACACACAACCAGCTTTCATTTGTCCGTGCAAGACATAGCACTACATAAAAAGTCTTGACACACAACCAGCTTTCACTGTCCGTGTAGGACATAGCACTACACAAAGTCTCAACACACAACCAGCTTTCATTTTTCAGTACAGAAGACAGCACTACACAAAGTCTCAACACACAACCAGCTTTCATTTTGCAGTACAGAACATAGCACTACACAAAGTCTTAACACACAACCAGCTTTCACTGTCCGTATAGGACATAGCACTACACAAAATCTTAACACACAATACAAAGTACACACAACCAGCTTTCACTGTCCGTGCAGGACATAGCACTATACAAAGTCTTAACACACAGCCAGCTTTCACTGTCCGTGTAAGACAAAGCACGACACAAAGTCTTAAAACGCAATACAAAGTACAAACAACCAGCTTTCACTGTAGCACTAACACATCTGTCTTCACACACAAAATCACCATCACCAATTCTGGCTTTCCCCCCGACACTCTCTCTCTCTACATGATCTCAGAGTCCTCCAGAATGAGGGCTTTGGCCTCTTCTCTATCGCTCACCACCACTTTGCTCCGGAATCGAGCGGCCATGGTAGACGTGACCACAGACCCTGCTAGGTCATGGCCGATAATGCTAGCTTCCTTCGTTGACATGGACCTGTCCAGCTGTCGGTTAGGGAAACGAAAAAAAAAAAGAAGAAAGAAGGAGAGGAAGAAGAAGAAGAAGAAAGAAGAAGAAGAAGAAGAAGAAGAAGAAGAAGAAGAAGGAGAGAAGAAGAAGAAGAAGGAGAAGAAGGAGAAGAAGAAGAAGGAGAAGGAGGAGGAGGAGGAGGAGGAGGAGGAGAAAAGAAAAAAGAACATCGAAGAGTTAGTTTACACGCAAAACAAAACAAACAAAAAAATTCACAAGTTTGGGGTGAAAGGGGGGTGGGGGTGGGGGATGAGGTTTGAATAAGAAAGAAGAAAAAGAACTTGGATCAAAAAGAACTTGGAAGAGTTAGTTACAAGCAGAAATGAAGTCCAGAGTTTGGTGGGATGAAGAAGTGTGAGGTTTGAATAAGAAAGAAGAAAATGGGCTGGGTTGGTCAGGGTGAAGGTTCGCGAGCATGGGGTGGGGGGTGGATGGAGGAGGGGGTAGGAGGTTGCTGGGAAAATTCGTAGAATTTAAGCGAGAGTCAGAACA
>CM060320.1:16494923-16509923 GCA_030674155.1 Stramonita haemastoma
CTAGCACAAAGGGATAGTTGGTCATGCGAGGGCAAGATGTTCACTTTAGCAGGGGAGCCCCACAAATAGACATTTCAGTGGTGCCAAGAGAATGGTTGGAATGTTGTCCACAGCATAATGATCTTGTTAAATTAAAATCAATTGTTTTATATGTGTTCTTACACACTGCTCTTCCTTTTCAGGCCTGCTAATCTACATGGAAAACTACACCGCAGTGGACTACACCATACAACGCTGCACCATGGAACACTTCACCACGGAACACTTCACCGCGGAACTCTTCACCGCGGAACACTTCACCGCGGAACACGTCACCGTGGAACACTGCACTGCCCAGTGACTCGCTGTGGGATTTCTGCCACATTCTTGCATGTCAGGAATGGAACTACACAACTCCAGTAAGCAGGCCTATTATTTTTTCCGTCTTACCGTTGTGGTGTGTCGTGTTGTGCCGTGCCTTGCCGCGCCGTGTCCGGTTGGGTCGCGTCGTGTAGCGTCGCGTCGTGTCGGGTCGGGTCAGGTCGCTTGCCATGTCTGGTCGCGTCGCGTCCCGTCGCGTCGTGTCGTGTCGTTTCGGGTCGAGACAGTCCGGGTCGGGTGCATGCATGCCGTGCCGTTCCGCATCGCATCACATCACATCGCATAGTGTAGTTTGTTGTGGTAAATTTCTCTGTGCGAAATTCAAGCTGACCTCCAAAGGGAGAGCACATCGCCACCAGAGCATTACCTCCCATTACTTAAAAAATAATTACTTTCTGCATGTGCATTTGTTTCCCTATAAATTTGACTCTCTCTCTCTCTCTCTCTCTCTCTCTCTCTCTCTCTCTCTCTCTCTCTCTCTCTCCCTCTCTCTCTCCTCCTCTCTCTCTCACCAAAAGTCCTCCCGATGAGACTTTAAACCGAGGCCCCGTGTGCGAACGCATGCAGAACATCTTGCACACACGTTAAATCCTGTTCCGCTTTTCGTGAGAGTAGGCCATTGTGTGCCAGTAGGAACAGATGACAAGATTTACAAAACTGCATACACACGAGGACTGGATAAAAAAAGCACATGAATGCTTATTCCATTATCCTGATTTTAAAAAAAGACTTTAACTTGACTCTCTCTCTCTCTCTCTCTCTCTCTTCTCTCTCTCTCTCTCTCTCTCTCTCTCTCTCCTCTCTCTCTCTCTCTCTCTTTCTCTTTCTCTCTCTCTCTCTTCTTGTTGTTTTTTCCCCCTTTTATCAATACATGTTTTATGGGACTATTTTGATGTTAGATGGTGGTGGTTTGATGTTTTCAGTCATTTAACCTCATCATATTTCATGTTGCTCTTTAATTATTGCGCCTTTTTTGTTTTTTGTTTTTTTTATAATTTTTTTTGTTTTGCTTTGTTTTTGCTTTGTTTATTTTTTTGTTTTGTTTTGTTTTTGTTTTTATTATTCAAATCAAAATTATCATTGATTCTTACTTCATATTTTATTTCTGAATGAATGCCTTTTTATAACATTACCTTAATATTGTATCTCTGTCGTATTCCTTACCTATTGTTGTTCTTTCCCCTCTTTTATCAAAATCTTATGTTTTATGGGACTTATTTTGATGATAGATGGTGGTGGATTGATGTTTCTAGTCATTTAACCTCATCATGTTCTCATGTTTACTCTTTAATTATTGCGCCCTTTCTTTGTTTGTTTTGTTTTGTTTGTTCGTTGTTTTCTTGCTTTTTTTATTCAACTCAGAATCATCATTGATTCTTACTTCTCGTTTTCGTTTCTGAATCAGTGACTTTTATAACATTGCCTTAATATTGTATCTCTGTGTTAGTTCTTGCCTGTTGTTTGATGCTTGGTATGGTTCCTTACTTTTGGTATTCAGATCATAATTGTTGATTTTATTTATATTTTTATTGGCAGTACCTCTCCCCCCCCCTCCAATATTAGTTAAAAAAAATTTTCCCCCGTTTATCCAAATGTATGATTTATATCACATGTATAACTTTTGACAGATGGTGGTGGATTGATGTTTCCAGTTGTTTATTTCATCTTGTTCTCTTGTTTGCTCTTTACCTATTAACACTTTTCTATTCTTCCATAATCAAAATCCTTTTATTGTGACTTCTGATTTTGTCTTCTGATCGAGTGCATTTTTATTACCTTATCATATTTAGTGTCCTTATTCTTGTGTGTTGCTTGGTATTGCGTAAAATTTTATTGTTTAGTATCTTTTCATCTTGATGTATCCCTGAAAAGGGCGGGGACTGGATGTAAAAAAGCACACGAGTGCTTATCTATTATCCTCGAATAAAATACTTTGCCTTGCCTTGCCTTGCCTTGTCTCTCTTTATCTATCTATCTATCTATCTATCTATCTATCTATCTATCTATCTATCTATCTATCTATCTATCTATCTATCTATCTATCTATCTATCTATCTATCTATCTATGTGTGTGTGTGTGTGTGTGTGTGTGTGTGTGTGTGTGTGTGTGTGTGTGTGTGTGTGTGTGTGTGTGTGTGTGTGTGTGTGTGTGAGCACGCATTTAATCTTGAATGTCAGTTTTTTCTGCGCAGAATCCTTCCGTCATCAAGGCTGTTCCCGTCCTAGGTACTTCAACGCCTGAGGACGCGGCACGGGCAAGTGGAAACACCCAATAAGGTAATGCCAGTGTGTCATCTGTTGTTGGGCATTCCACAGGTGAACATTCTGAGAGTGCTGTGTAAAATGCACTCTGTCTCGCACATCATACTTACGAATATCACTGAAAAAAAGGAAATTATGGCCGTTTTGTTTTTCATCTCCCTTTCTATATAGGCAGCTGTAGTCTGGATTCCGAAGATTTTTTTTACTTTCATGGAGAGCACAGCTCATCCTTAGAGGTTGTCATGGATGGAGACAATCTGAACATAGTGTAAAGCAGAACATTTCAATCTCAACATAGTGTAAAGCAGAACATTTCAATATCAACATAGTGTAAAGCAGAACATTTCAATCTCGACATAGTGTAAAGCAGAACATTCTAATCTCAACATAGTGTAAAGCAGAACATTTCAATCCCAACATAGTGTAAAGCAGAACCTTTCAATCCCAACATAGTGTAAAGCAGAACCTTTCAATCTCAACATAGTGTAAAGCAGAACATTTCAATCTCAAAATAGTGTAAAGCAGAACATTTCAAACATTTCAATCTCAACATAGTGTAAAGTAGAACATTTCAATCTCAACATAGTGTAAAGCAGAACATTTCAACATCAACATAGTTTAAAGCATATAACATTTCAATCTCAACGTAGTTCAAAGCAGAACATTACAATATCGGTATTAAATTTTGCACTTTGCTGACATCAATAATCCCCACAACTATTGGCCTGGGCCATGACTGTTATTGCTAGAATGTTTCTTTGACAAAAATGACGATGTTTTAATACTTTCATAAGATCAATCTGTGTTGAGTTAAAACTAGAAGTGGGTGTTGAGCTCAAGAGTTTTTCTCTCTTTTTTTTAAGTGAAGGGGTGACAATCCAGTGTAGCCTACATGGACGGAGTTACACACTTTTGGTCATGATACAAATGCGGGAATGGTGTTTATTGCCTTGCCATAGTGTATCAAGGGATTTTTTTTCAGACAAAGGGTATTCTAAGTAACATTTACCCAGGCGCCTGTTTTCTTTGAGATAAAAATAAGTTATACCACACACACACACATATTCTCTCTCTCTCTCTCTCTCTCTCTCTTCTCTCTCTCTCTCTCTCTCTCTCTCTCTCTCTCTCTCTCTCTCTCTCTCTCTCTCTCTCTCTCTCTCTCTCAACGTGGGTGGGTGGCTGTGTAGGCACGCCTGTTCAGGCGTTTAATTTGAAAACTTTTCATTTTTCTGTGCAGAATCCTTCCGTCATCAAGACTGTTCCCGTCCTAGGTACTTCAATGCCTGAGGACGCGGCACTAGCAAATGGAAGCACCACGGAAGACTGCGCTACACCACGGAAGACTATGCTACACCACGGAAGACTACGCTACACCACGGAAGACTACGCTACACCAAGGAAGACTATGCTACACCAAGGAAGACTACACTACACCACCGAAAACACCACAGACTATTACACCACGGAAAACACCACTGCAGAACAGTGAACGAAGATCAAAGCTGCACTTCTCGTGTGCTCGCACCCACGGGCAATTTTGTTTCTTCTTTTATTTTGAGGATAATGGAATGACACTCGTGTGCTTTTTTACATCCAGTCCCTGTGTGTGTGCAGTTTTGTCAATTTTGCCATCCATTCCCACAGGCACACAATAGCCTGCTCTTCCGAAAAGCGAAACGGGTTTTAACGTGTGTGCAAGATGTTCTGCGTGCGTTCGCACACTGTAATTGGGTTTATAGTCTCATACGAAGAACTGGGGGGGGGGGGGGGGGAGAGGGTTGTGGAGTCGGCTCTGATGTTAACTCCAGAGGAAAACATCCCCTTGAACGGCATTCGAACCCCGGTCAGCATATCATGAGCCAATGTACAACGCTCTAACCAATCAGGCTGTCCCATCCCCCTCCCTACCTACACTGAAATGGTTTTGGTTTGTTTTAAACTGTGAGGAGAAACATAGCCCTCAAATCACTCCGCTCTCAGTTTTCTTCCCTACATTTTATCACAGGCTAGTTAGTTGCAAGGACAAGTAAAAGAAAAAATAATTCAAGTTCGTGACATTTTAAAAATGTGTTAGTTTGTGAGGCATACTATTCATCAAAATGTATTTTCCCTTCCATATCAAAATTCGCACTTAATGTCAGACCTCATAGCTGGTGTCCGCATATTAAGTTTTTTTTCTTCTTCATATTGAGCTAGTAGTAAACAAAGGATGAAGTCTCGTTCCTTTCCTTCATGTTGGGTCAGTTGGAATCAAAGTATAAAGTGTTTTTATGGTATTTAGCTCGCTGGAATCAAGGTAAAAAAAAGTTGTCCCTAATACATAATCTAGTATCAATGTTATTTCCTTCATACTGAGTTTGTATTAAAACTATACCCTCTTTCCTTCATATTGAACCAGGGGTATGAAAGTATAGAAATCTTTCCTTCATTTTTGGTTAGATGGCTTCAAGGCATAAAAATCTTTCCTTCATATCGAGTGAGTTGGCATCAGTGTAAAGTTTTCTTCCTCCCGTCGGGCTAGATTGTATGTAAGTATAAACTTCTTTCCTATATGGTGAGTGAGTTTTTATTCAAGGAAGAGGCCATTTCTTCAGTTAACTGGTGTCGAAGTACAAGGTTTTTTTTCCACTTAATATTAAAGTTAATTTTTTATCAGGTTTATTAGAATTAAAGCAAAAGCTGTTTTCCTCCATGTCAAATAAGCATATTACGAAGTATACAGTTATTTCACATTGTTTTATTACTGTCAGAGTGTAGAGTTCCTTACTCCTTGTCTAGTTAGGTGATATCAAGGTGTAAAGCTCTTTCCCCAACATCCAGTTAGCTGCTTACCATATGCATGAAGGTCTTTTATTTTTGTTCCATCATTTTTCATAAAACTTTTATTCACCTTACATTTGAGTAGTTGGTATCAAAGTATAAACATCTGGCTTTCACATTTATTTTGTATACAAGTTTTCTTTTCATTGAATATTTTTCCACATGTTGAGTTATTTGGTGTGGGAGTATAAAATTCCTTCATTTGTATTATTAAGTTGGTATCAAAGTCCAAAGCCTTTTCTTTTATATTGAGGTAGTTTTAAATTTTGTGTTTTTCCCCTTCCTATTCATTTTGTGTAAAGGTATGATAGTCCTCCCCTTCATAGTGATTGTTAGCATCAAATCATAAAGTAAGTTTTTCCAGGAGTTATTTGGTGTCCAAGCTTAAAGTTTCTTTCGTTCATAATAAGTTAGCTGGTATCAATTTATAACATTCTTTCTTGTATATTGAATTAGTTCGTGTCAAAATTAGGGAAAAAACCCTTTTGTATTGAGTTATTGCTATCAAAGTATAAAGTTTTTTCTTTACCTTTTTAGTTGGTACCAAAGGTGTCGAAGTATAAAGATCTTCCTCCATGTTGAAATAGTTCCTAAGTATTTTCTTTCTTGAATATTTTGCTATTACATGTATTATAATATTTTTCTTTCTATTTAATTTTTCGGTTCCAAAGTAAAAGGTCATTTTCTTCATATCCCAGCTTGTGGTAATATGAGGACGTTTTTCTTATACTGAGATAGGGCGAGGATTAGATCCCAAACACAACAGGCACTCACACACACACACACACACACACAAACACACACACACACACACACACACACACACACACACACACACACCACACCACACCACACCACACCACACCACACCACACCACCACACCACACCCACACCACACACCACACACACCACCACACACCACACACCACACACACACACACACACACACACACACACACACAGAGGCGCGCGCTCAATTTTCTATTTTGATTGCTTTTGAAAGAACATTGTAGCTAAAGCTTTTACTGGCTTACAACGTCGTTTTGTTTTGGCGCCAAAAATGCTCAAAGTTCTAAATATGATTTCCGATCAGAAGTACTTGTACAAAACAGAGACGAAATGAAAACTCCTGGAAATGTACACTCGCTTCAGACGTTTGTTGTGATGCAAATCTTTGCCATAGTCATTACTGGTATAGCATCGCCTATTTCACAGAAACAAATAATTTTACCTCGACTTTGCGGGATCAGCTTAAGAGAGAAAACTATGCACAAGCTGAGTGCAGGATGTCTGAAGAAAGAGCAGTATTTTTCCCGATACTCCTTTTTCCCTGTAGTGCTGTTCCCTGGAGCTGTCAACACTCCACTCTAACCCTAGTTCTTGCCCCATGCCGCAAACCCTAACACTTCACCAGTTTGATCCTAACTATTAACTCTTTGACACGGATTCCTTAACTCTGACTCAGTTCTGCGGTATGGGGAAACAGCTGTATAAGGAAACAGCAGCACAGGGAAAGAGGGGTTTGGGGGTACTGACCGCTTGGAAATATTTTATTCTGGAGAATACCGTGATAGAGACATGATTTGCAAAAGAGATATGCAGAAAAAAAAAATGATTATAGCATCCTTATGCTTGCATAGCACTGATGCTTCAAGAATTGTTCTATTTTTAGTTTTCTGCAGGAACAAAGGATGGCTTGCGACCACAGTCCATAAATCGGATATCTTCGCTGGAGCTATATAACAACAGAAAAAAACAGTGTTCTGATAACCTTTGAAAATAACGGCAATCCTGAAAAAGTGCTTAATGTATGAGAGTTACACGGTTTTACCTCAATAGCTTGACACGTAGTTTTGACTTCAAATTCTACTGGTTATCAAGTATAAGGTTGTTTTTTTTTTCTTTTACATTAAGTCACTTGGTTGGTTAACGTAGATCTCTTTCCTTCCTCTTGAGTTGTCACTAGGTTTGGGTTGCTGTTTTTTTCATTCCATGAAATAAGTTGGTGTCATAGAATAGAATTATTCCCTTGCTATTGAACAAGTTGGCTCAAAGAATAAAGTTCCAAGCTTGGTATCAAGATAGTTATCAAACTGTAAACTTTTTTCTTCAGATTCAGTTATTACAAAAGTATAGAGCTCCCCCTTTCATATTTCTTTGTTTTTTGTATCAGAGTATAAAATTTTCCCCTCCATATTCATTTAGTTGGTGTTAGCAGGCTCTTCCCTTTATATTGAGTTAGTTCTATCAAAGCAAAAAGTTCTTTCCTTCACGTTGAGTTCGCTGGTACACGTGTAAAAGGTTATTTTCTTAATATGGGTTGGTGTAAAAAGAAAAGTAAAATTGTTCCTTGGAATGAGTTGGTTGATATCAAAGAAGTTATTTCCTTTATTCTAGTTGTTATTAGGTAGTTGTTATTGAGCCAGGCGTTATTAGGTATAAAACTCTTCCTTTCATATTGAGTTGTTGCCAACCTAGTTACCTTCACATTGATTGCATTGCTTGGAACAACAGTTGCATGAGAGAACAACACTAAAGGGAAAGAGGGGTTTGACTTACTGGCTAGCGGAAAATTATTCATTCCTCAGAAAACGGTATAAACGCTCTATAAATCCCATATAATCATCCTTATTAGTGTTTTTATTTGTGCAAGAGAAAAGACATGCAAACGAAGGGTTTTTTGTGTTTTTTTAAATTTTAATATTATTTTTATTTATTTTTTTAGACAAATGTTAGTTTAAAGCTAAAGCTAACTCTTGACAGTTGTAGTACTAGGGAAATGGGCCTGCTGTGGTGTATGGAGTCCATGCCCTGTTTCATCTGTGTCACTTTCCACGTGTAGATTTTGATTCAGATTAATCTAGTTCTTTTCAATGTTTACAGTTCTTCCCTGTGTAGTAAGTTGGCGTTGTATGAAGCTTTTCCCTTCCTATTGAACTAGTTGGTATGAAGTATTAACTTTCATTCCTATTGAGTTGGTGTCATGAAATAAGGTTCCTCCCTTTATACTGAAGAGTTGATCACCATGTAATGTTCCAAAATTTTCTATTGACTTTGTTTATACATAGGTTTTCTTTCAAGATGTTTTTCCTATAAAGGTGTTGAAAAATATATTAAAGATACGCTTGTAATAATTATTGATATAAACAGATTTCTTTTTTCAATCCAAAAGTTTTCATAATCCTATAAATGATCATTGCTAAAAAAAAAAAAAAAAAAATAAAGTTTTCCTTTTTTCTATTTCATCAATTGATTGAAAAGTGCTTGGGTGCCCTGATAGTTTTGTTAGGTTTATTAGTTATAAATTACGAGTTTCTCTCGTTTTATTCTGGTGGTATGATTATAAAGCTGTATATTTTTTTTAAGTCCTTAGATGGTTTGATATAAGCTGGGCTAGAGATTATTTGAGGGCTTGTTTCCCCAATTTTCTGATTGGATAATGGCTTTGAAATGATTTTTTTAGTGTTTGCAAAACTCCAGAGTGTTTTTTGGCGCTGTTTTTGTGAATTCAAATGAAGTATTTGTCCATATGCATTTAATTCATAGTCCCATTGTGAACCTTGTTATATACAGTCCCTGATATCAGGTCATCTCTAGCTCTATTTTCCCTGAATGCATTCAGATGATCTGTTTAAAATGAAGTCTGGTATAGTCCTGTCACAACTGATGTTAGGTCAGGAAATAGTCATCTTTATTTGTAGTGACCACGCTGCAATACCCGCTGAATTTCGAGAGCAGAAAGTTGTGAAATGAATACAAGTGTGATTGCCCCCCCCCCCCCCCCCCCCCCCCCCCCCCCAGAAAGCATACAGCACAAGCCGGAAAAAAAGAATTAAAGGATAAAAACTTAACACTACACACAAACACACTAGAGCAAACATAAACCCAGACAAATGTATATCACTCGTTTACACGTGTAGAAACGCATGCAGCAGCAGCACACACTAGAGCAACAATAAACCCAGCCGACTGTTCACCTGCCGCTGAACATGAATAGACACAGGCAGCAATTCACACTGGGGCAGTTAGTGCTCTGGACATAGGTAGGTAAGAGAAGTGCTGACTCAGGTTCATGGATGACAGGGAAAAGAAGGTAAGGGAAAGGGCACATTTTTCCTTTTTTGTTGTTGCTTTTTTGAGTGGGTTTTTTTTTTTTGGCCAATGAAGAGAGACGTGTGCAGCGCCCACCAAAAAGATATGAAAAAGATGGTGCTCCATGATCTGCATGCAACTGAGGCCTTAAAAATAAAAATAAAAATAAATGATAATATAAAAAAAAAAAATATATATATATATATATATGTGTGTGTGTGTGTGTGTGTGGTGTGTGTGTGTGTGTGTGTGTGTGTGTGTGTGTGTGTGTGGTTTTATTTCGAAGATAAAGAAATAAGCACTCGTGTGCTTTTTTGCATCCACCCCGTGTTTATGCAGTTTCGAAAATTTTTGTCATCTGCTCCTACTGACACACAATGGCCTATTCTTCCGAAAAGCAGAACGGGTTTAAATGTGTGCGGAAGATGTTCTGCGTGCGTTCACACTCGTGACCTCGGTTTATAGTCTCATCCAAAGGACTGTGTGTGTGTGTGTGTGTGTGTGTGTGTGTGTGTGTGTGTGTGTGTGTGTGTGTTATTTTTTTTAAAGGTGGATTCATTGATTTATTAAAGAAAATTTTGGTCTTGCTGTGATGGCCAGTAATGTTAAAACTAAAATGTTATTTTGCGATTTATTTGTTGGGGTTTTATATGTAATATTTGTGTGTGCTTTGTTATATTTTTTTGTGTAAAGCTGGATTGACTGATGTGCTCAAGAAACAATTTTGTCTTGCTATGACAGTGTGTAATGTTACAAAGATTGAAAATTATTTAGGGTTTTTTGTTGTTGTTTTTTTGGTTTTTTTGCCAATGAAGAAAGACGTGTAGAGCACCCACATACAAGAGAACAAATGAATGAAAAAAAGAAAAGAAAAGATGGTGCTCCACGATCTGCATGCAACTGAGGCCTTAAAAAAAAAATATATATATATATATAGTTAAAGTCTGTCCCGAGCCTAAGGCTCATCAAGCCGTGCTTATCCCGGTTTCTGTGGTGTTAAGCGACTGAGAGTCATACACTCCCCCCTGGATAGGATGCCAGTCTATCGCAGGGTTAACCCCCAACACTAGGTTGGTACCCCTTTTACACCTGGGTGGGTGAGAAAATAGCCGTAAGTGCCTTTTCCAAGGGCACAACGCCATAGCCCAAAGCTGGGATCGAGCCTGCAACCTTTAGATTACGAGTCCAACGCCCTAACCACTAGACTACAGCGGCTATATATATATATATATATATATATATATATATAATATATATATATATATATATATATATATATATATATATAATATATATATAGTTGTGTGTGTATATTATCATTTATTCTTTTTGGAAACTGGATTATTTAAGTGATCTATTGAGAAACTATTTTGGTATTGATGTGATGGCCAGTAATGTTGACAGAAAATTACTTTGTCATTTAATGTTATTTATTTGTTGTTTTATTGGTTTTCTTGTGAATAAGGTTTTTCTTCCCTTGTGATTTAAAAAAAAAATCTTACAAAGTATGTTAAGATGTAATCTGGCCCCAATGCTACCTACAATTTTGTTTCCCTCTATCTAGATTAATTTTATTATGTGATCATGATTGATCTTAGTAGAATGAAAATATGGTATGGCTTATTTTTAGTTGCACTTATCTAATAATAACGGTATTACCTTTCAACATGAGGGCTGGGTTTTTTGTTGGTTTTTTCTATTATTATTGTGTTTTTTTTCTTTTGTTTGGTTGGTTGGTTCGGTTTTCCCCTAAAGCATAAAGATAGCGTGCGAATTTTCAAAAAATCTTTTATTTCAAGGATAAAGAAATAAACACTCTGGGCATTTTTTACATCCAGTTCTCATGTGTATGCAGTTTTGTAAATGTCATCCGTTCCCATGGGCACACAGTGGCCTACTCTTCCGGAAGAGGAACGGGTTTCAACAAGTGAGCAACAACCTTCTACGTGCGTTCGCACACGGGACTTCAGTTTATTGTCTCATCCGAAGGAAGCGTGTTTATTAATTCATTTATTTGTTCTTTTATATCGAGGATAATGGAATAAACTCGTGTGTTTTTCATTTTTACATTCTGTCTCCGTCGTGTGTATGCAGTTTTTTTCAATTTTCTCATCTGTCCCCCCACCCCCACCCCCCCACGCAAAGACCTACTTTTTCGAAAAGCGGAACAGGGTTTAAAGTGTGCGCAAGATGCTCTGTGTGCGCTCGCACACGGGGCCTCGGTTTCTAGTCTCATCCGAAGGATTTTTGGAGAGAGTGCAGTCAGCACTGATGTTAACTCCAGGGGAAAAATCCCCTCGAACGGGATTCGAACCCGGGTTGAAAGATTGCGAGCGCAATGTTCTAACATTTAAGCCTCGGTTTACAGTCTCATCCGAAGGACTGTGTGTGTGTGTGTGTGTGTGTGTGTGTGTGTGTGTGTGTGTGTGTGTGTGTGTGTGTGGTGTGTGTGTGTAAGACTGAAAATTATTTAGTTATTAGTTTTTGTTTGTTGGGTTGTTGTTTTTTTTTGGCCAATGAAGAAAGACGTGTAGAGCACCCACACAAAAAGAGAAAAAAAGACATAAAACATAATTAACAAAAAGATTGTGCTTCATGATCTGCATGCAACTGAGGCCTTTAAAAAATATATATATTAAATATACATATGAATATATTAATATACATATAACTATATATATGTATGTGTGTATATGTATGTATGTATGTGTATATAATATATATTATATATATATATATATATGTGTGTGTGTGTGTGTGTGTGTGTGTGTGTGTGTGTGTGTGTGTGTGTGTGTGTGTTGTGTGATAAGCATTTAGCTCTGTCTGGGATGTTGGTTAGCCAGACTGTTAATGTGTGTGAGTAATGATGGCGGTTGTTTCTTTCTTTGTTTAAAGGACAAAGCGCATTTGAGTAAACAAAAGCACTGCATTTGAAAAAGAAATCTGTTTTGTGATCGCTTTTTTCTGTTTCTATACATTTCGACTGTATGTGTGTGTCAAATCAAATCAAATCGAATTTTTATTTCCAGATGGTACATTGAATAAGCTTTGATTTGCTTTTTTTCATCAAGCCATCTATCTAAAGAAAGAAAAAAACAAACAAAACCCCCTAACAAACCAAAGAAAAAAGAAAAAAAAGAGAAACGCCCAAAACAATTCACCAACATTAACTAACATGATTTCAACAGCCTTAAAACTAAAATATGCCTATAGATAATACAAGCAACAACAATAACATCAAAAACAACCATATAAAAAACCTTCAAAAGACACGCACACAAGCACACACATACACAACGCGCGTTCGCTCGCTCGTCCACACAGCACCAATGCACGTACGCGCATGCACACATTTAAAGTTGTTTTTTTTAATCATATAGTGTGAAATAAACAGCTTATATCTGTTACAATGTCACCAATGCCATTATTTAAGACATAAAAAAAGAATCTATGAAAGAATGTGTGTGTGTTTTGTGTGTGTGTGTGTGTGCGTGTGCATAATTATAGAAAGGAAGTGTTCCACTTGGCTGGACGGTGTAAGTTGCTTAGGTCAGAGGTTTTAAAGAGGGATTACTGTTTTCTTGTTAGTTTCTCTCCATCAGAGAGTTGTTTCAACTGCTAATTTGACACAGCCTTTTAACACATCACCTAGGTATACCTAGGTCCCATTCTAACCCATCACTTATAGCGCGCAATGCCTGTGCCGCCCTCAGCAGGTTCGGCAATCAGGGCGGGCTAGTTTTCGTTTCACTTATCATCTTTCCAACTTGGCTAGCTCCTACTGTGGTTGAACAAGAAGGTGTTATTCAATAAAAACAATACTTGTTGCTATCGAAACTTCAGATATGAAAAGCGAATATATGTGACAAAATAATTCTCACAGGCTAAAGGATACAGCATAAAAGGCACAAAGCCCACAGCGATGTGAAACTTTCAAACGCCATTTTCTCGAAACTACGTCGAACCGCGATATCCGCTTCAGGCAGGTAACCCTCGATGTATAAATACCAAAGCACAAACAATATGTATGAAAAAAAATTTTTTAAATAGATGGAATGAAAAATAGTAAAGGAAACGACAAGAAGAAAAAAATGCACCAAAGAATAAAACAAATCAATCAAATACAAGTAACAGCAAGAGAGAGAGAGAGAGAGAGAGAGAGAGAGAGAGAGAGAGAGAGAGAGAGAGAGAGAGAGAGTTTTCAGAAACATGGGCTAGATAAAAATGTGGGAAAAGTTCTCATGCAAATTGGTGTGAAATTTGCTAGGATATTACGCGTACTAAAGCCCCTCTACAATGATCACACAACTGAATAGGCAAACTTGCAGTTTGACAGGAAAACTGACATACCAACAGACAGGTAGGCCTAAACAAAATCAGCAAAGCATACCACTTAATGGCATATCACAAGTAAAATGGTTGATCCATACATTTGGGGAGAAAGTGACGCTAGGGTTTGTACTCTTCATTAAAAAGTTATGATACAATACTCTGAATACGAGAGACAGAGATTTGATTTGATTTGATTTGATTTATTCTTTTATATGGAGGATAATGGAATAACCACTCTTGTCCTTTTTTACATCCAGTCTCCGTGTGTGTGCAGTTTTGTAAATGTCAAATAATAATAATAATAATAATAATAATAATAATAATAATAATAATAATAATAATAATAATAATAATAATAATAATAATAATAATAATAATTCATGGAATTTATATAGCGCTATATCTTGTAAAAACAAATCAAAGCGCTTGCACTCGACCCTCACAACAAACAAGCAACCAATGACAATGAATAATTCTAGCAAATTCGAAAGCACACTCACACGCGCGCGCACGCGCGCGCACCACACACACACACACACACACACACACACACACACACACACACACACACACACACACACACACACACACACACACACCACACTTATAAAGGCTATACATTTAAGCAGGGTGAAGGGAATTTCAAATGTTGAAGGCAGGGACAAATAGGAAATGAAAACAGAAGGCAAAAATCTTAGGTTTGAAACAAGTGTGTCTTGAGGTTGGATTTAAAAGTGTCATATGTAGGCTTTTGCCGAAGGGAGAGAGGGAGGTCATTCCTGATTGATGGACCAGAAATAGTGAAAGAACGGAGGCCAACGGTAGATAGGTTGAATCTAGGTATTTTTAAGGATAAAGTATCTGCACCGAGCGGAGGGAACGAGGTGTGTACATGTGAAGACATTCACAGAGGTAGGAGGGTGCTGTTTTGTGGAGACATTTATAACAGAGAGTACTGATCTTATAGTTTACTCTCTGTAGCACAGGCAGCCAGTGGAGAGATTGCAAGAGAGGAGTAATGTGCTCAGATTTTTTCTTTCTGAGGACCAGTCGAGCTGCAGAGTTTTGTATACGTTGGAGGGAGTGGATAGATGATGTTGGCAGACCAGCCAAAAGAGAATTGCAATAGTCCA
>CM060320.1:16512423-16522423 GCA_030674155.1 Stramonita haemastoma
GGGTTTTTTTTTAAAGGATCATTAGTTAAAATTTTACATAGAAATCAATTACATTGGTGAATATCAAAATAGACAGTACAAAAATATAAATAAAACGTTTCTCAATATGGATTGTAAACATCTTTTTAATGGAAAACATGTTTAGACAATAGGTGAGACATTCATGAGAGAGAGAGGGGGAGGAACGGAGCCAGCCGGCCAGACAGACAGACAGACAAACAAACAGACAGACTAGACAGACAGACAGTTTATCAATGTAAAAATCATGACTTCAGCCTTCAGTGAATGAACAACAGATCTTAGCCGTAACATCTCTGAGAGAGACGCCCCAAGGCACTCACCCTCGGCTTGACGTCAATCAGAATCGCTGCTGGCGCAAGATACACACTTATATATATATATATAGGCCAAGTGGAAAAGAAGACAGGGGGGAGGGGGGGGGGGAGTCCGGGAGAGGAGGGGGGTGATGGGAAGGAGAAGGGCGTGGGGAGGAGAGAAAAAGGTGTACTCTGAAACTATAGCACGTATGCAAAAAACACAACAACAAAAAACAACCAAAAACCACACGCATGGATCAAAAGGAGTCAAATTTAGATAAAAGCCGCTACATTACATTATGTTGGTGTGTTTTTTTTATAGATTTTCTGAGTTCGGTTTAAATCCAGTTTATTTATTCAATAAAACATAGAATTAATCTTCCTTTCTCATCGAAACGCTCTGACAACAAGTAATGTTTGTCTGAGTGTGAAAAATGCGTTGTGTTGCCGTTAAGCGCCTGACAATGGCATCATGAAGAGCGTATAATAATAGCAACACCAAGCGTGTACTCAAATTATCCTAAAGTACAACATCAACATTCACATACGCTAATGTTTCCCCGAGTTTAATCCTTGTTTGCTCTATAATTATGTGAAAATTCATAATCTAGCTTGTATCACACCCCAGGGCTGGGTGGATGAACACAAACGTCTTGTAACTTAATCTATTACCACCCTCGTAAAATGGTTGTAGGAAAAAAAGTCACAGGAAAAAAAGTCACAGAAAAAAAGTCACAAAATTGGGTAGGAAAAAAAGTCACAGGAAAAAAAGTCACAATCAGGTCAAACAAAGCCAAGTAAAATCCAGTTTACAAAACACACACACACACCACGCACGCACGCACGCACGCACGCACACAGGCCAGAAGAATAAAAGTAAAATAAGAGCAATATCATCAAGAAAAATGTGCAGTGCAGTACAATGCATACACACACACTCACAACACACAACACACACACACACACACACACACGCATGCACACACGCACGCACGCACGCCCGCACGCACACACGCACACACGCACACACGCACGCACGCAGGCCAGAGAATAAAAGTAAAATAAGAGCAATATCATCAAGAAAAATGTGCAGTGCGGTGCAGTACAATGCATACACACACACACACCACACACACAACACACACACACACACACACACACACACACACACACACACACACACACACGTTTGTGACTTTTTTTCCTGTGACTTTTTTTCCTGTGACTTTTTTTCTGTGACTTTTTTTCCTGTGACTTTTTTTTCCAATTACCCGTAAAATAAAACTGCGTTTGCGTTTACACTCTATCAACTGTAGCGAACGAAGAGGTGAAGAGGGTACTTGTCTTTGGGATACGACGATAAAGTAACAACCCTGTGATAGTATACACATACAACTGCGTGTACAAGAACCCATGACAGCAGGAGATATGTCACGTCAGGTGCAATGTCTTAATAGGATAACGCTACTTCCTGGAGGGAACTAATATACATGGTAGAAAAAAAGGGCCGGGGGGGGGGGGGGGGTGTAAAGGTGTCCCATAACCTATGTGGTCGTAGGGGAGGAGGCGTCAGAGACCTCAGCTTTCTCTAGGGGCTAGCATGTTGAGGGCGGTGCCCATCTTCTCTCTCTCTCGCTGCTTTACCTTCCCTGACCCTACAAGAGGACAGGTACCCATTTACAGCTGGGTGAACTGTACTGAAGCCAAGGAGCGCAAACGGTCACCCATCCAATTGGTATAACAGCCAGTTCTTGTTAATTCATGCTTATAACTTCAAAGTTATAGTGTTCGTAAGGAGAACTAGCTGTTTTCACCTGTCGCTTGTTCGTTTGTTATTCAAGGCATATTCCACAGCAAATAAGCTATCCAGTCTTGAATATAAAACTGTCGAAAAGCAGCCTACACCTTATTTTGTTCTACGCCTTTGTTGTTGTCTGTTCATGCGCAAATATAGCGCTGAACAGCACAAAACATGATAATCTTTTTTGTGTGTGTGGAAGATCTAATTTGATTCAATCTTGTCTTGTCTGTAAAGGAAGTGTTTCTAGTTTGTTTTCCAGTGTCCTATCATTTATCAGTATGTCAAATGGAGACATTGTCACTGACTACAAGTTATGGGATTTTTAACCTTGGGTTGTTGGGGTTTTTTTGGGGGAAGGGTTGTGGGTTTGTTTGTTTTTTTAGGAAAAAAGGTCAATTCTCGTACTCAATATTTGTGACAGTTGATTTTTTATCATGTTTTTTTCGGTGTGTGTGTGTGTGTGTGTGTGTGTGTGTGTGTGTGTAGTGTGTGTGTGTGTGGTGTGTGTGTGTTTTAATCTTAGCGTATGTTCAATAGTGGCCTTTTAATGGGCAGTGAAGTGTGATATCACAGGCAATATCCACTTTAGTGTGGCCTTGGGGGCTGGAGAGGGAGTGGGGGGGGGGGTGGGGGTATATGCTATTTTCTTTCGCTGAAAAAGTATCCACAATACATCGCTTTTATTTGATTCGTTTTTTTTTTTCCACGGGGGAAATGGGGGGGGGGTGGGGGAGCGGCGAGGGGGTTGATACTGCCATTGACATTATATCTAACCTGACTTCAGAGACAGACAGACAGACAGAAACAGTCAGACAGACAACAGACAGACAGCAGAGACAGCCAAAAAAAAAAGACAAAGACAGAGAGATGCGTGTCTAGGTTTTGTCCAAAGTCACTGAGTTTTGACAATGACAACAACGAAAACAATTGAGCCAGCAAAACTGATATAGGTAAGGAAGAGGAGATGGGGGAGAGGGGGGGAGAGGGGGAATGGATGAAGGATACAAGTAGGTAGGGATAATGATGGGTAATGGGGGGGGGGGGGGTAGGGAAGAGGGATGGGGGGGGAGTTTGCCTCAAGCGCCTGTGTTATGATATCGATCAATTAAAAACTTGAAATTGATGAAGTGACGCCGAGACGTGTGTGTGTGTACGTGTGTGTGTGTGTGTGTGTGTGTGTGTGTGTGTGTGTGTGTGTGTGTGTGTGTGTGTGTGTGTGTGTGTGTGTGTGTGTGTGTGTGTGTGTGTGTGTGTGTTGGTTGTGTTTTGTGTGTGTGTGTGTGTGTGTTGTGTGTGTGTGTGTGTGTGTGTGTGTGTGTGTGTTGTGTGTGTGTGTTGTTGGTGTGTGTTGTGTTTGTGTGTGGTGTGTGTGTGTGTGTGTGTGTGTGTGTGTGGTGTGTGTGTGTATGTGTGTGTGTGTTGTGTTGTGTGTTGTTTCTTGTGTTGTGTGGCGCGTATGTGTATATTGTGTGTGTGTCGTGGTGCGTTGTGTGTGTGCAGCTCGGTTGTGTGCTGTCGCGCGCCTCTGTAGAGTGTTGTCAGTATATCGTGTGTATGTGTATGCATGTGTGTATTAGTAGTCTTAAGTATGATGTGATGTGTCGCACGCACGTCGTGTGTATGTACGTCGCGCTACGTACGATGTAGTAGTAGATGATGTATGTATGTATAGTATTATGATGTATGTATGAGTGTAGTGTAATGTATGTATGTATGTATGTATGTATGTATGTATGTATGTATGTATGTATGTATGTATGTATGTATGTATGTGTAGTTGTGTTTGTTGTGTGTGTTGCGCGGGTTATGTGTGTGTATGTGTATGTTTTTGTCTATAGTTTGTGATGTGTATGTGTGTGTGTGTTGTGTGTGGGGTTGTGTGTGTTGTGCGTGTGTTGCTTACTTTGTGTGTGTGTTGTGTGTGTGTGTGTGTGTGTGTGTGTGTGTGTGTCTATGTTGTGTGTGTGTGTCCTGTGTGTCTGTGTAGGTATGTAGCAAGTTTTGCTTTTTATCAGCCCTCCTGTGTGTGCGTCCCGTGTCCCCACTCCCATTCACAATTGGGAAATTATCTCTCTTCCTCCTCCCTCTCCCCCTCCCCCCCCCCCCCACTCTCCCACCTCCCTATTGTATTATCTCTCTCTCTTTCTCCCCTACAGTTTTTCCTCTTTTCTTTTCTTTTCTTTCTTCTTCTTCTCTCTCTCTTTCTCTCTATCGTGACCTGTCTGCCTGGGTGCACTTGTCTAGTGGCTATGACGATTGACGTCATGTTTGAACAAGTAGATCTCCTCCCCCCCCCCCCCCCCCCCATCCCCCCTCAAACTTCCATCTCCCACCCCCTCCCTCACCCCCCACCCACCACCCCCCAAAAAAGGGAGCCTACTAAACGCATGTAGTTGCCTTTTGCGCGCACGACATGTGACGCGTGCGCAGTGTTGCGCATGTACACGCATGCTATAATTATATAATAAAATATATATAATATATATATATATATATATTATATATATGTGTGTGTGTGTTGTGTGTGTGTGTGGGTGTGTGTGTGTTGTTGTTTGTGTGTGTGTGCACATTAGCATATATTATGCAAAAGTCTTTCGGATGAGACTGTAAACCGAGGCCCCGTGTGCGAGAGCGCATGCAAAACATCTTGCGCACACGTTAAATCCTGTTCCGCTTTAGGTAAGTGTAGGCTATCGTGTGCCGTGGGAACAGATGACATTTACAAAACTGCATATCACACGGGACTGGTGTAAAAAGCATATGATTGCTTATTCCATCATCCTCGATATAAAATAATTGATAAATAAATAAATAATAATGAATAAATAAATAAACGTACATATAACCGCCACCCCTCTCCCCTCCCCCACCACTCACACACACACAGAGGAGGGGAGATGGAGAGAATGAATTGATGATTCAGTCACTCAATGAGTAATCTCTATTTTTCCAGGGTGACAGATAAGCATTCATATACTTTTTTTCATCCGGCTGCCCTATGGCCTTAAAAACCAGAAACCACAGAGAGGAGGAGGAGAAGAATGATGAAAGTAAGGACTGAGAGGAAGAATTTTTTATTCTTTATCTTTCGAGGAACAAAAAGAATATAAACATTTTTAAATATACCCAGACAAATACAACCATACGGAAGAGCGACAGGGGTGAAGTATCCGAGAGAGAGAGAGAGAGAGAGAGAGAGAGAGAGAGAGAGAGAGAGAGAGAGAGAGAGAGAGAGAGAGAGAGAGAGAGAGAGAGAGAGAGAGAGAGAGAGAAGAGAGAGAGAGAGAGAGGAGAGAGGTGAGTCATTTTTTAAGCACTGGCTGAATGTTTAATTAACAATAGGTTCGGGTTGTATTTGTTTTTAAATCACACAAGCATAAAAAAAAAAATAAATAAAAACTAACCAAGCATCTGTTAACCAAACCAATAGTCAAACAACCAAACTACTAACCAACAACAAACTAACAAATCAACAAGCCTTTCAATTAACCAACAACCACCCAACCTACCAAAGAGCCAACAACCTACCTACTACAGTTACAGTAGCATTGATAATTATACCATAATATTAAGAAGTTTTCCCTTTAGAAAAAAAAACCCACACAACGCCAGTATTTCTTGGGGGGGGGGGAGGAGTGGAAGGGGGGGTGTAGCCTTGTGGTTAAAGGATTATGCTTGTGATCTAATGCTTCGGGTTCGAACCAACTGAGATACGCGGACGCGTTGAGGATTTTTCTCCCTGAAACTAATATCAGCACTGACTTCCACCACCCCCCCCCTCACCAAGCCCTCGGATGAGACTATAAACACAAAAACGTACGCTTAAACATCTTACTCATGTTAAAAATGTTCCTCCTTTTGCAAAGAGTAGGCCATTTCGTGAAGATAGGAACGGATGAAAAAAATATCGGAAAACGCATGTTGTGTTCTGGTAATAATCATACCTGAATTTGTATTCAGCTACCTTGAATCGGTGGGTTAAAAAAAAAGTATAATGCGCAAAATCTCACCATTAGTGAACCTAGAGCTCTACAGCTGAGGAAAAAAAAAACCAACAACCAAAAACAAACAAACAAAAAAACCCACAACTATTTCAACGTGAGTCCTACCTCTTATCCCATTCCTGTATGCTCAGTCATTCAAAATAAAAAAAAAAAAAAAAGCAAAAGGAAAGGGGAAAAAATGGGGAGCAGTTAAACTTTTTTAAAAAAGTATTTGGCTACCTTTCCACTTTCTTTTTTTTTTATCGTAAGCCTAAGAAAAAGATACTGACTCAGACTAGTAAGAGCTGAGAGGAGAGAAGAAAAGTCAGCAATAATCCTGGTAGCTTAGAAAGGCAAAGGAAGAAAAAAAAGAATGATAAAAAATGCAGGATGGTTATCAGGAGTAAGCATTGTTGTATAGCCTTCCCTGAGGAGAGAAGGGGGCAGGCAAATGGACACTCCCCCATATTCCATTCACATCTTCAAACAGGACAGTATTTTATCAATCAGTGGTTTGGGGCTTTGTGAAGTGTGGCTCTCAAAAGCTTCAAAAAATATCGGAAGAATATCTTGGTGAATGTATAACTATCCTTTGTGAAAGTAGTGCATTTTTCAGGCTAGGTTTTTCCCCTCAAAATAGGACCACAGCAAATGAATGCGCAATAACTAATGTGTATTATAAGTACACAATAATTTCCAGCTAAGATGTTCGTTCGCCTATCAAATTGCTTGAGTAACAAACACTAACTGAACCAGGACTGACAATGGTTGCAAATACTAAAAAAAATTTTAAAGTATTGATCTTTTAATTGAGTAAAGTTTAACATCAGCCTTTCCCCTTTATCCTAACACAAACCAAGAGGATTTTTCCTCTGGAGTTAACATCAGTGCCTACTCAATCTCCCCAAAAGTCCTTGGATGAGACTATAAACCAAGCCCCATGTACGAATGCATGCAGAACACTTGCACACACTTTAAAACATGTTCCGCTTTTCGGAAGAGTAGGTCATTATGTGCCAGTGGGAAGGGATGACAAAATTTCAAAACTGCAAAAACACAGGGGACTGGATGTAAACAAAAAGCACATGATGTGTATATTCCATTATACCACGAAATAAAAAAAAACAACAAAAGAGAGAAAGAGACCAATTTGACCCCCTGCAAAGGGTGAGTGACCTGCTTTAGTTCTTCAATCCACTGCAACAAGAAAATCATGATTCAACTTGAATGAGCAAGACACAAAAGAAAGAAAGAAAAAGAAAACACACACCTCTGCATTGTTGATAGAGATAACGCAAGGAGAGGACAGATAAAGCAGGACAGTTGGTTATCACACGAAGCATTGTTGCAATGTCCCCTGCAGAGAGTGGGTACAGATGGAAATCCCGGACATTCCTTCCTTCACACCCCCACATTGGGCCATGTTTCACCAATCAGCCGTTATGACCTTGTAGGTTGTCTGTTAGGGGGTGTAGAAGTGCTGATAATGGTGATAACTGAAGCCCGTACAACAGCACTGTTATTAAGGTAAAGGTGTCCCATAACCTAGGCGGTCGTAGGGGAGCCAGGCATCAGAGACCTCAGCTTCTCTAGGGGCAGCATATTGAGGGCGGCGCCCATCTCCTCTCCCTGGCTGCTTTACCTTCCCTGACCCTGAAGAGGGCAGGTACCCATTGAGAGCTGGGTGAACTGGGGGGGACTGTACTGAGGCCAAGGCGCGCAAATGGTCACCCATCCAACTGGTAACCATGCTTGATGCTGCTTAACTTGACTGGTATGGGGCAAAGCGAGTGCTCTGACCATTTAGCTATCCCGCCCCTCACTAGCATTACTTGTTTTATTAAAAGTGTAGTATTTCTAAAGCATGGGATGCCTGAATGAAGCCAGTTTAGAAACATTGATATTCTTCAAAAACTATAATTCACTAGCAATCATTGTTGAAAAAAATAGGTCAACTGTACTTAATTTAGTTGCAAAACACGGCATAATAATTATGTCCTCTGAAATAATTTTGTAAAAACAAAGAGTTAGGGACAATAAAATCAAATTCTTTATAAAAAAAAAATAACAAAACAAAACCAACAAAAAAGAACAACTGATGTGTGGACTATACTCTTTAAAAGCAACACACATTTGCATCTGCTGAGTTGACAATTCTTGATCGCTCTCTTCAAGTCTCTCTGATGAATGAATGAATGAATGAATAAATGAATGAATAAATAAACGAATGAACGAATTTCCATAAGTCTGGGTGGAACTCAGAAAATAACAGGTCTTATTAGTATGGCCACACCATTCATTCATCTTTTCAGAAGTAGTCCATATTGGATTGAGTTTTGGGGTTGGACTATTTGCCATGGCGGGAATTTCAATGGGCTGAAGTAGGGGATGGGTATCGCTTTGTGACCTCTAATGGTGTGTTTGGGCAGAGCAAAATAATTCAACATGAAAGAGAATTGGGTTGTGTTACTATGTGAAAATCAAAGTGGTACTGTGGTCTGGAAATGTTTGATAGTCAATATTTGAGACCAAAATGGAAGAACTTTTTGAAACGTTTGTTTTGAAAAGAAAAGACTATATATATTTATATAGGCTACACATACACTGAAAGTGAAATTTGATGAAAAACTGAGTAAAGGAGAGAGAGAGAGAGAGAGAGAGAGAGAGGAGAGAGAGAGAGAGAGAGAGAGAGAGAGAGAGAGAGAGAGAGAGAGAGAGAAGAGAGAGAGACTTTATTTTTCAAGGGTTACAGATAAGCATTTGGCATATTTTTTTTATCCGGCCCAGAGAGAGAGAGAGAGAGAGAGAGAGAGAGAGAGAGAGAGAGAGAGAGAGAGAGAGAGAGAGAGAGAGAGAGATCATTGCAAAAATATCCACAGGGCACACCTTAAGATTAAAACCAGAAATATAAAAACAGAAACAAAGATGAGCAAAAGCAAAAAATCCCACAAAGAAGAGAACTGTTTTTGCCAAGATGACCATTGAACGATGTGAAATAGGTAACAAACTTCTAGGGGTGATAGCAGATAGTGTACTTTTTTTTTTACCTCATTCCTTTTATTTTTCATGAAGAAGATACCTTCACAGATCCTGTTCATGTTGTGACAGTAAAATGCGATTTCTCGTTACGTCATTGCAGGCTATAGACTGGTGGTGTGTGCACCTGCGATTTTAAAGGCCTTCATCTTTTTCCATCTTTATGTCCTGCAGAGTTCTAATCCCGGGGGACTAAGGAGAATGAGAGAGGGGATCTACATATGTTTTATTAGTGTATCACGAAAATAAAATATTTCTTATCGGAATTTTGAAAATCCATCCATCCAAAGCCTTTTTATGCCTTCTTGGCATGTAGGGAAGCAACAAAGAATTTTGAAAATGCCTGTTTTTATTGGCTAAAATTCGAGTTTGGTGTATGATCTCTCATATGACAGATAACAACAGTTGCTGTCTGAGCGTTCAAGAAAGAAGAAGAATATATAGAATACATTACGTCCATCAACATCCTTTTGATGCCTTTGGGCCCGGTTTTTTATGTACAATCTTTTCACATACTTCTCGTAGTAGACTAAACGATTATTTCAGTTGTTTTTAGATTTTTTAAAAGTGTTCCTTGAAGAAATTTACGTAATTCAGATTATAAGGTAACAGATATGGCAGTAGGTAGATATCAAATTTTAAATGATTATTAGAAACGATCTTATTTAAATTCGATCCCCCTTGCTGTTAGATTTCATCTGTGTGCTTAGTTTATTCAATTACACTGTATTGTGAAAAAGATCGGCTGCAGTCTACAAAACTTTTAGTACTTTGCCCTACTTAAATACTGAATGTGAGGAAGATCTACTTGATTGTCTTCCTTTTCCGCTTAAGTCCTCCAAATATCGTGTGTAATGTTGTAT
>CM060320.1:16527423-16547423 GCA_030674155.1 Stramonita haemastoma
TAATGAATTATTAGGATCACTAAAACATGCATTCACCGGACCACACAGTCATGGACCAAACTGGAGTAAACTATACATCATCCCCTTTAGATCAACTTTAAAAACATCGGCTAGGCTATTCAACTGTTTAAACTGCACAAGCCGCTTGGCGGATCCTCACATAAACCAAACACACACACAGACAGGGAGAGAGGGTTGGAGAGGTGCCAACACACACACACACGCGCGCGCGCGCGCACATACACGCACACACATGTAGGCACTACAACACACACACACACACACAACACACAACACACACACACACACACACACACACACATCCAAGAGAGAGAGAGAGAGAGAGAGGAGAGACAGAGAGAGACAGAGAGAGACAGAGAGAGACAGAGAGAGAACAGAGACAAGACAGAGACAGAGAGAGACAGAGACAGAGACAGAGAGAGAGCGCACACACACACTCACACACACACACACACACACACACACACACACACACACACACACACACACACACACACACACACACACACACACACACACAAAGATTTCAAATGTTTGAATCACCCATACATCGTGAACAGACATTAAACCAAGAAGAAGAAGAAGAAATAAAAAGAATCAAGACTCGGGAATTGATAAACCTGTGTGACCTTTCTCAGGATTTGAGTGTGAAGGATTTGATACAACATAAAGCTATTAACAAAAAAAGTGTTACTGCTGTCGTAATGAACGATTTAATAATGATAATAATAATCGTAATAGTGATAATAATGATTATAAAACCTGGGATTTATATAGCATTGTATCTTGCAAAAACAAATCAAAGGGCTTGCATTCCACCTATACAACGCACAAGCAATCAATAACAATAATAGCTTTGATGAAATCGAATGTCCACACATACGCAAGCGCATACACACGCACACACGCGCGCGCGCACATACACACACACACAAAGGTTTTGCACTTTGGCATGGTGATGGGGATTTCAGATGTC
Organism: Stramonita haemastoma; assembly: GCA_030674155.1. Lineage (NCBI taxonomy): Eukaryota > Metazoa > Mollusca > Gastropoda > Neogastropoda > Muricidae > Stramonita > Stramonita haemastoma. Next base: position 16,528,421 of record CM060320.1, read on the forward strand.
ATTGTATGTGAGAAAAAAATTACATGAATATTTCTTATTAAACAATGTCACGTTATTTAACTCTTAATTGATTACAGATTTGCTCAAGTCTATGACAATCCCCTGGAAAAATGTTTTAGATTATTAAAAAAAAACCACTTAAATTTTTAATATTGATCTTGGCCACAGATGTTTATAATGTAATAAATTCTAAAATTACAAAGTAAACAAAGCACTGTGAAAATAGAATTACAAGTGAAGGTCATCGTCGAAAATATATCGCTTATTTAGACTATTTTGCATGTGCCAAGCCATGCAATGCAATGCCATGCCATGCCATGCCATGCCATGCCATGCCATGCCATGCCATGCCATGCCATGCCATGCCATGCCATGCCATGCCATGCCATGCCATGCAGAGAGAGAGAGAGGACAGAGACAGAGACAGAGAGGTGCAAACTCGTTAAAGATGCTACCAATATAGTCAGACAATAAAACTCAATAGTTTGGGGCATTTTTTTTTTATGATAGAAAAAGGCATCATGATAAAACCTTTTAACAATACGACACTTTCCAACAAAATATAAACCAAAACTACTACTGCCCGTGTCTTCATTTGGAATTCGATCTCTTTGACAGCAAAGCCCCACATTAGCAATGAATTTAAAGAATGAAAAATAGCACCAAAGGAAACAAAATGACAAAGAAATAATTTGTCTTAAATCTGTCTTAAATCTCTAGTTCTCTTTATGCAATACACAATACAGAAATTCGCCTAATACGAATTTCTCCGCTAACGTTTAAGGGTACGGGTGTAAAAAAAAAAAAGATGAATAAATAAACAAAAATTGCTTCTCTTGTTTGATACTAATGTGTATATTTTGCTGTGTTCCGCGACACTGTAAAAAGAAACGTGTGTCAACGATTTCAAGATATCACACACTGGCACACCTCCATGCATGCGAATGCTCACGCGCACACGCGCGTATGCATACACACACGCACGTGCACTAACACGAACGCATGCACACACAATCGCACTCGCACACACACACGCACGTTCGCAAACACACACGCACGCTCGCACGCACGTACGCACACACACACACACACACACGACACGCACACACACACACCACACACACACACACACACACACACACACACACACACACACACACACACACACACACACACACACACACACACAACATTTAAGATCAAATACTTAATAATCTCAAAGACAGAGAAATTCCGACGGGTTACAGGTCAAACATAAAAACAGTAAACATGTAAAAAATAATATCATATAAATACCACAACACTAATTACTGCCGTACCTTTCCTAGTATGCGTATGATTATAATCCCTTCTTATCGGGTACACATGCTTTGTCTGCACGTCTTACAGCTCTTGTTCTGGATATGTGTGTATGTGTGTGTGTGTGTGATGTGTGTGTGGTGCGTGCGTGGTGTGTGTGTGTGTGTGTGTGTGTGTGTGTGTGTGTGTGTGTGTGTGTGTGTGTAAGTAAGTAAGTAAGTAAGTAAGTAAGTAAGTAAGTAGGTAAGTAAGTAAGTAAGTAAGTAAGTAAGTAAGTAAGTAAGTAAGTAAGTAAGTAAGTAAATCAAACACAAACATGGGATCATGAGGCAAATTTGAAAACAGTGATTAGAAGAAGAAGAAGAAGAAGAAGAAGAAGAGAAGAAGAAGAAGAAGAAGAAGAGGAGGAGGAGGAGGAGGAGGAGGAGGAGGAGGAGGAGGAGGAGGAGGAGGAGGAGAGAAGAAGAAGAAGAGAGAAGAAGAAGAAGAAGAAGAAGAAGAAGAAGAAAAAAAAGAAGAAGAAGAAGAAGAAGAAGAAGAAGAAGAAGAGAAGAGAAGAAGAACTACTACTACTACTACTACTACTACTATTACTACTACTACTACTACTACTACTACTACTACTACTACTACTACTACTACTACTACTACTACTACTACTGTGTTGTTGACGATAAGGTGAACGTTTTTTGTTTGTTTCTTTGGTGTGTGCGTGTGTGTGTGTGTGCGTTGTGTGTGTGTGTGTGTGTGTGTGTGTGTGTGTGTGTGTGTGTGTGTGTGTGGTGTGTGTGTGTGTGTGTGTGTGTGTGTGTGTGTGTGTGTGTGTGTGTTTTGGTTGGGGTTTTTTTTGGGGGGTGCTGTAATTTTCGTTTAGATGTTAGATAATAAATAACGTTCGCATGTTGTACGCAAGCGAGCTAGCAAGTTAACACATGCATGCACACGCGCACAAACACACATACATACCACGCGCGCGCGCACGCACTCACGCACGCACATGCACGCGTACATACACACACATACACACACGCATGCATGCACAAACACATAGAGCATAACACAACTACAACACACACACACACACACACACACACACACACACACACACACACACACACACACACACACACACACACACACACACACACACACACACACACACACACACACACACACAAAACACAACACATCACACACACTAATAACACACACACCACACACACACAACACACTCACACACACACCACACACACACACAACACCACACACAACACACCCAACACAACACACAATCACACAACACACCTAACCAACCAAACAAACAACCAAACAAACAAAATACTGAGTAGGCGCTGCACTGTGGCGACGTGCTTACCCAGGGAGAGCAGCCCGAATTTCACGCAGGAAATTGCTGTGACATAAAGTGGTATATAAAAAAAAAACCAACCAACCAACCAGTCAACCCTGTTTTGTTCTACCTTTGCAGTACCATAGTATAGATCTATAATATCCTCATCTCCGATAACCGTTATTACTCTAACCTACCTACCCCTACCTACCCACCCCTATGTGTTTACTTCCTATTAATCCTTTCTAAGTGGGTGGACATGCTTTCTCTGCAAGTCTTACGTGCTTCTTGTCTTCAACACATTGTTGTTTATGTTATTGTTGTTGTTGCAGCTGCTCCTGTTGCTATTGCTGGTGGTGGCAGTTGTGGTGGTGGTGGTGGTGAGGGTTGGTGTCATAAGTGGGTGGACATGCTTTCTCTGAACGTCTTACGTGCTTCTTGTCTTCAACACATTGTTTTTGTTATTGTTGTTGTTGCAGCTGCTCGTTGCTTGCTGGTGGTGGTAGTGGTGGTGGTGGGTGGTGGTGTGTAAATTGGTGGCATGCTCTCTGCAAGTTTAGTGCTCTTGTCTTCAACACATTGTTTTGTTTTTGTGTTCAGCTATCTGTTGCTGGTGGTGGGGGTGGGGGTGGTGGTGGTGGGTGGTGGTGTGGTGTCATAAGGAATGGTAACATAATTATGATCTTGTGACAAAACAAAAGTTTCAACAGAAGAAAAAGAACACTAGACTCTTGTCAGCAACATCATCAAGATATAATTCTTTCGTTACTACTACTACTACTAACTACTACTACTACTACTACTACTATACTACTACTACTACTACTACTACTCAACTACTACTACTACTACTACTACTACTACTACTACTAACTACTCTGCTGCTGCTGCTGCTGCTGTGCGACTACTACTACTACTACCTACTACTACTACTACTACTACTACTACTAATACTACTACTACTACTACTACTACTACTACTACTACTACTACTACTACTACTACTACTGCTGCTGCTGCTGCTGCTGCTCTGCTACTATCACTAACTACTACTACTACTACTCTGCTGCTGACTCTACTACTACTACTACACTACTACTACTACTACTATACTACTACTACTACTACTACTACTACTACTACTACTACTGCTGCGCTGTCTGCTGCTGCTGCTGTACTACTACTACTACTACTATTACTACTTCTACTACTACCACTACTACTACTGCTGCTGCTGCTGTGGCTACTATACTACTACTACTAAACTACTACTACTACTACTACTACTACTACTACTACTACTACTACTAACTACTACACTACTACTACAACAACAACAACAATAATAATGATAATAATAACAACAACAACAAAAACAAAAGTGACAATAAAAAGGATGATGATGATGACAATGATTATGATAACACAAAATAACGCAAATCAAGCTTAACACACGTCTGACTGCCAAACCCAAACAAAACAAAACATACGTAACTATCAATCACACTGAAACTAACTAAGGCTGTCAGGCACGTAACAGTTATGAAGGATAATTATAGCAAACGCCAGTATTTTGACCGTTCTAATTATTCATCTAAGCTACCTGCCTTTGTTAATCCTAATTAATGAGAGAAAACACCTGTGTGTGTTTGTTGCGTGGAGTGTAAGTAAGCTAATTTATGGCCTCCTTAGCACTGAGAATGATGCCGACACCTTTAATTAAAAGGGTGTGTTGTTAATGAGAGCGTGGAATTTTGTCGGATGACGTAGTTTTTGTGTTTTGATTTAAGGACAAGAGAGCGGACCGTGAAGGGCGCGCGTGCAACACACACTCGCACACACACACACACACACACACACACACACACACACACACACCACTCACCTCTTTAACGTTGATACAAGACATTTTTTGCAGCAGTGTGTGTGTGTGTGTGTGTGTGTGTGTGTGTATGTTGTGTATGTGTGTGATGTGTGTAGTCAAGTTAGAAATGATGTTTATGAGGGCAACAGGGAAAACTTACAACTTCTTTTTATCCTACCCTAATATGAATTCTCCCTGTATATTGTCCCATCCGAAAGACTTGCTAGGCACACAGACCGCCACTCATGGAGTAATGGGGGAGGGGGGGGGGATGGGTCCAAACGGGGTTCAAACCACCGCACACTTCCGACCCGGACTTTTCGCCTTCTAGAAAGGTGCGTAACCTCTAGGCCACCGATCTGTTCTTGTTCTTAGGAACGAAGCTATATGGAATCTTGCGAGTGTCTGCTTGTAGATACGTAAATATACGGATGAAACTGACAAAACAGTATGGACATAAAACATTATTGTCTAGATCTTATAGGGGATCAGAGCAAGATGAATCTTTTTTTTCTGCAGAATACTTGGACGGGCTGGAAACAGTGAATCATGAAAACGAACTACCAAAATCAAACTGTAAACACCACGCTAAAAGGTAAAGGTGTCCTGTAACCTATAGTGGTCGTAGAGGAGCAAGGCATCAGAGACCTCAGCTTCTCTTAGAGACCATGTACCACATATTGAGGACGACGCCCATCTCTTTTCCCTCGCTGCTTTACCTTCCCTGACCCTAAAGAAGGCAGGTACCCATTTACAGCTGGGTGAACTGGGGACTGTACTGAAACCAAGGCGCGCAAACGGTCCCCATCCAATTTGGGAATCAAGCTTGATGCTGCTTAACCTTATCTTGGGAAAGCAGTGCTCGACCACTGAGCTATCCGTTCCCTGTAGACACGAAACTATAGACATTTAAATTTATTAAATCAGAAATTCCTCTCAGGGCTAGACCTCGAAGTGAAGACAGATTTTTAGAAGAATAGTTCAACAATTCTTGAATGATCAGCATAAAGGGCAGAGACGAACACAAAATTATTTTAAAATTACCCGTTTCAGAAAATGTCCTAGGGTTTGGACCTGAAAGGGGAAGCAGATATTGGGAGAGTGACACCGATTTTTGAGACATGTAAACATGAAAAGAAGACACCAAAAATGAACATGATACTTTGATATTACCACTTCAAAAATGATCACCAGGTCTAGATCTTAATAGTGGAGGTGGATTTTAGAAAGAATAATGCAAGTTCTTCAAGTTTCCAAACATTAAACTGTGGAGACCACAATATTAAAAAGTATTCCAAATTATACTTCAAATATTTATCCAAAGGTTGAAAAAAATGGGGAAACAGGTTTATGGAAAACTAACACTGTTTCTTGAAGGCTTAAAACATTTATTTAACAAATAAAACCGCAGACACCCCAAATATTAAAAACTTCTTATTTAAAACAAATCTCCCGAGGGTCAGAGCTAAATGGGGTGGTAGGTGGCATATTTTGGGAGAGTAGCACCGGTACGGTTCTTGGAGTCCAGCAATGCGTGGGGTCTGAGTCATAGCCTAGTGCCAGACAAATGATAGGATCTCTGTGAATTACTGCAGATAGAACGCGTTTACCTGTCTCCTAAGTCATTTGACTTCCTATCTCACAATATTAGACAATTTAACATCACTATGAAGAAGGAGGAGTATTAAAAAAAAAAAGAAGAAAAAAAGAAAGAAAGAAAAGAAATGAAAGAAAATGAAAGAAAGAAAAAAATAGAAATCCAAAAGTACTTTAGTCAGTGCATTGTCCTGTCTGTCTGTCTTTGACACCAGTTCATGCACGTTGATGGACACGTGCAGGACCACACACACACACACACACACACACACACACACACACACACACACACACACACGCACACATACACACACATATACAATAATAATAATAATAATAATAATAATAAATAATAATAATAATAATAATAATAATAATAATAATAATAATAATAATAATAATACGTGGAACTTACATAGCGCTATATCTTGTAAAAACAAATCAAAGCGCTTGCATTCAACCTTAACATCACACAAGCAATCACAACGCAAGCGCACACACACGCACACACACGCGCGCGCGCACGCGCCCCCCCCCCCCCCCCCCCCCCCCCCACCACACACAAAGGCTATACACTTTGGCAGGTAGATGTCGAAGTGTGTGTGTGTGTGTGTGTGTGTGTGTGTGTGTGTGTGTGTGTGTGTGTGTGTGTGTGTGTGTGTGTGTGTGTGTGTGTGTGTGTGTGTGTGTTGTATGTGTGTATATATACACATATACACACATATACACACACATATACACACATACAATACACATACATACACACACACAAACACACACACACACACACACACCTTTACACACACACACACACACACACACACACACACACAACCGCACGCGCGCGCGCGCACGCACACACACACACACACACACACACACACACACACACACACACACACACACACACACACACACACACACACTCACAAAGAGGCAGATTGTCAGACAGACAGACGTAAGGACGACAGACAGACAGACATAGACAGATAGAGATAAAGGCGTAATGAGAGAGAGAGAGAGAGAGAGAGAGAGAGAGAGAGAGAGAGAAGAGAGAGAGAGAGAGACAGACAGACAGACAGACAGACAGACAGACAGACAGACAGACAGACAGACAGACAGACAGACAGACAGACAGACAGACAGACAGACAGACAGACAGACAGAGACATAGAGAGAGAGAACTCTCTGACCTCTGACATAGACTACATTTCAAGCAGCAAGAATGGAAAAATAAAGAAAATGAAATGTACCTTCACCCAAAGTTTGATAAGACCTGGCATACACACCTTGGCATATACCCAAAAATGCTCTCCTGAGAGAAGAGAGAGGAGAGAGAGAGAGAGGAGAGAGGAGAGAAGAGAGAGAGAGAGAGAGAGAGAGAAGAGAGAGAGAGAGAGAAGATGAGACAGAGAGAGAGACAGAGGAGAGACAGAAGATAGACAGAGAAGGACAGAGATAGGAGACAGAGACAGAAGACAGCAGACAAGACAGAGAAGCAGACATACGGAAACAGAGACAGACAAGACAGAGAACAGACAGAGAAGAGAGACAGACAGACAGACAGACGGACAGACAGAGACAGACAGAGCAGACAGAGACGGAAGACGAGACAAACTAACAGAGAGAGACAGACAGACAGAATGAGAGAGACAGCAGACAGAGAGACATGACAGACGGACGTCAATGACGGACTTCTAACGACGGACTGTTGAAATAAAGACAGCGAGAATACACTTGTCACATTCTGTACTTCTCCATGTCGGTCCTTTCTACGCGCGTGCGCGCGCGCGCGCACACACACACACACACACACACACACACCACACACACACGCACACACACACACACACACACACACACACACACACACACACACACACACAGAGGCAGCTTTAAAAAAAATTAAAAGAAGGGGGGAAAAACGAAAGAAAAAAAGTATTCCTTCTATTTTACACCTGTTCTTTTCCCTTTCGTGGTCCGGATAGGGCTGGGGGGGGGGGGGGGGGGGGGGGGGGGGGGGGGGGGGGGGGGGGGGACATCTCACCCCACCTCTATCTTTTTCAAATTTGGGATGATTTATCTATTTATTTATTTATTTATATTAATTCATTTATTTATTTATTCACATTATTCTTTTATTTCCAGGATAATGAAATAAGCACTCATGTGCTTTTTAATTTTTTTAAAAACATCCAGTCCCCTTGTGTTCGCAGTTTTGTAAATTTTGTCATCCGTTCCCAACGGCACACGATGGCTTACTCTTCACACGGGACCTCGGTTTATAGTCTCATCGGAAGGACTTTGTGTGGGGGGGGGGGGGGGGGAGTGGAAACACTTCAGAGGAAAAATCCTCTTGTACATGATTCGAACCCGGGTCAGCAGATATCAAATCAAATCAAATCAAATCAAATTTTTATTTCCAGATGGTACCTTGAAAAAGCATCGATATAGCCCTGAAAATGAAGTCTGGTTGTTTTGTATATTTCTCAAAATGATATTTTTGGCGGAGTAATTGCCTTTGACTAGATCCGGTGCATTGGGTTATATCTAGAACATAATGCTTTCTTATACACTTTGCTGACGTCGTCTTTGGGTGTGTGGTAGAAGTTTAACTGTGGTATTTGTATGAGCCGAGAAATTCAGGGATCCTGAATGAATAATATATTAAAAAAATCTTGTGAAGTGAAAATTAAAAAAAAGTAAAGGAAAAAGTGTGAAAAATTAAAGAACTGTGGCACCATTCAACACCTCTCTTCCTCTTTCTGTGTGTGTTGTGTGTGTGTGTGTGTGTGTGTGTGTGTGTGTGTGTGTGTGTGTGTGTGTTGTGTGTGTGGTGATGTTTGTTTGTGTTGTTTGTGTGTGTGTTTTGTGTGTGTTGTGTGTGTTAGTTGTGTGTGTGTCACTCTGTGTTGTGAGTCTCTCTGTGTTTGTATGTGTGTGTGTGTTTTGTGTGTGTGTGTGTTGTGTTGTGTGTGTGTGTGTGTGTGTGTGTGTGTGTGTTGTGTGTGTGTGTGTGTGTGTGTGTGTGTGTGTGTGTGTGTGTGTGTGTGTGTGTGTGTGTTTGTGTGTGTGTGTGACTTGTGTGTGTTTGTGTGTCCTCGTCTTCTGTCTGTTTCCTGTCTGATCTGTCTGTCTGTCTGTCTGTCCTGTCTGTCTCTGTCTCTCTTCTGTCTCTCCTGTCTCTCTGTCTCTGTCTCTGTCTCTCTGTCTCTGTCTCTGTCTCTTCTGTCTCTCTGTCTCTTCTCTCTCTCTCTCTCTCTCTCTCTCTCTCTCTCTCTCTCTCTCTCTCTCTCTCTCTCTCTCTCTCTCTCTCTCTCTCTCTCTCTCTCTAAAACACGATGCCGGAAGAACACGCACGACAAAACAGGCACATTAACCTACACGAAGGCAAAACGAAAGGCAAGAAGAAACAGGTAGAGAGAGAGAGACCTGTACGATCACTATCTATCTACTGTTGTTCAGATTGTCTGCGCCGTCTCATCCGCTTCTACCTGGGGTTGGGGTGACACCACAGTTGAGTCAGTGACACTCTCTAACTAAACGTGACGCTCCACCACATAATGAGTCTAATCGCATTGCACCATAGGTCTTAGTTTTTAACATGTTATTGATTTGAAGCAAAAAGGGTACTGAACACACACACACACAAAAAAACCAAGATTGAAAATCGGACGTTTCTATATAAAGCTAGATCTATTACAAATTGAAATGATACACCGCGGGAAGTGACAAAATGAGAAAATCTAGTCCCTGTGTGAATGCAGTTTTGTCATTTTTGTCATCTGTTCCCACCGACGCACGATGGCCTACTTCAAAAAGCGGAATAGGATTTAACGTGTGCGCAATATGTTCTGCGTGCGTTCGCACACGGGGCGTCAGTTTATCATCCGAAGGACTTTGGGGAGAGTGGAGTCAGCACTGATGTTAACTCCAGGAGAAAAATCCCCTCGAACGGGAATCGCACCCGGGTCGTCAAATTGCGAGCGCAATGTTCTGACCAGTAGGCTATCCCCCCCCCCCCCCCCCCCCCGCGTGTTGTGTGTGTGTGTGTGTGTGTGTGTGTGTGTGTGTGTGTGTGTGTGTGTGTGTGTGTGTGTGTGTGTGTGCGTACGCACGCGCGCGCGATGTGCCCATGCCTACGCACACGCATTATGTGTGCATGATTTTAAGCCGATGTAGAATGACATAAAACGTGCTTTCCTGTCATTCAGCCAACCTCCCCCACTGGCTAATTTCACACCCTCATCCTTTATAACAGGTATTTATATATATATATATAAACATACGACATACAATATATATATATATATATATATATATATATATATATATATATATATATATATATATAAATATAATATATATATATATATATATATATATATATATATATATATAACGCATTGTCATGTCGTTGTGCTTTGTTTTACACTGCAAATCAAAGCCAGTGTTTAAAGCCTATAGAGGATGTCTTCACGAATTTCCTTGTTTCGCGCTCACGCGGGCGGTGTGGCGGCGCGCGCGTGTGTGTGTGTGTGTGTGTGTGTGTGTGTGTGTGTGTGTGTGTGTGTGTGTTGTGTTGTGTGTGTGTGTGTTGTTGTGTATTGTTTTGTTACCTTGTTCATTCTAATGCAAGTAACTGAAAATCGATTTTCAAAAGGGAGTGGGCATATGTGTATCAGTCTTTGGGATTCTTCTTCGTTGTTGTGGTCGTCCTCGAGCACTCAGTCTTTAGAATGAGTTGATAAACTGACGCTCCCTGAGTACCTTTAAGCCTAATCAATGCACGTACAAGAGCCTACGGCAATATACAGTGGTGGTGGTGGTGGTGTGTGTGTGTGTGTGTGTGTTGTCTGTCTGTCCTGTCTGTCTGTTTGTCTGTCTGTGTGTCGTGTGTGCGTGCGCGCGCCTATATGTACGTGTGTCTGTCTGTTCTGTCTGTCTGTCTCTCTGTCTGTCTGTCTGTGCCTGTGTTATGCTCTTTTTTAAATAAAAAAAATTACAGAAAATACATCCACTTTCATAAGTACAGGTAACAAAATCCCTCTCCATTGTTTTTTAAAACTTGTTCAAGATTACAAAAGACTAGTCCATTTTGATGCTGGTAAGAATAGGTGACCCAATTTTTTAATGCATGCACACTAGTGTTGTGTTTTAAAAAAATCTTTACTGAAGTCAGGATATGGTTAGCTAAATGGTGGTTTTTATGTATAAAAATAATTTACATACGCAAAATGTAACAATTAGTAGACTTCGGAGCACTAGCCGAGGAATGTGCAACTCCACACCCACATCACACACCATCCCCACACTCACACACCACCCACACACACACACACACACACACACAAACACACACACACACACACACACACACACACACACACACACACACACACACACACACACACACACACACACACACACACACACTGTACCGGGAATCACTGTGAGACTAATCATGAGTACGCCACTGAAAGAGAAGATGGCGTACAAGACTACTTTCCAAGTCCTGGTCAATACAGGCAGCCGTACTCCGACTTCAAAGTCATGTCTCTTCTTTTAATAAAGGACAGCGACGGTTGTTGCTATGCTAAGTCTGAGAAAAATCCGAGTAGAGCCCTTTTTTTCTAATGTAATGAGTAATCCTTCTTTCAGAGTATGGGTGTGTACACACCCACTATGTACTGGGAGTTTAACTGCTGATTAAGTGCTTTTCTAATAAACACAAACAAACAAAGTTTTGCGCAAGTGTAGAACATATATTTATTGACTAAGTCATGAAATTTCAAGGCAATAGCCTTGAAGTTTTTGAGTTACATAGCAGAATATAGGGGTCTGGATAAAAAAAAATCAACTCAGAGCGTATGGGGAAGGTTAAAAGCTTGAATTGACAGCAGTTTGATGTAAAAAAAATATATATATTGGGACTCGGTTGTCATCAAAATTCAACAAAAGCTGTTCGGGGCATGGCCCTTTGAGGGCTTATCCCACAATGGAGTGAGTCCTCAAACATTGATGGAGACACACGTCCTTCTCCGCCCATTTTCTTTGGTCTTTTTTTCTTTTACCTTGAACCGGATCTATCACGTGCTCTCTTGTGATCTTATATACATACATGTATGTATGTATGTATGTATGTATGTATGTATGTATGTATGTATGTATGTATGTATGTATGTATGTATGTATGTATGTATGTATGTATGTATGTATGTATGTATGTATGTATGTATGTATGTAACGATGTATGTATGTATGTATGTATGTATGTATGTATGTATGTATGTATGTATGTATGTATGTATGTATGTATGTATGTATGTATGTATGTATGTATGTATGTATGTATGTATGTATGTATGTATGTATGTAAAAAGATGTATGTATATTGTATGTAGTTGTATAGTAATGTATGGGTATGGTTGTATGTATTATGTATGAGTCTAACATGTATGTAACGTTATGATTGTATGTTTTTTTGTTGTATGATGTATGTTTTGTATGTATTAATGTATATATGTATGTATGTATGTATGTATGTATGTATGTATGTATGTATGTATGTATGTATGTATGTATGTATGTATGTATGTATGTATGTATGTATGTATGTATGTATGTATGTATGTATGTATGTATGTATGTATGTATATGTATGTATGTATGTATGTATGTATGTATGTATGTATGTATGTATGTATGTATGTATGTATGTATGTAGTGTATGTAGGTAGTGTATGTATGTATGTATGTATGTATGTATGTATGTATGTATGTAATGTATATGTATTGTATGTATGTATGTATGTATGTATGTATGTTATGTATGTATGTATGTATGTATGTATGTATGTATGTATGTATGTATGTATTGTTGTATGTATGTATGTATGTATGTATGTATGTATGTATGTATGTATGTATGTATGTATGTATGTATGTATGTATGTATTATGTATGTATGTATGTATGTTTGTATGTACATATTCATGTATATGTATGTAGTAGAAGGCACCCATCAGTCTCGGAAGACTATGGAGTTGCGCTCTAGTCTTTAGAGCGCAAAGCCTGGATAAGTATTCATCCAGTCCCCGTGTGTATGCAGTTGTGTAAATATTGTCATCTTTCCCACCGGCATACAATGGCCTACTCTTACGAAAAGCGGAACAGGATTTAGCGTGTGCGCAAGATGTTCTGCGTGCGTTCGCACATGGGGCCTCGGTTTACAGTGTGTGTGTGTGTGTGTGTGTGTGTGTGTGTGTGTGTGTGTGTGTGTGTGTGTGTGTGTGTGTGTTGTATGTGTGTGTGTGTGTGGTGTGTGTGTGTGTGTGTGTGTGTGTGTAGAAGCAAAAAAACCCAACTGAAGCAAACCAGAAGAAAAGCTTTAGAAATCATAGATGAATCATAGTGGGCGTGCTCCACACAAAGAAGTTTTAAAACATCTGTTTGAGCTTTAAGTGAAGATTATTCTTTTTCTTTCTGGTTTGTGTGTGTTATTTGTTATTGTTTTATATTGAGGATAATGGAATAAGCACTCGTGTGCTGTTTTACATCTAGTCCCCGTGTGTGTGCAGTTTGTAAGTTTTGTCATTGTTCCCACCGGCACACGATGGTTTACTCTTACGAAAAGCGGAACAGGATTTAACATCTGCACAAGATTTTCTGTGCACCCGGGCCCTCGGTTTATTGTTTCATCCGAAAGACTTTTTTTTCTTTGAGGGGGGGGAGAGAGTGGTGTGTGAGGTGTGTGTGTGTGTGTGTGTGTGTGTGTGTGTGTGTGTGTGTGTGTGTGTGTGTGTGTGTGTGTGTGTGTGTGTGTGTGTGTGTGACTGTCTGTTGTCTGTCTGTCGTCTGTTGTCTGTCTGTCTGTGTCCGTGTGCAGCAGCATTCGTGTATGGTATGTGATAGCAAATCATTTGTTTTCTTCTTTTTCGCTTTATTTATTATTTTATTTCGATAGCAATGAAATAAGCCTGTGGGATTTTTTTTATACCAATCTCCGTATACATACAACTTTTGAAAATATCGTCATCCGTCCCTATTAAACACAAATGCCCTATATACCTTCTGAAAAGCGGAACAGGTTTTAACATCTGCGAAAGATGTTCTGCGTGCATCGCACACGGGACCTCGGTTTATAATCTCATCCGAAGGACTTTCGGGAATTGTGGAGGAGTTTTGTTTTTTTTTTGTACCACTTCATGTCACAGCAGATTTCTCTGCGTGAAATTCGGGCTGCTCTCCCCGGGGACAGCGCGTCGCCACTAGTGCAGCACCTACCCATTTTTTTTCCTGCATGCAACTTATTTGTCTCCCTATCAGAGTCGACACTGATGTGAACTCCAGAGGCAAAATCCTGATAGAACGGGCATCTGGGTGGTGGAGGAAGCAGAGGTAGGTCAAACCCGGGTTGTGAATCAAATCACGAACACAAAGCGCATCGTGCAACGGTTTAACCACCAGGCAACCCGTCCCCAAGTGACACACAGAGAGGGAGGGAGTGTGTTGCCTATTTTTAAACAGTCTGCCAATGTTAGGCATCATCTCTCATGTCACTGTCATCTGTCACTGGTATTTTTTTTTGCAGGTGCAGTGATCAGTCAAAGTCAAAGTCGAAGTCAAATCTTTATGCCAGGTGGAATAAATAAGCAATACTTCTGGGGGGTTGTGTTGTTGTTTTTTTTAATGCAAGCCTTCCATTTTTTTATTGTTTTTTTCGGGGCTGGTAGGGATTTTGTTTGTTAGTTTGTTTGATTTGTTATTGGGTTTTGTTTTGTTTTGGTTTGGTTTTTTATGGTTCTTGTTTGGTTGTGGAGTTGTGCTGTTTGGTGGTGGTGGTTTTTTGGATGAGGTGTGTGTGGTTGTGTGTGTGTGTGTGTGTGTGTGTGTGTGTGTGTGTGTGTGTGTGTGTGTGTGTGTGTGTGTGTGTGTGTGTGTGTGTGTGTGTGTGTGTGTGTGTGTGTGTGTGTGTGTGTGTGTGTTGGTTTTAATAGGGTTTTTTCAGTGATGGGAAAAACATTGAAAGCAAACAACAGCATTTGGATTCATGCAGAAATAAGCTTGTACATGTTGTGTGCAACAGAAATAAGACCACATATGATCATATCATCATCATCATCATCATCACTATCATCATCATCATCTATCATCATCTATAATGATAATAATAATATATAAGATAATATAATATAAGAAGTAATGATAATTATATGTATATCATCATAATGACGATGATGATGACGACGAGACGATGATGATGATGATAATCCCCCACCATCCAACTAGGTCAAGACATTGAAGACGGTCAACACAACGTGTTCTTTGATTCCTATTAATCTTTGTTTATTTCACTAGTGTGACGTGTTTTTATGTGATCAAACAAACATCCGTTTCGAATCTTACGCGTGACGAGAACAGTAATAAACCCAAATACTTTGTCTAAAATCTCTACAACGACCATATAAAACACCTGCCCGCCATCCTTTTTTAAAAAGTTGGAGAGGGGGGGGGGGGGGGGGGTCTCTTTTTTGTCATCAACTCTCATTCTTCCGCAATAGTAACTCCAAACGCACGCAATAGGTCGTCTCAAAAAACAACAACACACAATAAAAAACGAGCGTGTCATCAAACAGTTGAGGAAAACAAAAGGTTTTGTAATTCGATTGAAGTGGGCCCAGTGGGGCTTGCTGTGCAGTAGGCTTGAAGTCGTCTGGCTGGCTGGCGGTTTCCAAGAACGTGACGTTTGTGCAACGACACCCTGCACTGAAGCCTCACAGGAGAGTTTGATGTCATCTACATTGTGGCAGGAAATTTCTGTCTGCCTGCCCCCCCCCCCCCCCCCCTTTTTTTTTTTTTTTTTTGTAGCATCCTTTTATACACACACACACACGCTCGCGCGTGCCGCAATATATAATATATATATATATATATATATATATATATTATATAAGAGAGGGTGATGTGTGGAGGAGAGAGAGAGAGAGAGAGAGAGAGAGAGAGAGAGAGAGAGAGAGAGAGAGAATTTGGGGAGGGGGGGGGATTAATGAGGAAGAGGGTTTTGTTTATATATTTATATTTTTTCTTTTGATTTTTTTTTTATTCGTTTGTTTGCTTTGCTTTGCTTTGGGGAAGGGGTTTGGGTTGTTTTTTGTTTGTTTTTTTTCCTTTTTTTTAGGGGGAGGGGGGCTGAAGTCCACAAACTGTTCTGGTTGCAGGACTAAAAGCTGTACGTTTTTCTTTCCTGCCTCATCTTATGTGACGTTCCTATCCCTGCTGTTCCCACGCAAGCCTGTAAAAATTTTCTTCGGTTTTCTTTTTTCTGCTGAAGTTCCTCGCGCTGTCTTTGTAAAGATGTGTTTATGTTTGTTTTCACTGTTATAAATTCCTTGCTGTCGTTTTCGTAACTAAACTATGTTTTAGTCCCACTGTTGTTCTTTTTTCCCATTTCATTTCATTCTTCTTCTTTCTTCTATTTTTTTTATTCATTCATTCATTCATTTGTTTATAAATCAATTGTTTGGTTTTTTCCCTTTCTTTATTTAGTTATCTATTAATAGATTGAATTCTCTTTCTTTTTCATGCATTTATTTACTCATTTATTGATTTTTTTTTCTTTCTTTCTTTCTTTTACTGCTTTTTCTGTCATTTAATCATCATCACCAATACTACTAGCATCCTTAGCATCAACACTATCTTCTTCTTCGTCCTCTTCTTTATCCTCCAAAACCTCCTTAACACTGTAATCATTGTTTTGCTGGGGGGGGTTCTTGTTCTTTTCCTCCTCTCATCTCTGTCTTCTCTTCTTCCTCTACTCGATCTCCTCTCGTTCTCTCCCTCTCTCCTTCTCCTCCTCTCCTCTTTTTCCTCCTTCTTCTTCCTTCTCCTCCTCTTGTATAGAAGGAATGGGGGTGGGAGTGGCTTGGATTGGTGTCAGTGGGTGTAGTAGGCCTGCACATAAACAGAACACGTGTCGAACAATATCCGGATTGATTGCGTGCAATGAGTCTGTTGATCACCTGCACTCTCTCTCTTCTTCTCTGCTCTTCTCTTCTCTCTGTCTCTCTCTCTCTCTCTCTCTCTCTCTCTCTCTCTCTATCCTCTCCTCTCTCTCTCTCTCTCTCTCCTCTCTCTCTCTCTCTCTCTCTCTCTCTCTCTCTCTCTCTCTCTCTTCTCTCTCTCTGCTCTGTACCCTGTTTGTTCCACTGTGGCTGACTGCAGTGAATAATTGCCTGCAATGCAGGGGGTAAAAGAAATTACATATCCTGGCCTGTGTGATATAGTTGTCCAATCAAAACAAATAAAACGATATGGTATGGCTATACACAAAGAGAATCAAGTCTCTCCCTTTTTTGTTTTCTTTTTCGGAAATGAGAAAAATTAATCTCTGCAAAATGATTATATATATTATATATATATATATATATAATATATATATTATATATATATATATATATATATTATATATATATATATATGATTGTATGTATGACTAAAAAATAAAGTAAAAGGTAAAGGTGTCCCATAATATATATGTGGTCGTAGGGAAGCGATACATCAGAGACCTCAGCTTCTCCAGGGGCCAGCATATTGAGCGAGGCACCCATCTCCTCTCTCTCGCTGCTTTACCTTCCCTGACACTAAAGAGGGCATATATACATATATAATATATATATATATATATATATATATATATATATATATATATATATATATATATATTATATATATATATATATATATATAAAGTGCCGTTTTACATCCAGTTCCCGTGGGTATGCATTTTATAAATTTTGTCATTGGTTCCCACCGGCACCCAAAAAGGCGGAGCAGGTCTTAACATAAGATGTGGAAGATGTTCTGAGCTGTATGTATTCGCACACGGGGCCTCAGTTTATAGTCTCCAGAATCTGGAGGACTTTCTAGGGAGTGATGTCAGCGCTGATGTTAATTACCAGGGGAAAGTCCCCTCCAACAGTGGTGGCTCGAACCCAGACCATCAGACCACGAGGGAAAACTCTAACCATAGGGTACCCGTCCCCAGCATGTTTGTATTGTACTGTATTGTATTGTGTTGTTTGTGTTGTGTTGTGTTGTGTTGTAATGTAATGTTTTGTATTGTAATATAATGTGTTGTATTGTATACCACTTTATGTCATGGCATAGTTCTTTACGTGAAATTCGGGCTGCTCCCCCCAAGGAGAGCAAGTCGCCACAAGAGCAGCGCCATCCTTTTATTATTATTTTTTTTAATCCTGTTTGCATGTATATTTCTTTCTCTATTGAGAGATACTTCAAAATCCGGCTTTTTCGCTTTCTAGGCAGGTGCGTTACCTCTAGACCACTGATCCACTTTATGTCACAGCAGAACTCTCTGCGTGAAATTTGGGCTGCTCTCCCAGTCCGAGAAGACCAAGTCGCCACAAGAGCAGCGCCACTCCTTGTTGCTTTTTTTTAGGCAGGTGCGTTACCTCTAGACCACCAAGTAGTACAAGCCAATATCCAAGCGGCCTAACCCAAGCTCACACTCCGAATACGTGCCCAACACCCTGAATACTCTTGCGGTTTGGAAGGAACCCCCTGGAGTAGGAAATCTCTACCCTTAGCTGTCTTTTTCTGCACACACAGATGAAAGATGAGGAGAGAGTCTATTATGTCCTGGCTTTTCTCACTACAGTGTGACCTGCTGTTTGAACAGTGGACGGTGAATGAATGAGTTGACGATGACAAACAGGCTGGCAACGATGATGATGATGTTTCGTGTGCCGGTAGCGGGGTTTCTGAGATCTTTTTTCTCCATGTCTCTGTGAGGGTTGGGGATGGGAAGGGGGGTGGGGTGAATGTGGAAGTGGTTTTGTTGTAGTTGTTGTTTTTTTGTCGTTGTTCTTGTGATT
>CM060320.1:16559923-16562423 GCA_030674155.1 Stramonita haemastoma
TGATGATATGAACAAATACACAAACATACACATGGATATATACATACACACACATCGTACACCACACACGCACACACACACATGTACACATGTAACATACACACGCACGACACACACAGACCCCACACACACAGAACACACACACACATGTTTTGTTTTGTTTTGTTTTAATTTTTTTGCTTGATAGATGGTTTGATAAAAAAAAAGCAAATCATTGCTTACTCAATGTACCATCAGAAATAAAATTTTGACTTGACTTGACCTCACCACACACCACACACACACACACAACACACACACACACACACACACACACACACACACACACACACACACATATGGGGGAACGGGATAGCTGGTGGTCAGAGCGATGCGCATTGCTTGTGATCTGCTGACCTGGGTTCGAATCTTGAACTGAGGAACTGTACTGAAGCCAAGCCGCGCAAACGGTCACCTATCCACTTCATAACCACGCTCGATGCTGCTTAACCTTGGCTTGGGGAAAGCGAGTGCTCTGACCTCTGAACTGTCCCGTCCACTGTATGAGAGTTATATATCTACTGAAATTTATGATACTGTGAAACTGTTTCGTATCTGTGGCTGTTACGTCTGAAACAGTCCGCAATTTCTTATCTGAAAGTGCGTTTAACCTAAGTTTTACATTTACGAAAAGTTTACAATCTGAAAGAGTTTTACATCTGTGGTTTTTTTCATCTGAAAAAAACGTTTTAACCTCTGTAGAAATTTCATTAGAAACAGTGATACACCAGTGAATAATATATTTTAACAGTTTACTTTTACTGTTTACTTTTACACCAATTTTAAGTCACGGCAGATTTCTCTGAGTAAAATTTTGGCTGCTCTCCCCGAGAAGAACGTTCGCCACAAGAGCAGCGCCACCTTTTATCACTTTTTTTGTTTTTCTGTCTGCACTGTATTTGTTTCACATCTAAGTTTGTTTTTTTTTGTAAATTACGTCTAATGAATTTTAGTTTAACAGTGTCCAGATTTCACAACAAAAAAAACAATTTTATATCTCACGTTTTTGATAAACATAGAACGTAAGGCCTGACAAATGACCATTCTTCTGCTACTATAGTTTACTACTACTACTACTACTACTACTACTACTACTACTACTACTACTTACTACTACTACTACTACTACCACTACCACTACTACTACTACTATTACTACTATTGTTGCCACTGCTGCTGATGCTTACTACTACTACTACTTACTACTACTACTACTACTACTACCTACACACTACTACTTACCTCAACTACTACTACTACTACTACTATATGTTGTTGTTGTTGCTGCTGCTGCTGCATTATTGTACTACCACTGTATCACTGTATACCACTATTTAAACACAAACACTCTCTCTCTCTCTCTCTCTCTCTCTCTCTCTCTCTCTCTCTCCTCCTCTCTCTCTCTCTCTCTCTCTCTCTCCTCTCTCTCTCTCCCCGTCTCTTTTTAAAAAAAAATTACAACACCCCCCCCCCCCGAAAAAAACCCATTACCACACAAACGCACCAAGTTAACACCCCTTCCCCCCCTCAATCCATGATAATATAATCCAAGTCATACAATGTGTCGCCATATAACGCCACAACCACACACACACACACACCACACACACACACACACACACACACACACACACACACTACACAATACAACACATACACACACACACATACACACATACACACATACACACAACACACACACACACACATACACACACACACCACACACACACACACACACACACACACACACCACACACACACACACACAACACACACACAGAGCAGAGGATAGAGTCATACAGCCAGCAGCGGTCATTTATTAGATGTGGCTGACAAGCCCTGCGCCTTTTAGGTGCTAAATCCACACGTGAGAGCCCTTAAAAAAAAAAAAAAAAAAAAAAAGGAAGGGAAGGAGAAACCTCACTCCCCCAAACCTAATAAATGTAGAGGGAAGCCAGCTCCGTTTGATGGCGTCTCGCCCACTTCCGTTTCCTGTGTGTGCTGTCAGTGGTAGTCGGAGTTGTCCACCTTGGAGATGCCCCTGTTTGACAACAATGTCCGCCTGAAGGTGTCAGTGATCTCCCTTGGGGGTAGGGGTTTTTGTATCTGGTGTACGCCCATAGTAGTGTTGGTTGTGGTGGTTGGGGTTTGTAGGTACACTTTGGTAGGTGATGTGTGTTTTTATGTATGTATGTACCTACCTACGCCCATGGTTGTAGATGTGATGTGCTCACGCCCTCCCTTTTTTTTTCCCCCTTTTTAAGTCTTGTGATTTAATTTGATATGACTGTCACATGAAAGGCACAGGTTATGCTGGAAACTTCCCTGTTTTTATATTCTCACGGTCTCTTTTTTTTTTCCTTTTCCTTTTTTCTTTTTTTTAATCGTTAGGTGATGAAGTAGGGTAAGTGAACAATTAATTGATTGAAAAGTGGTTGCTGATTCGTAAACAAAATAT
>CM060320.1:16567355-16577355 GCA_030674155.1 Stramonita haemastoma
ACACACAACACTCTCTCTCTCTCTCTCTCTCTCTCTCTCTCTCCTCTCTCTCTCTTCTCTATCTCTTCTCTCTCTCTCTCTCTCTGTACAGATCCTTCTCTTTAATCGTTCTATCTCCCCCCCCCTCTCCTCCTCCGTTATCCTCCACTCCCTGATTTCTGACTTGCTGCTTTTGCTGGATCGAAGATAATCTTTCAGTCATTTTTCATGCTCCAGTGAGTTGGTTCTCTGTCGATGTCGTCCTCTTCTTTTCTTGCATTAGCGATACGCCAGGTAGCGAGCGTGTGACTGACTGGCGTCTGGCTGGTGGCTGACTGGCTGGCTGGTTTGGCTGGATGTTGGCTGCTAGTTTATCCAGTTGCTTGGATGGTTGACTGGCTGGCTGTTGGCTGGAATGGATGGATAAATGGATCGGATGGCAGCGCTTACTGCTATACTGGGTATCGTGTGAGTCGAACGAATACATTGCTAGGTTCTGAACCATTTTTATTTTGGGGGTGATTTTTTTTTATATTGGTTCGCCATTTTTTTTTGGTTTCTTTTTTTCTTTTCTTTTCGTAAATCGATGGTGGAAAATATGTTTTCGCTATACAGGGTTCTGCATTAGGCAAATATTGATTATACTGTGATGAGGGTGCTTTGCTTGGTTGTAATCGCCCCCTTCCTCCCACTCTCACTCCCACCAGCCCGCTTTTCCTTCACTTAGTAGTGTGTGTGCGCCCGAGGATCATCTCTACGTTGATTACCTGAGATGAGTGAGAGGGAGAGGGTGGGGGGAGAGAGATAGGGGGGAGGAGGAGGAGAGAGAGGGGGGGTAAGGGGGGGACGGGAGGGAGGAGTGGGGAGAGACGGGGGGGGGGAGAGAGAGATGAGAGTGTTGGAGAGATGGACATGAGAGACTGAGATGGTATTGAAGTTTGAGAGAGAGATGAGAGAGAGAGAGAGGATCGAGATGAGAGTGGGTGTCTTGAGAGGTACGAGAGAGAGAGAGACGAGAGGAGAGAGAGGAGAGACGGGGGCTAGGGGTGGTAGAGATATGAGTCTCGTGGAGAGTGAGGGTGGGGAGAGAGAGAGAGAGACGGGGGGTAGATGAGAAGAGAGTGGTCGGGGGGGAGAGAGTGTCGTGAGGAGAGAGAAAGAAATGAGAGAGAGAGAGGTTAGGAGAGAGATGAGAAGTGAGAGAGAGAGAGAGAGGAAGAGAGAGAGAGAGTGATGAGAGAGAGGTGAGATGAGAGAGAGACGAGAGGATGTGAGAGTGAGAGAGACATCAACTGATGTGATTAATGGGGTAGATTTTTGTGCTGATGCCTTCAGAAATAAAATAAGCTGACGTAATTTGTTTCATATGTTTTTAGCAACCAGCACTTAGTGATTCATTTTTACAAAATTTTAAGAATTTTTTAGCATCCACAACATTTTTTGGTGAATTTTACAATCCCATTAGACTAGGGAAACGCTAGTTTTTAATTTTTTTCATCTTCAATCAAAAATACTAAATTTTCGCAATCACACACAGATATCTGAAATCTTTCTGGCAAAAAGCTCTTGATTTTGTGTTTAGTAGGGCTTATAAATTAACGATATATCTTTCAAAATAAATTCGGTCTTTTAGATCTTTGTGTGTATAGACTGTAATGTATCTTGCTTGGTGTTCAGGTCTGGAAGGCTGTTTTATACCTGGTCTTCTTTCATCTCTGGTCTAGTATTCAACGTCTGGTGTCTAACTGTGGGGTTCTTAACCTTCAACATGATGGTAAAGGTTGTCCCATATCATATGTGGAGGGTGGGGGGCGCGAGGCACCGGTGTCTCCATAGCTTCTATTGGGGCCAGCTTATGAAACGCGGCGGTGCCTTCTCCTCTCCTCGCTTGCTTTTCACTTCCCCGGAGATTAATGAGGACAGGTACACTTTTTTCTGATGGGTGTAACTGGGAGTATGTAACTGTAGCAAGGCGCGCAAAAACGGTCACCCATCCAATGGTTAACCCACCACACTCGTTGCTGCTTATTCTTGCATGGGGAAACCCAGTGCATCTGACCAACTGTGCTATCCGTCCCCCTGGATATAGCTTAAAATTCGGGCTGCTACTTCCTAGGGAGAGCGTGGTCGCCACAAGTACAGCGCTACCACATTTTTTTCCCTGTCTACAACTGTATTTCTTTCTCAATCAGAGTGACTTTTTTTTCTACAGAATTTTGTCAGGGACAACCTTTTGTTGCTGTGGTTTTTTACGTTCGCTATATAATGATGTGTATTACCACGGGACTCGCGTTTTTATCGTTCTCATCCGAAAGGACTAGCAACAGATCATCACACTTGTTTATAGATGGGTGGAATGGTTTTGGGCCTATAATGGGATTCGAACCTTCGCACACTCCGACCTGATTTTTCGCTTTATACGCAGTGTGCGTTCCCTTCCCGACCTCCGACACACACACACACACACACACACACAAACACCAACACACACAACACTCACACCCTCCTCCACCACCACCACCACCACCACACCACACCACACCACACCACCACCACACACAACCACACCACACCACACCACACCACACCTCCCAAACAAACACACTCACTACACTCATCCCCCTCTCCCCCCAGACAGTCAGACAGACAGACAGACAGACAGACAGACAGACAGACCAGACACACACACACACACTACACACACACACACACACAACCACACACACCACACACACACACACCACACACACACACTCACACACACAGATCTAGTTAATTTGGTCGTTAAATCCATAACCATATAATAGTGGGTAGACCTGTATTGGCTTATACCGTCCTCATGAAAGGTGAGGGAGGGAGGATAGAGGGGGAGGGAGACGAGGGACGGGGGCTGGAGGGCTAGGAGGGAGAAGGATAGAGAGAGAAGGGGGGAGGAGGGGGGCATGCTGGGTGGTGGTAAAGTGATGGTGGTGGAGGAGAGTAAACAATGTGTGAGGGCCCTGGGAAAGAGGAGGGCTGTTGAGTGTTGGTGCTATGGTGTTGACTTCGTCGTCACCGGGGAGAGTATTTATCGAGAGAGGGAGAGAGAAAGGGCCAGGAGGGAGCAGCGATACATCTTTCAACCCACACTCTTGGGGGGGGGGGGGGGGGGGGGGGGGGGGGGGGTTGTGTTGTTGTAGTGGGGCGTGGTGTCGGGAGGGGGGGGGGTTTGTGTTTTTGTTTGTACGGTTGTTGTGTTGTGTTGTGGTGTGGTGGGGTTTGTGGTGTGGTTTTTGGGCGTGCGTGCGTGGTGCGTGCCGTGGTGCGTGCGTGCATGTGGTGTGTGGGGGGTGGTGTGTTGTGTTGTGTTGTGGATATGTGTGGGGGGGTGGGGTTTGGGGGGGGGGGGGGGGGGTTTGTACGTGTGTGTACGTGTGTGTGTAGGGGTTTGTGTGTAGTTTTGTGTTTTGTGGTTTTGGTGTGGTGTGCTGTGGCGTGGCTGTGGTTGTGCTCTGGTGTGGTGGGTGGTATAGTGTGTTTTTGTGTGTATGCTGTTGTAGTGTGTGTGTGTGAGTGTGATTTGGAGTGTGTGTGTGTGTGTGTGGTGTGTGTGTGTGTGTGTGTTGTGTGTGTGTGTGTGTGTAGTGTTGTAGTGTGTGTCTTTTGGTGTGTTTGTGTGTAGTGTTTTTTTTGTGTGTGGTGCTGTGGGTGTGTGTGGGGGGGGTGTTATGGTGTGTTTTTTTTGGTTGGGTTTTGTGGGTGTGTGTATGGGTGTAGGTGTGTGTTACACACTCTACACTCTCTGGCTCTAGCTCTGCCCACACACCCAGAGTCAAAAAAAACCACACCATCAAACGTCAGCAAGGGTAACGGGGTTTCAAATCACTATGGAAACCCATTTTCCTCCAAAAAGACGGCTGAAACCCTTTTGGGCCCCCAAGACAACGGACAAGAGCGACGTCAGTCATTAATTCTCACCCTCCCCCTTTGGGGCCCTCTCTAACACCAGGGGTTGGGCCTTGTCCAATACCTCTGGCTGAGGCCTAGCTTTCTTCGGCTTTTTTTGGTCAATGGGAGAGAAACAGACGTTGGGTGGAGTTCTCGGTGTGTCCCTCAGGGGGGGACTTAGCAAACATTTGAAGAGATGAGTTGATCTCTTTGAGAACGTAGATGGTTGGACCCCTAGTTACTGAAACTTTTGAGGAGGGTTTTCTGGTGGTAAGTTTTAAACTTTTCTTTATCTCATCTTCTGCAGTATGCCACTTCATGCTATCCGTCCTCTTATCTTTGCCAAATTCCCTCTTCAGGGAAAGTTGGATGGGCTCTGGGTAATTATGGGGGGTTGGATACAATGTATGCATTTTCCCCCCCCCCCCCCTTTGGGGCTTTGTTTTTTTTTCTCCCTGTTCTTTAGCTATAGCTCTGAGGTTCACCAATGGTAGTAGTCTTCAGTTTAACGTTTTTTCCCACTAAGTGATACCTATGGTGGATTTTGCAAATGTCACTGTTTACCCGCCAGTTATTCTGCTGCATTTTTCCCACTTTGGTGTTTGGTTTTTAAGTTAAGAAACTTTATCCAAAAAAACTTGCCAAAAGGGGATAGAATTCAGAATCAATGTTTAAATTTAATGTTTATTTTTCCATTTCCTTCATTGCCCTTTTTGGTCATATATGGGAAGATCCCCATTAGGTAATTTCCCTCCCACTTGTGTAGTATGGAGTTTGTAAGGTTGTTTCAGGGTTTCAAGGTTCAAGGGATGAAGCAGGAATAGGAGGAAGATGGGAACAGAATTTAAATACATCACTTCTTCTATCCCTTTACTTCTTCCTCTTTCCCCTCTCTGGCTCTGCTTGGGAAAAGGGTGTGGGAGGGGGGGTTGCTGGTGAGATGAGTCTATAGGAAAGCAAACACAGCCAGTGGGGATTATGTTGGAAGCAATTTGTGTGAAAACTACAGTGTCATCAAAAAAAGACTGAGTCGTGAAAAGTAATGGGATGGAAGGATTTTAACCGGGAAAAATCAGTCATGAATTCTCTGCTTTTTAAGAGGTGTTTTACGGGTCAGTCTTAAAGCTAGGCCCTTGAATGGGGGGGTTTGTTTCACTCAAAGATGACAACATTGTCCAAGGCTAATTTAATCAGCTGTTTTTTCTTCAATTTTGGAGGGGTTGGATGATGTAGCCAAATTTAAAAAATTATTTTCATCAGTGACCTGTGAAAATTTGCTTGAGTCTGAAGCGTCTTATAACCTACTTTCTTTTTTTCCGGGCCCAATGAACATGATTGTATTTCTGTTGGCTTTCTTCCTATTCCGCTGTCGATACTGTTGCTACTACTATTACTGCAACTACTATCGCTCCCCATTTCCACTGCAGCTTTTGCTACCGTTGTTGTTGCTGTGCTGTTCTTGGCGTTTTTTGGGGCTGCTGCTACTACTGCGTTGCTGTTAATGGTGACGGTGATAATATTGATCTAGGTATATACACACAACACACACACACAACACACAAAACCACACACACACACACACACACACACACACACAAAACACCATCATACACACACAAACATTTTATATATATATATATATATCTATCATATTTGTATTTTTTATGTATTTATATAATATATGATGTGGGGTGTGTGTGTGTGTGTGTGTTTTTGTGTGTGTGGTAGTGTTTTGTGCTTGGGGGTTTGTGTGTGTAAAATGATTTTTTTTAATGGGGGAAATTTGTAAATAAAGAAAAGAAGGGGGAAAATCAAAACCAACTTTTTGTGAATGAAAACACAAAACAAGCAAAAAAAACACCAAAAAGAAAATCAGGGAAAATGAACCAAAAAAAAGGGTATTTCAAAGTACTTGATAAACACAAGATGAACCCTTAAACCAGTGAGCCTCAAAAAAAATACACAGTCACAGAAAACACAGCCCCAATAAACGACACACTAAAGGAACGAAATCGAAACTACAGAATCTCATCTCCTCCAGTAGACAGG
The DNA here is from genome assembly GCA_030674155.1 of Stramonita haemastoma. NCBI lineage: Eukaryota > Metazoa > Mollusca > Gastropoda > Neogastropoda > Muricidae > Stramonita > Stramonita haemastoma. Next base: position 16,573,311 of record CM060320.1, read on the forward strand.
TGAACAATGACCCCGAAGAAAAGGACAAAGAAAATGAAGACTGCAGTAATTAATTCTCCCCACCATCCTTACCCTCTCAAAACATCGGGGCAAAAACTTGCCCAATTTTCTCACTTAGGCGGGGCGTCCGTCCCGTCACGGGCAAGATACGACATCGATGGGACTTTTTCATAGCTGACCGTGTTGACCTTTAGCATACACCCTTTTATTGAGGGATGGTGACTTGCTGTGATCGAAATCAGTTGCAGTGGGATGTTTGAAGTCTCCCAAAAAGACTACAGGATGATGGTCAACGGGCAAACAGTTTTAAACTTAACTTGACTTTATCTTGTCTTCTTGTACCATTTTTGGCTCGGGAGAAAAAGAGCTTTCTGGTTGCAGCAAATTTGAAGGCCTGGGTGGGTGAGATGTTGTGGGAACCGCAAAACAAGACGGGTGTTATAATTTGGGAATGTAAAAAGGGAAAAAAATTTAAGAGAACATTTTTTTCTGCCAGCGATTGTTTTTCATCTCTTGCTTTGACAAAAAAATGGTCGTGTGCTTGTGTCAAATAATCGGTAAGGAAGCCAACAAAAGCTTCAATGATGTTCTTGTTTTGTACTTTTTTAAGAGGCATCTTTATCATGGGTTAAAAAAAGGGGATGACGTCTAAAATGACACCAGTGTACTGCTGCTTTTTTAAAATGTATTTTTCTATCCATTTTACATTTCAGAGTGGGGGTGGGGTTTGGGGGGGGAGTCGGTACTGATGTTAACCTAGGGGGAAAATCCCTTGAACAGGCGTCTGGTTTGTGGCTTGAAATTCTGGACTCAATCCTGGGCTGGGCCCAAAAATTTCAAGCTCCTTTTCTCTAGCACTTTAATCTACCCCAACCCCCACCCCAATGAACAGGGATTTTAAATAGGGAAAAACGGGAAAAAGAGGATGGGGAAGTTTTAAAAAAAAATTGTGCTCCTTACTTTTTTTTTTTGGGCTATTTTCTCTCTCTCCCCTCTCTTTCTTGCTCTGACAAATGATTATGGCCGGGGTGTTTGCCTGTGAATTGAGCTCCATGAGAAGCAAAAAACAGCCTTACTGGATTAAATTGGATGCAATTTGAGAAACTTCAGATGGGTCAACAAGCAGTGAGTGAGTGAGCCAGCCCCAAGAAAATGGGGTGGAGGGGATATCATGGATGATGCTTTCAGGGGTTAAACTCTTTTGATGAGGTTTTTTTGGAGCCTGTAAAGTCTTTTGATGAGGGTCTTGAAGCCATGTAAAGTATTTTGATGAGGTGTCTTGAAGGGAGGAAATTTTTTTGAATTTAGGTGTCTTGAAGCCAGTAGAGTCTTTTGATGAGGTGGGCTTGAAGCCAGTAAAGTCTTTTGATGAGGGGGTTTTGAAGCCCGTTGGAAGGCTGGATTATTAGCTTTAGGTGTTTTATTTCAAATTTAAAATAGTTGGTGTGTCTTTTGAAGCAATTCTGTAAAAATCCCTTTCTTTATTTTCATTAGTGTCATTGAAAATATCTACAAGAATTTGGTTTTATCCAAAGTGTCAAAAAGTTGTAAGTTTTACGTTATCTTATTCATCCATTGCCTATTTTTTCTTGTCACTGATACTGATTTTAATGTTTAGCTTGATATACTACTATACTTCTACTACTACTACTACTATACTACTACTACTACTACCAGTCCTCATCCTCCCCGTACTACTACTAACTTCTACTCTACTATACTACTATACTACTACTATACTACTACTACTACTGATGCTGCTGCTGCTCCTGCTGCTGCTGCTGTTATTCCTAAGTGACAATGATAGCAAGGGCGTTGATGACAGCAAGGATGCGACTTTTGTTGCTTCTACTTTTTGCCAACGGTGCGCTGCTGTAGTGCTGCTGCTTTCCCGCTCCACCTTACTGCTTTTTAGTAAAAAATGATAATAAAACACACCAGTGCATACTAAATAAGGGAACATGCACAAAACCCCAAAAACACAAAAGAAATGAATTAAAAAAATAAAATTAAATCAACAAAAGAAACTACTCCTCATATGCTAAAAATACAGTGTTTCAAATTTTTAAAAAAAACAAAAAATATACATTACTAAAACATTGTGCTTTGCACATCTTTTGACCAATATTAAAGAGAACGCCATTTCACGAAAACACACGGACAAAGGGTCAAAAAATTTGGAAGCCCATCTTTCACAATTGACAGACGTACCAATTCCAACCAGACAAACTAGACAAGAGGTCGCCCGTAATTAATTTCCACCCCCTCCCCCCTCCCATCACCTACCCCCTGGCAACACTGAGGGCTCAACCTTGTCTGACTTGCTCATCCAAATGGCGACTTCTCCTACTTGGACACAGGTAAAGGGAATAGTGGCTGCACCTTTAAGGGGTGGCTGGCTGGCTTCACCCCAACCATAATATTCGTTAGTAAGGAGGGTTTAACCTGTCTTGATCACAATTGATTGTCTTGGTTTTTTTGGTACTTTAAGAGGGATGCGGAGGAGAAAGACAAAGGGGGGGGGGGGGACGTGAGGAAGGGAGGAGGAAAAGAAAGGACAGCGATGCTCATCTGGTTCGGTTTTTTTTTTTTTCTGTCAGAATCTAGAGTTACCACTTATCCCCCTGCCCAGTTTTTTTTCCGGACACATAAAGACTGGTTTGTTTGGAGGCAGGCAAGTTTTGAGGGAAGAAAACATGTGTAGTTTTATTTTATTTTATTTTATTCTTTTATATAGAGGATAAAGGAATAAGCATTCGTGTGCTTTTTTACATCCAGTCCCCGTATGTATGCAGTTTTTTTTTTTGTAAATCGTGTCATCTGTTCCCACCGGCACCACGATGGCCTACTCTTACGAAAAGCAGAAACAGGATTAACATGTGCGCAAGATGTCCTACGTGCGTTTGCACACTGGCCTCAATTTAGTCTCATCCGAAAGGCTCTTCATCTCTTTTCCTCACTTTGCTCTCTGACAATGTGATGGACCAGTTTGTTTGCCAGTGAAATGAGCTTTGCAATAAGCCAACAGAGCCTAATTCAATTATGTTTGCTCTAGTTAACTAAACCTATGAGTCAGTCAACAGGAAATGATTATAATAAGCAAAAAAAAGGGGTTGGAAGGTGTTTCCAAAAATATTCTTGTGGGTTTGTGTCACAAACAGACGCTGTTGGCGACATTAGTTATTCAGAGGTAGCACCAACCTTCTTTCAACGTTATCTTCTACTCCTCCCCTGTCTTTTTTTTTTCTTAGCCAACTCTATAGGAGTGAATGAGGCACAGAACTGAATACATGATCTATTATAAAATTTCTCTTTTCAAGATGGTTGTATGCAAGCTTAAGCCTTAACAAATCAATGGTTCCTTTTCATAAATGATGTCAGGAGGTATTCTATGGACCACTGGACTGTTTAGATGTTTCTTTCTTTTGTACATAGGTTATGGGACATCTTTACCTTTACTTGACATTAGCAGCCTACCTGGTGAGTAAAAGAAGGAATGTTTCATTTCTGCAGGGGAAGTTTCCAGACTCAAGAAATTCTGATCTCGTTGAGCCTGAACACTTCCCAAAACAGCCCTTCAAACTCAGACTGGGGATTCCCCTCTTCCTCTCACTCCAGACTGTCAAGGTTATAGAGCACGGGTTGCACTCACGTGAACAGGGCGAGGGGGAAAGCGGAACTGGTGAAACTGATCATGTCTCTCCGCCAGCAGCCCACGCCACGTGCACAGAGCACAGATTGCACGTGCAGACAACGGGGAATGCGGAAATAATGAAACTGACAACCCGTCCTTGCCTAAATCCAGACGGTCATATGCCAAGGGCACGGATCCTGCACGTGAAGACAGCGAAGAATGTGGAAAAAGAAAAAAAAATATGAAAATGACTTTGCACGGGCTGTGTGCACGTAGATAACATGGCGAAGAGGATGTTGTGTATATGCTAGACCAAAATAGATTGACACTATGTCTGGTCCACGTCTGTCTCTGTCTGTCTGTCTGTCGGTCTGTCTGTCTCTTCTCTCTCTCTCTCTCTCTCTTCTCTCT
>CM060320.1:16582355-16584855 GCA_030674155.1 Stramonita haemastoma
TGTCATCTGTTCCCACCGGTACACGATGGCCTACTCTTACGAAAAGCGGAACAGGTTTTAAACGGGTGCGCCAAGATGTTCTGCGTGCGTTCGCACACAGGGTCTCGATTTACAGTCTCATCCGAAGGACTTTTGGGGAGAGTGGAGTCAGCACTAAGGTTAACTTCAGGAGAAAAAATTTCCTCGAACGGGGAGAGAGGGGAGAGAGAGAGGAGAGAGAGAGAGAGAGGAGAGGAGAGGAGTTAGAGGAGAGGAGAGAGATAGAGACGAGAGAGAGAGAGAGAGAGAGATTGATTGATTGATTGATTGATTGATTGATTGATTGATTGATTGATTGATGATTGATTGATTGATTGATTGATTGATTGATTGATTGATAATGGAATAAGCGCTCTTGTGCTTTTTTACATTCAGTCCCCGTGTGTATGCCTTTTGTAAATGCCATCTGTTCCCACCGGCACACGATGGCCTACTCTTACGAAAAGCGGAACAGGATTTAAACGTGTGCGCAAGATGTTCTGCGTGCGTTCGCACACGGGGCCTCGGTTTTAAGTCTCATCCGAAGGACATTTGGGGAGAGTGGAGTCAGACACTGATGTTAACTCCAGAGAGAGAGAGAGAGAGAGAGAGAGAGAGAGAGAAGAGGGGATGAGAGAGAGGAGGAGAGAGAGAGAGAGAGAGAGAGAGAATACTGAATCGGTTTGTAAGACCTGCATTGGTTTCTATAATGACAACTTGTGATATATATATATACACACACACACATACAAGCATGCATACACGAAAACGCAAAAACACACACACACAAGCACACACACACACACAACACAACACAACACAACACAACACAACACAACACAACACAACACAACACAACACAACACACCACACCACACCACACCACACCACACCACACCACACCACACCAACCACCCACACACCACACCACACCAACAACCACACCACACCACACACACACACACACACACACACACACACACACACACAAAGAGTGAAAACTCTACCTCCTTGCTTGACGAGGTAAGGCACAAAAGTTTTGATGAGCAGAAAATGAGAGGCCACGCGTTCCCTCATCACCTCATTGAACTCCTGAAGCGACTGCTCCACCAGAGGGCCTTTCTGCAACACAGCCATCCACACCAGTAATCCAACTGCTACTGGCCTATCCAATCGTATCCTATCCTATCCAATTCAGCCCAACCCTATCCAACCAACAATGCTGTTCATAGCTACCCCGCAAACCACACAGGCTATATAACTCGGATGAGACTGTAAACTGAAGCCCCGTGTACGAAAGCACGCAGAACATCTTGCGCACATGTTAAATCCCGTTCCGCCTTTTTGGAAGAGCAGGTCATTGTGTGCCGGTAGGAGCGGATGACAAAATTATTTTTAAAAAACCAGCATGCACACAGGTGTCGTGTTTAGACACCATCCATGAGGAAAAATCGGGAAGTTGGAGTCCCCAGGGTGGCTCGGGGCTGTATATATATTATATATATACACAACATGCAGTGTCTCACTCATCACGCGATTCCTCTGAAGTCGGAGTATGGGTGCCAATATTATGGCGAGGTAATTGAAAGCAGTCATCCACGCAAACTCTCTCATTCAGTGTGCAATTTTAGTCTCACAGGGATTCCTAGGTGGTAGGATGAGTGGGTCAGAGTGCACATTCTGGGTGATCAAGCTGAGGAACGCACAACAACATCAACATCAACAACAATAACAGCAATTCATCATGCCTTGGAATCACTGTTAAGACCAGACGTATACAGTGGATGAAGACTTAAGTGTATGTATGGCTGTTTCCATCTACACACACACACACAACACACACACACCACACCACCCACCCCCCCACCACCCCCCCCCCCCCCCCACACACACACACACACTCACTCACTTACTCACTCACTTACCCGCCCTCCCCCCCCCCCCCCCCCCCCCCCACACACACACTCAACCAACCAATCGTTTCGAAAAAAATTTTTTTATTATTATTATTAAACTAAAGAAAGTTAGGGGTGGCTGGGAAACAGACTATACATGTATGTATACACACATGTAGATGATGTACACACCTGCCACCAGCTGCCCAGGCTGGCTACCACATGCCTGACACCCCCGGCATGGGTGACGTCTTTCAGTGCATCCCTCACTCCCTGCTCCGTCGATACATCGGCCTGGGGAAACAACCACACTGCATAATTATATTATCAGAACATCTTGCGCACACGTTAAATCCTGTTGCGCTTTTCGTAAGGGATGACCATTGTGTGCCGGTGGGAACAGATGACAAGATTGACAAAACTGCATACACACACGTTGGTACACACACACACACACACACACACACACACACACACACACACACACACACACACACACACGTACTTTCCCATACACGCACGCACGCACGCACGCACGCACGCGCGCGCGCGCGCGCGCGCGCGCGCGCGCACGCACACACACACAC
>CM060320.1:16589855-16599855 GCA_030674155.1 Stramonita haemastoma
AATGTGTGTTGGTTTTAGCTGTAAATGTGTGTGTTAGAGAGAGGGGGGGGGGGAGATAATAAGTAAGAAAAAACAATCAAACAGCAACTGGAAATAACCCCCCCAAATATAGATAGGTAAAGTGATTCAACTACTCAAAATTGACAATACAGAAATCAAGTCTGAGCTGATATGGATGGCAACAGCTACTTCAAGTCAAACAAATTTGACAGTAAAATTGGAAGTATCAACACACTTCAATGAGTAAAAAGAAAACAAAATGAAGCAAACAAATTGGAAGACACCAGAAAAGAATAATGGGGAAATTGATTAAAAATAAGCAAAACTGAGAAACAATACAGACTCAGAAGTCTGAGCTGGTATGAATCACAACAGCTGCTTCAAAGTCAAACACACTCCTCGGTAGAATTAGAAGTTTCAACACAGTCGCGTCACTTTTAGAGTCTCTTAGCGATGTGCTTCTAAAGGCCACTTGAAGGCTGGCAGGTGTCCAAAGAGAGGCAGTATTGCAACTGCCTACAATAATTACTGAGGCGTGTCTGATGACGTCAGCAGTTAGGCAATTCAGGAAACAGTCCACTCACTACTCAGTGGTCACACACTTCACTGTCAGCGCTTTTGTCACAATAATGACAGATCTGTAGTGTTGGTCAGGTGTTTACACAGGTAGGAAGACGTACACTTCACTGTCACACTTCACTGACACACTTCACTGTCAGCGCTTTTGTCACAATAATGACGAGATCTGTAGTGTTGGTCAGGTGTTTACACAGGTAGGAAGAGGGGAAAATCCTGGTGTGAGTTCTTCTGCTATACAGCATTCAATGTCTCTGACTATGGGCACTTTTCGCAGTACAAGTTCAGTGAATGACAGAATAAGCAAATGAAACCACAAAACTAGAACAGTATAATGTAATAAAAGAGGGGTTTTTTTTTTACCAAGTACACAGTACACAGAAGTACACCCCAATTATGTTATATAAACTTATAATGAAATCAAGGGTTAGATTAAGTAGGAAAAAAGGAGGTGATTTTCCACACTTCCACAGCGACTTGTAATAGCCCAGTGTTCACTGTCACAGCCTGAAAAAAGCTTTTAGTTAGCCTTAACTGGCACAACACTCACAACTAGAGTTTTGGTCCCTCCTGGGATGCACACTGTAATGTCTTTGATATGCATCTTTCATCATTATAAGTCCGAAAATGCATCAATCCATAAGCTAGCATCAATCAACACTCAGAAGGAATACACACACACACACACACACACACACACACACACACACACACACACACACACACACAGGGCGCCATGGGGGGGGGGAAGCAAACAACACACACACATACACACACACAAATAGCAGAATGGAATTTCCACAGGAGCCTGAAGAGGCCCAGGCAAACAACACGGTAACAAGAACCAAACACCAGGCCCAGACAAGCCAAGAAAAAAATAAAAAAATGAAAAATAAAAATAATAGTAATAAATAAATAAATAGATTTAGGGGGAAAAAAAAAAAAAAAAAAAAAAGATCCGAACAAATGAAGGAAGAATAAAATAAATAAAATAAAAAATAAAAAATATGTATGAAACTAGAGAGAAGAAAGCAAAAACCAAACCAAACCAAATAAGAAATTGAATAAAGAATAAGAGAATCAATTTGGCAGGAATCAAACAAAGAGGAATGAACACAGGTTTCACACTTCCAAAGAGGCGACTTGGTGGGAAGGGGTGTCAATAACAACTCTCTCTCTCTCTCTCTCTCTCTCTCTCTCTCTCTCTCTCTCTCTCTTTCTTGCTAGTTTGTTGTCAATAGACTTTCTAAAGGAAGGGTTATAGAAAGGCCTGTTGGATAGTGGTTAGCAGGACCTCCAGGAGTTTTTGTTTGTCCTGTGCCTGAGGGCTCCTGGAGTGTCCCCAGGCATTGACTTTTCTGGCTGAAGGAAGGGGTGGGAAGTGCTTATCGTAGTCGCCACAGTACTCAGGCACGCCATGCGACAGCCCGAAGTTTTTATCGTAATCGCTGAGGCGTGGACGGGCTTTGTACTGGGGCACACCGTGCGGCAGGCCGGACTGCTTATCGTAGTGGTGGTGGCGTGGAGAGGCTTTGTGCTCGGGCACGCTGTCTGCATGCTGAAGGGCCTTAGGTGTTGGGGGAGACCATGGGCCGTTCATAGGATGGGGCTGTCCTTTGATGTTGGCTACAGATCTTTGGATGGACTGTGAGGCCCAAGTCTTGTGCCTCTGGTTGGTGGAGTGGGTTGGAGTGGGGAGCAGAGGTTTTGAGTTTGGTATGCGGTACAAGTTGTTGGTAAGGACCGCAATACCATAGGGACTTGGGTGAAAGGGGTCTAGGTACTTGTATAGGGACTTCTTGGGCGCCCCACTTTCAGTCTGAAAAGAGGAGGTGTGGTTGATAAAACTCACCCCCTCTTCAGCACAGACTTTGGAGAGGCTGGTGTTAGAGTCCCTCACCGATTTGGAGGAATGGTGTCGGCCATATGGAGGGAGGATTGAAGAGGCTTTTATGATAGCCTGGGGGAAGACCTGGCCTAGTCCTCTGATTACACGTTGCCATGTAGCACAATCAACTGGGCCACTTTGTAAGCAGCTGTTGATGCCTACATGGAAGGTGACACCTGTGATGTGTGGAGAAGGAGGAAGGGTGGATAGCCACTTCAGCAGGTGTTGGACGGTCAGGCCTGGCACTGACAGGTTTCTCGCTGGTCTGCCATGGGGAGAAGTTCTGTCTCCAACTGCATTTAGGACAGAGTCACCAATAAGTAGCTCTTGGCTGGCAGTAGGGACAGACTTTCTCAGTAGTGCTTCTAAAGGTGTTGGGGGAGGTGGTGGTGGAGGGGGTGCCTTGGAGTTGTCAGTGGGAACAGAACTTTTTGTGCTTTTATCTTTTGGAAGTGAGGAAGGGGTTGGTGGAGGGGGTGGTTTGGGTTTTGGGTTTTGGTCAGGATCAAGGGGTGAAAACTTGTTCTTTATGGGGATTGTGGGGATCATTTCTTCATCTATTGGAGTATCTGATATGTCAGAGAGGGAGTCACTTAAGAGAATTTTGGAAGTGGTTGTTAGTTTTTTGGTATGAGTCTTTGGAGTGGAAGTGACTGTATGGTTGTTGGAGTGGGTTGGTAGGTATGATGTAGTAGTTGATGGCAGGGCTTTCTTTAATTGATTGATTTCTTTATTAATGTGTTTTTGCCAGTTGTCGAAGGCAGAGAGGCTTTTGGCTTGACTGTCAACTGTTTTCTGTAATTGAGTGTTTTGCTGAGAAAGGTCAGCAATGGTTGACTTCAGTACTTGTTCGGTGGCTTTTATGTGGTTTTTTGTTTGGACTGTGCTGTCTTTGCTGGTGCTGGCTGTTATCTCTATCTGTTGGTGTAAGTGTTTGTTCTCTGTCTGTAAGGCATCGACCTGTGCTTTGAGGGCAGTGATGGTGGAGATGGCTGCAGACAGCTGGCAGTGAACTTGTGTGAGTGTGGGTAGGGCTGATGTGGCCAAGCTGTGGAGGCTAGGTGGAGATTTTTTGTGGATATTGTCACTATATGGAGAGTCAGCTGGAGGGGTAGAAGAGAGCTGGGGTTGCTCGGCAGATGATTCAGTGGGGATGGCAGTGGGGATGGATGGGGTTGTGTCGTCCAGGGGGTGGGATAGGGGGGTTGTGTCAATACACAGAGAGTCAGTTGGAGGGGCAGAGGAGAGCTGGGGTTGCTGGGGAGATGGTTCAATGGGAATGGCATCAGCTGAACACTGAGAAAGTGGGCTTGGAAGTGGAGAGGAAGGAGGGGAAGAATGAGGAGACGGCACAGACAACCGATTGTCTCCTGGCAACATGGTGGGAGAACTGTCCATTACTGGGGGGAGGGTAATGTCAGGTGAAGGTGCAGTAATGGCTAACAAAGTTCCAGGCACAGACAGATACACAGGGGAGGAAGAGGGATCAGTGCGATTTGCATCACCAGCACAATCACAAATACTATTTACTATTTTCTTTAAAATGTCAAATTCTGTCTCCAACCAATCCTGACACGTATTTCCTTGTATCAATATGGTCCCTGTCGAGTGAAATATTGTGATCGTCAGTAGTTTTGTATCGTCAAGGAAAAGCTGCAGGAATGTTTTGAATAGTTGTGGTGGAAGTGTGGCTGAGTAAATGTCTATATCTGGTATTATATCTTTTGATTGTGTTGAGTCTTGCCATGTGGTTGTTGCAGTGTGGGACTTAAGAGTGTCTATATATCTGTTGTGCAGCACTGTTCTCCATGTAGGTAGGTGTTTGGGAGCTGCTACGAATTTTACTTGACGACTGTCTTTAGTGAATTGAATGTTTTCTAATGACAAAGAATGTTTTGCACTTTCTGATCTTGTTGTTGGTCGCATTGTGGAAGGTGTGTTGGAGATGGTACAGAATCACATCACAGATTTTAAAAAAAATAAATAATAATAATTAAAAAAAAAAAAAAAAAAAAAAAAAAAAAAAAAAAAAAAAAGTCACGGCAGTAGAAGAAAAATTAAGAAGTCACGGCAGTGCGAAGAAGGAGAGCCACCAACCAGCCCTCATTTGGAGGGAAGGTTTGATGTGGCCCTCACATAGATTCAGTCTAGCTCATGTTCACATTACCTATTTTCCTTTCAATTGATTTACATACCTGTAACATGTATATGATATATGATACACGAATTCTACAGCAGATGACACTCACATACTGGGTGCGAACAGCCACTTCACATGATCACTTCAACACTTCATCACATCACCACTTCGACACTTCGACACTTTAACACAGGTGTAATACACCACACCACAATAACATGTTCCAACACCTCAGGAACAGTACAGAAGAAAACCGCACATGAACCACTATGCGATGTGATGTGAAAATGTGAAGATAAAAACACAATTAAAGCACAAATAAAAGCTCAAAACTGATGTGAAATAAACGGGAAACGGGAACACTGAAATAAACTGAAATAAACTGCAACACTGAAATAAACAGCACAACTGAAACCGTAGGTGAAACGTTCCGCTTGGCTGCACACTGGAGCCCCTCTCGAATACGTCTCGACACGACGACGGTCTCAGAGAGAGAGGAGGGAGAGAGAGAGAGAGAGAGAGAGAGAGAGAGAGAGAGAGAGAGAGAGAGAGAGAGAGAGAGAGAGAGAGAGCGCACACACACTACAGACGGGACGGGATAGCCTAATGGTCAGAACATTGCGCTCGCAATTTGACGACCCGAGTTCGACTCCAGTTCGAGAGGATAATTATTTCCCCTGGAGGCCATTGTGTGCCGGTGAGAATGTTGACAATATTTACAAAACTGCCTACACACGGGAACTAGATGAAAAAAGCAAATGAGTGCTTATTCCATTATCCTCGATATAAAGAAATGAATAAACATAAATAAATGAGAGAGAGAGAGCACACACACACACTACAGACAGAGAGACAGCCAGCCAGCCAGCCAGCCAGCCAGCCAGCCAGCCAGCCAGAAAGACAGACAGACAGACAGACAGACAGACAGACAGACAGACAGACAAGACAACCAGACTGTATGCATGACAGTGACCTTAACACCACTGAGGTCTTGGAGGTACTGCTTGGGTATAGAGTTTTGCAGCTGGAGGAATTTCTCTTGAAACCGTGTGGCTACCACCACCTGTATGTACACCAGCACACAATCATCATCATCATCATCATCATCATCATCATCATCATCATCATCATCATCATCATCATCACCGTCGGCATCATCATTACTATCACCGTCAGCATCATCGCTATCATTATCACCACTGTCATTATCGTCATCATCGTCATCGTCGTCGTCGTCATCATCATTGTTGTCGACATGGTCATCATCATTATCATCATCATCACTGTCGTCATTATCGTCATCATCGTCGTCGTCGTCATCATCATTGTTGTCGACATGGTCATCATCATTATCATCATCATCACTGTTGTCATTATCGTCATCATCGTCGTCGTCATCATCATTGTTGTCGACATCTACAATGTCATCATCACCGTCATTTTACTACTACTACTACTACTACTACTACTACTACTACTACTACTACTACTACTACTACCACTACTACTATTTCAAACAATTAAAATAATCACGATAATGACAATGATGGTGATGATGATGATAACAACAATAATAATATAACGATGATAATGATGATGATGATGATGATGATGATGATGATGATGATGATGATGATGATGATGATGATGATGATGATGATGATGATGATGAAGACGACGACGACAATGATGATGATGATGATGATGATGATGATGATGATGATGATGATGATGATGATGATAGCAACGACAAAATAATAACACTTAAGTATTCAGAACGCAGTATCATCATGAATGAGGGCGGGATAGCTAAGCGGTCAGAGCACTCTTTCCCCAAGTCAAGTTAAGCAGTTTCGAGCGTGGTTACCAATTGGATGGGTGGCCGTTTGCGCGCCTTGGCTTCAGTACAGTCCCCCCCCCCCCCCCCTCCCCCAGTTCACTCAGCTGTAAATGGGTACCTGTCCTTTTGAGGGTCAGGAATAGTAAAGCAACGAGGGAGAGGAGATGGGCGCTGCCCTCAATATGCTGGCCCCTAGAGAAGCTGAGATCTCTGATGCCTTGCGACTACGACCACCTAGGTTATGGGACACCTTTACCTTTACCTTTTATCAACATGAATACAAAAGCCCAGGCATTTACAATAGGCCTTTAAGTGTCAAAAAAGGATAGAGCAAAAATTCAGCAATAGCGACAACAATTAAATACTGATAAGGATTATAATGATAATGATGACGATGATCCTTGGATTCCGGACTGGAAGGTCACAGGTTCGATTCCAATAAGAGTCATAGGGATTTTTCGGACTCCGGCCGGCTCCTACCCAGAGTGAGTGTGCTATGGGCTCAGTGGGGAGACTGGGACCACACAGTCGAGCTTCATCCACTTTACGGATGCGAAATTGAGAGTGTTGTTCAAATTACCTGACCAACACTGCAGGTATTTCTCAGGCCGGTTGACGCTTAGGATATATTAGGACAATAAGCGTAGAGTACAACCCTGCCAAGTAGTCTCAAAGTGGATGCACTTTCACAGCAGCAGCATTTACATCATCCTCATTACCATTGATCATCATGCATTAAAAGATATTGCCTCTAATGCCGTAGCCCCCGTTGCTCTGGTCTCATGGTGATTTCAGATTGGGTTTGACCATACACTTCTGTGCCCGTGGTGAGTTTGTATCAAAGCCTTTGGGGTTGGAGGTTCATGGGGGACGGTCGTCGGAGGGACGTTGTGGTGGTCACCACCTTGGGTGGGTGACTCACTCAGTCTGGCTCCGCGACTGAACTAATACTGTCGTTAGTAGGGGGCTTAATAGGTGGTGTCATGCGTATGTTAGCTCAGAACAGGCACCATTGAACACTACCAAAGGGACCAAGCAGAAGTGCAGGGCCCCTCTGACTGGTGGCCCCACGGCAGCCTAATATTGATGGGCACCCTGTGGACTGCCGACCCTGTGATTGAGGCACAAAGAATCAGGTATGGCTGTGGCGGGGAGATTGAAATGAGCGGCGTGGGAGCTACAGGACGGAGACGTCAAAGAAGACGAGGCAGCAAAAATTTAAAAAGTCAAATAATGTGAAGTCAAATCAAATCAAATCAAATCAAATCAAGTCAGATCAAATAAACTCAACTCAAGTCAAGTCAAAGTCTACTGACCCACCTTAGCTCCCTGTTTCAGCAGCGCCAGTACAGTACCAGAGCCAATGGTGCCCGTCCCTCCTGCCACCAACACTCTCACTCCTGAACACAGAAATCCAAACCAATCCAATCCAATGATGTTGCTTAGAGCCCTGCGGACCGCACAAACAGAAATCAACCAACAACAACCAACAACAGCAAAAAAAAAAATTTTTTAAGGGGGATCAAAAGAATATGATGTGATGAGGATGATAGCAGCGTTAATGAAAATGACTACGGGTATGATGACAACGATGATGGAAAAGAGATTATGTAATATTTGTACTGACTGCCCTTGTATCGTTTTTTTTCTGTTCTGTTTTATTTCTCTTTGCTCGTTAGTTTTTTTCCTGTTATTTTCGCGATATAAATCTATTATATAGGCCTACTGGGGGGCGGGATAGCTCAGTGGTCAGAAGAGCACTCACTTTCCCCCAGCCAAGGTTAAGCAGCATCGAGCATGGCTATTGGATGGGTGACCGTTAGCGCGCCTTGGCTTCAGTACAGTCCCCCCAGTTCACTCAGCTGTCAATGGGTACCTTTAGGGTCAGGGAAGGTAAAGCAGCGAGGAAGAGGAGATGGGCGCCGCCCTCAATATGCTGCCCCTTAGAGAAGCTAAGGTCTCTGATGCCTCTCTCCCCTACGACCGTATAGGTTATCGGACACATTTACCTTTTACCTTTAGGCCTGCTTTATTTTCTTCATATTTAGCGGTGTTAGTTAAGCTACAGCCTAGTTTTGCGCATTTATTTTCTAGAGTGTTCTGTATATGTTAATGCTTGCTGTGTTTATATTTCTTGTGCTGCTGCTTAATATGTTTTTGATCTGATAAAATTCGGTCTAAACCAACAAGAAACTGATTTAGAGTACTTCTTCATTGGTACTTTGGCCAACATCACTCAACCGCCTTGTCCTTCTTTGCGTTCCTCAAATTAACTGCTCAGTCTTTTTATGGGAACGGGGCAGCTTGTAGTTAGAGCATTGTAGGCCTACTGGCAATCTTACGACCCGGGTTTGAATCCCGTTCGAGGGGATATCTTCCCTGAAGCTGACATCAGTGCAGACTCCACTCCACCTAAAAGTTCTTTGCATGTGACTATAAACCGAGGCCCCGTGTGCGAACGCACGCAGAACATCCAACATGCACATTAGGACCTGTTCCGTTTTGTGTGCCTGTGGGAACGGATGACAAAATTTACAAAACCGCATACACACAGGGATTGGATGTAAAGAAAAAAAAGAACAGAAGAGTTTATTCCATTATCCTCGATATAAAAGAATAGATTGATAGAAAGCTATCTAGCTAGATAGATAGATAAATGAATGGATGGATAAATGAATAAATAAATAAGTAAATAGATAAATGAATAAATAAATAAATAATGAAGAATGCATTTCGCTACAGGTCTTCCATGTCGCTGTAGAGTTTCTTAGCCTCTTGGGTGAGTTCCAAACTAGAATCTAGTCTGCATTACGATTTCGGCTAAACTAAGCGTAATCGTCCTCCCCGATTATAAACTGGTTATGATTAATTATCATGAGGCCAAATGTACTCTTACCTGGAGTGAGACCAACCAATACAGGAACGCTTGTCGCCATAAGGTCAGCTGGACAAATGGACTACGCATCAGTACTGACCACTCAAGCTGCACAGTAAATCAAGTCTGGCCTAGCCTACCCGTTCTGTGTTTGTTTCTTGTATAATGGATAAGTCTCCCAGAGCGTTTACGTCATTGTCTAATGACGTTTTCTGTTGTTGTTTTAATTACGTCAGTGTAGACGGAGGGAAGGGGGTCTTTTCTTCGAGTTTATATGATATCTTCAGTTTAATGTTTATTGACATTTAGTGATAAAATCTTAACGTAAAAGAAAAATAGAGAAAAAGAAACCGAACTACCACAATACACGCTGTAACTTCTAACGCAGTACATTTTGTTGCAATTCTGACACAAATGGTACTTATATCTTTTGCGTGTGTGTGATAACGGGGGCTGGGAGAAGCCTCTTATTTCTTTTCTTGAAAATATTTTTGGACTCAGCGTTGCCAACATTGTGATGTTCACAAGAATAAAGAATATTTTGTTTGATAATGATAAAAAGGGGGGGGGATAGGCACTGCACATGTGGCGACGCGCTCTCCCCGGGGAGAGCGGCCCGAATTTCATGTAGAGAAATCTGCTGACATAAAGTGGTATAAAAAAAAAAATTGTATCTAGATC
>CM060320.1:16604855-16608174 GCA_030674155.1 Stramonita haemastoma
TGACTTTTGTGCAGTAACAGAGCCCATGGCACCAAGAGAGTTTTCTACTGTAGGCATACACATACTAACATCTTTAATATGGGTGGTGCTGTTCTTGTGGTGATACCACAGCCACAAAGAGAACAGCCTGGCTTGAATCTAGCAAGTCTGTCGGAACGAAAGCTGGTAAAGTGTAGGCAACAATATATAGTATTACACATAATATCAATGAAAATATACAATTGATGCATCACAGCACAGCTCAGCGCAGGGCAGTTGCCACACGAACACACAAAAAATAGAATAGCACTGCGGTCCAAAAGTTCAAAGCAACATGATAATGATGAGGATCATTTATTGGTGCACTTTCAGACGCATGACCAGTACGCCTGTAGGTATTCTGGGCAATGTGCTCTTAAACATGATACGAGGTGTAGATACAAACGAATGCACTGGGCCTAAGATGCAGTCATTTCTTTAATACACCTAAGATCTGGTTTCTTTGTTTGAGTGGTTTTGTTTTCTAAGAGATCTGCTACAGCATCATTAATTTTTTTTAATTGATTTTTCCTCTTCATCACATAAATTGTCATGTTGTACTGACGCGTACTGTCCTAACAACACATGTAGGCATGCACACACATACACGCGCACAAACACACACGCGCACGCTCGCACGCACCCCCCTCCCCCCCCCCCCCCCCCCCCCCCCCCCCCCCTGAATACATGCATAATATGCTCTGATATGTATGAGACAGAGACAGACAGAGAAACAGTCAGCAGGAACATTGCTGAAAGTAGCCTACACATCCACCACCCAAAATAAGCCATTGTTTAAAGAAAAACCCAAACGGTAAAACATTCGTGAGTAGCTGAACAATACCTTGAACTGAACATTGTTGTGCATGTGTTGTATCCTAAAGTGGTCTGTTGTGCATGTGTTGTGTTGTAAAGTGGTCTATATTCCTAAAATGAATATGCTCAAGAGAGGTAAGAACTCCCTGGGTTTTGAAACAACCTCCCCTTTCCTTTACCAGATGGGCTGTCAATGCACAGACTGCAAATTACAAAAGGAACGAATCTAAATCTGAAATTCTTCTTGTGAACATGCATATCAATAGAACAACAGATTGTCCTCGGTAAGTCAAGGAGTCTTGTAGTTTTGAGTTTGCAGTCTCGACATAGCTTTTATCTTATATAAATTATCTTTTTATGGCCATCATTTTGGGTGGGTTTTTCAAGTGTATTGATAGAAAACGAAGTGCCCGGCAGTTTAGAAATAATTTCCAGTTGCATTGTTAAGACCAGGTTTTTGCAATTGAAGGTCTTACTCCAGCTAGGGACAGAAAACACATTTAGCGAAACAACACACACGTGCAAATCGTGTCTCTGTTGCCAGTTCCCGTGAGTTGATTTGTTTCTTTCTTTTATTTTTTTTTCTCTTGCCATTTCAAACGGCCTGACATCTGCATGCAGTGTGGACCACTTGAACAGCTGGGAAAGCAAAATGTGGGATTTTGAACATCATCGTTTTTGCCTTTGTCTTTTTTATAGAAAGACTATGATGAAGAGCAGCACTGGTGAGTAATTTTTATTTAGAAGTAGCTACTTAGTAAGTAGGCCATTAGGTATGGATAGTGGTAAGAAACTCCCGTAGAGCATGGCAGCAGCGAGTCCTCAGAGGAGAAGCCCCCTTCAAACAAGTGTTTCGGGCCTTTAATCTTCCTTATTTAGTTTAAAACTTAGGGGGAAATCCCTGCTTTGTGAATTTCATGACAACTGCTGCCAAGAAATGTTAATCCTGAGTGCAGCCAGTGATTTGGCGCCAGGGCTGGGAGTCTGATCTAGTGTAGTAAACCAACCAGGCCTATTCCGTGGTTTTGAAAACTGATTGAAACAGCTGTGTCGTGAACCAAAATGGTTAGGTACTGTCACGAATACGCATCCTTCAAACACACACACACACACACACACACACACACACACACACACACACACACACACACACACACACGATATATATATATATATTTTATATATATATATATATATATATATATATATAATATATAATATTATATGCATATGTGGTGAAAAACTTTCCAATGTTCATGTTTTGTATCACTGTCAAGGTTTAAAACAGTTGCTACCACCATTTCAAGATAAGTCTCTGCAAGAAGTGTTAATCAATCCAAAGTTACTGTGTGAGATAGCATTGTCTCTGATGCTATCCCCAGTATTCTCTTTTTTTTTATATAAAGTATGACTGTGAAGACTGTCAAATTATAACACCCTACTGTGGAAATGTACTTTTTGCTTTATTCACGGCAGCCATCACATGTAGTTTACAATTGTTCATCTTACAGTTTTAGATTTTAAAGTTTTTTTGTTGTTCGTTGTTTTTGTTATAATTTGTGTTGCTTATGCCATGCTTTGCGACATTCTAGTTATATAGATTTGTAATCAGTCTTCTTATGCACATAATTACCAACCCACTTTTTTTTTTAAACCCTCATCTCCTTCTTGCCCCCCCCCCCTCCCCCTCCCATCTTTCCATCGTCTAATATCACTTTAAGTGTACAGACGTAAAATCAAAGACACACACACACACACACACACACACACACACACACACACACACACACACACACACACACACACACACACACACACACACACACACACACACAAACAACACATCCAGACTTTCAAGGCAAGATTGTTTTTGATTAGGACGTTAAAGCAAGATGTTAAGGGAAGGTTTTTAGTGTGAGCTTAAGATCTTAACCCCTCCCCAACCCCCCTCCCCCCCTAAAAAAAAAAAAAGCGTAAACCCTTACTCATAATTATGTTAATGATTGAAATGGGAAAGATGTCGAGATGCTCCCCTTCTTCCTACAGCTGATTTTTTTTTCTTTTCAATATTGTCAAATTGCAAATAGTGCTGTAGAATTGAGAAATAGACAAAGATAGATATTTTGGATAAACGATCCTAATTTTAAATGGTAGGCAGGCAAGCATCTTTACATCAACAGGTGCAAATGGACATCTTGTGTTTTAAGACATGTTTATGCATTTTCTTGCTGAAAGTTTTAGCAGAGCAGTTTTGATGTGATCACAAGAGAACTGACAATAATGTTAAATGGAACGATGTGGTTTTTGCCTGTGGTAATTGTGAATTTTATCATCTTTACAATTTTTTTTCGTTCGGAGGTTCAGGCTCCGAGGTTGACTGAAGATGAAATTTTTGCATATGCGACCATTTTTGCTCATCGCTAAGGTTGTCGCATTCCGACTTCAAGAATGATGTCTAAACACACCTGTGTGCATGAGGTGCTTT
>CM060320.1:16608274-16613274 GCA_030674155.1 Stramonita haemastoma
TACTACATACATACATACAATAATATCATACATACATACATACTTACATACATACATACATACATACATACACACACACACACACACACACACACACACACCACACACACACACACACACACAACACACACACACAACAGAGGCACACATTCGCACAGGCAACAGGCACAGGCACAGAGAGAGAGAGAGAGAGAGAGGAGAGGAGAGAGAAGAGAGGAGAGGAGAGAGAGAGAGTGAGAGAGAGAGAGAGGAGAGAGGAGGAGAGAGGGAAGAGAGAGAGAAGTTTGACTTTGGGGAAAAAACAACTACAAAAAAACAAAAACACTTCATGAATTTTTTGTGAATGGGAGGGGATGAAAGTGATGATTTATGTTGTAGATCACATCACAATCATATTCCACAAGATCTTTCAGGAAATAAGGACAACACTAACAACATTTGAACGTCATAGATGTTTGTACTATTAATACTCAAAGACCTTGACATGTTCCTTTGAAGATGATTTGCCTTTGCCTTTGCCTTTTTTTTTCTTCTTCTTTCTTTTTAACAGCTTCCGTGAAGTGCCTTGTGACTGCTTTTTATGCTGTTTGTTGTGATAAATAATGTGTTGAAAAATTCTGTATGGTCTTAAGCGGAAGCAGCGATGGTTAGATCAAAGCGAGTTTCGTGATCGCGCTTTGTATTTTTAGACACCATACCTGCATGTTATTAGGTGGTCAATGCTGACAAGTTGATGGCCCGTCTAGCACCACAGCTCCATTTAGATACTTTATTGTCTCACAAATAGAGAAACTCACGTGGGCTACAAGCCATACATGAAATAGCAAACAGGAAAACATTACAGAAAAAAACACTGTAACACAGTATCTTTACATCAGCAATGCACACTCACCAGATAAATAAAGCAAACATCAGCAAATAAGAAATGATAGGCTTCTGATAAAAAAGCAAACATCAACGTATAAGATATGACAGGCTTCTGATAACAAAAAAGTCCTAAAGCATCACGTCCGGGTCGCAGGTTCGAATCTTGGGTCGACTGATAGATTAAGGGTAAGGGTTACACAATTCCAAGATAAAGTAATGTGCAAGCCTTCCTGTGCTATGCCTCTTTGCGTATACAGGCATACAGCAGATCAAGCATGCATATTAGACAATCCTGCATTCACCATGAGAAGCCTCAACGTCAGGCTGCTAAGACTGCATGCGTGGTGCTAGCCATTCATGCAGAGTTACCGTTGGCTATGCATTGTGGAGCACTTCACAGCCCTGACAAAGTTATCTGCGTGAATTTTAGCTAGTCTTCCCAACAAAAAATTATGTCATCACAAAAGCAGTGCGACTTTTTTTCTTCTTAATTTTTCTGTTTCCATGCATATTTTATGTTGTCTTAGAGTGGCTTTTTACTACAGAATTTTTCCAGGGACAACTATCTTGTTCACCGTTGGTTATTATACCAGGGTTAAATGTAATTTACACATGTATAGATATAAATTTGTCTCATCCAACCCGTGACCTCTTGGTTTTCCAGACAGGGCGATACCTCTAGATCTCTAATCCATCAATTTTTGGAAGTGGGTTTCTGAGTTAACGTGTACGGGTATGGGATATGGAAAATTCCACCCGTTCTAAAGTTTCTCAGGACCACTAATTTAAACATTTGCTCGAAACAAACGCAAGGCTAAATGTTTTGATAAAATTTTCTTGTGTTTTAGGGTCTCAAGGAGATGTCTATGTGTATCATAATTATATTCTCTATATGCCATCCTACATATTCTAGTTCATAAAAATGAAGGGGGTAATTAGTTCCATAAAATTCACACTAATGTGCTTGACAAGCATTAAAACTACAGTGTTGAAATATTCTGTGCTAGTGAACTGGAGGTCTTGATACTAGGAGAGGATTTTTTTCAGAAACTTTTCGCAAAACAACTCGTTTTTCTCTGTCTTGCAAAATCTTCAGTGGTGTCCCACCGGCCCGTAACAGACTACGGGGTAGGTGAAGGTGAAAAAATGTTTCGTTTTTCTTTCTTTTTTTTTTTTGTTTATTCTTTTATATCGAGGATTATGGAATAAGCACTCATGTGCCTTTTTTTTTTAATCCAGTCCCCTTGTGTATGCAGTTTTGTAAGTATCGTCATCTGTTTTTCAATTTTGTTTCATAATTTTGTCTGTATATTCCAAGCTCCTACTGTATGTGTCACATTTTAAAAATTCAAAATATTTACTGTGAATTCTTCGCCCAACTCTGTACACATTTGTACTCATTTTTTCTCATCTATTAAGCAATCATTTTATAACCAACACCGAGCAGACCTCACCCAGAAAAAAACAACCATGCAGAGTCTAACCTTCTTCAATGTGTTTTGTATTGATGATAGCTTTCTCTCTGTGTGGTGTATGGCTTGTTTTCTGTGTGTGGCGGGGGCTCCTGCTCTGAGGTCTCCGATGCGTGGCCCATTATGGCTGACTGCGCTTTGTGTCTGTGTCATCTTGTCTTTTCTCCTCGCTTCCTGCTTTTTCAACACTTGGGGAGGAGGGGGGTCTTGTGAAAAGAAGTGGAGCATCCTCTTTTCCAAGTTCGTGAGGTGCATGGCTAGCTAGGGGTGCGTGGGTGGGGTGGGGTGGGGTGGGGTGTTAGTGGGGGTGGGGTGAGGGGATGGAGAAAAAAAAGTTGTTCAGAAGAAATTAGCGGATGAAGACTTTTCTATTTTCAGAGTTTTAGTTATGCTTGTGGCTTAGTAATAATTATGAAGAAGAAGATGATAATGGTTGGTGATGATAACGACGGGGATGTTGACGACTGGGACGATACTACTGCTACTGCTACTACTGCTACTGCTGCTGCTGCTGCTGCTGCTGCTGGTGCTGGTGCTACTACTACTACTACTACCACATATTGTCTCCGCATCTCCTTTGCAGTCGTCGCTATTCTTTGCTGCAGTAGCAGCATCGTTATCTTTGTAGTTGTAGTTGTAGTAGTCGTCGTCGTCGTCATCATCATCATCATCATCATCATCATCATCATCATCATCATCATCTATCATCATCATCATCATCATCATCATCACCACCACCACCACCACCACCACCACCACCACCACCACCACCACCACCACCATCATCATCATCATCGTCGTCGTTGTCGTCGTCGTCGTCGTCGACATCATCATCATCATCATCATCATCATCATCATCATCATCATCATCATCATCATCATCATCATCACCACCACCACAAGCAGCAGCGGCATACTTCTATTACGAACTATAACCACTATAGTTATTGTTGCTGTTGCTGGTGCAGTAACTGAGAATAATGTCGACAAAAAACCGACATTAGTGATGAACAGAATGATGTGGGCTATAAACAACAGTAGTAACAATACATATAACAGCAACACAGACAGCAACGATAATAAGTAAATAGTTCTGATGAGGATCATTGTTGTGGCAATACTGACAGCGACAACAACGATGATGATGGGGGGACGGGATAGCCTAGTGGTCTAGTGGCTACCTTTCATGATACATCCTGGCCTCAACCGGTCCCGAGAGATACAGACACCTGCAGTGTTCGTCAGGTAATTCAACCAACACTCTCAACCTTGCATCCATAAAGTGGATGAAGCTCGACTGTGGTGTCCCAATTCTTTTTTTAATCCAAAGTGCCCACACCACTCTCACTCTGAGTAGGAGCCAGCTCAGAGTCTGAATTTTTAAAAAAAAATTGTATACCACTTTATGTCACAGCAGATTTCTCTGCGTGCATAAAATTTGGGCTGCTGTCCCGGGGAGAGCGCGTCGCCACAAGTACAGCGCCTACCCATTATTTTTTCCCCTCAGGGATGGTGTCTAAACATGACACCTGTGTGCATGCTGGTTTTTTATATATATATAATTTTGTCATCCGCTCCTACCGGAATGGAATAAGCAATCATATGCTTTTTTATATCCAGTCCCCGTGTGTATGCAGTTTTGTAAATATCATCTGTCCCCACCGGCACATGATGGCCTGCTCTTCCGAAAGGCGGAACGGGTTTTTAACGAGTGCACAAGATGTTCTGCGTGCGTTCGCATACGGGGCCTCGGTTTATAGTCTCATCCGAATGATATCTCAATGAGTCTCAAGGGATTCGAACCCGCTATCTTCCAGCCCATAACCCAAGGCGATAACCACTGTGTCAAAGCTGCTGGTCAGAGTTTCTACTTCACCCATAAAGTTCACCCTTATCTAACCTTCGCTAATGACCTCAACGACACCGGTACAGGTTACACCAATTGACTATGCTTAACCCCTTCTTCACCATCAACTTCAAGAGGAGAGAGAGAGAGAGAGAGGAGAGAGAGAGAGAGAGAGAGAGAGAGAGAGAGAGAGAGAGAGAGAGAGAGAGAGAGAGAGAGAGAGGAAAGACAGAGACAGAGACAGAGACAGAGACAGATAAAAAGAGACAGAGAGAGTTCAGACTTCAGACTTCAGATTGTTTAATCATCAAAGCCATTTGACCCATATGGAGAGAGAGAGAGAGAGAGAGAGAGAGAGAGAGAGAGAGAGAGAGAGAGAGAGAGAGAGAGAGAGAGAGAGAGAGACAGACAGACAGACAGACAGACAGACAGACAGACAGACAGACAGACAGACAGACAGACAGACAGACAGACAGAAGGAGAGGGAGAGAGAGAGAGAGAGAGAGAAGAGAGAGAGAGAGAGGAGAGAGAGAGAGAGAGAGAGAGAGAGAGAGAGAGAGAGAGAGAGAGAGAGAGAGACAGACAGACAGACAGACAGACAGACAGACAGACAGAGAGGGAGAGGGAGAGGGGAGAGAGAGAGAGAGAGAGAGAGAGAGAGAGAGAGAGAGAGACAGACAGACAGACAGACAGACAGACAGACAGACAGACAGGCAGGCAGATAGAGACAGAGAGACAGAGACAGAGAGACAGAGAGATAGACAGACAGAGACAGAGACAGACAGACAGAGACAGAGACAGAGAGACACAGAGAG
>CM060320.1:16620774-16633274 GCA_030674155.1 Stramonita haemastoma
CTTTTCTACTCGGTTAAGCTTTACTTTTGCGTGCAAAGACCTCGCAAGTAGAGCAAAAAATGCATTGTTGTGTATAATGAAGAAATTAACATTGTTGAATAACGAATCTCTTTCACTGTTCCTAAAATTATTTGATGCCCAAATTCAACCTGTATTGCAATATGGAGCTGAGATATGGGGTATGTATCCTGCGGCCACACACTGTGACAAAATACATTTATTTGCATTGAAAAAGTTTTTGAGAGTGTCACTCAAGACGCCAAATGATCTCGTGTACATGGAAACAGCAAGGTACCCCATGTCACTGGTTTCTATTGTGAGATGCATTAAATATTGGATAAAAATAACCCAGATGAATGCAGAAAGATTGCCCTTTAAAGCATATAAAATGTTGTTAGATTTAGATAATAGAGGCAAAACCAATTGGGCTTCAAATGTAAGAATGAAATTATTTGAATTGGGTTTTGGTTACGTGTGGTTAAATCAAGGAGTTGAAGATGTTAGTGGTTTTATTCGACAGTTTCGTGAAAGGCTGATTGATTGTTGCTGGCAAAATTGTGAGAGTCATGTACAGAATAGTGAAAGATTTTACCACTATAGAATGTTCAGCCAAATAAATATTGTGCCAACGTATATGTCTATGAATATTGATAGTTATTTGAAGCGTATAATGACACGATTTAGATTTGGTATTTCAGACATCAATGTACATTATTATCGCTATAGAAAGGCACTTGCCACAAATCTCCAACGCCCAATTTGTAAATGTTCTGTAGAAGATGAAATCCATTTTGTGCTTTCATGTCCTGGGTTAAGAGATATACGAGAGCAGTTCTTACCACAAAAGTACTATAGAGATCCATGTTTATTCAGGTTGGTTTTGTTATTAGCTTCGACAAATGAGCGTATTGTAAAACAACTGGCAATATACATGTATAAAGCATTTAAAAGGAGAAGTATCTATGTTACATAATGCCATCACAAGTCCATGATATAATTTTTTGCTTGCTTTATTTGTATTCCCCCTTCTAAGGGGCCATGGCCTATATGAATAAACATTTCATTTCATTTCATTTCATTTCATTTCATTTCTATCGCTCTATCTCTCTATATCTCTATCTCTCTATCTATCTCTATCTATCTATCTACCTATCCCTCTCCCCCGCTCTCTCTATAACACACACACACATACAAACATACGCGCACGCACGCGCACACACACAGACCCCCCCCCCAAACACACACACCACATCATTTTTTCTAGAGCCAGTTTCAACTTGATCCCACCCTATATTTCACCATACCAAAGAAGAAAAAAAGGATGACACTGACTGTCAACTTACTACTACTATATCTATATCTGTCAACTTTCCAGTGTTGGAAATATCTTTTATCAGTAAGCAGAACGAAGCAGGCACTAGGACCTATATACCTGAGTCATCAATGATAATGACGACACAGGGGGTGACATGACACATGACTCATCCTCTCCTTGTTGATACTCAGCCGCCAACACTGTCTCACCTGTCCATCAAACTTTACCTCCCACGAAGGAATACGAGTGGTCTGGGTTACATCTCCTTTTGTCTGTCTGTCTGTCTGTCTGTCTGTCTGTCTGTCTGTCTGTCTGTCTGTCTGTCTGTCTGTCTGTCTGTCTGTCTGTCTGTCTGTCTGTCTGTCTGTCTGTCTGTCTATCTGTCTGTCTGTCTGTCTGTCTGTCTGTATCGGCGAAGCAAATGATGATAACGATGATTTGTTCACGAGTATGTGCTTTATTTCTGGCTGAGAGGTCTGGACCTACTTGTTCAGAAATTGAAAAAATCTGTGGTTTAAATCCTACTTGGGGATTGGGGGTGGGGGTGGGGGTGCGAGTAGCTTATCTATTTATTCATTTTATTCTTTAATATCGAGGATAATGGAATAAGCGCTCATGTGCTTTTTTCATCCAGTCCCCGTGTGTATGCAGTTCTGTAAAAATCTTGTCATCTGTTCCCACCGGCACACGATGGCCTACTCTTACGAAAAGCAGAACATGATTTAACGTGTGCGCAAAATGTTCTGCGTGCGTTCGCACACGGGGCCTCGGTTTACAGTCTCATCCGAAGGACTTTTCGGGAGAGTGGAGTCAGCACTGGTGTTAACTCCAGAGGAAAAATCCTCTCGACCGGGAATCGAACCCAGGTCGTCAAATTGCAACGGCAATGTTCTGACCACTAGGCTATCCCGTCCGTTGCGCTCGTTATTTGACGGTCAAGGATCTCGCCCAGGGTGGAGCTACCACGGAAATACCCGTTCAAGGGGATTTTTGCCCTTGGAGTTTACATCAGTAATCACTCTGCTACCCCTAAAAGTCCTTTTGATGTGATTACAAACCGAGGTCTTGTGTGTGGGTGTACTCAGAACATCTTGCGCACATGTTAAAAGCCTGCTCGGCCTTTTAGAAGAGTAGGCCATTAGCGCCGGTAAGAACAGATGAAGGAGAGTATGTATGTATGTATGTATGTATGTATGTATGTATGTATGTATGTATGTATGTATGTATGTATGTATGTATGTATGTATGTATGTATGTATGTATGTATGTATGTACGTACGTTAAAACCCCGTTCCACCTTTCGGAAGAGTAGGCCATCGGTGTGCCGGTAGGAGTGGATGACAAAATTATAACAAACCAGCATGCACACAGGTGTCGTGTTTAGACACCATCCCTGAAGAAAAATCGGGGAGTTGTAGTCCCAGAGCGGCTCGGAGCTGTAGGTATATGGCAACGTTCTGGTGGCTCCTGCGACGGTACTGGAACCATTCGTATCGGTCAATGCCCTTCCAATGGATCATTCCAGTGCCGTGGAGAGGGGGGGTCTGCTGCATGGGTAACAGCTTGCCCTCCATACATACTTGCCCAGGCTTTGCGCTCTAAAAGACTAGAGCGCAACTCCATAGTCTTCCGAGACTGATGAGTGCCTACTACTACTACTACTATGTATGTATGTATGTATGTATGTATGTATGTATGTATGTATGTATGTATGTATGCATGTATGCATGTATGCATGGATGTATGGATGTATGTATATATGTATGTATGTATATATATATATATATATATATATATATATATATATATGTATGTATGTATGTATGTATGTATGTATGTATGTATGTATGTATGTATGTATGTATGTATGTATGTATGTATGTATGTATGTATGTATGTATGTACGTATATATGTATGTATGTATGTATCCATCCATCCATCCATGTATGTATCCATCCATCCATCCATCCATCCATCCATCCATCCATTTATCCATTTATCCATTTATCCATCCATCTATCTATCTATCTATCTATCTATCTATCTATCTATCTATCTATCTATCTATCTATCTATCTATCTATCTATCTATCTATCTATCTATCTATTTGTCTGTCTGTCTGTCTGTCTGTCTACCTATGTATCTATATGTCTGTCTGTCTGTCTGTCTATCCCAATCCTCACATAACCAAAAGAGATTCTTCCTTCCAACACTATCAACATGCAACCACCATCTACACCGCATTTTGCAGACAATAGATATAACACAGACAGACA
This sequence comes from Stramonita haemastoma, assembly GCA_030674155.1. NCBI lineage: Eukaryota > Metazoa > Mollusca > Gastropoda > Neogastropoda > Muricidae > Stramonita > Stramonita haemastoma. The sequence goes on from CM060320.1 coordinate 16,624,368, forward strand.
TACAGACAAGCCGGACAGACAGACAGACGAACAGACAGGCAGACAATCAGACAGACAGACAGACAGACAGACAATCAGACAGGCAGACATATCCTAATACAGATAGGCCTATATCTCTCTTCCCTACCAACCATTCTATTCTATCATAGGTGTACGTACACCTCTCTCTCTCTCTCTCTCTCTCTCTCTCTCTCTCTCTCTCTCTCTCTCTCTCTCTCTCTCTCTCTCTCTCTCTCTCTCTCTCTCTCTCTCCCCACTTTCCCCTTGACATGACGATCTATGCTACTATACCCCAGCTAGCCTAGCAGTGAAGTGAAGTGTTGGCCAATTGCCTGTCCTCATCAAAGAGATAAAAGGCCTGTGGTGGCGAGGAGTCGTTAACGTGATCTGTTTGCGCTGCTGACGGCAATGACTGCTTATCTATCACCCTTCTCCGCCAAGTGTGTGAGGTATGCCATCATCATCAGGCCGACAGCCAGAGATAACCACTACAGTGTTGGGGGAGGGGGGGGGGGTGGTAGAGGGTTGGAGAGTTAGGGGTAGTGGTTGGTTGGTGGGTGGGTAGGGGAAAGATGGAAGTAAGGGAGGTAGAGGTGTTTGGGTTGGGGTAGGGTATTATACTGTAGGGAAACTGACTGATACTCGACAAGGGTAGGATAACCTTGGGTATGGGAGATCGATGTTGTCTAAAAGATTTGAACTGATATTTGCTTTATTGTAATGAGTGTCCTTTTCTCTTATTGAAGAACTATACAGTTTTATATAGAAATAAAAAAAAAAACAAGACCAACAAATACAAACAAACAACCCCCCAAAAAAAACAACAACAACAAAACTTTCTAAAAAATTATCAAGGTGCTTGGAAAAATCCGTACACGTTACACTGCATCTGTCTCCTTCACCTACACCCCCTCCCTCCCCTGCTACAGGGCCTAAGCTTGAGATCAAAACTATTTCAAACGGTCTCCACGTTACAATGTATAACCCAATGCGCTCGTGACGCCTCGGGAGTATACTGCATAAGGTTTTTGTCCTTTTGCAGTTCATTGGATACTGGCATCAAGTACAAAATCTTTAGCAAGCATAGATTGCGATCTTGTACATAGTAGTAGGTACCCATCAGTCTCGGAAGGCTATGGAGCTGCGCTCTAGTCTTTAGAGCGCAAAGCCTGGGTAAGTAAGTATGGCGGGCAAGCTGTTGATCTTTTACATGCATGACGTTAAAAAACATCAACCTCCCCCCAAAAAAAACAACAATAACAACAACACCCCCCCCCCCCCAAACAAACAACTATCCTGTTACAGCATTTTGACAGTTTGCAACATTTAGAAAAAAAACATGTTGTTGGCTTACTAACAACTTTTTTCTCTTTTAAAAACATTGATAAAGATTCCGAATTCCAGATTTACTGGGGACATGACTTGGATGATTTTATGAAGCAAAATGAACTTTAACATATTATCCTTTGTATCAACAACAAAAAAGGATTTTCAACACTGCATTACATGACAGGAACAGAACTATCATCAACCTTTGATTTTGAGCAGTTGTATGGAACTTAACTCATGACAGGACAGCTCAGTGGTCAGAGCACTCGCTTTCCCCCAGCTATGGTTTGGCAGCCTCCAGCGTGGTTATCAAGTGTATAGGTGACCGTTTGTGCACCTTGGCTCCAGTACAGTCCCCCAGTTCACCCAGCTGTTAATGGGTACCTTCCCTCTTTAGGGTCAAGGAAGGTAAAGCAGGAAGGGAGAGGAGATGCATAAACTGGCCCCTAGAGAAGGCGAGGTCTCGGACACCTCCCTCCCCTACGATCATCTTTACCTTTACCATTACCCTTTACTCATGATTAAAAATTGCTCTTTGTGCTTTTTTTAAGAAAACAAACCAGAAAATTAATGTAAGGCAGCAAAAACAAACCCCACCACATAATGATCTACTTCTTAAAGACACCCATATCAACAGAATCAGGGCGACTAACAGGACCTAAGTTTTATGAGGGGCTGGATAGCTAAGTGGTCAGATCACTCACTTTCCCCAAGTCAAATTAATAAGCAGCGTCGAACGTGGTTACCAGTTGGACGGGTGACCGTTTGTGCGTCTTGGCTTCAGTACAGTCCCCCCCAGTTCCTCCAGATGTAAATGGGTACCTGCCCTCTTTAGGGTCAGGGAAGGTAAAGCAGCTAGGGAGAGGAGATGGGCACCGCCCTCAATATGCTGGCTCCTAGAGAAGCTGAAGTTTCTGACGCCTCGCTCCCCTACGACCGCCAAGGTTATGGGACACCTTTACCTTTACCTTTACCTTACCTGAAGTTTTACGATCCCCACTTCAGCCAAATCACCACTAACCTCTTCAACTGACACTGACTTCAACCCCACCCACCCACCCACCCACCTATCCCCACGTGGCTGTGCCATTAACACCAATGAACAACTCCACTTTTCCCTCCTAGATCTATCCCTGACATCCCCCCCCCCAGACACACACACACACACACACACACATACACACACATACACACACACACACACACACACGCACACACGCACACACGCACGCACACACACACACACACGCACGCACACACATACATACACAGACACACACACACACACGCACGCACGCACGTACGCACGCACGCACGCACTATTCACTACCAACGGCTTTAAATCGTTTGATCGACTGCTTGCCCTCTAGCCTATCAAAGAGATAACAGTCAGTGGTGGGGAGGTGTTGTGAACCTGACCCGTTTTAAAGGTCCTGAATTCTAGGACTTTTTATTGCCCATCTCCTCCTCCCCCTCCAAGAGGTATGGTATCTCTCTTCTGTTCTGTTCTGTTCTCTTCTCTTCTGTTCTGTTCTGCTCTGTTCTCTTCTCTTCTCTTCTCTTCTCTTCTCTTCCCTTTCTTTTCTTCTCCTCTCTTCTCTTCTTCTTTCTTCTCTTCTCTTCTCTTCTCTTCTCTCCTCTCCTCTCCTCTCCTCTCCTCTTCACTTCTCTTCTCTTCTCTTCTCTTCTCTTCTCTTCTCTTCTCTTCTCTTCTCTTCTCTTCTCTTCTCTTCTCTTCTCTTCTCTCCTCTCCTCTTCTCTCCTCTCCTCTTCTCTTCTCTTCTCGTGTCCCATGACTTCTCAAGGAGTCACCATGGCATGGCGCACTGCACTGCACTGTGCTGATTTTTTTTTCAGGCTGTTTGTCTCCTGGGGAAGTTAAACCTGACGGAGTTAAGCAGGCCCTTCTCTAGGTAAAAGGTAAATGTAAAGGTGTCCCATAACCTGTGTGGTCGTAGGGGAGCGAGGCGTCAGAGACCTCAGCTTCTCCAGAGGCCAGCATATTGAGGGTGGCGCCCATCTCCTCTCCCTCACTGCTTTACCTTCCCTGACCCTAAAGAGGCCAGGTACCCATTTACAGCTGGGTGAACTGGGGGGACTGTACTGAAGCCAAGGCGTGCAGACGGTCACCCATCTAGTGGGTAACCACGCTTGATGATGCTTAAACTTAGCTTGGTGGGAACAGATGACATTTACAAAAACTGCATACACACGGGGACTGGATGTAAAAAAAAAGCATAAGAGCATTATCCTCGATATAAAAGAATAAATCAAATCAAATCAAATCAAATCAAATCAAATTTGGGAGGGCGAGTGCTCTGACCACTGAGCTATCCCTTCTCAAGGTATAAAGTGTATATGAATTATGTATGATCTCATTCAGAGAAAAAGAATGCAGGTTACTAACAGGTTCAACTCAGCTCTACTGTCTCCATCGCCACTGTCGTCGGTAGGAGCTCCACACAATGCCACCAAGATTTGCCCTTGTGTCTCTGTCTCTGCTGAGTTCTACGATCATCCTGAAGCCCTCCAAAGACCACTGACCTCAGTGATGTTGGCAGAGTAGAAAGTTGGTGTGGGTGGTCTGTCTCTTTCCCTTCTGCACTCAACCCTACCTCAGAGACAGAAACAAACAGGTTACTAGCAAGCATGCAAAACAACAACGTGTGTGAACGCACGCAGAACATCTTGCGCACACGTTAAATCCTGTTCCGCTTTTCGTAAGAGTAGGCCATCATGTGCCGGTGGGAACAGATGATATTTGCAAAAACTGCATACACACGGGGACTGGAAGTAAAAAAGCACATGAGTGCTTATCCCATTATCCTCGATATAAAAGAATAAATAAATTAAATAAAATAAATAAACAACAACTTTTTGATGAAGAAAGGAAAAATGGCACCATCAGTCATCATGATAAAATGAAACATACTTGCACAATAATACTGCAATCCAGAAACGGGTACTTTATGTTGCTCAAATCAAATGTTGGGTACGTTTATGTCTCAGTGCCCTGCCCAACGCTGACATGAATCACGGGTTCTTAAACGTGGTCATCTAATATTCTGCATGTGTAATGTAGTCATACGAATGTATCTACAATGAAACGTGAATTGAGAGATCATTAAAAATCCCTACCTCTAATTCATCAGGCGCTGCATGCTGCTAAGATTCGAACCCATAACTTGATGGATCCACGGAATGTAAATCAAACGCTCTGTCCACTCTGCTAAAGGCATGCTATCCTTCTGTTTCTATTTTTGAGGTGTGGAGCAACCCAGAAAAGAGAACAAAAAAACCCGAGATAAGACCAGACCAGACCAGTCAATACAAGACCAGACCATATCACACCAGACCAGACCAGACAAAGCAAGGCAAGGCAAGGCAAGACCAGATCAGACCATACAAGACCAGATCAGACCATACAAGACAAGACAAGACCATACAAGACAAGACCAGACCATACAATACAAGACCAGACAAGACCAGACCAAACCAGACCATACAATACAAGACCAGACAAGACAAGACAAAACCAGACCAGACCAGACAAACAAGACCATATGATACCATACCAGACAAGACCATAATTATCACACCAGACCAGACCAAACAAGACCAAACAAGACGAGACAAGACAAGACAGATCCATGATTTTGTAAGCTGTTGGACAAGGAAGATACAATCCAGCCAAGGAAACTGTGTGGAGAGAAGGAAAGTTAATTAATTAACCCAACACACCCCTGCACTATGAGCACCACCACGACTATCAGGCTGCGGGCAGCGAAAACATAAAATAATAACGGTTTTTTTTTTATGGGGGGCCACTGAGAATGAAAGCTAGCTACTCTCTGTAGTACACCATCAGGGATGATCTGTGTATCGATAAAGAAAGGGAGGTAGGTGGGAATATCGGGCAGAGAGGTCAAAGTGGTAAGTGTTCGGTGTGAGGGTGGTGTGGGGTGTGTGGAGGAAATGGGAGGTGGGGGGGGGGGGGGGGGGGGGGGGGGGTTGGAAACGAGGGGTTGCAATGCCCATAAATCGTGGTTGTGAGATAATCTTGGTATCTCTAGGAAAACAACTGTGTCTGAAACTCTTTGCTATATCTCTTTCCTCCAATTTTCTCCAAGAAAAAATGTTTTACCAAGAGAGAAAAAAAAAGATTTTCCTTTGCAAATTGCGAGTGATTTTTTTGTGTGTATAAAAAAAAAATTCTCAGCCTGGCCTCTTTTGATACTGAACATTTACTATAAACTGGGGGTCAAATGGAACAATAACAACAGTATGGTTTTCACGAAACCAAGGTAAATCTTTTTCCTAAAATAGTTATCAATATAAACTGTAAGAGTTTATACGCAATTCATACCATTTTACAACTTAGGTAACTTTTTTTTACAGAGCAGAAAAATCATTTTATTTCTTCTTCTATGTGATTGGTAGGAGACCAATAATGACCAGCAAAATTTTTTTTCTCAAAAATACCAACAAGTAGAACTTATCAGCCTAACAAACAACACATGGGTACAAGAGAAAAGCAGTTTCTGTAGCCAACTGTTTAATTTCCCATTATAAAAATCCTATTGCCCAAAGGTTTATAGCAGAAGGTTGCTGGAGGGACCTTGTAGTGGTCACCAACACTGGTGGGTGTCTCACTCAATCTGGCTTAGTGGTCAGAACGTTGCGCTCGCAATCTGACGACCCAGGTTCAAATCCCGCTCGAGGGGATTTTTCTTCTGGAGGTAACATCAATGCAGACTCCACTCTCCACATGAGTCCTCTGAATGAGACTACAAACCGAGGCCCCGTGTGAGAACGCACACAGATCATTTTGCACACTCGTTAAATCCTGTTCCGCTTTTCAAAAGAGTAGGCCATTGTGTGCTGGTGGGAGCAGTTGACAAAATTTACAAAACTGCATACACACGGCGACTAGAGGGGAAAAAAGCACATGAATGCTTATTCCATTATCCTCGATATTAAAGAATCCATCAAGAAATAAATAGAGAAATAAATAAATAAATGAACAAAATATGAATAAATAGATAAATACTAAATATATGGCTTCGCGATTGAAGCTATCAGTGTCGTAAGTAAGGGATTGGGGAGTGGTGTCTTACGTATATAAGCTCAGAACAGACACCACTGAAGTGACCCAGCAGTAGTGCAGGGCCTCTCTGGTTGGTGGCCCTATGGCGGCCTAACGTTGATGGGCTCCCTGTGGACTTCTGACCCTGAGGATGCCACATAACGAGGGGACGGGACAGCCTAGTTGTCAGAACATTGTGCAGGTAATTTGACGATCTGAGTTCGATTCCCGGTCGAGGGGATTTTTCCTCTGGAGTTAACATCAGTGCTGACTCCACTCTCCCCACAAGTCTTTCGGATGAGACTATAAACCGAGGCCCCTTGTGCGAACGCACGCAGAACATCTTGCGCACACGTTAAATCTTGTTCCGCCTTTCGTAACAATAGGCCATTGTGTGCCAGTGGGAACAAATGACAAAATTTACAAAAACTGCATATACACGGGGACAGGATGTAAAAAAAGCACATGAGTGCTTATTCTATTATCCTCGATATAAAAGAATAAAATGAAATAGAAAAAAAAAGTGCATGGCTGAAGCGAGGGGATCAGGCTTGGTGGTGTGGAAACAAGACAGGCTCGTTATAGGAGATGGGGCAGCAAAAAAACAGAACAAAACAAAGCAAAGCAAACAGCAACAACAACAACAACAACAACAACAACAACAACAGCAACAAAACCAGCAAAACTTTAGACACAATAAACTTACCATAACTTGAGAATAATAGGTTGGGTGTAGTTGGGAAGAGAGAGAGATCAAACTAAATCAAATCAAAATTTTATTTCCAGATGGTACACTGAGTAAGCAATAAATTTGCTTTTTTCATCAAGCCATCTATCTAGCAAAAAAACCAAAAAAAAACCACACCAAACCCAACAAACAAACAAACAAAAAACAACAAAACAAAACAAAACAAAACAAAACAAAACAAAACAAAGCAAGAGAGAGAGAGAGAGAGAGAGAGAGAGAGAGAGAGAGAGAGGAGAGAGAGAGAGAGAGAGAGAGAGAGAGAGAGAGAGAGAGAGAGAGAGAGAGAGAGAGAGAGAGAGAGAGAGAACTCGAACTCGAACTCGAACTCGAAAACTTTATTCACAAAAAGGCCATTGGCCCATACATGAAGGGGGGTTGCCGAGCTGCTTAGTATTTTGGTGAGAGGAAAAAAAACAACAACAAACAAACCCACAAACAACAACAACCCAATAACAACAACAAAAATTACTGAATAAACAGTCAGATACACAAATATAACCTACGACAACAATATATCTCTTATTCTGAAAGCTTTACACAAATATAAAGTGAGGCTACGCACAACCTCAGGCTGACTTGACGCCATGAGTAAACAAAGTCGAAAAGAATTAGGCTGCCTACTATATTTTACAGGGATGTAATTCTGCCTACATCCTCTAATACTGGACAGCATAACACAAAATGTACTTCATCCTCAGGTGCTTGCTTACATAATGGACATAGTAACTGGGGTCATCAACATCATGTTCTCTATATCTGAACTTATGAACATTTAAATCTGAAACACCAAGTCTAAACTTAGACATAATTCTTTTCAGATGAATGTCCACATCAAGCTTTAGATAAGGTTTGACATCATGTGTACTTGTAAATTGTCTGTACAATAGATATCTTTCACTGGTTTGTATGTGATCACTCCATTGCTGCCAACGGCAGTCAATCAATCTTTGCCTGAACATGTTTATAAAATTCTCTACAATTTCCAACACCTTGATTGAACCAAACAAATCCAAAACCGAGTTCACATAAACAGGTTCGTATTTGTGTAGCCCAGTTATTTTTTCCTTTGGCATCTAGATCATAAAGCATCTTATAAGATCTAAAAGGTAGTCTGTTCTCTTCCATATGCAAAATCTTAATCCAGTATCTTACACATCTTACAGCCGCATTAACAGATAGAGGGTATCTGTTAGTTTCACTATACACAAGATCATTTGGTGTACGTCTATCTAAGCCTAAAAAACTGCTTTAAAGCAAAGAGGTGCACTGATTCACATGTGTTACAGCTGCATCCAAGCCCCAAATTTCTGCACCATATAATACAATGGGTTGTATTTGCGCATCAAATATCTTAATGAGCACGTCAAAAGAGTTATTATTCAACATTCGTAACTTTCTCAAAACCAATAACAAACTTCGTTTACCTCGACTTGCCAGATCTTTACATGCAGCTGTGAAACTAAGCTTTGTAGAAAAGCAAATCCCTAAGTATTTATAGACATTAATCACAGGCATGACTTTTCCATTGTACAACCATTTTTCATGAGCAGCTAAATAACCACCCTTTCTGAATACAACAATATTACTCTTATTCAGATTAACCTTAAGATCAAGCGCTGATGCAGCACTGTTCAAGCTATTCAACTGCTTTTGTAAGCCGACAACCGTTTCTGATAGCAGGATAACATCATCAGCAAGTAGAAGAATAAACAATTCTGTGAAATCTTGGGGGAAAGTGGCACCA
>CM060320.1:16643345-16653345 GCA_030674155.1 Stramonita haemastoma
CTGTATCACAGCTATCAGTTTCCCCACACTTTCAGTTAACTTTCAACTGCTACCTCTGCCATCCCATCCCAGCCCAGCTGGTGCTAATTGTAGCAGGAACTGACCACAGTTGGACATGTTTTTAAAAAAAAAAAGAAGAAGAGAAGAAAAAAAAGGAGTGGGCTGATTTTAGCACTGGTCCTGGATCCTTGTCTAAGTTATGCTGGATTTGCATTTTATTTTATTTACGTATTTTATTCTTTTATATCGAGGATAATGGAATAAGAATTCATATGCTTTTCTTACATCTAGTCCCCGTGTGTATGCAGTTTTGTTAATGTCATCTGTTCCCACCTGCACACGATAGCCTACTCTTACGAAAAGCGGAAGAGGGTTTAACGTGTGCGCAAGATGTTCTGCATGTTGTGGTATCTTGGCACCCCACTTGGTGAAGAAAAGGATACCCTGAATCGGAAATCTCCGCTGGGACGTTAATTTTATCACAACAACAACAACGAAAAAAAGGAGTGTGTGTGTGTGTGTGTGTGTGTGTGGGGGGGGGGTTATGCATGAAGATTCAAGACCTGACCAGGTGTTTGTTTTTTTATCTCAATTGAGCATGTCCATTTTAAGACGACATCACCACTTAAGGACAAAACGGTGGCTGGGTTGGCTCAAAGGCAGGTAGACTTGTGAATGAAAAGGATAAAGAAGGGGATTAATGACGGTGGAGGTGGTGGTGGTGGTGGCGGTGGTGGTGGTGGTGGTGGTGGTGGTGGTGGTTGTGAAGGGGGTGGGGGTGTAAGGGGGTGGGAAGGGTAATGGTTGGGGGTGGGGGGTGGGTTGAATCATGAGAGAGGTGCGTGATTCGAGGGTGGAAGGGTAAGGTGAAGAATGAATGAATGAGTAAATGAATGAATGAATGAATGAATGAATGAATGAATGAATGAATAGATAGATAGATATGATAGATAGATAGATAGATAGATAGATAGATAGATAGTAGATAGATAGATAGATAGATAGATATAGATAGATAGATAGATAGATAGATAGATATCATTTGATTGATTGATCCATCGATTGATTGATTGATTGATCGATGGATCGATCAATTGATTGATTGATAAAGATAAAAAGATGAATGCAATGAATGAATGAATGAATGAATGAATGAATAACTCGTTCATTCATTCAATCAGTCATTCGTTCATTCATTCAGAGGGCAGAAAGGGAGAGCTTGTATAGTACATCCTTCGCACATTCAAAGTACAAGCGTATTTAGATGAGAAAAAAAATAACTGAAAAGATGGAAAAGATGACAACAAGACACAAGTGACAACAGCACCAAACACAACCACCACCACAACAACGACAACAACAAAAAACAACGACAGTAACTACATCAACAACAAGTCATCGATTATAACGTGTGACTATGTGTTATAATAGGACTTCTATAAGTTTACTTGTGTCCTTGGATGAGACTGTAAATCGAGGCCCTGTGTGCAAACATACGTAGAACGTCTTGCACGCATATCAAAAACCTATCCGTCTTTTTGCCATTTTGCGCCGGTAGTAACAGACGACAAAATAGAACCCACAAACACACACACACACACACACACACACACAAACATGCACACGGGTGTTGTGTTTAGATACCACCCTTACAGTCGGAATTTAGCTACGCAAAAATTCACCATGGGTGAACCCTATGCTCTAGCCGAGCAAGGGAAAGGTATTTTTAAGAAATGAATAATAAAGTGTGTTACTTGTTGCCCTGTCAAAATTACACATGTGCTTTTGTGACGCTAAAAGAGGTAGTTTATGCTGTTGTTTACGTTTTGTGTGTTGTTTGTGTTTGGTTTGTTGTTGTTGTTGTTGTTGTTACCTTTGTGTTGTTGTCCTCTTTCCTATCTTATCAGTTTTTGTCTCTGCAATAAAATTTGGAACAAACCAATAGCAACACCACCAACAAGGCATTTTGATAGTTGTTCCTGTGCGCAAGCCCAGCAGACTTACAGATTTCTTTAGGCTAGGGATGTAGGGGCGTCGTGCGTAGGGTTTGTAGGAAAAAAAGTCACAGGAAAAAAAGTCACAGAAAAAAAGTCACAAAATTGGGTAGGAAAAAAAGTCACATGAAAAAAAGTCACAATCAGGTCAAACAAAGCCTAGTAAAATCCAGTTTACAAAACACACACACAAACGCACGCATGCACTCACGCACGCACGCACGCACGCAGGCCAGAGATTAAAATTAAAATTAGAGCAATATCATCAAGAAAAATGTGCAGTGCAGTACAATGCATACACACACATGCATGCACGCACGCACACACGCACGCACGCACGCAGGCCAGAGAGAAAAAGTTAAATTAGAGCAATATCATCAAGAAAAATGTGCAGTGCAGTACAATGCATACACACACACGCACGCACGCACGCACGCACGCACATACCAGGCCAGAGAATAAAAGTAAAATAAGAGCAACATCATCAAGAAAAATGTGCAGTGCAGTGCAGTACAATGCATACACACACACACACACACACACACACACACACACACACACACACACACACACACACACACACACACACACACACGCACGCACGCACGCACGCACGCACGCACGCACGCTTGTGACTTTTTTTCTGTGACTTTTTTTCTGTGACTTTTTTCTGTGACTTTTTTTTCCTGTGACTTTTTTTCCAATTACCGTGCGTAGATATCAAGGCTGAAAAGTATGTTCGATGCCTCTTTATGTTTCGTCTTAAACATTGCAGTTAATCATCGATTGCAGAATACTTTTACTACCCTTTCTTCTTGTTTTTCTTTTTCTTGTCTCTGTCCCGAATTTGAGGAAGTTTTTCACAGGAAAAGAAAACATTATTAAAAGCATGTCCGTTAAAATGCAGTGTCTCTAACGCACCGTTATTTGTCATTTTCATAAATTAGGGGAAAGGAACCTGTGTTTGAAATTCTTGAAAACTGTGTGATTTTTTGAAAACTGTGTTATTTATTGCCTTAAGTTTAAAACAGCCATAGCAAAGATAAAGGAGAAAAGACTAGATCGTTGTCTTGGGGAGTAAAAACAGAAAAAGGTCTTCTTTCTTCCCTAATAGTCGTCCACTACAAGGCACCCAGACAACTGACTCCATGCGAAATCCACACACACACACACACACACACCCAACCTGTACACCCCCCCCCCCCCCTGTACTGGTAGGTAGGTAGGCCTTGGTCGATGTGGACTATGGAATTCGCGCCAGAAGGTAATTTGTTCAGCAACAGTGCGTGGCTGTGGACCCTCCCCCTGGACACACCAATTAAATTAACCCAAGAAAAACAAGGACTGGAGTTGCTGCGGCAACCGTTCCCTTGCTGGACAATGGACACCCTTCAAAAGTTGTTGACCAGCCTCACACCAGCCTGGTGACGCCAGTGATGTCATGTAACGGTTGTGACTTTACAGGAGGAGCATGTCAACCCGAAAACCATGCCATGCCCTCAAGACCAGAGAGAAGTGGTCTTGCACTTGTGGGCCACTTCTGTGCTCTTGATCTGAAGCTCTACTTGATTGCTTAGGTCCAGAACAGGGGTAACAAGGAGGTGTTGGGGACTAGTTTGTGTTGCCATAGGCCTAAGGCACAGAAGGGAAATGAAAGGAAATGAGAAGCATCTCACTGCTTCTCAGTTTTGTGTTAATATCTCAAACGAAAGCAGTGTTTTGTTGTTAGTGTTGTTGTTCATCATCATCATCATCATCATCTTCTTCTTCTTCTTCTTCTTCTTCTTCTTCTTCTTCTTCTTCTTCTTCTTCATCGTCATCATCATCATCTTCTTCTTCTTCTTCTTCTTCTTTTCTTCTTCTTCTTCGTCATCTCATCATCATTCTTCTTCTTCTTCTTCTTCTTCTTCTTCTTCTTCTTCTTCTTCTTCTTCTTCTTCTTCTTCTTCTTCGCTTTCCTCTTCTTCTTTCGTCCTAACTTCTTTCTTGGTTTTTTTCCCTTTCAGTCTTTCTTCTGGGCCTGACTACGGCAGCACAACGCGTGTTCGCTAATATAACAGACAACACTAGGCTAGTTGCTGTTTGGAGCGTTTGACAAAGAAGAAAAAGATCGTATCGGACTGTAGTCGAAGACAGAGTTGCGAGTTAATTCAGCAAACGTGGACAATATAATATTTTGTCCAAGTTTGTTGATGTAACTCTTAAGTGCCCCGTATTTTTTTTCTCCAAAAAATTGTTTTCTGTATCTGTATTTTGTCATAGTAGGCACTCATCAGTCTCGGAAGACTAAGGAGTTGCGCTCTAGTCTTTAGAGCGCAAAGCCTGAGCAAGCATGTATGGAGGGCAAGCTGCTACCCATGCAGCAGACCCCCCCTCTCCACGGCACTGGAATGATCCATTGGAAGGGCATTGACCGATACGAATGGATCCAGTATTGTCGCAGGAGCCACCAGAACGTTGCCATATACCTACAGCCCCGAGCCGCTCTGGGACTCCAACTCCCCGATTTTTCCTCAGGGATGGTGTCTAAACACGACACCTGTGTGCATGCTGGTTTGTTATAATTTTGTCATCCGCTCCTACCGGCACACGATGGCCTACTCTTCCGAAAGGTGGAACGGGGTTTTAACGTGTGCGCAGGATGTTCTGCGTGCATTCGCACACGGGGCCTCGGTTTCGAGTCTCATCCGAATGACTTTGACATTCAGTTCGATTTTTTCGTCAAACTGGGAAGAAAGGGCGAGGCTGGGTACGAACCCAGAAACTCACGATTTACATATTGGCAGGCGAACGTCTTAACCATCCTGCCACCGTCCTTCCTATTTTGTCATATTTGGTCATGAAATACCAAACCAGTTAGGGATCTTTTCCCGTTTCGTTCTCTCGATACTAAATCCTGACAGATGTCTTGGTAAGTTTATCACGCTAAGAAAGACTCGCCATGACTAATTGCATTGTGTGATCTTTGTTTTCTTAGCGTTCTGTGTGTTTTACTCTGAGTCACCTTCATTACGGCGAACTGATTATTCCGCTGATTTCATCCTACTTGTTATGGTCGTTTTGTCATCTGGATTGTCAAGTTGGAGTAGGCAATGAGGCTGTAGCGTCATTCAGTCAGTACTAAAGTCCAATGATGAGGTTGTAGAGTAACTTGCTTTGTTTGTCTCGAGTGTGCGCGCGCGGGCGTGTGTGTGTGTGTGTGTGTGTGTGTGTGTGTGTGTGTGTTGTGTGTGTGTGTGTGTGTGTGTGTGTGTGTGTGCAGTTGTGTGTACATTTGTGTGTATGTACGTGTGTGCGTAGTACAAGTACATGTGTATACATTTGCATGTACATGTGCATGATACAGCCACACTAAACTGCTGAATAACCACATTTTTTCACTTAAACTAAATTGTGTGTATGTGTGTGTGTGTGTGTGTGTGTGTGTGTGTGTGTGTGTGTGTGTGTGTGTGTGTGTGTGTGTGGACAAAAGTTGTCGGCTATATCTTTTCTCCATAACTCAGATTGGAGAGAAAAGTTATGACTGTCTGTGAAAGTTAATGTATTCCACAAAACAATCGTCATGTTGTGCTAGCCTAGACACGGGAGCAGACACATCTGTCTCGACAGAGAATTGAAATTTAAGTAGCGTACATTAGAACCCAGATTTTTTAAATAGTTTTTTTCTGTAAGACTTTAGTACAACCTTGATGGGTAGTGTCACTGAGTGCTTGTCTCTTACCTAGCTCCAACCATCCATTAATCAAATTGAAACTATGACTGTGATTAATTAAGGTCGTGTAAAAGTAACTCCAATGGTTTTTTTGTAGTGGCAAAAATTCCGATATAAAAAATGTAAACTCACCCTCATTGATACTCATACATGTATACAAGTTAAATATGATACCGATGCACTGAGGCGATAATTTTTTCCCCCAAGTAGGCTTATTCTCACACCCAAGAACAATACAGTACATACAGCATTCGTTCCCACACTTTCAAGGCCACACTTAAGTTGACTTTAATCATCCTTCCTTTGTCATAGCTTGCTCGGTGTCTATACCTTTGATCAACAGTGCTATGTACTGTCATGTGTAAAACAAAGGCCACCTTTTGTCACTCAGATCTTAATCTGTCAAACAAGCAGACACGCAGACAGACTAACTGAACACACCAACCCACCAACTTTACTAGCCTAGCCTAGCCAACTCAACCTGACTTTCGCTAGCCTAGCGCTCTCAAATGATCACTCCAACCCGACGTGTGAAGTTATCAATCAACCTTGTGACTGATGACTCATCCATGATGACGACACGTTCGCCCAGTACACAGCCAATCAGAAGCCTCGACACAAACGAAAAGCCAGCAACCTGTAGGCCGGCCTAGCCTAGCGAGCAGACGAGAGTTGTTCAGACGACATACAAACGGAGCACCGGCAGTGGTTGTTCGCTCACTCAGGTGTCTGGTGCGGTTGAGGTTACATGCGTTCTGTGTGTCTGTGTGTCTGACTGCCTTTGCCAGCCGTTTTTGTTTGGATTTTTACTCCTGTGGTTTGGTGAGACATTTCATTTTATTACCTGTTCACTACTGCCTTTCTGCACTGCCTTAATGTCAACTGCAATTTGACGAAAAGTTTTCAATTGTCTCCCAGTCGAGGAAATAGAAAGGAAATAGTATTCGGCGACAGAGAAATCAATATATTGATGAACTACACCTAAGCACATAATCACGATAAAAACCTACCAGCACCGATGTTGTTACGGAAATCTACGGGACTGAAAAGTGATTTTGACAGAAATCATATGAATTACTTCCGAACATTCAGCATTTTTATTCATCTTTAGGGAACAAGTACGTTTACAACAACCTAGTGCATGAACTTTAAAAAAAAAATCCACATCGACAAATTCTGCGAACTTTTACGGGTTAGTCCTAACCCCAAAGTTCACTTTCACTGAATTCGGTGCAGGAATCCTCTGAGCATTGGTAACAAGAGTCGCCAGTGTTGACTACACCCCGTGGAACTTAGAAGTCTTGAAGAGGGGGAGTTGCTGTAGATTACAATGCCGCCTCACACGATGATGGACCACAACACGACCTTGGTGCCAGAGGGAGAGCCCCGGGTGAGCGAGGCGACAGGGGACAGCCACACGGGTACCGCCCGGGTGAAATGTGTGCTGGTGGGGGACGGGGCGGTGGGCAAGACTAGTCTGGTGGTCAGCTACACCACCAATGGATACCCCACCGAGTACATGCCCACCGCCTTCGATAACTACTCAGGTGAGTAAATAGTGGTGTTGATAAAGTTTGTTTGCGTGTGGTAAACATGTATGTTGTTAGTTGTGGTGGTGAGGAAGGTGTGTTTGTGTGTGTGTTTTGTTGTTGGTATTTTGTTGTTGTCTTCAATTTAACGTCTGTTTACACTCAGTGATATTATACATTGTATATTGTGTGTGTGAGTGTGTGTGTGGTGAGTGTGTGTGCGCGCGCGTGTGAGTGTGTTGTGTGTGTGTGTGTGTGTGTGTGTGTGTGTGTGTGTGTGTGTGTGTGTGCGGGTAGTGGTTTGGGTGAAATTTTGTTTTGTGTGGTGGTTGCATGTGTTTTTTGTGTTGTTTTTCTTTTGGGGGTTGGGAGGAAGGGGGGGGAGTTGTTTGGTTTGTTTTTTGGTTGGGATCGTGGTTGTGTGTATGTTTGTGTGTGCGTGCGTGCATGCGCGTGCGTTTGTGTTTGCGCGCGTGCATGTGGTGTTCTAGAGAGAAAAAAAGAAAGTGTAAGAGAGGGGCGTGTGTACATCTCTCTCTCTCTCTCTCTCTCTGAGTCTCTCTCTCTCTCTCTCTCTCTCTCTCTCTCTCTCTCCTCTCTCTCTCTCTCTCTCTCTCTCTCTCTCTCTGTCTCTCTCTCTCTCTCTCTTCTCTTCCTCTCTCTCTCTCTCTCTCTCTCTCTCTCTCTCTCTCCTGTTCCGCTTTTCGTAAGAGTAGGCCATCGTGTGCCGGTGGGAACAGATGACATTTACAAAACTGCATACACACGGGGACTGGACGTAAAAAAGCACAAGACTAGAGTGCTTATCCCATTATCCTCGATATAAAAGAATAAATCAAATCAAATCAAATCAAATCAAATCTCTCTCTCTGTGTCTCTGTGTCTCTGTGTCTCTGTCTCTGTCTCTGTCTCTCTCTCTCTCTCTCTCTCTCTCTCTCTCTCTCTCTCTCTCTCTCTCTCTCTCCTCTCCTCTCTCTCTCTCTTTTCTCCTCCCCATCCCCCTTCCCACGTCTTGTCTCATCTGAAGCCGTATAGGCCTAGTATGCCTAGCGCTGTCACTGTCACTGTGACAAGGCTGCGTCGAACAGAGGTCGTTTCTGCTGTCTTGTCTCCGGAGAAAGTTTTGGCTGGGTTTTTTTTTCTTCTCTCTTCTTCTTCTTCTTCTTCTTCTTCTCTTCTTCTTCTTCTTTTCACCCTAGTGACAGAGCAGAGCCCCTGTTGCTGTGTCTTGCCACAGCGAACAACACCACGAACATTCGTCAGCAGATCTTGCCGAGTTCCTTTTCATGCGAGAAAGAAAAGACAAGAAATTTATGACTTGTGCTTTTGGAGTGCCTGGGTGCAGTCTGCTCCTTCGGTGTAGGCCTAGTAATAAATAAGTTGTCTATCTGGTTTTGGGATGCGTGTGTGTGTGTGTGTGGTGTGTGTGTGTGTGTGTGTGTGTGTGTGTGTGTAGTGTGTAGTGTGTGTGTGTGTGTCTGTGTGTGTGCGTATGTGTTGTTGTTGGTTGGTTGATATTTCTTAGCATAAAATATGAGAAAGTCGTTTACGTTTTAAGTTTTGATCAGTGTTTTTTAGACGTGCAATTTTAGGCAGGCAAAGTTTACTGTACACGAAGAAAGCAAAGACAACGAAATTAAGATAATTAAATGAATGCGCAAATGAATGAATGCATGGCTAATTTTGACTGAAAGTTGTGCAATACAAAACTGAGCACACTAGACTGTATTATTACATATACTTCAAGCAAACATAAGAAAAATGTATGACAATAATAAACAATACTACCACAACTAGAAGCAAAACATTGGACCGTTCTATTCAGATAATACTCGCACAATAAATATATATCTCACCAGAAATCACCAAAACATTTTAATACCTGTATGTTTCATTTCATTTGACCTTATTTAAAACAAAAGCAAATTAGAGGGAAAGAGATCAACCTATAGCATTTGAGGGCAAGTTACACTTTGTTTGCCTGTTACAAACAACGAAAACGTGACTGACAAGAAAAAAGCAAACAACCCCCCCCCCAAAAAAAAAAAAAAAACCCACCCCAACCAAACAAACAAACAACACAACAGTATGAACGCTAGATCCAACTATAGTATTACAAAGGAAATCACAATGAATAAGCACACTTCGTAAGCCACAAATGCTATGACTCAGTCCGAACGTGGACAGGACAAGCTGTACAGATGTACAATGTGGTGCATTAATTGCACTCGTGTGTACATTGTTCATCCCCGTTTTATGCACTGGTGAATTAATCAGTGCACATTGTCCTACTTATCTTGACGCAACTTGGGGCAATTTCGTTTTCATCATATTCATAACTATAAAACTGGTGAGTGGAGTTTGACAGAAGTCGGTTACTCAGAATAGATTGAACAGAACTGACTGTTGAGAATTTATTGGGGGTCTGTCGCCGTTAGTAGTGTAGAGCCTATGAAAATCATAAATGCTTAAACTCCTTTCTCCTGTCCTCTATTTTCAATCTGTTTCATAAGCTTGTCGGTCATTTGTCTCCCGGTGACGCTGTCTCTGTGAGTCTTTTTTCTCTGGGCTTTTCAGCACACCTACTCACATGAACTTATGAAGGTATACATATATATATAGACGTGCATGGGCTATACTCTTATTTACAATACGCATGCACGCATACTCTCTCTCTCTCTCTCTCTCTTCTCTCTCTCTCTCTCTCTCTCTCTCTCTCTCTCTCTCTCTCTCTCTCTCTCTCTCTCTCTCTCTCTCTCTCTCTC
>CM060320.1:16655845-16673651 GCA_030674155.1 Stramonita haemastoma
TCTCATACTAATGTTGTCTGCTTCTTTTTCGTTTTCAGTGCAGGTCACAGTGGATCACAAACCTGTACGACTTCAACTCTGTGATACGGCCGGACAGGTAAGCTCAGCTTTTTGTGTGTGTTGTCATTGTTCTGGGTTTCTTTGCTGGTCAAGTGTAGTTTATATTCATGATTGATTCTAAGGCGAGTTGTTGTTTTTTTTTAGACATCTTGTTAGAGGTGCTCCGGCTTTTTTTGTTTTGGTTGAGGAGTTGTTTGTTATTCTTGTTGTTGTTACTGTTGTCTTGGGGTTTGTTTTCGTTTTATATTTGTTGGGGTTTTGTTTCTTAGATGCTTTTATTTTAACCTTTGTTTTCTGGTTGTTGTTTTTTTTTTTTTGGTTGTTTTTTTGGGGGGGGACGTCGTCATGAGTGTTTGTGTGGTTAGCTGAATATTTCTTAAGTCTAAAATTTTATAACGATAAAAGTTGTGCAAATATGTCAGCAGTTAAGTCAGTTTTTATCGAATATAGTCTTACCAGTGTAACTGAAAATGGGAAGAAAACTCTCGCAAGCCGAGACCAGCAACTGTTGATGTCATGAAAGGCAGTTAGCTTCAGAGAAAGATTTGACTACATGTACAGGAAATTGAAATCACAAAACGAAAAAAATAAGTACTGTTATTCTAAAACGATATCATGTGACTCATAACATTGTCTTCAAATTGCGTCTTTGTGTTGTGGGGGAGGGGGGGGGGTTATTTGCCTAATGTTCTTTCTTGTACTTCTTCGTCTGTGTGTTTTTCCCCTTTATCTATCTGTTTATTGTGGATCCTGTTTGTTCAGAACCTGTTGATCACAAGATAGGTCGCAGCGGAAAAAAGGAGTTGTTCACACGATGCATACATTTTGTTTCCTGTTGGCTTTAAGTTAACGTTTCCTGGTAACGACTGACGCACAGACGGGGGGGGGACGGGCAGTGAGATTGGGGGTGGTGGGTGGGAGGGGGGAAAAGAGGGGGGGTGATGAGAGGGAGAGGAGGAGAGAGAGAGAGAGGAGAGAGAGAGAGGGGAGGTGTGAGAGTGTGTGTGGTGTGTGTGTGTGTTGTGGTGTGTTGAAAAGAGGGTGAGAGAGAGAGAGAGAGGAGAGAGAGAGAGGAGAGAGAGAGAGAGAGAGAGAGAGAGAGAGAGAGAGAGAGGAGTGGTGTGTGTGGTGTGTGTGTGTGTGTGTGGTGTGTGTGAAAAGAGGGGTTGAGAGAGAGAGGGAGAGAGAGAGAGATGAGAGAGAGGAGAGAGAGAGAGAGGAGAGAGAGAGAGATGTGGTGGAGGAGGGGGGGGGGGGGGGGGGGGGGGGGGGGACTGGACGTAGCAGGAGGAAGGAGAAAAGCTGTCTGCAGCGGTGACGTATCTTGCCCGTGGGATGGGAGAGAGGTGACATTTTCCGTGATTCAGTTTCAGTTGACCTTCGAACTGGTTGTGCCTACATTGAGTTTGTGATTATATGAGGGGCATGGGGGAGGAGGGCAGAGGGGAGGAGGAGGGGGGCGAGGGAGAGAGAGGAGAGAGAGAGAGGAGAGAGAGAGAGAGAGAGAGAGAGAGAGGAGAGAGAGAGAGAGAGAGTTAAACTGTTCCTATGATAACGTTGCGGATACTTTAATTAAAATCAAATTTAATTAACTTTTAATGTGGAAACAACTTCTTTTGCCCCACCCTCCCCTCCTGATTTAAGTTAGCAAAGTTTGCTCAAGGCTGTTCTAAACGTTCGGTTAATCGAAAGCAAAATGGTAAGATGAAACAAAGATTATAACAGAGCAAAACAAAGAAAAACAAACCGAACAAACAAAATAAATGAAACCTCACAATGACAATGGAATACTCAAATCTAAATTCTCGGTTTTAAATACTAGTGGTGTTATTCTTTTGAGCTTCTTTTTTGTTTTAATTATTACTTTTCAAAGAAAAGCGAATAAATTGGGTCTAGGTCCACAACAAGCAACACTACTCCCACCTAGATTTTTGTGTTTGTTTTTTTCAGTAGGTCTGCTACTTGTTTGTTTTTGCTTAGTTAACGCTCAAAAGGGGGGATAGGAAGCGAAGGTAGGAAGTCAGGGTTTTTGGGGGATAGGGGTGGGCCCCTCTTTTCTTTCTTACCTGACTGAAAAGAGGGGGGTAACAACAGGAAAGGGTTGCAATACAGCTGACCGATATTCCCTTCTCTTTGATCCGTGGCCGCAGGCAGTAGTTGACTCGCTGACCCCCATTGACCGGCGGTAAGTCCCTTTTTTGCTCCCCTCCCCCCAAAAAACGTAAGGTAACAGGCCCGCTGGGACTTGCTGTAGGTAGAAGTGTGTATACATGTATACGTATACATATGTGGGTCAGTTTTCATTCACTGGTTGTACCTGCATTAGGTTCGTGGTTATGAGAGAGAGAGAGAGAGAGAGAGAGAGAGAGAGAGAGAGAGAGAGAGAGAGAGAGAGAGAGAGAGAGAGAGGAGTAACAACAGTTGAGAGAGAGGGAGGCAGGCAGGCAGGCAGGCAGACAGAGAAAGACAGATACCGATGATATATTGATATATATAGACCTATGCATGCATGTATACATGCACGCAAACACACATACGTAATTCAACAATGCAGTAGGAGGAAACATGCATGTATTCACCAAGGCTGTTTTCTTTCCACTATACAAATGATTTCGTGCGCGAATGCACGTTTGCCCCGTGTGTTGGCGTTATAGATATTACAGACTTTACCGGAAACTACTTTCCTCTCCAAATTCTGGATTAGATTAAGACTTTGTGTGTGAATATTGGCTTTCCATACCTCTTCGGTTTCAACAGATTAGTGTCATAGTCACGTAATCAATAAGGATAATAATCATGTGAAGAAACGACAATCCCTTTTGGGCTGGTCCAGCTCCTGGAAGTGTTTCTTTTTTTTTTTAGAAATCGTTTTTAGATGAGAGTTAATTTCACTCGTATCATTCATGATGTTGCGATGGGAAATAATGAATAGTGGATCGTGAGAGGCTTTGTTATACCACCCTTTTCGCTGATGTTGTTTGGCCCTGTCCTTTAAACACACAAATTGAAAGAGGAGAGAGAGACGAGAGACAGAGAGAGCAGAATTGAGACTGGTTCTTACTCAGTATTTTGACCACACCACAATCTCGTTTATACATTATACATACAAATCACATACATAACGTCTACTATCCAAATTTCGAAGTTCTAAACAAAACAAACAAAAAACAAAAACAGAACAACAACACACAAAACCCTTCCAAAACAGGAATGCTGAATGTTTACTATGAGTGTGTGTGTGCGTGTGTACGTACGTGTGGGTCCGTCACTGACGGTGGCCTCAAGCAAGCAGATGCAATCATCCGAGGCCGCTTTACCCGGCTAACCACCCGCCATCGCCACCCTTCAAACAGTCTCCCCTGACCAAGAGCCTTACCGTCACACCCGCATTCGACCGCACAGGACCGGACAGCAAGCACTCACCCACTCTTATCTATCTGTCTTTGCTGCACGTTGTGCGAAACGTTTTGGGGAACAGGGGTTGGGAGGGGACAGGACAGGGGTGGTGGTGGTTTTTTTTTTGGGGGGGAGGGGGTGGTGGGTTGGGGGGAGGGGGGGATGTTGTGATGAGATTTTTTTGGGATGGATCAACTCTTATTTCATTGTTTCCATACTTGTAATCTCATTTTTGAAACGGCTAAATTTCTCTCTATCTCTGTCTGTCTGTCTGTCTGCCTGTCTGTCTGTCTTCGTCTGTCTGTCTGTCTGTCTGTCTGTCTTCTCTCTCTCTCTCTCTCTCTCTCTCTCTCTCTCTCTCCTCTCTCTCTCTGACTCACTCACTAACACACACACACACGTGCGTTTCCTGTCTATGCTTTTTGCATAGAAACAGTTTAGAAAGGAAGAGAAGCCTAAACTAAGGCCACACACGTTTGCACACACACGTTGTGTACACTTTATATAATGTGTTGACAAAATACCTACGACACCTACACATACACATTCTGGAAACGCCCAGGTATGGTCATATTGGTGCCTGCCCACGCACACACACGTGTGTGTGTGTGTGTGTGTGTGTGTGTGTGTGTCTCTGTGTGTCTCTCTGTGTGTGTGTGTGTGTGTGTGTGTGTGTGTGTGTGTGTTGTGTGTGTGTGTTTACAGAGCTTATAAATCATATTGTCGCACAGAAGCCCCTGCGTAAGGCTGTAGCTAGATATATCATTTTTGCTGTATTCGGTTCTTGTTTATTTTAATACTTCAGCAGTTTGCTCCCATGTCTTCCCATCATTAAAATATATATATATATATATATGTATATATATATACATATATATATATATATATTCTTCACTCAAAATTACATAACACCTCAAGTACACACAACATTTTTTATCATTCTGGAAGACCACACAAATCCCTCCCAAAACGTGGAAACAAATGACCTAAAAAATCCTAAGCTACGATTTACCAAGGTAAAGAGAGTTTAAATAACCTCAGTCTGTACTTAGGGAGAGAGAGAGGGAAAAAAATAGCCAGGCAGCCCTGCAACCTTTGAGTTTGCTGGGCTAGCTAGCCCTGTCTAGTATGAACGTACGTAGGGCCAGCCAGGGCCAGTGACACAGAGGGTACTGAAGCGAACATGATCCCTTCCTTCGTCACAGGACGCAGGGTCGAGAGACTGTAGACTGAAGAAGAAGGAAAAAAAAAAAAAAACCTGGGCCCTACCTTGCATGGTGGTCGTTCGTTTGCAAGCTGAAACTAGCGACAGCTGTTCGTGCAATGAACATGTCGTCTGTCTTTTTTTTTTTCTCTCCCCTCTTCATAAAAAAAAGAAAAAAGAGGAGAATAAAACAGTCATCTGTTTGTGCTAGCAGTGCACGGAATATAGGATTGTGTAAGGGCTGCTGTCGTGTACGTATGTGATCTGTATAGAATGGGGACATGCGTGCTGATGGCACACTTGCGGTTTTAGTCGGTCAAACAATAGGTGGTGAACAAACACGCATGCGCACTCGCGCGCGCGCACGCACACACTCGCACACACTCGCACTCACACGCACACACACACACACACACACACACACACACACACACAACACACACACAGAGTTGGCACACGCACTTATTTGGTATTTATTCATTTTGATTTCTGTTTTACCTTTTTAATATGGATGATTCAGTACTGGTGGGGGTCATCATCATAAGATGAAGGGTAAAGGTGTCCCCTAACCTATGTAGTCGTAGGAGAGCGAGGCGTCAGAGACCTCAGCTTCTCTAGGGGCCAGCATATTGAGGATGACACCCATCTCCTCTCCCTCTCTGCTTTACCTTTCCTGACCCTAAAGAGTGCTGGTACCTGTTTACAGCTGGGTGAATGGGGAACTGTACTGAAGCCAATGCGGGCAAACGGTCCCCCAATACACGTGGTAACCACACACGATGCTGCTTAGCCCTAGCATTTGGGAGAGCGGATGCCCTGACCACTAAGCTATCCCATCCCCTAATACAAACATAAGAACAAACCGGAAAAAAAAAGATTAAATGTAAAAAAAGGAACTGCCCCTTACCAAAGTCTATTACCTAACAATACATTCCTACTCAGTTTACATAATGTGTGCCAGTGGTTCAGTTTTGCTTTGGTTTTTGTCTTTCTTTCCTTTCTGTTGTGATTTATCTTTGTAACCAGGATAATTCAGTACACTCAGTAAGACATTGCAATACCACACGTACATAGACAAAAAGACAACAACAACAACAAAAAACCCAACAACTCATCAAACATTCCTTAACTTTATTACTAACTCAGTATTGCTTTAATCTGGTGCTCTCTTTCTGTTTTAAGTTTTTTTTCCGCGTTAACCTTTGTAACCAGGATAATTCAGTACAACCCGAAAGACATTGCAAATACCACCGCGTTTACGAAGTACAGACACAGAAGAAAAAAAGAAAAAGAAAGATCAAAGGACAGCGCTGGTACAGTAACCAGAGGACAACAATAATAGACGTGTAGGTAGGTAGGTAGGTAGGTAGTTGGACGACAAAAAAGAAGCTGTGAGGAAGAGGGGAGAGAGGATGGGTGGATGAAAGACAGCCACGCTAAGTTGCTCTTGGAGTGTTTTTTCGGAGGCGTAGGTGGACGGCTCGGCGGCCGGCCGGACCGAAGGGAGCAGATGGTCAGCGTGAATCACCGACACGATGGCCTAGGTGGGTGGTCGCCACGTAATTAGATCACGGTACCGCAGGTGGAGGAGAAGATGGGAAAGGGGGTAGGGACTGTAGGTAAAATAGCGCCTGACAGTGTTACAGACTGAGAGAGAGAGAGTCTTTTATATCGAGGACAATAGAATAAGCACTCGAGTGCCTTATTTTACATCCAGTCCCAATGAATATGCAGTTTGTGTAAATCTTGTCATCTGTTCCCACCGGCATACAAGTCAATGGCCTACTCTTACGAAAAGCGGTACAGGATTTAACATGTGCGTTAGCTGTTCTGCGTGCGTTTGCACACGCGACCTCAGTTAATAGTCTCATCCGAAGGACTTTGGGGAAGGGTGGAGTCAGCACTGATGTTAACTCCTGAGTAAAAATCCCCTCGAACGGTAATCGAACCCGGGTGGTCAAATTGCGAGCGCAATGTTCTAACCACCATGCTATCCCGTCCCTCAAGAGAGACAGACAGACAGACAGAGAAGGACACACGTCAGAAAGACACAAGTTGCTCGAACATAAAAGTAACGTAAAACAGTTACACAAACATAAATAATACCGCCCCCAGTTCACACACACATGAACTATGTGTGTGAACTAGGGACTGTATTTTTTATGTTTGTGTAACTATTTACTGTGGATGTGAAATTGTCCTGGGAATAACAGTAGGCGCGTTAGGTTTATGTCTGTCGTTACTAGTGTGGGTCATGGCGTGTATGTGGAGTTTATTACCTGGGCTCTCTATGTGTGGCCTGGCTGCACTTGGATGTGTTGTTTACAAGTGTGAAATGAACCGTGGTTTACATTATGCCAAAAATAGATTTTTGGTATGCTTTCTCTTTCGAAAACAATTTTCGTTAATATTTTGTCGAAAATTTCTGCAATTGTGCAGAAGAGATACCATTAGTTTCTCTCTCTCTCTCTCTCTCTCTCTCTCTCTCTCTCTCTCTCTCTTCTCTCTCTCTCTTCTCTCACTCACACACACACACACACACACACACACACACACACACACACACAGAGTAAGAGAGAGGGAGAGAGGGGGGAGAGAGGACACAGACAGACAGAGACGACCAACCAACCCAGCCGACAGACACGCAAACATCCATCTTGTCAGACACAGACAAGATTCCTGTCGTTTCTGAGCTAAGCCCTCCCCGGTCTCTGGCGAAGGTCGCACCTGTTTGCTGTGTGCAACAAACATGATCATGCGAAGACCTGTGTTTTGGTGACTCCCAAGCTCCGAAGGTCTTGCACTCTCAAATCTCACACGTCTTCCTCTTTCTCTTTGTCGGCAGTCTTAGCTAGCGTAAAGGACCGACCTGTCGGCAAATGTACCGCTGCGTGAGACGCCGCGTTCGTTTTTTTTGTTTTTTTCCGCTTGCATGCGCGCTTGCTTGCGTACGTGCCGCTTTTGCATTTGCTGGGCGTACGTACGTGCGTTCGTCCGGCTTGCAGCATGTGCAAGTAGTAGTGGTAATAGTGTTGTTGTTATGTATTTGTTCCTTGTGATCGGTTTAAACTGTTTTCGGTTTTTTTTTTTGGTTGGTTGGTTGGTTTGTTTTTGAACGATTTAGAGCACTTGTTTTCGCTTTTTTTGGTTGGTGGGTTTGTGTTTTGTTTTTTAATAGCGGGTGATAGGATGAGACTGGTCGGCTGTAAGCACGTATTTGTAGTAACTGCATTTCCTTAAGTGTGCAAGCAGTATTTATTTATTTATTTTATATCGAGGATAGTGGAATAAACACTTACGTGCTTTTTTTCATCAAGTCCCCGTGTGCATGCAGTTTTGTAAATGTCATCTGTTCCCACCGGCACACGATGGCCTACTCTTTCGAAAAGCGGAACAGGATTTAACGTGTGCGCAAGATGTTCTGCGTGCGTGCACACACGGGGCCTCAGTTTATAGTCTCATCGGAAGGATACCTCTGTGTGTGTGTGTGTGTGTGTGTGTGTGTGTGTGTGTGTGTGTGTGTGTGTGTGTGTATTGTCTGCAGGGCACGTTTCGTGCCGTGTTTGTTTTGTCAGACATTTATTATTGACCTAAGAATAGTAAGTGTAAGTAGAGTTGGAACGACCTTGTTCATATAAATATAGTCCGTGTCTATAATTAGATCTCCTGAAGTCGCTGGACGATTTTTTTTTTTAGGGTCATCCCGCTGGAAAACATTCGTAGGTCACAAAAGTCGTTAAGAAAACAGGGAAAGGGGGGGGGGGGGGAGAGAGACACTTTTAGGCCAAAATAACTTTAAAAAAAAGTTTTTTAGCCTGCTTTCTCTGTCTGTCTGTCTGTCTCTCTCTCTCTCTGTCTCTGTCTGTCTCTGTCTCTCTGTCTCTCTCTCTCTCTCACACACACACACACACACACACACACACACACACACACACACACACACACATGTGCGCGCGCGTGCAGCCTCTTCGTTCTTCTCCTCCCCTTGTCTCCTTTACAGCTCATTCATGATCTTAAAAATTCAGTCAACAGCGTTAAAAAAAATGTATTGCGTGCGCGCGGGCATATGTGTGTGTGTGCGCAAGTGTATGCGTGGGTACGGGCGCGCGCGTGTGTATGTGTGTGTTTTGGTTTTTTTTGGTCAGTGGGTGGAAGATAAAGGAAACTTTTTTTATCATTTGTTTGTCATCGGAGAGCAAGTAAAACAGCAGAAAGAATATATACCCCAGCGCCATAAAGGGTTTTTGGGGGGAAGAGAAAAAAAAAAAAACCATACACAGACACCCAAAAACCGGATGTACCCAAGGGGCCCAAAATAGAGAGTTAATTGTCAGCTTGTCAGGCTAGCTCGTCTCGAATGTCCCAGGGTACTAGGTATAGGGGGCTCGGTAGGGTCTGGGGGAAGAAGTTAAGTGAGGGATGGCAGCAAGCCACCCCAATTAGCGGCACCCGTAATAAGCCCACGGCGGTGATCTCTAGTTGGTGTGTACCTTGAAATATTATTATGGTTGCTCGGTGGGTTGCGGCAGAGCTTCTTGTTGTAGTATGTAGTTGTTTTTGGTTGGTTGGTCGGTAGGTTGCCGGGATAATGGGTTTGTCTTCTCTGTCTGTCTGTCTGTCTGTCTGTCTGTCTGTCTGTCTGTCTGTCTGTCTCTCTCTCTCTCTCTCTCTCTCTTCTCTCTCTCTCTCTCTCTCTCTCTCTCTCAGTGATTAGGAAAGAGTAGGGTCAACAACAGGAAAAGCGTTATTACACCGAGTAAGAGAAAAGATGGGGTTTGTGCTGTATTACAGTATAAGGTCGTCGTTCAGACGACGGTGACAGGACTTTTTTGCTGCTTTTTTTTGTCGTTGAGGTGGGGTTGGGGGGGGGGGGGGGGAGGCTGGGGCTGTTAGATTTGCAACATCATTGTTGTTTCGTCTTTAAGGCGCCAAGCTGCACACAAACAAACATCCACACAAACACACACGCACGCACACAGTGACACACACACACACCAAACACGATGCACACACGCACACAAACACGCACGCACGCACGCCACCACAACACACACACCACACACACACACACACACACAACACGTGTACACACACACACACGCACGCACACACACACACACACACACACACACACACACACCACACACACACACACACACACACACACACACGGGCCACAGGTACAACCATATCGCCACCGTGATAACTAGACACCAGGACCGACCTCAGACACTGAGTAAGCATCAACAGCGCATCCTTCCACGATTAAATTTGAATTGCGAAACGTTCCTGCGCACAGGATGTAACAAACAACCCCCCACTGACGTCATCTTTTGTTGACAGACAGATCTTTCGTTATTTTCATTAAATCTGTCGACGCAAGTTGTAAACCCAGCGGAAGAAACAAGCAACAACAACCCCCCACCCCCACCCCGAAACTAACTAAATAGAAAATATACATATCTGTACTATACAATTATGAGAGATGTAGGGGGGGGGGGGGCAGAGAGAGAGAGAGAGAGAGAGAGAGAGAGAGAGAGAGAGAGAGAGAAGAGAGAGAGAGAGAGAGAACGCAAGTTCAGTTGCGTCTCCTAAAAAATCCTTACGGTAACCTGAAATTTGCCTGTTGGAAGAATAACACTTAAAGCTGGAATGCTGCGGACGTGGCTACGCACAAAAACACACCATATGACAGCAACAAGCATGCTCCCTGTAGGATCACGGAGTTTTATGGACGAGTCGTGATCTGCAAAAAATGGTTTACACAGGTCTACAATCTGGCTTAGCCACAGGACCCCCCCCCAAAAAAAAATGTGTTAACATTTTAAGCAAGCGTTTATAATATCTGTTTACCGTTTGTAGCCAGTAACTTACTGTCTGTGGTCTGTTTTGTGGATGAATATTTAGGCTAATCACTCCATTGTTAAGTGTTGCAGTGCTAAGGGCAAGCATAGCAATGATGTGTGTCTGTCGTTAAACGCTTGTTGAATTGAAGGGTGTTTCTTTGAAATTTAAATGCGGAGTCAGATTGTTTATTCATGAATGCACAGGCCATTGCCTCTATTGAAGGTGAATAATCAAGCGGGTTTACATCATCACAACATATTGAGGGAAAAAAAGTGGTTGTGACGAAACTGTCTTTAGTTTCATCAAAATACGAGTGTTGGTCACAAAACAGCAACAACACATCAACTTTATGAGAGAGAGAGAGAGAGAGAGAGAGAGAGAGAGAGAGAGAGAGAGAGAGAGAGAGAGAGAGAGAGAAGAGAATATCAAAGTATGGGGATGATGGATGGATGGAGGATAAAGCAGGCATAGTGCTAAGAGAGATTCGGATTCGGAGAAAGACATAGAGCAAGTGTGTGGGCATGTGAGCGTTTGTGTTTTGTGTCGCACCTGCTTGTCAGCAAAATGTTTTGCCCTAACATTTACTAGAACTGCTTTAGCGAAACAAATATATTGCTTTGTGCAAACACACCACCTTCCCCACCCCACCCCTACCCCCAACAAACACGCTAACGAGTGCATGTCTCTCTATGCACATACTGATTTAATACATGCATACATACGCTCATGGGCATGCACAGTTCTTACACCACACACACACACACACACACACACACACACACACACACACACACACACACACACACACACACACACACACACACACACACACACACATGGGTGGGCCTCGTAGACTGAAGGAAGAACCAGCTATCGTCAAAACTGGCAGGGCAAGTTCTTTTTTAAGGAGAGATTTTTTTTCTTTCTTTCTTTTTTACTTTTCTTTTCTCCCTTACTTGTTTTCACTCCCTCCTTCCGCCCTACCCTAGGCCTACCACCTATATATACCTATACCTACCTGCCTTCCTTACCTATCCCGCGTTCATTTCTTTATGAATGGACATTTCTTTGGTCGCAGTGTGGTTGCTGCTCTTTTTGCCTACTCCAAGCACCGCTCTAGCTTTGCAAACGTACGTGTGTGTGTGTGTGTGTGTGTGTGTGTGTGTGTGTGTGTGTGTGTGTGTGTGTGTGTGTGTGTGTGTGTGTGTTGCTCTCTCTCTGTATGATGTTCAAACACCAGCTTATCATTTATACATGTGTAAACTTGTCAGATCATAGATCACCTCTACAGCGTTCATTGTAGGAGTGTGCTTTTCTGACAGTATTGATGATACCAGTGTGTGTGTGTCGGGGCATGGTGTATGTGTTGTTGTTTTAGTGTATAATGCAAATAGTAGTAACTGTTGTGTGATATTTATATTATATAAATATATAACATTGTGCGTGGGGGGGGGGGGGGGGGGGGCTGTGTGTCTTTGTGTTGTAGTTTGTGTGTTGCGCAAATAGTGTCAAATCTGTCTGATATGCCTCCCCCACTCCCTCCACCCTCATTTTCCTCCTGTCTTCCTTACGTTGCACCGACGGTAGGGATAAGAAGGCTCCCCCCCCCCCCCCTCGCTCACTGCTACCGTAAGCATTTATTGGCCTGCCCTCATAAAACATCAATATTATTTTATTGGTCGACTTTCCCGGAGGAGAAAGGATGGGTCACTATTTTGTCAGACCCGCCCAACTTTGCCAACCCATGAATGGAAAAAAAAGAAAGAAAAGAGAAAGCTGACGAATGAATGGAAATAACCCACAAGTCTGGGTCACGCTGACCCTTTATCCTTTACCCCCCCCCCCTTGCCCCCTACCCTCCTACCCTTTCCTCTTTTTTACTTCTTCTTCTTCCTCTTCTCCTCCAGCAAAACGTTAAAACCACCGACAGCATGTATTATTTATATTATAATAAACGATGTGATTATGAATCATACGAGTTTTATTGTGTATGCCGAGGTGGTTTTGTGTAGCTGTGTTTAGAAATCGCACTCGGGCAGTGGGTTTGATTCCGCCACTCTTTATTTGTTTTATTTATTTTCATTACTTGTAAGTGTATAAACACGCATGAAAGAACTTGGGGGGGGGGGGGGTGCAATTCGAATAAATCAAATGCAAGATGATTTTGTGGAT
Source organism: Stramonita haemastoma (assembly GCA_030674155.1). Classification (NCBI taxonomy): domain Eukaryota; kingdom Metazoa; phylum Mollusca; class Gastropoda; order Neogastropoda; family Muricidae; genus Stramonita; species Stramonita haemastoma. Next base: position 16,668,525 of record CM060320.1, read on the forward strand.
GAAAAATGGTAGATGGAATAAACAGAAAGTGGGACTTGGGAAGGAATTATTTGAAATTTTTTTATACGGAAAATAAATCTAGAAATAACACTTCAGTTGTCTTGTGTGCGTGTATGCGCGCGCACACACACACGCACGCACGCGCGCACACACACACATATGATATATATACACACACGCACACACAACACGCACACACACACATGACACACACACACACGACACACACACACATGACACCACACACCACACACACACACACACACACACACACACACACACACACACACACACAACACACACACACACACACACACACACACACACACACACACCACACACACACACACACACACACACAGAGGTAAAGAAAAGGCGAAAGACCAGAAGAAAAAAATCAGAATAATACATAAGAACACCATACTTAAATTAAAATCACAGGAGTTGGTCATTTGTTTTTTCCTCTTCAGTTTTAAGTAAGTTATGTTGAAGAAAAAGAAACACAAAAGGACGGAAAATTTTACCACAAACGAACAAATGCAATGGTGATAATAGTTAATACATTATGCAAAGCAAAAACGCCCATTTGTTGATAACAGTAAATGTGTCATAGCGTTATATGTATTGCATTATAGAGCCAATGGGAAGAGAGAGAGAGAGGAGAGAGAGAGAATTCTGTTTTTATTTCATGGATGTGATGGATATTAACTTATATGTGTCTGTAGAATATAAAGACGAAATAAGGCAGGGACATAATTATGTGTAAGGTGGAAAAGAGATAGAGACACAGGGGGAGCGTGTGTGTGTGTGTGTGTGTGTGTGTGTGTGTTGTGTGTGTGTGCGTGTGAAAATTTGTTCACACAATTATGCACACACCCAAGACCAACATAAGCATGATATACCTATACTCCGTGTTCACTCATTCGTACAGAACACAGAGATAGCCATGATAAAGTAGAGTTGACTGACCAAACAGAAGGCAAAGACTGAACAAAACGGATGACAACCACACCTCAGCCTCACCCGCGCACGCGCGCGTGCACACACACACACACACACACACACACACACACACACACAACAACACACACACACACAAACACACACACACACACACCACACACACACACACACACACACACACACACACACACACTCAGAGCTACTACTAGAGAGGAGAGGGGGGGAAGACGTTAATGAATACAACCAGCCAGTTGTGGCAGGACCCCAGACGATCCCATTGATTATTCTATTGACCCAGAGAGAAGACCCACAGGTGACGACGCTGCGACGACACCACTTTACTGACTCGGGTTAACGGCTGGGCGAGGTTCAACGGACCCTGCCCCCTCCACCCCCCTGCCCTATCAAACCCCCACCACCCCACCACCCATCCCCAAAACGCCATCAATCCCTAGACATCCCCAATTCATACTTCCTTTTTTTTTGTGTTGTGTGTCTTTTTTTCTACCAACCTCCGTCCATCGACTCTGATCCTCTTTTTTGACGTATCTCTCTCGTGTCTCCTGTGCCTGAGGGCTCGGTGGTTAGAACTCTTGTCTTGTGGGGTTTCCCTTTTCCTCTTTTGTCCAGCAAGCTTCTGAGGGCTTTCTTTTTGTGTGTGCTTCTTAAGTACATGGAGAGGGGCACAGGAGGAAAAGCACTGGGTTTTTTTTTTTTAGGGTCTTGTTGTTTTTGTCTTTTGATGGTGGTCTTGATAATACAGGTGTGTGTGTGTGTGTGTGTGTGTGTGTGTGTGTGTGTGTGTTGTGTGTGTGTGTGTTACTCTGTGTGTGTGTTACTTGTGTGTGTGTGTGTGTGTGTGTGTGTGTGTGTGTGTGTGTGTATGTGTGCGTGCGTGCGTGCGTGCGCAGGGTTTGTAAGTGGGGGAGAGGTTTGTGAGGGTTTTCCCCCTAGAAGCCGGTTTGGTTGGTTTTGTCTATTTTGCTGTCACATACGTTGAAACCGTATCGCTCTTGCAGCATGGCTGACATATGGAACGTGTCCTGTTTGTGTTGTGTCTACAAAAACGATGTATTATTGGCCTGGAGGGAGGATAGGTCATACCTGTATTTATTTAGTTTAGTTTCACGTTATGAATATTGCCTGCTGCCTTTTCTTTCTCTAATAAGTGTATAGTGATGTTGTTCTCATTTCTACTTTCCCTACTTTTTTTTTCATAGAACTAAGTGTGTGTGTGTGTGTGTGTGTGTGTGTGTGTGTGTGTGTGTGTGTGTGTGGGACGTGTGTGTGTGTGAGAGAGAGAGAGAAGGGGGGAGACAGATAGACAGAAAGAGAGAGAGAGAGACAGAGAGAGAGAGAGAGAGACAGAGAGAGAAATAAAAGTAAGGTAACTGAAACGCCACAAACCTGATCAGTACAGACTGCATGTAATCCAAATCACAGAGCTCTATAAAACGCTTAGTATGATACGGTTGAGGAGATAGCACCACAGTGATGTAAGTTCAACACAGAGCAATGTACTTAAAGGTAACTGCGTACAGCGTACGAAGTGATAAATAACATAAACAAAAGGGAACCCACGTTTTGCAAAACAGATCGCAGCCAGATTCAAAAAGCAAACGCGTAAAATAAATCTTTGAGAGGACTTTTCTCTTCTAGCAACCATATAGAGTTGTTACTAAATTGGAACAGAGAGAAAGAGAAGGGAGAAAAGGCAGACTAGAGCGAGAGAAAAGACGGGTTGGTGGGGGAGAATGAAATCGATTTCAATTTGAATAGCTTATGTACCAGTCACCGACCACAGAGGGGCAAAGAGGTGAAATCGGTGTACCTGTCATCTTGGTAAGAGAAATGAGGTGAACGATTTTTCTGATGACGTGCGATACAAAATGTATCAAGATTCTAAAGAAATAAAACCATAGTCCGAGTTTTCTCACCCACTGAATAGGTACTACATTATCATCAGAAGATGTCGAATCGATAGGCTGACCGACTTTTTCAAGGACTATCTGGAGATTAGTATGACTCTATGGTCGATTGGTTCGTTTCCTCTGCTCTTTTGACTGTATTGTCTATCGGTAATCGATCGATAGAATCTTGATTTTGCAGGGTCCCATCATTTGTAGGTCAACTGCTTCAGAGGGGAAGTGGCCACAGGCGTGTTGACTGTTGTTATTGATGACGATGAAGAGGAGGATGTTGTTGCTGCAGATGACCTTGCTGTTTTTGTCTTATGTTCTTGGGGAGGGGGGAGGGGGGGTGATGTTGAAGTCTGATTAAACAAAGAATACTCTTTCCTGCTTTCAGTGGGTTTTTTGTTGTTTAAAATTCCTTCGATCAAAGTTCTTGCCCTTGTTTAGCAGTTCTTGTGCTGGACTCATTTTCAGTTGTGTTTTATGTATATATCATTGTCAGCCTCACTTTTTTCATTGTGTTTAAACAAAGTGTAGTTCAACCCAATTCTCCTCCTTTACGGTTGAGCCAATCTTCAGGGCAATTGTCAAGGTTGGTTGCTTCTTAAAATGAAAGGTGGCAACAACAGATAGTCCAAAATTACTCCCATTCACTGTTTACACTTGAACTTGGGTGTTACTTTCGTCACCCTTTATCTAAGAATCTCACTGCTTCCCCATACCCCAGTATTCTTTCAGGGGGTTGGGTTCTGAAGAAGTTGTGAAATTCTGGTTGAGGCAAAGAGTTTCTTACGTTCCCAGTTACAGGAAGAGTACGGGTGTCAGAAATTGGTTTACAGTGCGAAAGTGGTGTCATGCTGACTTGTCACAGAGATGAATACCTCTGTGCTACGTAGGATCTGTCATGTCAGCAGTACCACTTGATGTTTGACGCTCACAGTGTTGTTTGTTTCGTCTTTTGTTGTCTGTCTGAACTAGGTACAGAGGGCTAGGGACCCACGAAATATCGTTACATGAATCTGAATAATAGCTTTTCTTTTTCCCTCAAGTCAACACCTACTTAGTCTTTCTTCTGTGTACCAGAATGTGTGGTAACTTTACTTTTCCTGCATAATCAGCAGAAAGAAAGAACTAAATACTGTAGTATACACTTACATCACCACCGATCCGGTCTTGGGATTTTTTCCCCTCGTTTTCATTGTTCATTGTACAATGGTCATGATCTGGCACGGTTCTGAAACCTGATCAGACCCGTTCCCACAGTCTGTCTGCCTTGTTAGCACCCCTCTGCCCCAATCCCTCTCTCCATTCATAAAGATTTTTTTACCCGCAAGAGCTCGAGCAGAGGGGTAAAGTGGGAGGGGAGAATGTAAGACTGGGCAGCTGGAAACATAAGAGGGGAGAGAGCCCACCATTGAAGCAAGTCCTTCTATACCTAGGGGCGTTTTGTGTTCAAGTGTTTGCTCTCCGTTTGCACTAGGTTTCGTTCAGCTAAGCAGCTAGGTCGTGATAGTTTGGGGCCACATTTTATGAACAGGAAGTCAGTGTGTTGGCTTTCTGTTGTAGATTGTATGTATGGCAATTGTTAGTATGCTTCTTTTGAATGACCTGGTCAGTAAGGTTAGGGTTCTACCATGCAAGGTTGCCGAATGTGAAAACATACACGCACGCACTCACGCACGCACTCACGCACGCACTCACGCACGCACACACACACGCACGCACGCACGCACACACACACAACACAACACAACACAACACAACACAACACAACACAACACAACACAACACTCATGTCAGCGTTCGGTGGGTTGGGGAAAACACGAACATTCCCAACATACACCCTGAAGTTTACAGAACTTCACAATGTTGAAGGCGGTAGAGAATGGAAAAAAAAGAAGAACATGGTCTTACTGAACGCTATGAACACCGCAAGCATCAGACAGAGGACAGGAAGAGCAGCCAAAGCTGAACACACCTCTGCTCTTTAACAACACCTTGGTTTGGCTTCTGGTTGTACAGTGTGGAGAGAGAGAGAGCATCGTAAAGCAAATACACTATGCAGGGCTGAAAGGAAATGCATCACATGTCGAAAGCTATTGAGGCCATAGAAAACCCGACCTTCTGGGAAAAATAAAGGTGCGGGAGATTTGGAGGAATAGGCCCCAAGAAAAAGAAGGTGGTAGAAGAGTGTCTGTCATTCATCTAAGTGGTTTTATGAATGAGGGGTAGATAATTATGAGGAGTCTTT
>CM060320.1:16673751-16703751 GCA_030674155.1 Stramonita haemastoma
TATTTATTTAGTTTGTTTCACGTTATGAATATTGCCTGCTGCCTTTTCTTTCTCTAATAAGTGTATAGTGATGTTGTTCTCATTTCTACTTTCCCTACTTTTTTTTTCATAGAACTAATGTGTGTGTGTGTGTGTGTGTGTGTGTGTGTGTGTGTGTGTGATGGTGTGACGTGTGTGGTGGAGAGAGAGAGAAAGGGGAGGAGACAGATAGACAGAAAGAGAGAGAGAGAGAGAGAGAGAGAGAGAGAAGAGAGAGAATAAAAGTAAGGTAACTGAAACGCCACAAACCTGATCAGTACAGACTGCATGTAATCCAAATCACAGAGCTCTATAAAACGCTTAGTATGATACGGTTGAGGAGATAGCACCACAGTGATGTAAGTTCAACACAGAGCAATGTACTTAAAAGGTAACTGCGTACAGCGTACGAAGTGATAAATAACATAAACAAAAGGGAACCCACGTTTTGCAAAACAGATCGCAGCCAGATTCAAAAAGCAAACGCGTAAAATAAATCTTTGAGAGGACTTTTCTCTTCTAGCAACCATATAGAGTTGTTACTAAATGGAACAGAGAGAAAGAGAAGGGAGAAAAGGCAGACTAGAGCGAGAGAAAAGACGGGTTGGTGGGGGAGAATGAAATCGATTTCAATTTGAATAGCTTATGTACCAGTCACCGACCACAGAGGGGCAAAGAGGTGAAATCGGTGTACCTGTCATCTTGGTAAGAGAAATGAGGTGAACGATTTTTCTGATGACGTGCGATGACAAAATGTATCAAGATTCTAAAGAAATAAAACCATAGTCCGAGTTTTCTCACCCACTGAATAGGTACTACATTATCATCAGAAGATGTCGAATCGATAGGCTGACCGACTTTTTCAAGGACTATCTGGAGATTATATGACTCTATGGTCGATTGGTTCGTTTCCTCTGCTCTTTTGACTGTATTGTCTATCGGTAATCGATCGATAGAATCTTGATTTTGCAGGGTCCCATCATTTGTAGGTCAACTGGCTTCAGAGGGGAAGTGGCCACAGGCGTGTTGACTGTTGTTATTGATGACGATGAAGAGGAGGATGTTGTTGCTGCAGATGACCTTGCTGTTTTTGTCTTATGTTCTTGGGGAGGGGGGAGGGGGGGTGATGTTGAAGTCTGATTAAACAAAGAATACTCTTTCCTGCTTTCAGTGGTTTTTTGTTGTTTAAAATTCCTTCGATCAAAGTTCTTGCCCTTGTTTAGCAGTTCTTGTGCTGGACTCATTTTCAGTTGTGTTTTATGTATATATCATTGTCAGCCTCACTTTATTTCATTGTGTTGAAACAAAGTGTAGTTCAACCCAATTCTCCTCCTTTACGGTTGAGCCAATCTTCAGGGCAATTGTCAAGGTTGGTTGCTTCTTAAAATGAAAGGTGGCAACAACAGATAGTCCAAAATTACTCCCATTCACTGTTTACACTTGAACTTGGGTGTTACTTTCGTCACCCTTTATCTAAGAATCTCACTGCTTCCCCATACCCCAGTATTCTTTCAGGGGGTTGGGTTCTGAAGAAGTTGTGAAATTCTGGTTGAGGCAAAGAGTTTCTTACGTTCCCAGTTACAGGAAGAGTACGGGTGTCAGAAATTGGTTTACAGTGCGAAAGTGGTGTCATGCTACTTGTCACAGAATGAATACCTCTGTGCTACGTAGGATCTGTCATGTCAGCAGTACCACTTGATGTTTGACGCTACAGTGTTGTTTGTTTCGTCTTTTGTTGTCTGTCTGAACTAGTACAGAGGGCTAGGGACCCACGAAATATCGTTACATGAATCTGAATAATAGCTTTTCTTTTTCCCTCAAGTCAACACTACTTAGTCTTTCTTCTGTGTACCAGAATGTGTGGTAACTTTACTTTTCCTGCATAATCAGCAGAAAGAAAGAACTAAATACTGTAGTATACACTTACATCACCACCGATCCGGTCTTGGGATTTTTTCCCCCTCGTTTCATTGTTCATTGTACAATGGTCATGATCTGGCACGGTTCTGAAACCTGATCAGACCCGTTCCCACAGTCTGTCTGCCTTGTTAGCACCCCTCTGCCCCAATCCCTCTCTCCATTCATAAAGATTTTTTTACCCGCAAGAGCTCGAGCAGAGGGGTAAAGTGGGAGGGGAGAATGTAAGACTGGGCAGCTGGAAACATAAGAGGGGAGAGAGCCCACATTGAAGCAAGTCCTTCTATACCTAGGGGCGTTTTGTGTTCAAGTGTTTGCTCTCCGTTTGCACTAGGTTTCGTTCAGCTAAGCAGCTAGGTCGTGATAGTTTGGGGCCACATTTTATGAACAGGAAGTCAGTGTGTTGGCTTTCTGTTGTAGATTGTATGTAGGCAATTGTTAGTATGCTTCTTTTGAATGACCTGGTCAGTAAGGTTAGGGTTCTACCATGCAAGGTTGCCGAATGTGAAAACATACACGCACGCACTCACGCATCGCACTCACGCACGCACTCACGCACGCACACACACACGCACGCACGCACGCACACACACACAACACAACACAACACAACACAACACAACACAACACAACACAACACAACACTCATGTCAGCGTTCGGTGGGTTGGGAAACACGAACATTCCCAACATACACCCTGAAGTTTACAGAAACTTCACAATGTTGAAGGCGGTAGAGAATGGAAAAAAAGAAGAACATGGTCTTACTGAACGCTATGAACACCGCAAGCATCAGACAGAGGACAGGAAGAGCAGCCAAAGCTGAACACACCTCTGCTCTTTAACAACACCTTGGTTTGGCTTCTGGTTGTACAGTGTGGAGAGAGAGAGAGCATCGTAAAGCAAATACACTATGCAGGGCTGAAAGGAAATGCATCACATGTCGAAAGCTATTGAGGCCATAGAAAACCCGACCTTCTGGGAAAAATAAAGGTGCGGGAGATTTGGAGGAATAGGCCCCAAGAAAAAGAAAGGTGGTAGAAGAGTGTCTGTCATTCATCTAAGTGGTTTTATGAATGAGGGGTAGATAATTATGAGGAGTCTTTCATTGTCATTTCAAAGTTCGTTTATGAATACTGTTGTGGAAAACGAATGCATACATGGACGTGTGTATGATTGTGCATGTAAAATCATGTAGGCATTTGTATGCACATGCAGTCGTATGATTTGCAAAGGCAGGCAGGCAGAGAGAGAGAGAGAGAGAGAGAGAGAGAGAGAGAGAGAGAGAGAGAGAGAGAGAGCAATATTCCATATATACACCAACAAATATTTCAATACAAATCTTACAAACTTTTTTTTTCAATCTGTTACAGGACGACTTCGACACCTTACGGCCGCTCTGCTACCCAGAAACCAACGTCTTCCTCCTTTGTTTTAGCGTGGTCTCCCCTACATCCTTCCACAACGTGTTGGAAAAATGGGTGCCCGAAATCCGACACCACTGCCCCGGGGCACCGCTAGTGCTCGTGGGCACCCAGAGCGATCTACGCAACGACGTCAAGGTGCTGATCGAGCTCTCCAAGTACAACGAGCAGCCAGTCCCAGAGGAGGACGCTACCGCCCTTGCAGACCAGTTGGGCGCCAAATACGTGGAATGCTCCGCTCTCACACAGAAGAACTTGAAGGAGGTGTTCGATAGAGGCATCCTGGCTTCGCTGAACTGGACGGGGAAGGACAGTGCTTTCAGCCGATCCAAAAGTTTCCGAAAATCCAAGCGTTCCAAGAGCAAAGACACCAACGGCGCCTTGCTCGTTCCCTCCTCTTCTCGTAAAGCTTCCTTCGCCAAAGATTCTTCCAGATCGCCTAAGAGCGCTGGCTGGAAAAAGTTCTGCTGCTTTATGTGATACAGCGTGCATATGTTATATATGCTCGTGCGACTGTGTGAGATGTGGGAGTGGTTATTATACGGACGAAAGTGCCCCCGAAGTTTTTTTGCTTGTTTTCTAAGGGGGTCCCAAAGTTTTTGAAAACGTCTTCTGAAACAATGTGATCTGAGGAGACGGAGTCTGAAGATGAAAAGAATCATTTACAAGAAGTTGAGGATCACCTCTCCTCTCCTTCTGCGTTGTTTTGGGCCAGGCCTTGTGCTTGTTGCCCTCCCAGGAAGTCTTCCTCATAGGACTGGAGGACTTTTCCACCAGACATGGACTTTTTTCTGAAATGGTTGGACAACTATTTCAAGATTGGTGTGGTAACGAACGCTCGGACACCAGTGGTGATGAGATTGGTGGGGTTTGTGTTCATGACTCTTGAGAACATGGAGAATAAATAATACTGATACATACATACAGTGTATCCCATTCAAGACAGTTTTAGTCGCACAAAAACATGTCATGACTTGCGATACCAATCGCTCAAAAAGGTGATTATATTAAAAAATATACTTGTGACTGTACGCTGCTGTCGATATTGTTAGCAGCTCTTTTCGGTGCCACCATTGTTTACTGTTATTATACCGACGTGTGCTTGAGCAAACACGTGCGTGCACATGAATACACGTGCAAACACACATGCACTTTGTTGTCTCTTGCAGACACCGCAAAAGAATGATTTACGCTATATTTCTTAAACTTTCAGGCTACCTATCCCATTTCCAAAGTATTTCTATCAGTTTTCCTTCATTCTTTGGGACAATCTCCGTGGAGTTTTATTTTGAAGAGTATTACGATAGTCTGGCATTGATAACTTGTTTATATACCTAAAAACAACAACAAACACAATTCAAAAGAAAAAGCTGACGTGCCTCCGAATTGTTAGAAAGTTGGTTAGAAATTACTGTTCTATCACCAGATGTGCCCTTGTCTATCTATACAAATTGCATGTGGGAAGAATAACACTCGTTGTGGTGTGTGTGTGTGTGTGTGTGTGTGTGTGTGTGTGTGTGTGTGTGTGTGTGTGTGTGTGTGTGTGAGTGAGAGAGAGAGAGAGAGGAGAGAGTGTGTGTTGTGTGTCCACGATATCAGGTGTTTTCTTTTCATTAAAACTTTACTGTCAGAATCTAATTTTGAACACTGTTTTCCTTTCAGTAGCCAAAGAAAAGACATTGTTTTAGTGTTTTCAGTTTTGTCCAGACCAACATCAAAGTAATGAAAGAGCGTATTTTCATGTCAGCAGAAAATGCCCGGCTTTTTAACCTGGCTTATGATTATGGAGCAGTTGCCGATCTCCTTCAGAAAATAGATTTCTGAAGGACTTCATTTTGTTGAACAAAGAACTCAAACAACTTCTTCCTGACAACAACTTAGGATAATTTTCAACTGCTTTTCCTCTCTGGACGAGACAGGCCTACGATTGTCTTCATTTTCGTTTTATTTGAAGGCAGTCACGAAATGGGAAAATGGAGTGATGGTTGTCTGTCACCCGCCCCTCCCACTGTTGGTATGCATGGCGTTGTCATCCTCTTCGTCCACTTTCCCCCTCCCCCCCCCCCCCCCCCCCCCCCCCACCTATCCTTCTTTCTTTTTTTATCTTCAGTTTATCTTTTTCTCATTCCTTTTTTTAAATTTTGTAATCATCGTCATCGTACCCTGAGTATTGTAACTAGGGTCCAGTTGTTGCTGCCACATTGAGAGAGTGTGTGTGTGTGTGTGTGTGTGTGCGCGCGCGCGCGCGCGTGCATACACGTCTGTAAGTCCGTATGTGAGTTTATTTGTGTCTGTGTCATTTGCACACAGAACACTCTCAGTACAATACTTTCAAAAAAAATTTTGTTAAGAGGAGGAAACGTGTTCTTTATATCAAACCTCCTCAACTCCTCCCTCCTGCCCCCTTCCATCCAGGACCGTGTTTGTCACAGGCTGTGTGGATTTGTTGCAGCCTTTATACCTTGTTAGTCCGTCGTCTACATTGTTCTTTCCCAAGGTTTTGTCATTAAACTGAAGTCATTGGACAAGCCCGAACATTGTTTTCTAAAAAGGTCAGAAGAGTTGAGTACTGCAAGTGGATTTTAGTCCAGTTTGTGAAGGGTGTTTGAGACAAAGCACTAAAGGGTGGTCATTTGTGCCTTGTGGGGAGGGTTTCGTTTTGTACCCGCCGACCTGATTCCCCGTCTACCCTGCAATAAGACAGACAGTGCTGGGAACTATGCAATGCATGTGCGTGAGCATTATTTGACTGTTTTGTTGACTTATATTACACATGTTTGGATCAATGATTTACCGCAGACGCTTTCTGCCGCCATAGTATACGGCAACCTGTACAGAAACGGTGGTGGTGTGGTGTGTGTGTGGTGTGTGTGTGTGTGTGTGTGCGTGTACGTGTGTGTGTGTGTGTGTGTGTGTGTGTGTGTGTGTGTTGCGTGCGTTTGTGTGTGTGTCTGGTGCTAGCGTTTAAAAATGAAAATGTAAAAGTGGACAGTATGTATTTGAACTATTCTGAACGAAAAGCGAGTGTGGACAAATGGAAGAACAGTGAAATGAATGTTTGCTCAAACAAGAGGGTCCAAGAGAAAAGGGAAGCAAGCTCCTTGATTATGAAAAAGCATGTCCACATAATTATGAAATCATGTCTTCATTCCTCTGCCAAACGGAAAGGCTGTGTGCCCATTTTGCATTGTGTAACCACCGCGCGCTGTCTTCTGCAACACCACTACAGTTTATTCGCACACATGGGAAGACTTCCGAATATATACACCTCGTCCGATACGCACTTTTTTTTTTTTTTAAGTTTTGTTTTTAGTTTCTTTCGATTCTGAAAAACAAGTTAGATCGAGTGTGACATGCTTTTGATGTCAGCATCAAAATTTCATTACCCAAACATGAATTATGATCCTCAAATCTGGATATTTTTCATTTAATTCAATAAAGATAGGTGACACAGGGGATACGTTCGGAAGTCTTGCTGCCAAAACTTGATTAGCCACCCAGACAAGAACGCGTCAATTTGTACCCCCTTTCACCACAGACGGCGTTGCTTTGTGCATATCTGTCTGACGTCACACAACATGGCCGCACGATTAGATCCAACAGGCAGAATGGAATAACTAGCGAAAAAATCTTTCTTACATCTGTAAACAATTGCTGCTTTTTTACTTAAATCTCTGTTTAACATTAAAAATGCATTGATTACTTGAAGAAGACAATGAATGATTTAGAGCAACTGCAAGGCAAGGGCATATGATTATTAACTTCACATTCTTTGAAAACTGACAAAGGTAGGCAACGTCACTCCCTAAATCTGAAATCTCTTCCTGTTTCATATTTGGCAACAGTAGAGCATGACTTTTCCCTACAAAGTATCAACTTGACTTAGTAGCTTTCGTTTTATGTCGTCATGATTATAACTACGAAAAGTTTTCTAGTAGATATAGATCTAAACGTTACCCATTCTGTCTACGTACTTATCTGATCGTGTGGCCAGCACTCGCCCAGTATGGCCTATCAATTTATACAGCAGACAACGGAACAGCTATCTGCCATGGCTGTTTTGAAAAGTGTTCCCTCTCTTTTAACCCCCACCTTTTTCTAACCACAAGGACTTTCTCTTTCAACAGCTGCGAAGGTTCCGTTCATTGTTGCAGCAAGCACAAATCTCCATGCTTTGTGCCACTTAAGAAAAGAGAGTTGGAAATAACTTGTAAGATGGTTATTTTTGGTTCTAAAGGTTCATCAGTGAAACCTGTAGTGGAAAAAAGGGGATTTTCTATTTTACACCATGACGTCAGTTCTACACCAAACACACACACCACACCACACACACACACACACACACCCACAACACACACACTACACACACACCACACACACACACACACACACCACACGCACCACACACACACACACACACACACACACACACACACACACACACACACACACACACACACACACACACACACACACACACACGAAACTTTTGAACAGTAACTGACGTCTGTGCTGGAACTTGGCATACATGTGATGTTCTGAACCTTCGCACTGTCATGCACCGATCTCGAAGACTCGTTCAGTTGCTCATGGGGAGGATGGAACCCTCAGCCCAGAGCACCTCCAGGTTATATATACACTGAATTATACAGCTTTCATCTTCGTTATTTCAGTATTTATATAATTATATGAAAAAGTGGACCAAAGGGGAGCTGTGTCTTGACTATGATGTTGTGTCAGTTCTTGATCCTGTGTGTCTTGAATATGAAGATGTGTCAGTTCTTGATCCTGTGTGTCTTGAATATGATGTTGAGTCAGTTTTTTGATCGTATGTCTTGAATATGACGTTCAGTCAGTTCTTGATTATATGTGTCTTGAATATGATGAGGCAGTTCTTGATCCTATGTTCTTGAATATGATGTGTCAGTTCTTGATCCTGTGTGTCTTGAATATGATGTCGAGTCGGTTCTTGATTCTGTGTGTATTGAATATGATGAATCAGTTCTTGATTCTGTGTGTCTTGAATATGATGAATCAGTTCTTGATCCTGTGTGTCTTGAATATGATGTTGAGTCAGTTCTTGTTTTTTGTGGGTTTATTTTTTATTCTGGAGTTTCCAAGCTTCTCTCACTACCTGTTTTTTCAAACGGCATCATGTTGATTTACTTTATGGTTGTATCAGTGTCCAACTCTCAGTGGGTGAGTAAAACTTAGGCTTTTAAATCAATGCTTTAATGCTTTTTTTATTTTGAAAAGAAATTTTGGAAGGTTTTGTTTTTCGTTTGGTTTGGTTTGGTTTGATTTGATTTTTTTCTCTTAATGTTTCTCTGATGATTTAACGTTCACATCCTTACGCGAATTGTATGAAGAAACATACATTTTTTTCATTTCTGATTTTTTTTCCAACTTGCATTTTCAGTTGCTTCAATTATAGTCATGAAGAAATGATGTTTAATACAAGCAATTCTTCTTTTTTTTTTATAGCATTTTGTGCATTTTTTTAAAGTGTGTTTTTCTCATGTCGTTTGAATTTGCTGCTTTTCCCCCTCTAACTTTGACTGTTTTACTTGTGTTATTTCCTTTTTAGATGTCACAACGCAAAAAAAAATGTCAACTGCTTTTTTTTCTCTTTTTTTTTTTGCAATTCAACAGAAGTTGACACAAGTGACTTAGTTTGGAGTTTTATAAGAATTTTTTTTAATCAAATAAAGCTTACGTTACCAAGCCTATCGTTCGCCATTTGCATTATTATTGCTACACGAGGAAGTGGTTATTGATTTGTCAAAACGAAGAGATTATGAATTGGAAAAATGGTGATGCTTTTGATCTGGATGAGGTACGTACGTCCATGGCAAGTCAATGGATTGTGGTGATTATTTTTTTAGTATGATTGTGGATGTTAATAAACAGAAATTGTTCTGGAAGATTCTGTTTGGGTTGTTTTTATTTGTTGTTGTTGGTTTGTGCAAATGGTGGTGGTTGTGACGGCGATGGTGGTGTATGAGTGGGAGGTTGGGTGGATTTGCTTCCACAAAACATGCACTAGTATACTGCACTCATTTCCAAGCACTGTTCATTGCATCATGCCGACATCTGTCTTTCTCTCCTCTCCTCTCTCTCTCTCTCTCTCCTCTCTCTCTCTCTCTCTCTCTCTCTCTCTCTCTCTCTCTCTCACTGTCTCTCTCTCACTGTCTCTCTGTCTCTGTCTCTGTCTCTGTCTCTGTCTCTCTCTCTCTCTCTCTCTCTCTCTCCTCTCTCTCCTCTCTCTCTCTCTCTCTCTCTCTCTCTCGCAATTGTGTGAGCGTTTGTGCTTCGTGCGTGTGTGTGTGTGTGTGTGAGGGCAGAGGGCTCTTCAAAGTTTGTTGTAAGTCCACCGACCTGTATACAAAGTAACACACATGCAAACTGAAAAAGGAAGAGAAGAAAAGAAAAAGCATGAAAATAAAACAACATAACGCAAAGAACAAAAGCTGAAAGAAAGAAAATAATGCAATCCTACGACATATCATAGACAGAGAGAACACACGTATACGATTCAAAACAACAGAATATGAATAAGCGAATAACAATCGAACAAAAATAATAACAAAAATATATGGAATTTTCAAGAGCGCTTAAACTTGCAAAGCAAACAAATCAAAGCGCTTGCACTTAACCATTCACACACATGCGACCGTACACAATAACAGCAAAAATTAACAGATTTCAAACACACACACGCGCGCGCGCGCGCGCACGCACGCACGCACGCACACACACACACACACACACACACACACACACACACACACACACACACACACAATCAAAACGCAATCAGGTAGGGATGTCTTAAAAGTAGGAACAGATAGAGGTGAAGCCACAGGAGCTGAAAGATGCTAGGTCGGAAATAAATAGGTCTTTCAGCTTAGATAATTTTTTTTAATAAAAGTATCAAATGAAAGAAATTGGCGAAGTGAGAGAGAGGGAGGTCATTCCCAATACATAGACGGACCAGAAACAAAGAAAGAGCAACGGCCAACAGTGGATTACTCTCTGGTTTCA
The DNA here is from genome assembly GCA_030674155.1 of Stramonita haemastoma. Taxonomy (NCBI): domain Eukaryota; kingdom Metazoa; phylum Mollusca; class Gastropoda; order Neogastropoda; family Muricidae; genus Stramonita; species Stramonita haemastoma. Next base: position 16,684,153 of record CM060320.1, read on the forward strand.
CAATCATAATCCCTCAACAGTGGATTGTATGAAACTGGGTGTTAGAAAACCTAAGGCATCTGTGGTAGAACGGAGTAAGTGAGATGGAGTGGACAGGTGGAGACACTTACAGAGGTAGGAAGGTGCAGCTTTGTGGAGACAACAGAACAGCAACAATCATCATGTATCGTCATCATCACGTCTGACTGGAGCCCAAAACGCTGCCAATCAATCCTCTCTCACCTACCCCCCCCCCCCCCCTAACACACACACACATATTATATATGTATATATATGTATATATATACTTCCCCTTTTGATAAAAAACACTGAAAAAATATACCCATAATTTATCAATAACACTGATAAAGTCAACAGATAGAATAAGCACTAGGTCCTAAAGGAAGAGTTGTACACACACACACACACACACACACACACACACACACACACACACACACACACACACACACACACACACACACACACACACACACCACGCACGCACGCACGCACGCACGCACGCACACAAACACACACACACACAGTTCCATGCACGCACGCACACTCACACTTCCACCACCCCACGCTCACACACAGAAAGAGAAAAGATCTAAGTGCGACCCCTTGAAGTATACCATACAACCACAAAGCTGTGTAAAATTGAAATCTGCGATGTAAAAAGTTTGTGTTCTTTCAAAAAAGTGATAAATCACAGCCTGTGTCAAAAGTGTTCTAAAATTGACGCAAAATGAATGTCCTAACAGTCCTATCAAAAGCTGTGCCGAGATCAATCAGTCTGACAACAAACACTGTGTGATCGTCTGAACCATAAAAGAAACCATTAAAACCATAGAGAAGAGCAGTGTCAAAGTGACGATAAGCATGATAGTCAGACTGACATTTGAACATGTCGTGTGAATCCACACAATTAAAAGGTGAATCGAAACAATTTTCTGAGCAGTTTAGGCCTCCACCCCATCCCAAAATTAGATGCCTGTAACGTGTTTAACTGAGGACGGTATAGCTCAGTGGTTAGAGCACTAGCTTTCCCCTAGATAAGGTTAGGCAGCATTGAGCGTGGTTACCAAGTGGATGGGTGGTCGTCTGCACACCTTGGCCTCAGTACAGTCCCCAGTTTATCAAGATGAAATGATTACCTGCCCTTATTAGGGTCAGAGAAATGACAGCAATGAGAGAGAGAGAGAGAATGGGCGCCGTCCTCAATATGCTTGCCCCAAGAGAAGCTAAGGTCTCTGACATCTCGCTCCCCAACGACCGCATTATGTTATGGGAACACCTCAACTGTTCATACTACGGGGATGTGATCAACTGTGGCTTCTTTTTTTTCCAGTGTGGTTTCTTTTTTCAACAGGCTGGTCATAGACAAAGGGAAAGATTTCAGACAAGAGAAGAGTTAATGATGTGTGAAATACCTGGTTGAATTTCATATTCACAAATGTGTGATAAGCTTATAATGAATTCTGAAGCGCAATACAATACAGTGTTGTTTTGCACATATCAGTGCCATGTCATCCAATACAGTATAGCACACTGCAAGTCATTACACTATAGTGCAGGACAACACAGTACGGTACAGCACAAACATGTCACTTTATAACGTACAGATCAGTACAGTACAATAGAAATCAACAGTACAGTATCACACATTACAGTGTACACAGATGAGTCACGTACATAGTGTATAGACTCTAGAGGGATTTAGTCAGGTATAGAACAACACAGTTCAGCATAGGCCTAGTGCAGCACGAGTGGTAGGCACCCATCACTCGGAAGACCATGGAATTGCGCTCTAGGCTCAGGAGCACAAAGCCTGGATAAGTATGGGGGGCAAGCTGTTACCCATGCAGCAGACCCCCTTTCTCGGTGTAGCTGGAATGGTCCATTGGAAAGGCAATCAAGGAGATGTTCCTTTACAACAACAGCAACAACAAAAAACAACAAAAAACGATGTAGTCATAGTTTGCCGTTTAAAAGACAGTCCTAGAATGCAACATTATTCATCCAAACCAAGTTTTGCCGATAAGGCACGTCTAGACAGAATATTCAAATGTTATTTTGGGACTGTGCAGATCTCTCTCTCTCTCTCTCTCTCTCTCATCTCTCTCTCCTCTCTCCTCTCTCTCTCTCTCTCTCTCTCTCTCTCTCTCTCTCTCTCTCTCCTCTCTCTCTCCTCTCTCTCTCTCTTATAAACTGTAATCCACGCTAGGTAAACTTACACCTTTCATCACACCCAATACAACCTACGGATAGGTAACAGGCTATGGAATTCCCCCAACAAGTTAACAACAAGCTGACGATAAATGAAAGGGGAGGGGGGGGGGGAGGAATCTAGAAAGCTGTCAGATCAGTGATTCCAATAAAACTGCAATTTGATAGCACTCTCAGACATACCATTTTCAGGCAATGCTTTGGAGAATGTATAGCTGGTCAGCTATCTTGAGCAACACTCTAACTCGCAACCGTAAAATGGATGAAGCTGGACTGTGTGGTCCCAGTCTTCCCACTGAACTCATATCACACTCACTCTGGGTAGGAGCCGGCCAGAGTCCGAAAAATCCCTGTGACTCTTAATACGGGATTTGAACCCGCGACCTTCCAGTCCGATATCCAAAGCGCTGAGCAGTACACCGTGGCGGCTGGTTAGAATGCTTCAAGCTTGTTTTGGGTTTTGAGTTCTTTGTTTTGCAAAAAATAAATTGCAAAGTGCCACACAATTGTGTACTTTAAAACCGTCAGCTAATTTATATGTGTATGTATGACTCTGTGTGTGTGTGTGTGTATGTGTGTGTGTGTGTGTGTGGTGTGAGAGAGAGAGAGAGAGAGAGAGAGAGAGAGAGAGAGAGAGAGAGAGAGAGAGAGAGAGAGAGAGAGAGAGAGAGAGAGAGAGAGAGAGAGAGAGAGAGAGAGAGAGAGAGAGTTTTCGTGCCTGTACACTTACTTACGTGTGCGTCACACAAGCTTTACACATTGTCATCATCCAGTTCTCTCACAAACAATGACAACATACACATTTTTCAAACAGTAACCATACCAGCCCTCCTCCCCCCTCCCCCACCCATCCCCACCGTTCCCCCCTACCCAGACCCACCCATCCTACCCATCCCACCCCGCCTTGTGCCTTCCTCCTTACATTTTCTTTTTCGTTTCTTATTTAAACACAATTTATCTGACCTTCGTCTAAAGTTAACACTGAAAATTCTGTTTACATATTGTGTGTGTGTGTGGGGGGGGGGTTAACACCGCCCCCCTCTCTCTCTCCTCTCTCTCTCTCTCTCTCTCTCTCTCTCCTCTCTCTCTCTCTCTCTCTCTCTCTCTCTCTCTCTCTCTCTCTCTTCATCTTCGTCTTCAACACAGAAAATTCTGTTTACATGTGGGGTTTTTTTTAAATTATTATTCATCTCTCTCTCTCTCTCTCTCTCTCTCTCCTCTCTCTCTCATCTCTCTCTCTCTCTCTCTCTCCTCTCTCTCTCTCTCCTCTCTCTCTCTCTCTCTCTCTCTCTCTCTCTCTCTCTCTAACACACACACACACACACACACAAAACACACACCACACTCTCCTCTCTCTCTCTCTCTCTCTCCTCTCTCTCCTCTCCCTCTCCTCTCTCTTCTCTCTCTCTCTCTCTCTCTCTCTCTTCTCTCTCTCTCTCTCTCCTGACCTTCATCTTCAACACTGAACATTCTGTTTACATGTTCCTTTTTTCAATTCTCTCTCTCTCTCTCTCTCTCTCTCTCTCTCTCTCTCTCCTCTCTCTCTCTCTCCTCTCTCTCTCTCTCTCTCTCTCTCTCTCTCTCCTCTCCTCTCTCTCCTCTTGTGGACGTGACAGATTTGGAATGCGCTAAAAGAAAAAACAAAGAATAATAAAGAAGTTTGTTGTTGTGATAGTTGTACAATGTGAGATTTGTTTTCCTCTTCCTCTTACCCATTACAGTCTAGCGCTGTCACGATAACAAAAGCAAGACAACCTTCAAAATGTGTGTGTGTGTGTGTGTGTGTGTGTGTGTGTGTGTGTGTGTGTGTGTGTGTGTGTGTGCGCGTGCGCGCGCGCGCAGTGCGCACAATCCCTCTTCCATCTCTGTATCTCTGTTCCTGTTCTGGGCTAGCCCCTCTCCCCTCCCCTCCCCCCAAATCTTTGTGTAATCTTGGCCTTGGAGAACAACAGGTTCGCGGCCTAGTATGGGTTTTCTGAAGTGTCAAAAGTGATAGCTAAGTGGTCAGAGCACTCGCTCTCCCCAAGTCAAAGTTAAGCAGCAATAAGCCTGGTTACCAATTGGATTGGTGACCGTTTGCGCGCCTTGGCTTCAGCACAGTCCCCCAGTTCACCCAGCTGAAAATGGGTACCTGCCCTCTCCAGGGTCAGGGAAGGTAAAGCAGCGAGGGAGAGGAGATGGGCGCCACCCTCAATATGCTGGCCCCTAGAGAAGCTGAGGTCGGTTCCTTGTGATAGATTATTTGGTGTGGGGGTAGGGGTATTGAGGGGAAGGGGAGGGGGGAGATGTTTACTTCTAGTTTTGTAAGATGAAAGTATGGCTTGTTTCTTTCTTTCTGTTTAGCAAGCTAATTAGTTATCAAGGTCTGTAAGTTAATTGGCAATTAGTTAGTTAGTTTGTTAGTTATTTAGTTAGTCAAAGTCAAATTTCATTTCGGGATGGTACGTGAGTGAGTGAGTGAGTGAGTGAGTAAGTGAGCGAGTGAGTGAGCAAGCGAGTGAATGAGTATGTTTATTGTGGCTGTTTAAAGTTGTTGGAGTTTTTTTTTCCTTCTAAAAACAAAAAGTGGATAATGTCCCCATGTTTGTGACGTCAGTGGTGATTTCAATTCAAGATCTTAAAAAAATCTCTCTCTCTCTCTCTCTCTCTCTCTCTCTCTCTCCTCTCTCTCTCTCTCTCCTCTCTCTCTCTCTCTCCTCTCTCTCTCTCTCCTCTCTCCTTTCTCTCTTCCTCCTCCCCCTTAACATCAGTGCCGACTCCACTCTCCCCAAAAGTCCTTCGGATGAGACTTTAAACCGAGGCCTCGTGTGCGAACGCACACGCAGAACATCTTGCGCACATGTTAAATCCTGTTCCGCTTTTCGTAAGTGTAGGCCATCGTGTGCCCGTGGGAACAGATGACAATATTTACAAAAACTGCATACACACGGGGACCGGATGAAAAAAAGCACATGATTGGTTATTCTGTTATCCTCGATATAAAAGAATAAATAAATAATCCTCCTTCTGGAAAAAAAGATAATGTTTAGACTTTTAGACTGTAACAGGTTTCCATACTTCTCGCTGCTCTGACTGTCACCCCTTTGTCCTTAGTTCTAAGTCTACATCAAAGACATTTGACGTCAGGTGGGATGGACTCTGTCCCTCTCTCTGTCTCTGTTTCTCTGTCTGTCTCCTTGTTTCTGTGTTTGTCTCTGTCTCTGCATGTCTGTCTGTCTCTGTTTCTCTGTCTGTCTGACTCTGTCTCTCTCTCTCTCTCTGATTATTTGGATGTTTCGGTGCTTTGCTTCCTGTTCATGTGTATGTTTGATGTTTGTTTTTCTGTTTAGTTTTTGCTCCTTTTACCTTTCTTTTTTGTTTTGTTGTTGTTGTTTTTTTGGGGGGAGTGATTTGATAAAAACATTTGTGCAGTTTTTTATGATACCATCAGAGATTAAATTAAAGTTTCGCTTGATTTTTTTTTTTTTTTTTTTTTTTTTGGGGGGGGGTCTTTTCCTCTGTTTTCTTCTATTCCTTTGTTTCTATCTGTTTGTCTGACTGGCTGGCTTTTCTCTTTGTCTCTGTCTTTGTCTGTCTCTGTGTCTGTCTCTGTGTCTGTCTCTGAGTCTGTCTGTCTGTCTCTCTCTCTCATAAAAAAAAATATCTCAGTGTATCGCAGATTAACAGGTTTTGACTTTGAGAATGTTTAGATACACATGTGTGCATGTGTGCGTGCATGCCTGCACAGTTGTATTTGTGGAGAAATGGATGTAATAGGTAAAGGTAAAGGTGTCCCCTAACCTGTGTGGCTGTAAGGGAGCGAGGCATCAGAGACCTCAGCTTCTCTAGGGGCCAGCATATTGAGGGGGGCGCCCATCTCCTCTCCCTTGCTGCTTTACCTTCCCTGACCCTAGAGAGGGAAGGTACCCATTAACAGCTGGGTGAACTGGGGTTTTTTATGTAAAGATATATCCGTATCCGTTTTGCATCTGCTCTTTTCCTTGTGTTTGTCTTGCCTGGGCTTTTCTACATGTGTGTGTGTGTGTGTGTGTGTGTGTGTGTGTGTGTGTGTGTGTGTGTGTGTGTGTGTGTGTGTGTGTGTGTGTGTGTGTGTGTGGTGTGTGTTTATTTAATTTATTTTATTTATTTATTCTTTTATATCGAGGATAACAGAATAAGCAATCATGTGCTTTTTTTCATCCGGTCCCCGTGTGTATGCAGTTTTGTAAATATTGTCATCTGTTCCCACCGGCACACGATGGCCTACTCTTACGAAAAGCGGAACAGGATTTAACGTGTGCGCAAGATGTTCTGCGTGCGTTCGCACACGGGGCCTCGGTTTAAAGTCTCATTCGAAGAACTGTGTGAGTGTGTGTGTATGTATGTGTGTGTGTGTGTGTGAGTGTGTGTGTGTATGTGTGTGTGTGAGTGTGTGTCTGTCTGTCTGTCTGTCAGTCTGTGTGCTTGACAGTCTGCCTGCCCGCCTGCTTGCCTATCTGTCAGTCTGAATGTCTCTCTACCTGCCTGTCTGTCTATCTGACTTTCTGTCTGTCTGATTGCCTAGCTTTCCATTGAAACATTACTGTCAATGCTATATCGAACAGTAATTGTGAAAAAAAGAAATATGAATATTATCAACACAATCAAAATATACTAGCAATACCACTGCTGCTGCTGCTGCTGCTGCTGCTACTGCTACTACTACTATCACTGCTGCTGCTGCTGCTGCTGCTGCTGCTGCTGCTGCTGCTGCTGCTGCTGCTGCTGCTACTACTACTACTACTATCACTATCGCTGCTGCTGCTGCTACTACTACTGCTGCTGCTGCTGCTGCTACTACTACTACTACTACTATCACTATCGCTGCTGCTGCTGCTACTACTACTGCTGCTGCTGTGCTGCTACTACTACTGCTGCTGCTGTGCTGCTGCTACTACTACTACTTCTACTGCTTCTACTGCTACTACTGTCGCTGCTGCTACGATCGCCACCGCTTCTTCTTTTTCTTCTTCTTCGCAATTCCTCTTCACAATTCTTCTTCTTCATCACAATTCTTCTTCTTCTTCTTCTTCTTCTTCTTCTTCTTCTTCTTCTTCTTCTTCTTCTTCTTCTTTCTTCCTCTCCCTCCTCCTCATCCTCATTCTGCTCCTCCTCCTTCGTTTCTGGTTGTGTGTGTGTGTGTGTGTGTGTGTGTGTGTGTGTGTGTGTGTGTGTGTGTGTGTGTGTGTGTGTGTGTGTGTGTGTGTGTGTGTGTGCGTGAGAGGAGAGAGAGAGAGAGAGAGAGAGAGAGAGAGAGAGAGAGAGAGAGAGAGAGAGAGAGAGAGAGAGAGAGAGAGAGAGAGAGAGAGAGAGAGAGAGAGAGAGAGAGAGAGGCAAGGCAAGGCAAGGCAAGGCAAGGCAAGGCAAGGCAAGGCAAGGCAAGGCAAGGCAAGGCAAGGCTTTTTTTTTTTATTTCAAGGATAATGAATAAGTAATCGTGTGCTTTTTTTTTACATCCAGTCCCCGCCCTTATCATGGTGAGAGAGAGACAGAGATAGAGAGACAAATAGACAGACAGACAGACAGACAGACAGACAGACAGACAGACAGACAGAGACAAGCACAAACACACACAGACACAGAGTAGTGGAGATAGCCATAACAGACGGATTACAGGATAGACAGTCAGTCAGCCAGTCAGGTTGATAGGATTGCAAGGCAGGCAGGCAGGCAGACGAACAGACAGACACACAGACCAGACGAACAGACGCTGGGACTGAGTCAGACAAAAACGCAAAAACAAACACAAGACACAGATAAACGTGGCCACAGAAAAAGAAAAGAAAAACAGTGGGGAGGTGAAAAAAAAAGAAAATGAAAAAAAAAAGAAGAAAAAAAACTAACCTCAATCTCACCACAGACATCTCTGATCTTCAGGAAAACGAACTCCCAGCCTGCTCTTCCCCTCTTCCCTTCCCTCCCCCCAATTCTCTCTCTCTCTCTCTCTCTCTCTCTCTCTCTCTCTCTCTCTCTCTCTTCTCTCTCTCTCTCTCTCTCTCTCTCTCTCTCTCCTCTCTCTCTCTCTCTCTCTCTCTCTCTCTCTCTCTCTCTCTCTCTCTCTCTCTCTCTCTCTCTCTCTCTCCTCTCTCTCTCTCTCTCTCTCTCTCTCTCTCTCTCTCTCTCTCTCTCTCTCTCTCTATCTATCTATATATCTATCTATCTATCTATCTATCCATCTTATATCCCATTATCTTCTATATAAAAGAATAAATCAAAAATAATTAAATTAAAAATTGTCCCTAATAAGGGCGGGGACTGGATGTAAAAAAAAACCTACACGAATGCTTATTCATTATCCTCGAAATAAAAGAATTTGCCTTAACTTTGCCTTGCCTTTTCTCTTTGTCTCTCTCTGGCTGTTTCTGTTTGTCTGCATGTCTCTGTCTCTCTCGCTCACTCCGTCTGTCTTTCTGTCTGCTCCTGTCTGTCTGTCTGTGTCTGTCTTTCTGTCTGCTCCTGCCTGTCTGTCTGTGTCTATCTGTCTGTCTCTCTGCTTCTGTCTGTCTGTCTCTCTGCTTCTGTCTCTGTTTCTATCTCTGTCTGTCTGTCTGTCTGTCTCTCTTCTCTATCTTTACTCTTCCACTCCCTACTACTACCTCCCCCACCCCCCTTCTCACCCTCCCTCCCTCCTCCCCCTACCCCATCCCCCTTCCTTCCTCCTTCTTTTCCTCTAAGGCTGTCGGTCAACATCAAAAGAAGCTGACGTCACAAGGAGGGCGCTCCAGTCCAGTGGGCACAGAGGTGAGCGCAGTGGAGCGTGTCTTGTCATTACACCTGGTCGTCTTCTTTTTTCCCAAATCGCAGCCAGCTCACTCAGCCGTTTCAGTCGTTTTCGGACAACTCTGTCTTTCTTTCTTTCTCTGTACTGGCTGGCTGGCTAGGTTGGCTAGGCTGGTTGGTCAGTGTTGGTATTGTTTGTGTTGTTAGTTGAGGGGTTGGGGGGCGGGGGTGGGGGGGGGGGGAGAGGTTACTGTGGTCAGGTGGTCAGTGGTTTGTGATCAGAGGAGCCGGGGTTCCAGCCACACCACTGAGAGACCTTGTTGTTGTTGGTGGTGGTGGCGTTGTTATTCTTTTATCCTCGAAATAAAATCAGTAAATAGATAAGCGAAATAACACACACACACACACACACACACACACACACACACACACACACACATAATAATAACTACATATATTAAAACAACAACACATAAATAAAATCACAAAACAAAATATAAACTGAGGCCCAGTGTGCCAACGCACGCACAACATCTTGCGCACACGTTAAATCCTGTTCCGCTTTTCGTAAGAGTAGGCCATCGTAAGCCGGTGGGAACAGATGACAAGAATTACACAACTGCATACACAGCTGGGACTGGGTGTACAAAAAAAAAGCACATGGAGTGCTTATTCCATTATCCTCGATAAAAAGAATAAATAAATAAATAAAAAGAAATGAAAAAATCACACACACACACACACACACACACACACACACACACACACACACACACACACACACACACACACACACACACACACAAGTTTACCCTTGTTGTTCTGTTTTCTGTGCGCTAGACCTGTAACTTTCCCAAAGGTGTGCGTGCGTGCTCACTTTACCAAAACACGCGTCAATCAACACTAGCCAGGTCACCATCCCTACCAGCTTACGAAAGACAGAAGACAATCAGTGACGTAAATTTTCAAATGACGCAGCTACGCTGATGAGAGTGACGTATATCTAGATTTCCCTGCCAGACCAGTAATGAACCAACTCAGAGCTATTGTTCTGAAGCCAAAAATGCTCTCAGAAGCTCTGCTACAAATTGTCGAAAAACAGAACCTGCCATGTTCTTTTTTTTTTCGGGGGGGGGGGAGGGGGGGGGGGGGGGGGGGGGGGGGGGGGGGGGGGGGGGGTGGGGGGGAGGGGGGGTGGGTGGGGGGGGGGGGGGGGGCGACGAAGCTGTATCTGGGCTATACTATGAACGGAGAGAGAGAGGGAGAGAGAGGAGAGAGAGAGAGAGGAGAGGAGGAGAGAGAGAAAAGAGAGAGAGAGAGGGAGGAGAGAGAGAGAGAGAGAGAGAGAGAGAGAACACTTTGAAACACTTTGAAACACTTTTATTAAGGGATAAGAATAAGCACACATAATGCTTTTTTGCATCCAGCCCTCAAATCAGAGAGAGAGAGAGAGAGAGAGAGAGAGAGAGGAGGGAGAGAGAGAGAGAGAGAGAGAGAAGAGAGACAGGAAGAGACAGAGAGACAGAGAAGAGACAGAGAGAAAGCAGAGAAACAGAGCAGAGACAGAAAGAGAAGAGACAGAGACAGACAGACAGACAGACAGAACAGACAGAAATACAAAGAATCAGAGAGAGACACAGAGACAGACAGACGGAGATAGAGACAGAATCAGAGAGAGAGAGACAGAAGACAGAGACAGGAAGAGACAGAGACAGAGCAGAGACAGAGACAGAGAACAGACAGACAGACAGACAGACAAAGAGACCAGAGACATACAGAAATACAGACATACAGACAGACAGACAGAAAGACAAATAGAACTCTCCTCATCTTTGTCTCCTCACCCCCCCCCCCACCTCCTTTTTTTTTTTTTCATTTCTCATCTTTTACTCCCCATCCTATTCGTCCCACATCCTGAAACACAAAAATAACTAGAGAGACGAATTGACGACGAGCGTGGTTGGAGGGAGGGATGGGATGGCACTGATTTCCATCATCCATCCATCTTCCCTTCTCTCTCCATCTTTTGTTCTTTTTCTTCTCTCTTTCTTTCTTCTTTGTCAGTATGGAAAGACTTGCACAAGACCGTGCCAGGCAACTCCTGTTGAAATAAAACCTGCCCCCCCCCCCCCCCCCCCTCTCTCTCTCTCTCTCTCTCTCTCTCTCTCCCTCCCCTCCCTCTCCCTCCCTATTCTGTCTTCCTTGTCAAACGTCAACTTCACACACCTTGGGTAAAGATAGATCTGAAACGTCATGATCCGACTCCTTTGTGGAGGTATAAGTCTTGTAGTATTTGACGTCATTTTGTGTGTATCTTTAGCGTCATGGTATACTCGGATGTCATTAATTTTTGTTTTTCTGTTTAGCTGTTTTCTGTTGGTTAATTAAAAGCGCTGGTTTTCTGGTGAAGGAAAAAGAAGGTGAGTACGTTTGTAAAAATAATTAATTGGAGGGGGAGGAGGGGGGTTTACTTTGTGTACGTGTTAAGTAATAATGATGATTGGTTGTGAGGATGAGTAAGGTGAGGGTGATGACGCAATGATGATGATGACGATGATGATGATTATGATAACGATGACGATGATGATTATGATGAAAGGAAGGAATGTGTTGTGTGTACCACCACACACACACACACACACACCACAGCACGCACGCACGCACGCACGCACGCACCACGCACGCACGCACGCACACACACACACACACACACACCACACACACACACACACACACACACACACACACACAAGACTATAAACCGAGGCCACGTGTGTACACGCACCTGAACATCTTGCGCACATGTTAAATCCTGTTCCGCTTCTCGTAAGAGTAGGCCATTGTGTGCCGGGGAACAGATGACAAAATTTACAAAACTGCATACACACCGGGACAGGATGTAAAAAAAAAAAAAGCACATGAGTGCTTATCCATTATCCTCATATAAAAAGAATTAAAAAAAAAAAAACAAAACATACATTCATACATACATACATACATACATACATACATACATACATACATACATACATACATACATACAACAGACATGACAGACAGCACAGAACAGACAGACAGGACAGACAGACAGACAAGCGAACTCTTGTCCACACAGTTGCAATCTGCCCAAACTGTTGATGAGTTTACTGTGTCTTGGCAAGGCCTGTAACGACCTACGCCCCTGAACATGTATGTTAAACGTCACGGGGAAAACTGTTTGATCCACATTCCCTGGCCCGAGCCGCGCATGTTCAGAATGCCAGGAATGTGAGGAATGACAGCAGAGATGCTGTTTTTAGGTCAGTCATTGGAGTAATTCAAAATGGTCGTTTATTTTGGTTGTACAGACACGAGGGTAATACTGCATTTTTTTTTTTTTTTTTTTTTGGGGGGGGGGGGGGTTGCGCTGTTTTGTTCATCATTCCCTTGTTCTTGCCCTTCTTCTTCTTCTGCTCCTCCTCCTCCTCCTCCTCCTCCTCCTCCTTCTCCTCCTTCTTCTTCTTCTTCTTCTTCTTCTTCTTCTTCTTCTTCTTCTTCTTCTTTCTTCTTCCTCTGCTCTCTATGTACGTATGTTTCAAGCCCCTTGAGGGCCGTCAGTTTAAGAGCATAAATTCACAAGAAATATGTTCACATAACCTTGAAGGCACGAATTTCGTTTTTATCTCATCATAAAAAGCATCCACACTCCCTCCTTCTCGGGTTGGAGCTTTGCGTTCTGAAAACGTAACTCCTTGTGGAGTTATATAAATATTCTACAGTGATAAGCGGTTCCCCACTCCAGCCTGTTTTTTTTATAAACTATATTCTTAGTTTGGGTGGATGGAGATCTATGGAAAATTATCTTCAAGTCTCTGCTCTCCTTGCTTTTCTGCCGTCATATTTTTTGTATTTTGTTTTTCTTTGCCTTTTCCTTTTCTTTTCTTTTTTAGTTGTTTGTTTTGTCATTCCTGAGGAATGATTTTATTAAACAAACCATCTGCTATTCTCTGTGTCTGTGTCTGTCTCTGTTTCCCTTGTGTGTGTGTGTGGTGTGTGTGTGTGTGTGTGTGTGTGTGTGTGTGTGTGTGTGTGTGTGTGTGTGTGTGTTGTGTGTTGTCGTGTCTGTCTGTGCTGTCTGTCTGTCTGTCTCTCCTCTCTCTCTCTCTTTTAGCACACACACACACACACACACGCGCGAGCGCGCGCGCACGCGCGCGACACCGCGAGCACACACACACACACACCACACACACACACACACACACACACACACACACACACATCCCAAGGTTTTGTTACATGTCCAGCGATACACACAGACACAGCAGACCTCGGTTTATTTGAAAAGCTGCCAGACGTTATTATAAACCCCATCCCACCCCCACCCTCAGCATATAGATCTGCTGATTCCTCTTCCCATGCGTGTATGCACGCTCTTCTTCTTCGCTCTATCTGCACATCACTCCTCTCTGCACAGCCACCGTGTGTATATTTTCAGAGGCACGGAACAGGAAACAAAGTTGGCCAACGATGGCTACACACCACCTTTAAGAAAACGCATTTTTCCCTTCTGTTTTTCTATCTATCATCAAACGCACGTACTTAGGCATCCACAGAAATAAAATATATTTGTAAAATATAAATCTATAATATCTATTATATTATTATATAATTTAGTTAATTTATATATTTAATTCACTTTTGTGAAAGACTAGTCTCAGAATCAAAACTCGTGTGATTTGCCCACAAGGGTTTGAACTCTTTTAAAATTATATATTTTTAGCAAACCTGTTACCTTTGTAGTTTCCTACCGCATATGCAGGTAGGGTGGGGAGGGGAGTCAAGCTGTAGAACACAGCATTCCTCATCTAAGCGGGCAATCCCGTAGGGAAATTTTAAATTTTGAAACCTAGCAGAACACATCCTTCTCAGGTTCAGGGCACATGCTAGGTAAGTTTCTGTTTCTGTAACCCACCGAACGCTGACATGATTTACGGGATTTTCAGGTATATTCTTGATCTTCCGTAAGCAGAAGAAGAAAATTAAGTCTGTGGCGGGATTTGCACTTGAAGTTGACCGGAAAATCGTGTAAATCCCCACTTTAAATTCACCAAACAGACACTGTTGAGGAGATTAGAACCTGTGGTTTCATGAACCCCTAAAATGGAAATCAAATTCTTTTAACCACTCCGGCTCTGGTGTCCGTCATATTCCTATTCTGCCAGCAAGAAGGCATCCGTCAGTCTGGGAAGACTTTGGAGTGGCGCTCTATGCTCTAGAGCGCAAAGCCTGGGTAAAGTCAGTATAGAGAGCAAGTTGTTACCCATGAAGCAGAACCCCCCCTCCCTCTTCACGTCGCTGGAATGGTCCATTGAAAAGGCAATCCCCGATACGAATGGCTCCAGTATTGTTGCAGGAGCTTCCAGAACGTTGCCATACACAGTCCCGAACCGCCCTGGTGACTCAAAGTCCCCGATTTTTCCTCAGGGATGGTGTCTAAACACGACATCTGTGTGCATGCTGGTTTCTTATTTTGTTCCATTCGCTCCTACCAGCACACAATGGCCTGCTCTTCCCAACGAGGGAACGGGGTTTTAACGTGTGAGCAAGATGTTCTGCGGTGCGTTCGCACACGGGGCCTCGGTTTATAGTCTCATCCGAATGACTTTGACATTCAGTTCGATTTTTTCGTCAAACTGGGAAGAAAGAGCGAGGCTGGGTACGAACCCAGAACCTCACGGTTTACTTGTTGGCAGGCGAACGTCTTAACCATCCTGTCACGTTCCTTTCCTGTCTGCCAGCAAACTAGCTCAATAAACACCCGTTGCCTACTACTGCGTGCTCGCTCTAGCCAAAACCACTAGTACCAGTTACAGTCAATGCAACTCTTCCCTGTCTGTTGCTGCTGTTGGTTGGTGGTATGTACCCTGAAGGTAAGAAGTTAGTGCACACGTTACTGGAGGTGCCAGACAGGGACCGATAGATAAGGTTCTAGGCTACTTCAGTAACAAGAAGTTACAGCTGATACGTGGGGCCCCACCACTTTCAGGAATGTTTGTTGGCATTGCCCGGTACTTGTAGGTTTGTCTTGAGGGGCATGATTTATTGTTGGTCTGCTTTCGGTGTCTCTGTGTTTGTCTATCTCTGTCTGTGTCTCTGGAACTGGGACTAGACATGATGGTATCACTGTATCCATTTCACAAAGTTTCTGTCCTCAGTAAGTCTTATGTCATGGTTTCATGATATTCTCTGACTTTGTATGTCCCTGTCTGTCTGTCTGTCTGTCTGTCTGCCTGTCTCTGTTTCTGTCTGTTTCTGTCTGTCTGTCTGTCTGTCTGTCTGTCTGTCTGTCTTTCTATCTCTGTCTCTCTCTTTCTCTCTCTCTCTATCTCTCTCTTACACTCATTCATTCATTCATTCATTCAATCTCCCCCCCCCCCCCCTCTCTTCTCTCTCTTTCTCCCTCACTTTGACTTTGACTTGACTTTCACACACACAACACACACACACACCACACACACACACACAACACACACACACACACACACACACACACACACCCATCCTGCCTACACACATCACCACACATACACTCCACCACCCCCCCCCCCTACCTACTCCACCCCCCCCACCTCCTACCCCCACCCTCCCCCCCCCCCCCACCCCCGCACCTCCTACCCCCACCCTCACCCCACCCCCCACCCATCCCCAACACACGGCACACCGGACGTTCACCGTCCCATTAAAAAAAAAGTGAACACAAAAGGTCAAAGAACATGACCTTATGACTTTTTCCTTTTCCTGACTTCCAGGGACAAAATCACCAATGTCATCAGTCGGTACATTTTAAGTGACGCCATAGCAACGTAACGTCACGTCACGTCACAATTTTCCAGACAGATACGACTGTCACGCTCGACACTTCATGCCCAACACTTCACCGACAGACAAAAGAATGTCTCTACTGTGACTTGTGTGTTTTGCATGCGTTGCCAGGAGATTTGAGAAGAATTATTATCGCCATTATCTTCAAGATCAGACTTTTGCGTCTCTTGATCATGTCCATATTTTACTGAAGATTTTGCAACCAGCTTCCTCCACTTTGAACGGTCCTCCACCCTCCGTAGTAGATCGTTCCACCCAAGGCCTGTCCACTCTTTGATGTTGTCTTCCCATCGTTTCCTCTGTCTGCCTCTTCGTCTCACTCCCCTTACTGTTCCCTGTAAGACTGTCTTGGCCAGTCCATATATTACGCTTGTAAAACATGGACCATAACAGCACACATTGAAAGAAAGATACAGGCAATGGAAATGAGATACTTTCGCAAATTCCTTGGCATTTCATACAGAGATCACATCACTAATGAAGAAGTGAAAACTAGAATAAAGAATGCCATCAGTCCATATGAAGAGCTCCTAACTACAGTGAAAAAACGCAAGCTAAAGTGATACGGGCACGAAACACGATCATCTGGACTGGCCAAGACAGTCTTACAGGGAACAGAAAGGGGAGTGAGACGAAGAGGCAGACAGAGGAAACGATGGGAAGACAACATCAGAGAGTGGACAGGCCTTGGGTGGAACGACCTACTACGGAGGGTGGAGGACCGTGGGGAATGGTGAAAGCTGGTTGCAAAATCTTCAGTTGTGCCCCCACGGTCGACGGGACTACGGGACAGGTAAAGGTGAAGGTGAAGATGAATTATCATTATGGAGTGGGTCTGCGAGCTCCAGTCTATTGTGAGTTCTGTGATTTGAACAATAACAAGAATAACAAAAAAGGGAGGCAAAACAAAACAAACGAAAAAGTGACACAAAAGACTGGATGTGCTGTATCCTTTTTGAGATAGTGCATAACCTTCAAGAACTGAACAAAAAAATCAAAAGATATACAACTCAGGCTTTTACGAAGAATAAACGTAGCAAAATTGCAAGTTAGGAAAGCTTGGCTGTGAAAATTTAGCTATTTTTACTAGGTTGGTTTCTTGGTTGGTTGGTTGGATGGTTGATTGGTTGGTTGGTTGGTTGCCTGGCTGGCTGGCTTGTTGGTTAATTGGTTGGCTGGTTGGCTGGTTGGTTTACACACACACACACACACACACACACACACACACACACAACACACACACACACACACACACACACACACACACACACACACACACACACACACACACACACACACACACACAACACACACACACACACACATTGTCTTTGAAGACAATCAAAGAAACCGGACAACATAATCTTCAACCTACGTGACTTCCGCATGTTACATTATTACATAGTCCACAATCTTCTGTACATTTATTTTATATGATGCCTCCGTAACGTTCGTCACGTCACGTCACACAAGCGTTGCGCACGCGACGGTCACACGCCCTCTACTTACTGACAAGACAGTGAACGTGACAAACGAAGATTGTGGCCCTGACATGCGCACTTAGATACGTGACCGAGAGACATGAGGGCGTGGACAGAGGATTTGAGTAGAGGGGGTGGGGGTGGGGGGGAGATTCAATTGTCCAGTGTGTGTGTGTGTGTGTGTGTGTGTGTGTGTGTGGTGTGTGTTGTGTGTGTGTGTGTGTGTGTGTGTGTGTGGATGGGTGGGTGAGTGGGTGTGTGGGTGTGCGTGCGTGCGTGCGCGCGCGCGCGCGCGCGCGCGTGTGTGTGTGTATGTGTGTGTGTGTGTGTGTGTGTGTGTGTGTGTGTGTGTGTGTGTGTGTGTGCGTGTGTGTGTGTGTGTGTGTGTGTGGATGTGTGTGTGTGTGCGTGTGTGTGTGTGCGCGCACGCTTGTGTGTGTGTATGTGTGTTCTTGGTTGTGACGTGACCCATAAAAGTAATATATATGTGAATAAGACCCACTGGACATCTTTTGATGTGATGTGTGACCTTAAGACAACCACCATGGCTGAGGAGTGGTGATATCAGTATAGGCCTTTGATCCTAACGGCTCCCAACTCGTGGGGTCGAACCTCAGAGGTGCTTTTTTTAATTAATGTAATGTGTTAGATGATTTTACCAGCTGAAACTTACATGATCTAACAGACTAAAGACGCAACTGACGGTGTAAAGCGAACGAGAGGAGAGGAGAAGAAGCAGAAGAAGAAGAAGAAGAAGAAGAAGAAGAAGAAGAAGAAGAAGAAGAAGAAGAAGAAGAAGAAAAAGAAGAACAAGAAGAAGAGAGACTCACCAACAGTGCCGGTATAAAGCGCTCGGAGATTATAGATCAGGCAGAAAGTAAAGTCATAGGAATTTAAAAGAACCACCACAAAAGCAGACATATATTATGTGAACAAGAAAAAAACTTGAGAAAGGGTAGAAGTAGGCACCCACCAGTCTCGGAAGACGAGTTGCGCTCGTCTTTAAAGCGCAAAGCCTGGGTAGGTAAGTATGGAGGGCAAGCTGTTACCCATGCAGAAGACCCCCCTCTCCACGCCACTTGAATGATTCATTGGAAAGGCAATGACCCATACAAATGGTCCCAGTACCGTCGCAGGAGCCACCAAAACGTTGCCATATAGCCTACAGCCTAGAGCCGCCCGATTTTTCCTCTGGGAGAACGTGTACTCTTTCACATACAATGGTCTAGAAAACCCTCACTTAAGACGGTACCTCTTTTGAGGAATTGCAGTCTTAGAATTGTTACAGCTAGCCACTGCTTTAATAGCTGTATTCAACAGACTGAGGTCAAGCAAGCCTGTCAGCTTCTAGTCAAAACACAGGCACTACAGATCAATGGCAATTTTCACTCATTTGGAGGGCTGTGAAAGCTGTACCTTGCTATCAGAAACAGACCAAAAAAAATTCCCAATGCAATGCAACTCAAAATTCAAGACTGCTTTATCATCTAAAAAATAATGAGATATTGGAAATTGACCGAGTAAAATCTTACAAGACGCTCACAAGACACTTTGATACACACTACAATATAAAACAAAGCACATACACACTTTCAAGAATGTTGTGCCAAAACAAGTTATTCAGATTCATGATGCAAACATAAATATAACATCTGACACGACTCACTTCAGTTTGAAAGACACACAGATATAATATTATATGCACACTTTACCCTCACTCCCTCATTGATACACAGTTTATTTATTTAGTTGTGGTTTTTTTGGCCTTTTATGCTCAGCTCTACACATGGAGGCTCGAACTCCCCAGCTCCTCACACACACACACACACCACACACACACACACACACACACACACACACACACACACACACACACACACACACACACACACACACACACCACACATAACACACACACACACCACACACACACACACACACACACACACACACACACACACACACACACACACAACACAACACACACACACACACACACACACACACACACACACACACACACACACACACACACACACACACACACACACCACAGGCATAAAAGGCACAGAAAGCTCAGGAAAATAAGTATAATTATATCAGTCAAAACAGCCTTTTATCCTTGAATTTTAAAAAAGTGAATAGATTTCGACACATATAATCACAACACAGCACATCACATCCCAACCCCGAATCACCACAAACTAATACGATGCCACCAGCACAATGGTTTTTGTTTGTTTGTTTGTTGGTTTAAACAGTTTTATTTGTTCAGAAAACAACAAGCTACAGTATATGATATGAG
>CM060320.1:16711251-16718751 GCA_030674155.1 Stramonita haemastoma
TTTGTAGACCTTGCCACGAAGCCAGTGTAACCCGTTACTTTTTTATTTTATTTATTTGTTTTTATTTATTTCATACCCTTTCTCTCTCTCTCTCTCTCTCTCTCTCTCTCTCTCTCCTCTCTCTCTCTCTCTCTCCTCTCTCTCTCTCTCTCTCTCTCTCTCTCTCTCTCCTCTCTCTCTCTCTCTCTCTCTGTTATTTTCCTGCTTGTTTGTTTTATGGTTTTGTTTCTTCCTTACAAGAGTGGGTTGTTTTGTTTTTTTGACAGATTTTTTTCCCCAGGGATAAGTCTCTTGTACGTACGTACCCGTGGGTTCTATCTGTTATGTTTGGCTAAATGTGTGTGTGTCTCACAGGACCTTTGTTTTTATTTTATACCACTTTATGTCACAGCAGATTCCTCTGCGTGAAGTTTGGGCTGCTGTCTGATGATGGTGATGGTGATGATGATGATGATGATGATGATGATGATGATGATGATGATGATGATGATGATGATGATGATGATGATGATGATGATGATGAGGGGGGTGGGGGGTGCGCGCGCGCGATGATGATGATGCTGAGGAAGCAGAGAAGGAAGAGGAGGAAGGAAATAGCAGCAGGGGGCAAAGCAACCAGGGAACCACCACCATCATCACCATCACCGAGAGCATTCACCTGTCTGGATTTATACAATCTTTCTTTCTGCTGATGGTTGACATGTATTATATTTGAACAGTTCTTGGATTACACACACACACACACACACACACACACACACACACACACACACACACACACACACACACACACACACACACACACACACACACACACACACACACACACACACACAGAGCTGACACTACACTAAAAGTTTTGTGTGTCATATAACCTTATTTGCAAACATTGATATTACATATTCATGCAGATTTCCCTGCTCATATGAAACAGATGACTTACAAAAGCTGAATAAACCATTTTCATATTTTACACACATACACTCACACGCTCGCGCGCACGCACGCACTCACACACAGACACAGACACACAGACACACAGACACACAGACACACAGACACACAGACACACAGACACACACACACACCACACACACACACACACACACACACACACACACACACACACACCAATCCAACACAAACCAAACTTTCACTTTCTATGACTTCAAATTAGTCAGTCAAGGACACTAAATCCTCTGCCACCCCCCACCCTCACCCCCATCCCCCTTCCAACTACCGACCCACCCCTTCTTCAACTTTGTAACCTTCACAGTCCAAATAAACACTCTAATGCTCCATCTTCACCGCTAATTTCACCTATTAAGTCACACGCACACACACACACACACACACCAGTGCAGACAGACAGTATGTGAAAAAGGATTCACCCTATTTTGTTTCGCCTTACCTGAAATAGATACTATTTAACTACTGCATCAGTGCTTCCAAAACTCCCAGGTCTATTTTGAAACCCTCGATTGATGAAAATGGCTACTCCTGAAGCTCAGGTTACGACCATATATGGAAGTTTGTACTACAAAGTACATGACTCACAGTGGAGCACACAGCAGCAGCAATCTGACGGAAACTTGCTTGGAAAAAGGAGATGATACACGTTCAGCCTGCTAATTGTTGTTATATGTTTTTTGTTTTTTTTTAGGTTTCTTTTATGATACAGGAAGTGGTTTTGCTTGTTTCAAGTTACGGACAGTATTCTTTTTAGTTGGATTTTTTTAAAAAAATGATGCACGTTCAGCCTGCTAATTGTTATAAGTTTGGATTTTTTTTTTTAGGTTTCTTTTCTGATACAGGAAGTCGTTTTGCTTGTTTCAAGTTAAGATAGTATTTTTTTGTTTTGTTTTAATTAAATGATGCACGTTCAGCCTGCTAATTGCTATAGGTTTGGATTGGTTTTTAAAGTTTCTTTTATGATACAGGAGGTAGTTTTGTTCACTTCCAGTTACGGATAGTATGCTTTTCTTCTAGGAAGGTATTTTATTTTAAAATGATGAACGTTCAGTTTGCTAATTGCGATATGTTTGGATTTTTTAGGTTTCTTTTCTGATAGAGTAAGTGGTTTTGCTTGTTTCAAGTTACGGATAGTATTCATTTTAGTTTTTCTTTTAAATGGTGCACGTTCAGCCTGCTAATTGTCATAGGTTGGGGTTGTTTTTTAAAGTTTCTTTTATGATACAGGAGGTAGTTTTGTTTGATTTCGGTTACAGATAGTATACTTCTTTTCTAGGAAGGTATTTTATTTTGAAATGATGCACGTTCAATTTGCTAGTTGTTATATGTTTGGATACATGTTTTAGTTTCTTTTTAATAGAGGCAGTAGTATTGTTGTTTCCGGTTGCAAACAGTATACTTCTTTTTAAGGTATGTTTTAAAAATAAAGGAGGCACGTTCAGCTGGCTAATTATGATATATATTTTTTGTATTTTTAGTATCTTTCTGATAGAAGCAGTAGTTCTGTTTGTTTCCGGTTACGGATAGTTTGCTTCTTTATAGGTATGTTGTTGTTTTTAAACCTAGCTTTTTGTGTACTGTTTGGGAACAAAGTTATCATGAAACTCTTACAGTAGAATGTAACATACTACCGAAGTGCAAGGCCACCAAAAAGTCGTACAGTATATTCATTTATTTGTTCTTTTATTCACCGGTTTATCTACTCATTTTTTTATCAGTTAATCTATTCATTTATTTATCAGTTTCTTTATTCATTTATTTATCGGTTTATCTATTTATTTGTTCATGTACCTAACCATTTAGCCATCTATCCATTTATCCATCTATATGTCTAATCATCATTTTTTGCACAGTTTTGCGTCATCAGCGTATTATATCATTTACTTCCAGAGAAGATGGTTTTACCTCGTTTAACGGCAAACAGCTGATCTGGAGATAAATGATTAGATTACATAGAAGAACGAAGGTGTATCCTGCTTGTAAACTATGCAAGTACTGCCGAAATATCTTTTTGTTCAGTAACAACAGTAAAGTCATCCCATCCCCCATTGTTTTTAACTTCTCTCTCTCTCTCTCTCTCTCTCTCTCTCTCTCTCTCTCTCTCTCTCTCTCTCTCTCTCTCTCTCTCTCTCTCTCTCTCTCTCTCTCTCTCTCTCTCTCTCTCTCTCTCTCACACACACACACACACACACACACACACATCACCGCCACATCAATAACAATATCAACAACAGAAACAGTAGTAACTGTAACAATCAACACAAAATTGAACTAGAACTGTTGAATGAACGCTGCCCCAAACCACACGGTTTTTAAATACACTTTGATATCACAAAAGTATAATGTACGCACTACAAAAAGGCAGTGGAATTGCCATCAATTACATCTATTAATTTTCTTCTGCGAAATGTAGCACTAATATACAGAAAAGCAACTGAATCAGTATCAAATCCATCCACTTCTTCTAAGGAAACATAGCCTCCCTCTAAAAAAAACACACAAAAACAGCATCACACCAAACCCGAACTATTGCGCTATGATATCCAGAGTGAGTTATAGTTTCTAATCCAAGCTGAACGACTCGTTTAGGAAGCAGGTTTTGTTTTTTGGATTCGAGCCTACCTCTCTCGCTCTCTCATTTCCCTAAAAAACATCTGGGTGTCTATTTTCTGACCCCTAAAGAAAAGCTGGGTTATTTTCACGGCCCGCTGGCTGGAAACCCCTTATGCTTGCCGGACACTAAAGCTGGTAGGTTACATAGGAGATTTATGTACTGGACACAGTATGTACTGGACACTGACAGCATAGTGCTGGTCAGCTGACGGACGCTAAAAAGGCGATGCGTAAGGGATAGGATGGTGGTGGTTGTGGCGGTGGTGGTGGTGGACAGGGGGGTGGAGGGGGGGGGGGCGGTAGAGATGATGAGGGTGTTGGTGGGGAGGAGGGAGGAGAAAAGGATATGGCGTGAAGATGTCATGTTCATATGTTTTTTTGTTCATCAGGTAGGTAAGTGTGCTGTTTTGTGTGCAAAGACATGTCTTTTTCTGTGTCATTGTCTACATACTCGTTCGAGAGGGTTTTTCTCCTGGAGTTAACATCAGTGCTGACTCCACTCTCCCAAAAAGTCCTCCGGATGAGACTATAGACCGAGGCCCCGTGTGCAAACGCACGCAGAACATCTTGCGCACACGTTGAATCAGTGGTCAGAGCACTCGCTTTCCCAAGCTAAGGTTGAGCAGCACTGAACGTGGTTACCATGTGGATGGATGATGACTATTTGCGCGCCTTGGCTTCAGAAGAGTCCCTCACTTCACCCAGCTGTAAAATGGGTACCTGCCCTCTTTAGAGTCAGGGAAGGTAGGGAGAGGAGTTGGGCGCCGTCCTCAACATGCTGGCCCCCTAGAGAAGCTGAGGTCTCTGACGCCTCGCTCCCCTAAGAGTAAGACCACACAGGTTATGAGACACCTTTACCTTTACCTATGACGGGAAAAGAAACAGCACATGCTCGTGACTTTCTCCCCCTCACTCTCTGACTCAATGTTGATTCTTGCCTTGACCAGTGTGGGAACGAGTGACCAGACAACAGAAATATACCTGACTAATGGGCCAGTATTTCATCTTCAGGTGTCCCTTGTTGCTTTCTGATCTTGTTGCTATGTTCTATTTTGGGGCTGGTTGTCATTCATTTCTTGTCTGTCTGCCTGCCTGTCTGTCTGTTCTTGTGTGTGCCTCTCTGTTTCTGCCACTCTTTGTGTGTGTGTGTGTGTGTGTGTGTGTGTGTGTGTGTGTGTGTGTGTTGTGTGTGTGTGTACGCGCGCGCGTGTGTGTATGTGTGTGTGTGTGTGTGTGTGTGTGTGTGTGTGTGTGTGTGTGTGTGTGTGTGTGTGTGTGTGTGTGTGTGTGTGTGTGCGCGCGCACTGTGTATTCTCGTGCGTTTG
Organism: Stramonita haemastoma; assembly: GCA_030674155.1. Taxonomy (NCBI): domain Eukaryota; kingdom Metazoa; phylum Mollusca; class Gastropoda; order Neogastropoda; family Muricidae; genus Stramonita; species Stramonita haemastoma. The sequence continues at coordinate 16,716,162 of CM060320.1, forward strand.
TGTGTGTGTGTGTGTGTGTGTGTGTGTGTGTGTGTGTGTGTGCTCTCTCTCTCTCTCTCTCTCTCTCTCTCTCTCTTCTCTCTCTCTCTCTCTCTCTCTCTCTCTCTCTCTCTCTCTCTCTCTCTCTCTCTCTCTCTCTCTCTCTCTCTCTCTCTCTTTCATAACGGAAAGCTAAGAAAGAGGAAAGAGGGCGATGAGGATAGTGATCCCTGCTGTGTCACCCTAACCCCCTAATCCTTTCCTTCAATTTCAGTTCTTTGACCTGTACGTGAACAATGACCTGACATCAGACCATGATGCCTCCATAATGAGCTGTATTGCATCTTCTGGGTATCTTCGTTGCCAACTATTGCCTAATACTATTTCGGCTTGGTATTTATAACTGTTCGTGTTTGTTTGTTTTTTTATATGCTGGTCATTTTGTGGGGTATGTTTCATAAGGGACTGTTTCAAAGGGTTGTAACTCTCTCTCTCTCTGTCTCTCTGTCCTGTCTCTCTGTGTCTCTCCCCTGTCTCTCTGTTCTTGTCTCTGTCTCTGTTTCTCTCTCTGTCTCTCTTCCTTTCTCTCTGTCTCTGTCTGTCTGTCTGTCTGTCTGTCTGTCTGTCTGTCTGTCTGTCTGTCTGTCTGTCTGTCTGTCTCTCTCTCTCTCTCTCTCTCTCTCTCTCTCTCTCTCTCTCTCTCTCTCTCTCTCTCTCTCTTACTCACCACCATCAGATGGTTACTTACTTACTTACTGCCTTACCTTTGTAGGGGCAAAAACAATGCCACTGTTTGATACTCCAATTGCAAAACTCCCATGTACACATCGAGTGTTTGTCTTTCTAATGATTCTATTTGCAGACACATTTGTTTTCACTTTCTCACCTCTCACCCCAATCACCTCCCCCAATTCAATGCATTTTAGTTCCCTGACCTCCCTCTGAAGACGGATTGTGGCCACCTTAATGTTGGGCAAAAAAAACACAAAACGGCCACTTATACAAAATCTCACCAAAGGTGAACCTAAGAGCTCTAGCTGAGGAACGAAACAAAAATTCCTTGACTTGTGTGAAAACAGTGATCAGGTATCAGAGAGACTTTTTTTTGACTAATAAATAACCATTGGGTGAAGGGATAGTTTCAGTGGTCAGAGCACTCGCTGTCCCAACGCTATTTTATTTATTTTTATTTATTTTATTTATTCTTTTATATCGAGGATAATAGAATAAAGCACTCATGTGCTTTTTTAAAATCCAGTCCCCGTGTGTATGCAGTTGTGTAAATATTGTCATCTTTTCCCACCGGCACAAAATGGCCTACTTTTTCGAAAAGCGGAACAGGATTTAACATGTGCGCAAGATGTTCTGCACACAGGTTGAGCAGCATCGAGCATGGTTACCAGGTGGATGGGTGGGTAAACCGTTAGCGCGCCTTGATTTTAGTACAGCTCCCCAGTTCATCCAGCTGTAAATGGGTACCTGCCCTCTTTAGGGACAGGGACGGTAAAGCAACGAGGGGGAGGAGATGGGCGCCGCCTTCAATATGCTGGCCCCTGGAGAAGCTGAGGTCTCTGACATCTCTCTCCCCAAGGACTGCAGAGCTTATGAGAACACCTTTACCTTTACCATTAATGAGCATTATTTCCTCTTCAAGGCGTCTTTGTTACCTTCTTGTGGATGCCATTCTTGGGGAGAAATTGGTTAGAATTAGTCAATTTGTGGGATATACATAACACCCAACATTGTTTTAGATGGATCATCATTTTGTTTTTGTGTGTTTCCATTTGTTTCTATATGTTTCTGTTATTGTCTTACTCTGTCTGTCTGTTGTTAGGGCTGTCTTTTTATCTAGATCTATCTGGATTTATTTAAGCCTGTCTCTGTGTCTGGGTCTCTGTCCTCTGTGTCTGTCTGTCTGACTGTTTATCTCGCTCTCCTCTCTCAAAATCTTTTTTTGAAAAACCTGTAAACCTGTGTTCTTCACAGGAAATCAGTCTGGGTTTGTTTTTCTTTAAAATCCAAATCGGTCTTCCTCCATGCCCTTTCCTTTCCACTCCCCTCCCACACACACCCATCCCCCACCCCCAACCCCCCTTCCCTCACCTACTCTTCCAACTTTCCAATCCCTTCATCCTAGTTTTTCACCCTTACCTATACTACTGTGATGTCAACTGACCACATACTACAGTACATACAAAGAGAGGTGAACAACACAGGGGTGTTTCATTAACATTCAGGATACAGTCGCTGCCTTTCTATAGGTGTTGCGTACTCCTGGAGGTGTGGGCTACCTGTGGTATGTGGAGAATGAATAAGATATTGTGTGACAGTAGGGTACATAGTACATACATATACTGTGTGGCTGTTATATTGGTTCTTCTGTGTGGTCTGTGGGTCTGTTTGTTTGTTTGTTTGTTTGTTAGTCTGTTTGTTGTTTTGTTGGTCTGTCTGTCGGTGGGTTTCTTATTTGTACCTGTTTGCCTGACTCTGTCTCTGTCTGTCTCTGTTTCTGTCTGTCTGTCTGTCTGTCTCTCTCTCTCCAAACACACATCTCTCTCTCTCTCTCTCCTCTCTCTCTCTCTCTCTCTCTCTCTCTCTCTCTCTCTCTCTC
>CM060320.1:16721251-16741251 GCA_030674155.1 Stramonita haemastoma
CGCACGCATGTGTGTGTGTGTGTACGTGCATGTGTGTGTGTGTTGCTGTTCTTTACATGGTTAGAATGTGTTTGCGAGTCTGTCTGTCTGTCTGTCTCTATCTGTCTGTCCTCTGTCTGTCTGTCTGTCTGTCTGTCTGTCTGTCTCTTCTCTCTCTCTCTCTCCTCTCTCTCTCTCTCTCTCTCTCTCTCTCTCTCTCTCTCTTCTCTCTCTCTCTCTCTCTCTTCTTCTTCTTCTTCTTCTTCTTCTTCTTCTTCTTCTCCTCCTCCTCCTCCTCCTCCTTCTCTTCCTCATCCTCCCCCCCACCAATCTTTAATACTTCCAAAAGCGGCGGCCCCTGACACTAAAAATAGGTAACACTATGATTATTATCGGAAACAACAACAAAACAATCCCATTGCCTCTTTCCTGTCCTGTCCAACTCTCAACTCCCACCCACCAACCCCACCCCCTTCCTTTTGCCCCTTATCCAGTTTTTTCACCTGGCGATGTCAAATGACCACATACTGAAAAAGAAAATGATTTTAAAAAGAAGAAAAACAGACCTGACCAACAAACAGGTTTTGAACATTCAAGTCGTTGCCTTGCTCTAGGTGTTAGGGCAGTCTTTTTGTATTGGGGGGGAGTGGTTTCAAGTCCGTGGTGGCAAAATGTTGTAACAGAATAGGTCTATTTGTTGGTCTAGAGGTTGGTCTGTCTTGTGCAATTGTCTGTTTTTTTTGTTTTGTTTTGGTTTGGGTTTTGTTTTTTTGGAGGGGTTGTCTGCTTGTCTTGTTTGTTGGTTTTGTTCTGGTTTTTTTGTTTGTGTGTCTGTGTGGCTGTGCGTCTTTGTATGTCTTGTATGTCTGGTCTGTCTGGCTGTCTGTCTGTCTCTCTCACTCTCTCTTTCACACACACACACACACACACACACACACACACACACACACACACACACACACACACACACACACACACTCAAACACAAATACGCGCGCACGTACACATACACACACACGTGAGCGCACATGCGTGTTCCTGCATGCACACGCACACACATACACACACGTATAAACACATACACGCACACACACGCGCGCGCATTCTCAACTCCCCCCCCCCCCTCCCTATCTTCCTCTTGTCCTCAATCTTAGCTCTTGACCACATTAAGAAAATATTTTTATTTTATTTTATTTTATTTTTATTTTTATAATTAATTAATTATAATCCTGGCTGATCGGTAGGCTACAGGTAGCGCACCTGCCTAGAAATCGAAAAGTCCGGGTCGGAAGTGTGCGGTGGTTCGATCCCCGTTTGGGCCCAAAACTTTTCCCCCTATCCATTAGACCATGAGTGATGGTCTGGGTGCCAGTCTTTCGGACAACACGATAAACGCAGGTTCCGTGTGTTATACAAAATTATTTAGCGCACGTAAAAGAACCGACGGCACAAGAGAGTTGTCCCTGGTAAAGTTCTGTAGAAAAAAGCGGCTCTGATAGGGAAACAAATGCAGTTAAAGATAAAGGTGTCACATAACTAGGCGGTCGTAGGGGAGCGAGGTGTCGGAGACCTCAGCTTCTCTAGGGGGCCAGCATATTGAGGGCGGTGCCCATCTCCTCTCCCTCGCTGCTTTACCTTCTCTGACCCTAAAGAGGGCATGTACCCATTTACATCTGGGTGAACTGGGGGACTGTACTGAAGCCAAGGCGCGCAAACGGTCACCCATCCAACTGGTAACCACGCTGGACGCTGCTTAACTTGACTGGGGGAAAGCGAGCGCTCTGACCACTGAGTTACAGTTGCAGGCAGGAAAAGGCAAAAAACCCCACAAAATAATGGATGGTGCTGTTCTTGTGGCGACGCGCTCTCCCTGGGGAGAGCAGCCCGAATTAGATGCAGAAGAAATCTGCCGTGACTTAATTATGGCGGTATAAATAAACAGATAATAGGGGTTGTTGTTTTTCTTAATCTTCAGGAAACTGTCCATCGCGTATCGTGTTCCTGTGGAAGTTATTTTGGGAGCGCGGTCAGGGGTGGTTGATTTAACATGAAGCCAGTTATGATGACCTAAGGCAATTTGGTGTCCATGGGTTGTCCTTGTTCCTATCATTATTATGGTTGTTTGTCTGTACATCTGGCTGGCTAGCTAGCTAGCTAGCTGGCTGTGTGGTTGGTTGGTTGGAAGGGGGGGGGGGGGGTAGGTATCTCTCTTTCTCTGTCTTTGGGTCTATGTTTCTGTATCTCTGTCTCTTTGGGCTTTTTGTTTTTTTTGTTCTGTCTGCCTTAATCTATGTTTTGTCTCTCTGTTCTGTCTCTCTCTGTCTGGCTCTTTCTTTCTGTCTGTTTGTTTGTCTGTTCCCCCCTCTGTGTCTCTCTCTGTCTCTCTCTGTGGTCTCTCTCTGTGTCTCTCTGTTCTCTGTTTCTCTCTGTATCTCTCTCTTCTCTCTCTTCTCTCTCTCTCTCTCCTCTCTCTCTCTCTCTCTCTCTCTCTCTCTCTCTCTCTCTCTCTCTCTCTCTCCTCTCTCTCGCTCTCTTCGTTGCATGTCTGAGTTCTTTCTGGGTGCCAGTGTGGTTGATCAATATCAGGCTGGGGAGGGAGGGAGGGACGGGGAAAGGGGGGAGAGAGGAGGAGGAGGAGAGAATAGCCTAGAGGTTAGAACGTTGAGGTGGTGATCTGACAGTCGGGATTTGAGTCACCACCGAGACACCTGTTCAAGGGGATTTTCTTCAAGTCAAGTCAAAAACACTTTAATCATCCCTGAAGGGCAATTACAATACTGATTGATAAAAGGGGGATTTTTTTTACCCTGAAGTTAACATCAGCATCCATTCCATCACCACCACTACTGCCCCCTTCTTCCCTAAAAGTCCTAAGATGAGACTGCAAATTATTGAGGTCCAGGGTGTAAACGCACGTAGAACATACTTAATAGAACACACATCAAAACCCCGTTCTGTCTTTCCAAAGGATAGGCTTCTGCGTGCCGGTGAGAACAGATGAAAAGTATAGACATAGCGCCATATAAGTTCCATGTATTATTATTATTATTATTATTATTATTATTATTATTATTATTATTATTATTATTATTATTATTCTTGTTGTTGTTGTTGTTATTATTACTATTACTATTACTATTATTATTATTATTATTATTATTATTATTATTATTATTATTATTATTATTATTATTATTATTATTATTATTATTAACAGATGAAAAGAAAAAAAAGCAAACCACAAATGCACACTGCCGGGGTTTTTTTTTATATATCGAGGATAATAGAATAAAAGCAATCATAATGCTTTTTTTTACATCCAGTCCCCGTGTGTATGCAGTTTCGTAAATGTCATCTGTTCCCACCGGCACACGATGGCCTACTCTTACGTGTTTTAAGACATCAACCCTGCGGTCGGAATACAGCTACCTTAATTCATGGTGTGCAAAAAAACGATCATATAAAATTATCATTAGGCTAAATTTCAGCCTTGGTGAACCTCAAGGCTCTAGCCTAGGTATAAATTGAAAAAAAAACCACCTGATTATGACAGATGACCACATTTATACAGAAACTCATCTAACGAGCAGCTGGGGTTTGGAGGTAGGGTTGTTGTTGTTTTTTTCCCTAAATCTTCTGGTATCTTCCGTCATATTCCTGTTGGAGTTATTTTGGGGGCTAGAGTTGTTGATTCCAATCAGGGTGGTTTTAAATTAAATAGCTGTGTTATTAGTGTGGTACAGGAGGGGTCACGGGGAGATTTGTGCTGACGAATTGTGCCTATTTCCTGGTGGTGTTCATCTCTGTCTCTGCCTCTGTCTTTGTCTCTGTCTCTGCGTCCCACCCCCCATCCCATCCCTCTCTCTCTCTCTTATCCTGACTAATCCCTCTCCCCCCCCCCCCCTCCTCCACCTCCCCCTCTCTCTTGTCGCTTGAGTCTGTCTCTCTCTGTGTCTAGGTCTGTCTGTCTGTCTGTCTTCTGTCTTCTCTTTCTCTCTCCTCTCTCTCTCTCTCTTCTCTCTCCTCTCTCTCTCTCTCTCTCTCTCTCTCTCTCTCTCTCTCTCTCTCTCTCTCTCTCTCTCTCTCTCTCTCTCTCTCGGGGAGGTAAATGCTGAAGATGTGGTGATGTAAATGCAGAAGATGATGGTGATGTAAATGTTGAAAATCATGGTAATGTAAATGTTAAGATGATGGTGATGTAAATGTTGAAGATGATGGTGATGTAAATACTGAAGATGCTAGTGATGGTGATGTACATTGCTGAAGATGATGGAGATGTAAATGCTGAAGATGAGGGTGATGTAAATGCTGAAGATGATGGTGATGCTGATGTAAATGCTGAAGATAATTGTCATGGTGATGTAATATTGAAGATGAGGTGATGGTGATGTAAATGCTGAAGATGATGGTGATGTAAATGTTGAAGATGATGGTGCTGGTGATGTAAATACTGAAGATGATGTGATGTAAATGTTGAAGATGATGGTGATGTAAATGTTGAAAACAGGTAATGTAAATGTTGAAGATATTGGTGATGTTAATGCTGAAGATGATGGCGATGGTGATGGAAATGTTGAAGATGATGATGCTGGTGTTGGAAATGTTGTAGATGATGGGGAAGTAAATGCTGATGATGATGATGATGTAAATGTTGAGGATAAAGTTGATGATGATGTAAATGTTGAAGATGATGGTGATGTAAATGTTGAAGATGATAGTGATGGTGATGTAAATGCTGAGGATGATGGTGATGGTGATGTAAATGTTGAGGATGATGGTGATGGTGATGTAAATGTTGAAGATGATGGTGATGTGGATGTGAAGATGATGGTGATGGTGATGTAAATGCTGAAGATGATGGTGATGATGATGTAAATGCTGAAGGTGATGATTATGGAGGAGGATGTAGATGGTAGAACTGCTGAAAGAGGTGCTGGTTGGGATGATGTGAATTCTAATGATGAGGATGATGGTAGTGATGATGTGATCACTAATGGTGACGATGGTAACGATGGTGTAGGTGTTGAAAGTGGTAGTGGTAACGGTGACTATGAAGAAGAAGTTAAAGATGACGATGGAAACAGTGATGAAGACGAGGATTGTGATTGTGATTATTGTGTAGAGGCACTGAAGATGATGATTGTGATGATGATAACTATATAGGCTGAAGAGGAGGATGATAGTGCAGATGATGAAGAGAATGAGTTTGATGATGAAGATGTAGATGATGAAAGTAATGATGGTGATGGTGATATACTTGCTGCAGCTGCAGATATAGATAATGAAGATGCTGATGGCAGCGATTATGTAAATGATAAAAATAATGACGGGGTTGATTGATGATAACTAGAAGGCATTGAGTGTGACTTTATGTACTCGCAAAATTGGAAATGTAAAATGGATGGAAATGTTTTCGGCTGTGATGTTTATCTTCCCCTGCCTTAATCATGTTTTGTATAGTGGCCTAAGGCCGATGTACAATAAAACTGTTCAGTGTTCAGTGTTCAGTGTTCAGTGTTCTCTCTCTCTCTCTCTCTCTCTCTCTCTCTCTCTCTCTCTTCTCTCTCTCTCTCTCTCTCTCTCTCTCTCTCTCTCTCTCTCTCTCTCTCTCTCTCTCCTCTCGGCTGAGACTTTAAACCGTGTGTGAACGCATGCAGAACATCTTGCGCACACGTTAAATCCTGTTCCGCTTTTCGTAAGAGTAGGCCATCGTGTGCCGGTGGGAACAGATGACATTTACAAAACTGCATACACACGGGGACTGAATGTAAAAAAGCACAAGAGTGCTTATTCCATTATCCTCGATATAAAAGAATCAATCAATCAATCAATCAATCAATCAATCAATCAATCAATCAATCAATCAATCAATCTCTCTCTCTCTCTCTTTGTCTCTGTCTGTCAGTCTGTCTGTCTGCCTTTCTGTCTGTCTCTCTCCCTCTTTTTCTCTTTGTCTCTGTCTCTCTCTGTCTCTGTCTGTCTGTCTGTCTCTCTCTCTCTCTCTCTCAGATAGTAATAGTTTCTACCGATTTAGACACAAAACTGTTATGACAAAACAGAGCGTGATGGTGACATTTGGCCACAGACAGAAATAGTATTGATTATAGGCCTACCTAACAAGCAATGGTCTAATCATCAGGCTACTGTCCATTATTTTTTTTTTTTGGCTTAAAAAAATATATATTAACAAAAAAATATTCTTTTCTTTTTTGTTTTGTTGTTTTTGTCCATCGAGTCCCAGTTAGAGTAATTGGGGAGCGATGAGAGGTGTGGGGGGGGGGAGCTGGAGAAGGGGGAGGGGGGGGGCTGGGGAGGGGGGGGGGCTGGGGAGGGGGGAGGGGCTGGGGGGGCATGGTGGCTGATTACAAATTAATCTTCTTATATTTTGCGTGCTTTGTTTGTTTGTAGAGTGTGAGTAACAGGAAGTTTCGTGTCGATGTTTTCTTTGTCCTTGTATTGTTTTTTTGCTATGGTTTTGTTGTTGTTGTTGTTGTTGTTAATTTTTGTGTGTGTTTCTGTTTGTACAGTCACATACGCGTGCAATCGCCTGCACACACATACACACGCACGTCTGCAGACAAACATAAACAGACAGACAGACTCAAGACTCAAGAATACTTTAATGTCTCAACTAGAGAAATTATAAGTGGCATTTTAAAATCACAATTATACAGAATGTATAATAATAAAAAAAATACAGACTAAGAAATAACACAGTATCTTAAAAGCCGACATTACACTACGTCACTCACTCACTCACACACACACACACACACACACACACACACACACACACACACACACACACACACACACACACACACACACACACACACACACACAAGTGGAGAGAGAGGGGGGGCAGAGAGATATAGATGATAGAGAGACAGACATACAGACAGACTAGATCAGACAGACAGACACACAGGCAGATACAGAGAGAGATAAAGACATATGAAGAAGAGATAGAGGATGCTACTGCTTCTGTTGCTGCTGCTGGTAGCACTGCTACTGCTGCCGCCGCTGCTGCTGCTGCTGCTGCTACTACTGCTACTGCTGCAGCTGCTACTGTTACTGGTACTGCTGGTACTGCTGTTGTTGCAGCTGCTGCTGCTGCTGATGATGATGATGACGATGCTGACGACGATGACAATCTTCATTTCCTAGGGCAACACACAGGTATTGATATTTGTTTCACTCAGTTCTTGCTCTGAATGGGAACTGTAGCTGATAACAGCAAATGAAAAATGTAACACAAATTGAAAATTTAAAAAACCCTCTGAACAGAGACAGAAAGACAGACCGAGACAGAGACAGTGGCATAGACAAAGACAGACATACACACGTACGAACGCACGCACGCACCCTCCTGAAACACACACACGTGCGCGCGCTCACACACACGCGCGCGTAACACACACACACACACACACACACACACACACACACACACACACACACGCACACACACACATACACAAAAGATAAACACGACGCACCTACACCTACACACACACATACAAACACACACACACATACAAACACACACACACACACACATACAAACACACACACACACACACATACAAACACACACACATGCACGCGCACACATACACACACACACACACACCCCACACACACACACAAGACAAACACACACACCTACACACAAACACACACACATACACACACACCTACACACACACACACACACACACACACACACACACACACACACACACACACACACACACACACACAGAATCAGACACAACATTCCACGACTCGCTTATATATCTCAAAGACACACCTCTAGCGAGCCAGTATCTTTCAAGGCATGTGTAAACCTCTCTCTCTCTGTCTCTCTCTCTCTCTCTGTCTCTGTCTCTCTCTCTCTCTCTCTCTCTCTGTCTCTCTCTCTGTCTCTCTCTCTGTCTCTCTCTTTCTGTCTAAACGACTGTGTGCGTACATCACTTTCGTACAAACCATAATGCAAAACATTACTTTCAGCTCTTATGACTATTTGCTTTTCACTTAATTTAGTGTAAACTTTAGTTTGGTTACGTATCGGATTCCTATTTGTATTTAGCTTATTTACTGACTTATTCACATACAACTTTTCAACATCACACTCTTCCGTTTGTTTACTATTTTTCTGCCACAGGTAATGCACAATACACAAATCATGCACGGATTTTGCATTCTCTACCATTTCAGCATCAAAGCAATTCACACTTTCATCCATCCTTTCCCTCCATTTCCCAACACGTGAAACCATACCATCAACATTTTGTGCATGCGGTGACTGTTTTCTTTTTATGCCTTCTGCATTTTCTGGACCGGACAGATTCTTGCTGCAGGGCCGGCCAGACCGTTATTGCAGAGGACACAGCTGATCCCTGTCATCCAGGCCAAACTTTTGGCCCTCTATGACGAGGTGGTCGTACACAGCGATGCCCTTTTGTCCTGGCTTCTGGCGGTCTTCAGGTGCGGCACAAGCTTCCTTCGGATTTCTCTTACCCGAAAAGAGAAATCCTCGCCAATGAAGATCCCGCTTCCTTTCAGCTTCTGCTTTGCTTGAAGAATTTTGCCCTTATCTTTGAAAAAGGTGCAGCAGGCAACGATGGGAGCATTGGGCTTGGCACTGAGGCGATGCACTCGATCGAAAGAAATGTTCCGAGAGAATTCCAGCTTGTCGGTGAAAGTTTCGTGCACAAGATCCTCACAATCCTGCCAAGTCTCCTTTTCATTTCTAGGGATTCCATGGATGATGATATTATTTCTTTTGGATCTGCCCTCTAGATCGTCCACTTTCCTCTCCAAAAAATCAGTTCTTTCGTTTAACTTTTCATTTTCCTTTCGCAGACTTTCATTCTCTGTTTTCAGATCTTTCATCCCCTGCTTGATGCTGTTGACTTCTCCCTCGAGATTATTACAGACAGTCTTGATCTCTGCGAGGTCTCGACTCATTCTGTCACAGGTACCTTGCAGAATCCTGATCGCATCCATGACTTCTGTTGAAGCAGTATCAGGTGACCGTGTTGGCGTCGTTGCCTCAGGAGTTCTGGATTTGTCAGCGCTGTCCCGACGAGAGCTACTTCCCATTCCAGACAAAGTAGACTGTCGTCCCTCAGTTTTACGGATAGGTCCTGGGTTGAGTTCCACATCTCCACATTGATATAATAAATCTCCGTAGAAAAGTAGAACGAGGAGCAATCCTAGCATTGCACCGTGTACTCTGTTTCTCAACCTCAACACGCCAATTCTCATGGCTGCTTTAAATTTTGCTCGTTTTGTCATGAAGGAAATAAATACTGACAGAAAATTGCCACAAACTGACCGGAATGCCAGAGCAGAGCAAGGCATAGTCCTTCACACAGTCACTGACCAACTTTGGAGTCAGTACTTTCAGTATAGCCAGAGAAACCAGCATTAAACGGGAGAGCACGAAAATCGTGTCTGTTCAGTGCTACTGACAACTCGGTCCCCCCCGTTTAGTGTATCAGTTGGTTCTAAGAGTGAGAGTGAGGATTGCCGAGAGAGTGGGGGAGGGGGACATGACAGTGAGAGGAATGACGTTTGTCATGGTGTCCGAGATGAGGGGGAGGAAGGTGGTGCCAGAGAGAGTCGGGAGGAGTGCGAGAGGGGTGGAGAAAATGAACACGGTGACAGTGACAGTGAGAAAAGAGATGAAAGTAAGGGCGGTGAGGAGAGAAGGGATGAATATGAGGACGGGGGTGAGAGTGGAGACAGGGAGGGCGGTGGTGAAAATGAGAATGAAAGTGAAGGGGGAAGGGAGAATGAGGATGGTACAGGTGGGCGCGCGCATGACACTGCACGTGACCGTAGTTATGAATGTGATGATGGAGATGCCAGTGACGGAGATGTTGAATCAGGGAACGATAATCCTGCTGACCTGAGCTTTGAAGTTCGCAGCGCTATTATAAATAAAATTTCCTTTCTTCATTGGAATATTTGTGGTTTGTTTTCTAAAATGACTGACTCAGATTTTGTACAGTTTATTTCTTCTTTTGATTTTGTGTGTCTGGTTGAAACGTTTATGGAAAACTTTCAGTCAGATTTGTTGAAAGATTTTGAAATATTTGTAAAGCCTGCAATAAAATTGTCACGGCAGGGAAGATATTCAGGGGAATAATTTGTCTTGTTCGCAAGTCTATAGTCAGTTTTGTGCAAGAACTGAAATGTGACAGTAATTATTCTTTGTCTTTTTTGATTGATAAAAACTTTTTAGGGGTTTGCAAAGATGTCGTTCTTATGTGTACTTATATACCTCCTGAAAATTCACCTTATTATTGTATGTATGGATACGACAATGGAATTGATATTTTGGAACAATGTCTCATGGATGTGTTTCTTTCTTTCAGTGATGTTGATTTATTGATATGTGGTGATCTAAATGCCAGGACTGCAGAATTTTTTCCTGAAATTATGAATGATGATGAACTTCACGGTTGGCAAAAACAAGATTCTCATAGTAGTTTTCAAAGAAATTCTGAAGATAAGATATTAAATCTATATGGGAAAAAGTTATTAAGCCTGTGTACTGTTTTTGGTCTATGTATTTTGAATGGAGTATGTAATGGCGATCATTATGGTCGTTTCACATACATTTCTGATGTTGGTAACAGTGTTAATGACTATTTTTTGACAACTGTTAATTTATTTGAGGCTATTAAGGATAAATCGTATCTTCATGTGGTAGAAAGAATTGAATCGGATCATTTGCCCCTTTTAATGTGTATTGGTAAACAAAGCAAGTGGAAATCTAGCTCAAATGATGTAAATATAGTTAGAACTCAGTTTATAACGAAGTATTGTTGGAAAAAAGAATATGAATACTTGTTTTGTACTTCTATGAATTCAAATGATGTGCAGGGTCGTCTATGTAGTGCGGAAGCTCTGATAGATGTTGATGTAAATAGAGCTCTGAATGAATTTAACAACATTGTCAAAGAACAAGCTGAATGTATGATAAAAAGAATTCCTGGTATAAAAATAAATGAGCGAAGAAGATGGTTCGATCATGAATGCAAAACAGCAAAGCGTAAAGTGCGGAGGCTATTGAGAAAATTTAGAAAAACTCGACAGAACGATGACAGGGTTCGATATTGTATTGCAAGACGAGAATATAAAAATCTAAATAAAAAGAAAGAAAAAGAATACAATGATGCTTTATATACTGAGCTTTCAAATTCTGTAAATGATCAACAATTATTTTGGGGAGCAGTACGTAAAATATGCAATAGGAAGTCACAGCCTCAGAATGACATTTCTATCTCTGACTGGTTTCAACATTTTAAAAGTATATTAGAAAAGGATAATGAAGAAAATATTGTACAGGATGATGAATTAACAGAGGAAGGTGATGAAGTGTTAAATAGGCCAATCTCAAAAGATGAAGTGTTATTAGCTATCAGAAAATTGAAAAACAATAAATCTGCTGGCCCAGATGGTCTTATAGGAGAATTTTTTAAGAACTCTTGTGGGAACATAGTTCAGTTTTTAGTGAAGTTATTCAACTATTTATTTGATACTGGTATTTATCCTGAAAGCTGGAAAGAATCTGTTATTTTACCATTATTTAAAAAGGGGGATGTAAATAATGTCAATAATTATAGAGGGATATCATTGTGTAATATAAGTAGTAAACTATATAGCTTTGTCATTAACAGAAGATTACAGGAATGGATAAATCAAAATGAGATTACTGGAGAATACCAAGGTGGGTTTAAGAAAGGTTATTCTACGGTGGATCATATGTTTACTTTGTTAGCAGCAATTCAGAAACAATTCACGAATAATAGAAAATTATATGTAGCATTTGTTGATTTTGAAAAAGCGTTCGATTCTGTTTCTAGAAAGTTGTTATGGCCTATTTTGTTAAACAATGGAATTACAGGTAAATTATGTCGTTGTTTGAAAAGTATGTACCAAGAAGTGAAGGCGAGAATAAGATCGGGAGCACATTTTTCAGAAGTTTTAAACTGCACTCATGGAGTAAAACAGGGGGATGTTTGTAGTCCAGTATTGTTTTCATTGTTTATTAATGAACTAGCCCTGAACATCATCCAGAATGGTAAGCATGGTGTGACTTTTGACCTGATTGAATTATTCATACTGTTATTTGCTGATGATATAATTTTACTATCGACAACAGTGACTGGCTTACAAAGGCAACTTGATAACTTGTATATGGCTGCATCTAGGTTAAAGTTAAAAGTAAATATGGGCAAAACAAATATAGTTGTTTTTCGTAAGGGAGGGTATTTAGCACGACAAGAAAAATGGACGTATGGTAATGTAAAGGTAGAAACAGTGAATGCATATAAATATCTTGGTCTGTACTTTTCAACTAGACTTAGTTTTGGCTTTGCATGTCAAGATCTAGTAAGCAGAGCTAAAAAAGCAGTTTTTGCCATTTTTCGTGTACTGTATAAATTGGACTGCTGTAGTTTTTTCTCTTTTTTGTAAATTATTTGATACTCAAGTACAGCCAATAATGTTGTATGGGGCTGAAATATGGGCTTTTGAAAAAAGCCATGTGGTTGAAAATGTACACTTATATGCTATGAAACGTTTTTTTGAATGTTGACCTCCGAACCCCCAATGACCTTGTGTATGGAGAGCTTGGAAGATTTCCCATATATATTAACTCTTACCTAAAATGTATTAAATACTGGTTAACATTGACTCGTATGGATCAATGTAGAATACCTTTAAAAGCATATAGAGTGTTGAACAATCTAGATAGGAATGGTAAGAAAACTTGGGTTACGAGTGTTCGGCAGTGCTTGAATTCATATGGATTTTCTTTTGTATGGGATAATCAAGGAGTACAGTGTATCCCAGCTTTTTTAAAAAGTTTCAAACAAAGGCTTATTGATTGCAGATGGCAAGATTGGCATGAACATGTGTATAACAGTGACAGATTTGCTCAATATAGGCTGTTTAAAACATCTTGTTCCAAAGAAATGTACATCGACATGAAAATAAATCGATATATTAAAAGTGCTCTAACTAAATTCAGGTTTGGTGTTTCTGATATTGCATGTCACCGCAATAGATACCAGAGTAAAACTGAAGATGAATTGAAATGTAGCTTATGTCATAAGGCAAAGAAGACGAAATTCATTTTTTGTTTTGCTGTCCAGCCTTACATGATCTTAGAATGCAATTCATTAGACCAAAATATTATAATGATCCTTGTAACTTTAGGGTAAATGTTCTTCTGTCGACAAAACATGAGGCATCTTTAACAAATCTTGCCATGTATGTTTACCATGCATTGAAAAGGGTAAATACTGCTTTATCGTAATATTACAAATGCATATTAATTTGTTTCAGTAACTGTAGATGTTTGGGAAATGTATTCTGATTGTTGTTGTTGTTCATGATTATGTATAACCCCCCTTCAGAAAGGGGCTATGGCCTAAAATCTGAATAAACTATTCGTATTCGTATTCGTATTCTCTTTCTGTCTGTGTCTGTGTCTGTCTGTCTGTCTGCCTGCCTGCCTGCCTGTCTGTCTGTCTGTCTGTCTGTCTGTCTGTCTGACTCTGTCTGTCTGTCTGTCTGTCTGTCTGTCTGTCTCTCTCTCTCTGTCTGTCTGTCTCTCTGTCTGTCTCTCCTCTGTCTGTCTGTCTGTCTGTCTGTCTGTCTGTCTGTCTGTCTGTCTCTCTCTCTCTCTCTCTCTCTCTCTCTCTCTCTCTCTCTCTCTCTCTCTCTCTCTCTCTCTCTCTCTCTCTCTCTCTCTCTCTCTCTCTTGTAGATATACATACAACACTTGGAACCCGAACGAAACCAACCCTGAAAGATTGGACAGCAGAAAGATTCTCCCTTCTACTTAACTTGGAATGCGAGTCTGGCAGTGTCTGCGATTTCCCCCCTGTAGTAGGCCTACTCCTCTCTATCAGTGACTGGGACTGGGGGGGGGGGGGGGAAAGAGAGAGAGAGAGAGAGAGAGAGGAGAGAGAGAGAGAGAGAGAGAGAGAGAGAGAGAGAGAGAGGAGAGAGAGAGAGAGAGAGAGAGAGAGAGTGAGGGGGGGGGGGTGGGTGGGGGGTGAGTGATAAGACATTATTACGTACAAGACATTATTCCAGACCTTTTTTCTGGGGTTTTTTTTGGTTTGTTTTGGCTTCGGTTCGGCATCCATCTCAAGGTGAATGAGTGAGAGGTGTAAGTTTGGTAAAAGTTAGGTTTAGGAATGGTGGTGGTGTGGTGGTGGTGGTGGTGGTGGTGGTGGTGGTGGTGGTGGTGGTGGTGGTGGTGGTACCAGTGTTTTGTTTTCTTGTGTGTGTTTTCTTTTCGTATGTTGTGTTGAAAGTTGGTTTGCTTTTTTGTTGTTGTTGTTGCATTGGATTTTTTCATTTAGTTCTTTTTCTATGTTTTTTTTTCCCTTTTCTTTTTTTGGTTTGTTTTTCTTTCTTTTCTTTCCTTCTTTCTTTGTTTATTCTTTCTTTCTTTCTTCTTTGATCTTGTTTGTTTTTTGCAGTGTTCTTTTTTTTTTTTTTTTTTCACCGATGATAATTGCTTTGAACGTGTGCAAGAAAACAGAATTATGCAGATAGGAAATTGCCTGTTCGTTTGTCATTATGAAAATTACTCTGTTAACCTTTATTTCAACAACCCAAGCAATAACAAAATTCAATAAATTCATCAATCAACGAAGTAGCCTACCAACTTACCAACCAACCAGCTAGCCTACCAACTTAACTAACAACCAACCAACCCACCAATCATCCAGCCAACTAACTAGTTAATAACAAACCATTTTGTTAGGGAAGTGTGCAATGCAGTTTTTAATTACTGTATCTATTAAACCAATGAGGGAGGGTTTGAAGTAATATTTTTAAACTTTGTCAACCAACCAACTAGTCAACCAACCAAACCAACCCAACCAACCAAAAACCCAAACCAAACCAAAACCAACCAACCAACAATCAACCAAACAAAGAGTTGAGGAAGAGATATGGGAATGGAGGTAGGTTAGAACAGTAGGTATCGCTATATATAGCCTAGTATAGTTGGATGTAGATAAAGATAGATTCAGAGACCTTGTGATTTGGGAACAGTGGGAGCCAGGCCTATTGTAGAGGCAGTCACCGATAAGTCAGATAATAAAGCTGCCTGCTGCCTGCCTGCTGACGATGACTGACTGACTGACTGCCTCTGCCTGAGACCTGCTGCTGCCTGCCTGACTGGACGAATGACGTTTGGCGTTTGGGTATCATTGATAGTGGATGAAGGCCTGTTCCTACGCCTCTCTCTCTCTCTCTCTCTCTCTCTCTCTCTCTCTCTCTCTCTCTCTCTCTCTCTCTCTCTCTCTCTCTCTCTCTCTCTTCTCTCTCTCTCACTCACTCCTCCACCTCCTTCCATCCCAACCCATTCCACTACATTGATGTGTCCATAGCATGAGAGTAAACATCAGACGCCGTGACATATTATGGGTCAATGAAAACAGATCGGTCATATAAAAAAAAACTCGGAATTTTTTTTTTATCAGTGGCATGTGTTTTGTGCTTTGATTTGTTTTTTGCAAGGTATAGCGCTATACAAATTCTATGTATTGTTATTATTGTTATTTTATCATCATCATCATCATATCATCATTCATTATCATCATCGTTATTGTTGTTGCTATCATTATATTATCATTATTATTATTATTATTATTATTATTATTATATTATTATATTATTAGTTATATTATCATCATCATCATATCATCATCATTCACATCATTCATATTCATCTCATCATTATATTATCATTATCATTTGTCTAAAAACACACTTACAGTCACACAGTATGATTGTTTTTTCTTGCTGCCTTTGTCCCAGACCATGGCCCCAGTCATCTGTGAAGGATAAAGACAGATAAGGAGGACAGAAGGAGGATGCTACTGCTACTGCTCTCTTGTTGCTAGCTACTGCTTCTGTTGCTGCTACTGCTACTTTCTGTTGTGCTACTGTATGCTTCTGTTGCTGTACTGTACTGCTTCTGTTGCTGCTACTGCTATGCTTCTGTTGCTGCTATGCGTGCTATGCTTCTGTGTGCTACTGCTATGTTCTGTTGCTGCTATGCTTCTGTGTTGCTACTGCTTCTGTTGTTGCTACTGCTACTGCTTCTGTTGTGCTATGCTCTGTTGTGCTACTGCTTATGTGCTGTACTGTGTTGCTGATATGTCTGTGTTGCTACTGCTACTGCTCTGTTGTTGCTGTTCTGTGCTACTGCTATTCTGTGTGTACTGCTTCTGTTGCTGTAATCTGTTGCTGCTACCTACTGCTTCTGTTGTTGCTACTACTATACTGCTTCTGTTGCTGCTTCTGTCTGCTACTGCTTCTGTTGCTGCTAATGCTATACTCTGTGCTTACTGCTTTGTGCTGCTACTGCTTCTGTTGCTGCTAGCTTCTGTTGCTGCTATGCTCTGTTGCTGCTATTGCTATCTTCTGTTGCTGCTACTGCTACTGCTCTGTTGCTGCTACTGCTTTGTTGCTGCATACTGTACTGCTTCTGTTGCTGCTTGTATGTACTGGTTATGTAATAAATTATAAAATGATACATGACCCAAGATTGTCATTAGCAACTGCACACAAGTTTAAAAACAAACAAGTGACAAGAGTGGGTCATGCATGCTTACCTGATAACGATAATGAGAATGAATGGACAAGTTCCAGTTCATAAATTAAATGAATGATTTTTATATTTTTAGTTTACTATAAAACTTGGGACGGGAAAGCTCAGTGGTCAAGCGACTCGCTTTCCCACAGCCAATGTTAAGCAGCATCGAACATGGTTTAACAAGTGGATAGGTGACCGTTTGCGCGCTTGCTTCAGTACAGTCCCCCAGTTCATCCAGCTGTAAAGGATACCTGTTCCTCTTTAGGGTCAGGGAAGGTAAAGCAAGGAGGGAGAGGAAAGATGGACGCCGCCCAAGAGAAGCTTAGGTTCTCTGACCCTCGCTCCCTATGACCACATATGTTATGGGAATCTTTACCTACCTTTTAACAATAAAACTTGGTGACAGTACCATAAAATATGAATGTTTCATTGTAAATTTTGAGTACACTATCCCAACGTGGGCTCATAAACCATACTGACAAAAAGAAACAGATTGAATAATTATTCTTGCAATTCTGACAACCGTTTCTTTCTTATTTCAAGTAGCAAAACGCGATGAAGCACACACATACTTGAACAGATGAACAGAAAATGCAACGCTTGACGCTCTCATCCCAAACTTGTGCTTCTCCCTTTCTCCTCTACATTTCCCTCATCTCCATTACCTTTCCACCTCTCTTCCTTTCACAGCAGGAAAGTAGATACTAGGAGTTCCTGACATGCTTTTTTTTGGTTCTTACCCCATGTCTCCTTGACTTTGCCACTACCGTAATCTCTCACAGCTTGAAAGCAAACAACGCAACAAGAAGGTCATCATGTGGATAAACAAGACAATTTAGTCTTAGTCATGCCTACTAGCACCCCCCTCCTCCCCCCCCCCCCCCCCCCCCCAAAAAAAAAAAGCAGTTCAGTCAACCTGTATTGTATGTGAGAGGGCCGGATGTTGTCTTATATAAAGGCACAATCTGTCGAAAGTGTTCTTAATGTCTCAAACGTGTTGTTATTGTTGGTTTGTTGGGGGGGGGGGGGGGTCGTTCCTCTGCTAAAACTCCTAAGGTAAAAAGGTAAAGGTGTCCCATAACCTAGGCGGTCATAAGGGAGCGAGAGCATCAGAGACCTCAGCTTCTCTAGGGGCTAGCATACTTCAAGTTTCAGAACATTTAAATACAGTCAGAAGTTTAACAGCTTCCACAAGTAAGGTACAAACAAAAATGAGCAGCTCGTATGTTCGATATAGCGCTGCAGGGCTGTTGAGTAATGGTTGACAGGTTTTGTGTTGTCTGTGTTTACAGACAGCTTGTAGTTATCAGCGACACTGATAAATCGCTGCATGACATTATCGCAACCTGGCAAATATTATCACTTTATCCTAGGGTCTATTCATTTTATTGACAGTAGAATAACAAAACAGTCAGACACATTTTTTTCTAGGCAGAGTCCATTGATTAATCTTCCCAAACAATAGCAAGGTCAAGGACATTTGTACAAGGGGAAAAAGAATGAAAATGGTGCTCAAAGACACAACACTTCACTTTTCCTTTCCACTGTTTTCTTCCCTACCTGTTTACATCTGCATCAAAAGAAAAAAAAAGTCCCATTAGTTGTTTACTTTTCGTTCTTTGGCTGGATGAAGCTCGAGGTTCACCAATTTTGAGAATTTGATAATGCGACCTTTTTTTCCGTTAAGGGAGCCATTCTGATTTCGGGGAATGATGGTCTAAACACGACACCAGGGTAGTGTCGGTTTTTTTTTTTTTAATTTTGTCTTCCGAGGCACAAATGGCCTACACTTCCAAAACGTAGAACGGGTTTTAATGTGTTGCAAGATGTTCTGCGTGTTTTCCTCCCAAACAAGACCTTGGTTCATAGTCTCATCCAAAGAACATTTGATGGAGTGGAGTAGTCGGTACTACTGACGTTCACTCACGGGGGGAAAAAAACTCCCGTATAAGGTATCGATAAGTTAGCAGTATTGAGCGTGGTTGCCAATTGGATGGGTGACCGTTTGCGCTCCTTGGCTACAGTACAGTTCCCCCAGTTTACCCAGCTGTAAATGGTACCTGCCCTCTTTAGAGTCAGGGAAGGTAAAGCAGGGAGGGAGAGGAGATGAGCGCCGCCCTCAATATGCTGGCCCCTAGAGAAGCTGAGGTCTCTGACGCCTCGCTCCCCTACGACCACATAGGTTATGGGACTCCTTTACCTTTACCTTTTTACAGGTACCGCGGAGGTGGGTCGATCTCGGGGCCCACAGATCACGCGCGAAACGCTCTAACCACTTGGCCCTCCCCCATCCCTCCCCTAGCCCCACCCCCACCCCCACCCCATCTTCACATTATAAAAGAAAGTTACCACACTCAGGGACATGTTTTTCCTCTTGTTCGCCAGTTTTTCCTAGACCCATCCCTACGCATTATCTATCACCCAGGGCAGGAAAACAAAGCCATGGAGCCCATGACATAAGAGACGAATCCAAACTCTTCAGCTGCTGTAGCCATGACTCACACCAAAAACAACCCCATCAAATTCCACTAGCAGTGTTTGTCCAAAGATGGGATCTTTTTCTTCTTCTTCTTTCTTCTTCTTCTTCTTCTTCTTCTTCTATCCCGTAGTCTATTTAGACCGTAGGGGCGCCACGGAAGACCTCGCAACCAGCTCTCTCCATTTCCCTCTGTCCTCGACCTTTCTCAGGGTGTTACTCAGCCTGAGGCCCGTCCACTCTCGGATGTTGTCCTCCCATCTCTTTCTCTGCCTGCCTCTCCTTCTCCCGCCTTGCACAGATCCTGTCCTGTTATAAAGCTGTGTCTGGCACTGAGCACTGGGGACGGCATCGCCTAGTGGTTAGACCATTGCGCTCGCCATCTAACAGCCCGCGTTCGAACCTATGTTCAAGCCACCACCGAGACGCACCTTCAAGGGTTTTTTTTCCTCTGGAGTTAACATCAGTGCCTACTCCACTCCCTCCCAAAGTCCTTTGGATGAGACTTTGAACCAGGCTCCTATGTGCGAATGCGCGTTGAATATCTCACGCACATGTTTAAAACCTGTTCTGCCTTCCGGAAGAGTAGGCCATTGTATGGTGGTGGGAACGGATGACAAAATTTACGAAATTGCATGCACACACAGACTAGTTGCAAAAATATGAGTAGCTCATTCATTATACTCACAGTAGGATAATTTTAATAAATAGATTCACCAAAACTTACGACTACTTCCCTGCCTAAGAGATGCAAAGCCCGCTTCCCTTGTTTTCAAAGACCAGTCATAAAAAACTCATAAGAAACAACAATCAGAATCATCTCCGCTCTGTGCAGTACAGACCCGTTCAATTGGAACAAAGGTCCTAGCAGTAGCAGCAGCAGCAGTAGCAGTGCTCTCA
>CM060320.1:16746251-16753751 GCA_030674155.1 Stramonita haemastoma
CCCAAAACACTGTATATTGCATACTTCACAAGCCCAATACACAATTCATTGCAAACTTTACAACCCAGAAAACTTTACCAGCCAGATACACGGTATTTTCCAAACTTTACAAGCTTGATACACAATAGATTCCAAACATTACAGCCCAATACACGGTATATTGCAAAATCTACCCAAAATAAGTCTGATACAGAGTGTATTACAAACTTTACAAGCCTAATTTATACGCAGTACATTGCAAACTTTACAAGTCTGATACATTGCAAATCCTATAAGCGTGATCCACAATATATTGCAAATCTTAAACAAATCTGATACTGAACATGTTTCAAATCTTACAAGTCCACTACGCAATAACTATAATAATAGCAAACTTTACATGCCCCAAACACAGTTATATTGCACAGCTTACAAGCCCAGTTCACAATATATTGCATTGTTTACAAGCCCAATACAAACCCAAAACACAATTAATAATGGCAAACCTTACAAACTAAAAACAATCACACTCTATTGCAAAGCTTATGAGCCAAAATACAGAACATAGTGCAGAGCTTTCAATCCTAATAGAATGGCGATTTATCATATAGCCATTTATCAATCCCTAAAAAAAATATATAAAATAAAACAAAAAGTAGATAAATAATGGGTAGGCACTGCACTTGTCGCGACGTGCTCTCCCTGGGGAAAGCAGCCCAAATTTCACGCAGAGAAATCTGCTGTGACATAAAGTGGTATAAAATAGAATAAAATATAAACAAACAGTATATTTCAACGGCTACAGTGTGAGTAGTTCAGGGCGACTAAGATTTGAACACAGACAACCTTGGCATACCATTAGCACAAAGCTGAAAATAGAGCGGAGAATAGATTAGACTGATTACTTTATCATGTCGCCAGCTCGTGCGCGAATCGTGATTCTATCATGGTTACTAACTTATCGTATACACACGCACTTGTGTGTCAGACTGAGAGAGGGGAGAGAGAGAGAGAGAGAGAGAGAGAGAGAGAGAGAGAGAGAGAGAGAGAGAGAGAGAGAGAGAGAGAGAGAGCAGAGAGAGAGAGAGAGACAGAGACAGACAGACAGACAGACAGACAGACAGACAGACAGACAGACAGACAGACAGACAGAACAGACAGAAGACAGAGAGACAGACAGACAGACAGACAGACAGACAGAGAGAGAGAGAGAGAGAGAGAGAGAGAGAGAAGAGAGAGAGAGAGAGAGAGAGAGAGAGAGAGAGAGAGAGGCAAATTCTTTTAGGCAAGGCAAGGCAAATTCTTTTATTCGAGGATAATAGATAAGCACACATGTGCTTTTTTACATCCAGTCCCCGCCCTTTTCAGGGATAACATCAAAATAAAAGATATTAAACAATAAAACTAGGAGAGAGATAGAGAGAGAGAGAGAGAGAGAGAGAGAGAGAGAGAGAGAGAGAGAGAGAGAGGAGAGAGAGAGAGAGAGAGAGAGAGAGAGAGAGAGAGAGATGTGAGAGATACAGACAAGTCAGAGAATTCAGAGTTCAGAGAGAGATGTCTAGTAGATTAGAGTAGGGGAGAGATGACGAGAAGAGAGAGAGAGAGAGAGAGAGAGAGAGAGAGAGAGAGAGAGAGAGAGAGAGAGAGAGAGAGAGAGAGAGAGAGAGAGAGAGAGAGAGAGAGAGAGAGAGAGAGAGAAACAACGATTCAGAAGAACATAGAAGAAAGACAGAAAGACAAAGACCAAAAAACAGAGACAAAGAAGAGAAAGAAATATATAGACAAAGACAGACAGATACAGAGTCAAACACCACAACTGTTTCTTAATAAAGACCCATGTCTCAACAAAAGTAAAAGATGATTTTTTTTAAAGAATAGGGAGAGTTGGGGAAAGAGGGCGGAAGACATAACACAGAGAGAGAAACAGATAGGAAAGATACAGACAGAAAGAGACAGGCAGAGGCAAGGCAAGGCAAGGCAAGGCAAAATTCTTTTATTCGAGAATAATAGATAAGCACTCGTGTGCTTTTTTTACATCCAGTCCCCGCCCTTTTCAGAGAGACAGAGAGATAGAAAAAGAAGGAAATGGAGACAAAAACGGAGAGAAAGAGAAACAGAAAAAAAAAGGCTTCAGAGAGATAGGCAGACAGGTGTAAGAAAATTGGATAAGTGTCAATGAAACAGAACGAGTCTGGTCTAAAACACACCATGAAAGGACTACCCCCACCCCCACACTCTTTCCACACCCACCTACTACCCTCCCACCATTATATATTTTAAAAATTTACAGACGGAGAAATGCGTCACGTACTAAAAGAAAAGTGAACCCAATGATATTTTGGCTGCAGCAGGGCTTTTTTGAATCTGTGCATTGGGGCGTTGGTGTAGCCGTGTTGTTGCTCAAAACCGTTTCATATGGTCATTTATCAATCCCAAAAGTTACCTTCTTTTTTTGTTTATTAGATGTTTAGATGTTGTATCGTAATTCGTATCGGTCATTGCCTTTCCAATGGATCATTCCAGTGGCAAGGGAGGGGGGGGGGTCTGCTGCATGGGCAACAGCTTGCCCTCCATACTTACCTACCCAGGCTTTGCGCTCTAAAGACTAGAGCGCAACTCCATAGTCTTCCGAGACTGGTGGGTGCCTACTACTACTACTACTACTACTGTATCGTAAAATGTATTCAACTTCAGATGGAATATCAAAACATTATTACATTTCAGTTGGATAACATTTTGACGTTAGAATTTTTATGTCTGAGTGTGTGTTATCATCATTTTTATCATAGACGAGAGAAGTGTTTTTCTTAGAACACACACACACACACACACACACACACACACACACACACACACACACACACACACACACACCACACACACACACACACACACCGTACACCACGCAGCACGTGCGCGCGCATGCGCACACAACGACAGACACCAATCCTTGATGGCGGTATGCAGCTACCTTAATGGTAGGTAAAAGCTAGCGAGTACGCAAACTCTCACCATTGATGAACTTCGGAGCTCTGAGAAGCAAAGGAAAAAAACACACAGTGTGTGTGTGTGTGTGTGTGTGTGTGTGTGTGTGTGTGTGTGTGTGTGTGTGTGTGTGTGTGTGTGTGTGTGTGTGTGTGTGTGTGTGTGTGGTGTGTGTGGTGTGTGTGTGTGTGTGTGTGTGTGTGTTCATTTTTCTTTATTCGATGATAACGGAATAATCACTCATGTGCTTTTTTTTCCTCCAGGCCGTGTGTGTGCATTTTGTAAATAATGTCATCTGTTCCACCGGCACTCAATGGCCTACTCTTACGAAAAGCGGAACAGGATTTAACGTTGTGCACAAGATGTGCGTACGTTCGCACACGGGGCCTCGTTTACCGTCTCATCCGAAGACTTTTGGGGAGAGTGGTGTGGTGTGTGTGTGTGTGTGTGTGTGTGTGTGTGATCGTGTGTGTGTGTGTGTGTGTGTGTGTGTGTGTGTGTGTTGTGTGTGATATACTTCGAGTACCTACCGTTGTTTCAATGTTCCGCGCGATTCATACTCTGAACTGTTACTCTAATACATCAAATTCTTCATAGTACCGTTCTGGAGAAAAAGTCACATCACACACATACATGGTGCAGAGTATCCTTCTTCCTTCTATATCCCTATTAATACCCCGAAATATATATATATATATATATATATATATATATATATATATATATATATATATATATATATATATATATGTATATATATGTGTGTGTGTGTGTGTCTGTGTGTCTGTGTCTGTGTGTCTGTGTGTTGTGTGTCTGTGTCTGTGTCTGTGTCTGTGTCTGTCTGTGTCTGTGTCTGTGTGTCTGTGTGTGTGTGTGTGTGTGACACTTTCGTATTGTGTTTATTTTTATTCCGTTCCTCTCTTAGGGCTCAGACGTTTACCAAATGGTGAGATTTTGCCT
This sequence comes from Stramonita haemastoma, assembly GCA_030674155.1. Taxonomy (NCBI): domain Eukaryota; kingdom Metazoa; phylum Mollusca; class Gastropoda; order Neogastropoda; family Muricidae; genus Stramonita; species Stramonita haemastoma. The sequence continues at coordinate 16,750,176 of CM060320.1, forward strand.
AATTGTATGACCGTTTGCCCCGCCATTAATTAAGGTGTATACACTTTTATGTCAAGAAAATGGTCACTGTGCTATCCAGAAATTTTTACATGGAGGGGGCGGGGAGAAGAGGGAGAGGAAACTTTAACCAAATAATTATATTTAACAGCGCAATTCTTTTTTTTTTTAATGAGTGCTGAATGCAAAATACTCATTAACAATTTTGAGAAAGAAGAAAAAGCAAAGTTGCCAAACTAGTCAGAATTTTTTTTTTAAAACCCAAAATATTTCCAAATCTCATTGCATTTATTTTAGTCGATTTTCTTTATTCTTTTATATCGAAAATAACGAGATAAGCATTCATGTGTCTTTTTTTTTACATCCAATCCCAGTGTGCATACAGTTTGTAAATTTTGTCATCTTTTGACACAGAAAGCTAGCCCTACTCAGCAATTCACACCGGAAGACGGGATTTTTCTTGCGCAACCTGAAACAGCTTGAACACAGAGGAAAAGGGAGTTTGCTGTAATGACCCCTTCACTTCAAAGCTGAATAGGATTCCCGGGGTCTCTTGCGAGGGCTTCGTCAAAGGAAAAATCGATAAAGCGTTCTGGGGTTTGAAAAGAGGGCGGATTTCACTCCATTCATTGTCTATCAAAAGCTTGCGAGTAAACGACAAAATAAATGCAACATAATGTGGGCGTGCACACTTACAGGACACGTAATGTGTGTGTGCTGTGTGTGTGTGTGTGTGTGTGTGTGTGTGTGTGTGTGTGTGTGTGTGTGTGTGTGTGTGTGTGTGTGTGTGTGTGTGTGTGTGTTGTGTTTCTCTTTTATCTGTGTCTCCTGTTTCTGTCTGTCAGTCTGTGTGTGTGTGTGTGTGTGTGTGTGTGTGTGTGTGTGTGTGTGTGTGTGGTGTGTGTGTGTGTGTGTTGTGTGTGTGTGTGTGTGTGTGACAAAAACAGGAAAAGCACAGGGAGAAGGAAGGACTCTCTCTCTCTCTCTCTCTCTCCTTCTCTCTCTCTCTCTTCCTCTCCTCTCTCTCTCACATCTCTACCTCTCTCCTCTCTCTCTCTCTCCTCTCTCTCTCTCTCTCACTCTCTCTCTCTCCTCTCTCTCACCACTCCACCTCTCCACCACACTCTCTTCCTCTCTCTCTCTCCAAATCCTCTCTCTCTCTCTCTCTCATCCCTCTCTCTCTCTCTCTCTCTCTCCACACACAACACACACACACACACACACACACACATACACACACACCAACAGCACACACACACACACACACACACACACAAACACACACACACACATCAATAGATAAGAGACAGACGGGGAACAAAACAGAAACAAAACACAGACAAACAGCTCTACACAGACTAACAGGCAGACGGTCAGGCACAGAAACAGGCCACAAATAGATTGAGAAATGTGGAGGCCCTGGAATGCTTGCAGAAAAGTGAAATCATCTATTCAATCCAGTTCAATAGCAAACAAGATCATGACTTCCTTGCATGTTATGAGTAATCCATGGGCTATGCCACGCTGTAACTTCCACACACACACACATACACACACACCCGCGCGCGCGCCACACCACACACACACACACACACACACACACACACACACACACACGCACGTACACACATACATATACACACATATACACAGAGAGCCTGTGCGCTTCAAGAAAGTAATATGAAAAGGGAGAGAAGGGGCGCTGCATACCTAGGTATGTGTGTGTGTAAACAGGCAGACGACCAAAATCTTCTGCAAGAGAAAATGTGCTGATTGTATCATTATTTTGAAGTTATTTTGACATCTAATGTCTACATTACTCGATGCACCCATTTGGCTGCATGATAATGCATTAGTATGGCAGAAAATAGACAAGAAGGATGCGACAGGAAGGGAAGGAACCAGACATACGTTCAAATCATGACAAACCCAACTCCTTCTCCAAATCATACAAATCCAACTCTTCTCTCCGTTCGTTTTGCCCTGTCAGATGTGTCTGGGAAAAATAATGACAGTCCTTTCCAGCTCCTCTTCGTAGGCATACAGCTTGTCTGTAGGGTTATCTCCAGTCGGCCACACTTTCTTCCTCAGGTCGCTAAATAGCGTACGCCTTTGAAGGATGTGCTCCCTGTCTGGTTTCTCTTTACCACAGGCACACAGGGGAGAAGGAGCAAGTTTCAGTTTTGTGGACATATGGTGGTTTAGCCTGTTGTACCCAGTGCGGAGTCTTAGAATTATGACTTGTTTCTTCTCTTTTGAGATGGTGGTAGTCGTCCTTTTCTACTCTAGGTCGGGCCATAGATTTGATGATTACAAACCCAACTAAGAACACCGATAAGAAGACTTAGTTATACAATGAGCAAAACAGCGTTGCCTGCTGTTAAACGCCTGACAAGTCAGGCCCAGCACATGACTTCAGCATGAGAGAGAATTGTTAGCTTTAGCCCTCTTGTATTTGGTGTCTCTGAACGCAAACTGTCCCTAGATTTCGCATTCCATCACGAAATCAGGTCAGGCACCATGCTCCCTCACCTTTTCCTCCTTCTAAGTACAAACCAGCAGCTATAATTACTTCCAGACTCTCAACAGGATCTGTAACTCCAGTCTGATAGGGCTTTGGCATGTGGTAGTAATTAGTGATGGTCACAGTGTGATGGAAATCTACTGTGTGTAAATCCTAGCAAATCCCGGTTCGGGATTCAAGTGGGGCAATTATTCAATCCTGGCAAATCCCTGTAGGGGACTAAGAGGGTTAAAGTCTTTGTGGAAAAAGATCAGGAGAATTTAGACCCAGAAGGCAGAACATAGACAAAAAGGAGGTGACAGAGGGGGAAAGGAACAAGAGTGAAGTCAAATCAAAGAAACCCACCTAAAAACATCCACAACAAGACCACTCTCTTTGACTACAATTTGTTCTCACGAAACAGTGTGGGAAAGTTGACTGTTGACTGTTGAAAATGATAATCATTTCATCAATGTAGAGTATGCAGAAATTTCACTTATCAATCCTTTTAAACGAATCAAGCTGTAATGCTTACAATTTTTAAACCTTAGGGTGTAAGGTATGTTGCAACTATTTTAAAGATCCCAAAGGGACGTAATTTTGAAGGAAATGACGTAAGCAGTCACCCCAGGCAACAGACAAAGAAAAACCCAACACGTTTGGTGTTTAATATTTGGTTACAAAAAAAACCCACAAACATACCAGTCAATAGGGGGTCATTGGCAAGCTGATATCAGTTGTGGAGAAGGAAGAAATAATTTTACGCTAACACGAAGATAAGATAGCAGGTTATCAGTTTTCAGCAAAGAGGTTTTCTGATATTTTACTCGATGTTTTAAAAAAAAAGCAAGCCCCAGACCATTCTGAGAAAATCATAAGCAGCACTTATAACTGAAACTTCAAGAGGCTGACTATCGCTATCTGCAGCCAGGAATGTTTGACGTCACTGGCGCATCTTGGCCACTTTTGCACACTCAAAACCCATATTCAACATTCCATGCCTTACGCTTTTAGAATACTTCGACAAATAAATCCTTCTTTTTTTTTTAACGGATCCTGCAATAGCATCTTCCGAT
>CM060320.1:16766251-16771251 GCA_030674155.1 Stramonita haemastoma
ACCTCCCTTTCTTTATCGATACGCAGATCATCCCTGGTGGGGTACTAAAGAGAGTAGCTTTCACTCAGTTGCCCCCCCCCCCCCCCCCTAAAAAAGCCGTTATTATTTTATGTTTTGGCTGCCCACAGCCTGATAGTCGTGGTCCTCATAGTGCTGGGATGTGTTGGGTTAATTAATTAACTCCTTTTTCTCCACACAGTTTCCTCCTGGCTGGATTGTATCTTCCTTGACCCACAACTCAACAAAACCATGGATCTGTCTTGTCTTGTCTAGTCTTGTTTCGTCTTGTCTTGTCTTGTATATGACTGGTGTTGCGTTGTTTTGTCTGGTCTTGTCTTGTCTTGTATGATCTAATCTGGTCTGGTATGATCTGGTCTGGTCTGGTATGATCTGGTCTGGTCTTGTATGATCTGGTCTTGTTTGTCTGGTCTGGTCTGGTCTGGTTTGGTCTGGTCTGGTTTGTCTTGTATGGTCTTGTCTTGAATGGTCTGGTGTGATATGGTCTTGTTTGTCTGGTCTGGTCTGGTCTTGTATGGTCTGGTCTGGTGTGACATGGTCTTGTTTGGTCTTGTCTGGTATGGTCTGGTCTGGTCTTGTCTTGTATGGTCTGGTCTGGTGTGACATGGTCTTGTTTGTCTGGTCGGGTTTTGTCTTGTATGGTCTTGGCGATGTCTGGTATGGTCTTTGGTTTTGTCTCATTTTTCTTGTTCTCTTTTCTGGGCTGCTTCACACCCCAAAAAATAGAAACAGGAGGATAACACGCCATTAGGTAAGTGGACAGAGCGTTTGATTTACATTCTGTGGATCCATCATGTTATGGGTTCGAATCTTAGCAGCAGCAGCGCCTGCGGAATTAGTGGTACGGTAGGGATTTTTAATGATGTCTCGATTCACGTTTCATTGCAGATACCTTCGTATGTTTACGCATGCAGAATATTAGATAACTACGTTTAAGAACCCGTGATTCATGTCAGCGTTGGGCAGGGTACTGAAACGTTAACTTACCCAACATTTGATTTCAGCAACATAAAGTACCCGTTTCTGGATTGCAGTATTATTGTGTAAGTATCGTGTGTGCACAATCGAATTTGTCAAAATTATTGTTGTTGATTTTGTGTCTTGTATAGGTCGATTGCAAGCGCTTTAATTTGGTTTTGCAAGATATAGCGCTATATAAATTCCATGTATTATTATTATTATTATCATTTAAGTATGTTTCATTTTATCATTATGACTAATGGTGCCATTTTTCCATTATTCATCAAAAAGTTGTTGCTGTTTTACATGCTTGCTAGTAACCTGTTTGTTTCTGTCTGCGAGGTAGGGTTGAGTGCAGAAGGAAAAGAGACAGACCACCCACCAACATCCTACTCTGCCAACATCACTGAGGTCAGTGGTCTGGGAGGGCTTCAGGATGATCGTAGAACTCAGCAGAGACAGAGACACATGGGCACGGCAAGCCCTGGTGTCATTGCGTTGGAGCTCCTACCGACGACAGTGGCGATGGAGACAGTAGAGCTGAGTTGAACCTGTTAGTAACCTGCATTCTTTTTCTCTGAATGAGATCATACATAATTCATATACACTTTATACCTTGAGAAGGGATAGCTCAGTGGTCAGAGCACTCGCCCTCCCAAATTTGATTTGATTTGATTTGATTTGATTTATTCTTTTATATCGAGGATAATGCTCTTATGCTTTTTTTACATCCAGTCCCCGTGTGTATGCAGTTTTTGTAAATGTCATCTGTTCCCACCAAGCTAAGTTTAAGCATCATCAAGCGTGGTTACCCATTAGATGGGTGACCGTCTGCACGCCTTGGCTTCAGTACAGTCCCCCCAGTTCACCCAGCTGTAAATGGGTACCTGGCCTCTTTAGGGTCAGGGAAGGTAAAGCAGCGAAGGAGAGGAGATGGGCGCTGCCCTCAATATGCTGGCCCCTAGAGAAGCTGAGGTCTCTGACGCCTCGCTCCCCTACGACCACACAGGTTATGGGACACCTTTACATTTACCTTTTACCTAGAGAAGGGCCTGCTTAACTCCGTCAGGTTTAACTTCCCCAGGAGACAAACAGCCTGAAAAAAAAATCAGCACAGTGCAGTGCAGTGCGCCATGCCATGGTGACTCCATGAGAAGTCATGGGACACGAGAAGAGAAGAGAAGAGGAGAGGAGAGAAGAGGAGAGGAGAGGAGAGAGAGAGGAAGAGAAGAGAAGAGAAGAGAAGAGAAGAGAAGAGAAGAGAAAGAGAAGAGAAGAGAAGAGAAGAGAAGAGAAGAGAGAGAGGAGAGGAGAGAAGAGGAGAGGAGAGGAGAGAGAGAGAGGAGAGAAGAGAAGAGAAGAAAGAAGAAGAGAAGAAAGGAGAAGAAAAGAAAAGAAAGAAGAGAAGAGACAAGATAGGAGAAGAGAAGAGAAAAGAAGAGAAGAGAAGAGAAGAGGAGAAGAGAAAAGTGAAGAGAAGAGAAGAGGAGAGAAGACAAGACAAGACAAGAGAAGAGAAGAGAAGAGAAGAGAAGAGAAGAGAAGAGAAGAGAAGAGAAGAGAAGAGAGGTACCATAACCTCTTGGAGAAGGAGGAGGAGATGGGCAATAAAAAGTCCTAGAATTCAGGACCTTTAAAGCGGGTCAGGTTCACAACACCTCTCCACCACTGACGGTTATCTCTTTGATAGGCTAGAGGGCAAGCAGTCGATCAAACGATTTTAAAACCGTTTGGAGTGAATAGTGCGTGCGTGCGTGCGTGCGGTGTGTGTGTGTGTGTGTGTGTGTGTGTGTGTGTGTGTGTGTGTGTGTGTGTGTGTGTGTTTGTGCGCGCGCGCGTGTGTGTGTGTGCGTGCGTGTGTGTGTGTGTGTGTGTGTGTGTGTGTGTGTGTGTGTGTGTGTGTGTGTGTGTGTGTGTGTGTGTGTCGGGGGAGGGGGGGAGGGGATAGGAGGGGAAAGTGGAGTTGTCCACTGGTGTTAATGGCACAGCCACGTGGCGGATAGGTGGGTGGGTGGGTGGGGTTGAAGTCAGTGTCAGTTGAAGAGGTTAGTGGTGATTTGGCTGAAGTGGGGATCGTAAAACTTCTGGTAAGGTAAAGGTAATGGTGTCCCATAACCTTGGCGGTCGTAGGGGAGCGAGGCGTCAGAAACTTCAGCTTCTCTAGGAGCCAGCATATTGAGGGCGGTGCCCATCTCCTCTCCCTAGCTGCTTTACCTTCCCTGACCCTAAAGAGGGCAGGTACCCATTTACATCTGGAGGAACTGGGGGGACTGTACTGAAGCCAAGACGCACAAACGGTCACCCGTCCAACTGGTAACCACGCTCGACGCTGCTTATTAATTTGACTTGGGGAAAGTGAGTGATCTGACCACTTAGCTATCCAGCCCCTCATAAAACTTAGGTCCTATTATTCGCCCTGATTCTGTTGATATGGGTGTCTTTAAGAAGTAGATCATTATGTGGTGGGGTTTGTTTTTGCTACCTTACATTAATTTTCTGGTTTGTTTTCTTAAAAAAGCACAAAGAGCAATTTTTAATCATGAGTAAAGGGTAATGGTAAAGGTAAAGATGATCGTAGGGGAGGGAGGTGTCCGAGACCTCGCCTTCTCTAGGGGCCAGTTTATGCATCTCTTCTCCCTTCCTGCTTCACCTTCCTTGACCCTAAAGAGGGAAGGTACCCATTTACAGCTGGGTGAACTGGGGGACTGTACTGGAGCCAAGGTGCACAAACGGTCACCTATACACTTGATAACCACGCTCGAGGCTGCCAAACCATAGCTGGGGGAAAGCGAGTGCTCTAACCACTGAACTGTCCTGTCATGAGTTAAGTTCCATACATCTGCTGAAATCAAAGGTTGATGATAGTTCTGTTCCTGTCATGTTATGCAGTGTTGAAAACCCTTTTTTTTTGTTGACACAAAGGATAATAATTATGTTAAAGTTCATTTTCCATCATGAAGTCCTCCATGCTATGCCCTCAGTAAATCTGGAATTTGGAATCTTTATCAATGTTTTTAAAAGAGAAAAAAGTTGTTAGTAAGCCAACAACATGTTTTTTTTCTAAATGTTGCAAACTGTCAAAATGCTGTAACAGGATAGTTGTTTGTTTGGGGGGGGGGGGGGTTGTTGTTATTGTTGTGTTTTTTTGGGGGGAGGTTGATGTTTTTTAACGTCATGCATGTAAAAGATCAACAGCTTGCCCGCCATACTTACTTACCCAGGCTTTGCGCTCTAAAGACTAGAGCGCAGCTCCATAGCCTTCCGAGACTGATGGGTGCCTACTACTATGTACAAGATCGCAATCTATGCTTGCTAAAGATTTTGTACTTGATGCCAGTATCCAATGAACTGCAAAAGGACAAAAACCTTATGCAGTATACTCCCGAGGCGTCACGAGCGCATTGGGTTATACATTGTAACGTGGAGACCGTTTGAAATAGTTTTGATCTCAATCTCTGGCCCTGTAGCAGGGGAGGGAGGGGGTGTAGGTGAAGGAGACAGATGCAGTGTAACGTGTACGGATTTTTCCAAGCACCTTGATAATTTCTTAGAAAGTTGGGGGGGTTGTGTGTGTGTGTGGGGGGGGGGGGGGGAGGGTTGGGGGGGGGTTGTTGTTTGTTTGTATTTTTTGGTGTTTTTTTTTTTTACTACATAAAACTGTATAGTTCTTCTATAAGAAAAAAAACCGACACTCTTTACAATAAGGCAGATATCAATACAAATCTTTTAGACGACATCGATCTCCCATACCCAAAGGTTATCCTACCCTTGTCCAGTATCAGTCAGTATCCATATAGTATAACAGACTACCCCAACCCAAACACCTACCTCCCTTTCCATCTTTCCCCTACCCACCCACCAACCAACCACTACCCTTAACTCTCCAACCCTCTCCCCCCCCCCCTCCCCTCCCCCAACACTGTAGTGGTTATCTCTGGCTGTCGGCCTGATGATGATGGCATACCTCACACACTTGGCGGAGAGGGGTGATAGATAAGCAGTCATTGCCGTCAGCAGCGCAA
>CM060320.1:16781251-16791251 GCA_030674155.1 Stramonita haemastoma
GCCATGCACCTCACGAACTTGGAAAAGAGGATGCTCCACTTTTTTTCACAAGACCCCCTCCTCCCCAAGCGTTGAAAAAGCAGGAAGCGAGGAGAAAAGACAAGATGACACAGACACAAAGCGCAGTCAGCCATAATGGTCCACGCATCGGAGACCTCAGAGCAGGAGCCCCCGCCACACACAGAAAACAAGCCATACACCACACAGAGAGAAAGCTATCATCAATACAAAAAACATTGAAGAAGGTTAGACTCTACAGAGGCTTTTTTTTTCTGGGTGAGGTCGGCTCGGTGTTTGGTTAGAAATTAGTGGTTCCCTGATAGATGGGAAAAGTGAGTAAAAATGTGTACAGAGTTGGGCAAAGAATTCACAGTACAAATTTTGAATTTTTGAAATGTCACACAGACGGTAGGAGCTTGGAATATACAGACAAAATTGTGAAACAAAATTGAAAAACAGATGACGATACTTACAAAACTGCATACACAAGGGACTGGATTTTAAAAAAAAAAGGCACATGAGTGCTTATTCCATAATCCTCGATATAAAAGAATAAACAAAAAAAAAGAAAGAAAGAAAAACGAAACATTTTTTCACCTTCACATACCCCGTAGTCTGTTACGCCGGTGGGACACCACTGAAGATTTTGCAAGACGGACAAAAACGAGTTGTTTTGAGGAAAAGTTTCTGACAAAAATCCTCTCCTAGTATCAAGACCTCCAGTTCACTAGCACAGAATATTTCAACACTGTATTTTTAATGCTTGTCAAGTACATTAGTGTGAATTTTATGGAACTAATTACCACCTTCATTTTTATGAACGAGAATAATGTGGGGTGGCATATAGAGAATATAATCATGATACACATAGACATCCCTTGAGAAACTAAAACACAAGCCTGCGTTTGCTTTGAGCAAAGTTTTTAAAACTAGTGGTCCTGAGAAACTTTGAAACGGGTGGAATTTTCCATATCCCATACCCGTAAACGTTAACTCAGAAACCCACTTCCAAAAAATGATGGATTAGAGATCTAGAGGTATCGCCCTGTCTGGAAAACCAAGAGGTCACGGGTTTGGCTGAGACAAGAAACCTATATCTATACATGTGTAAATTACATTTAACCCACGTATAATAACCAGCGGTGAACAAGATAGTTGTCCCTGGAAAAATTCTGTAGTAAAAAGCCACTCTGAAACAATATAAAAATATGCATGCAAACAGGAAAAATTAAGAAGAAAAAAAGTCGCCCTGCTTTTGTGGTGGTATATTTATGTTGGGGGGGACTAGCTAACATTCACGCAGATAAATTTGTCACGGCTGTAAAGTGTTACACAATGCTTTTAACCAACGGGTAACTCTGCATGAATGGCTAGCACCACGCATGCAGTCTTAGCAGCCTGACGTTGAGGCTTCTCATGGTGAATGCAGGATTGTCTAATGTGCATGCTTGATCTGCTGTATGCCTGTATACGCAAAGGAGGCATAGCACAGGAAGGCTTGCACATTACTTTATCTTGGAATTGTGTAACCCTTACCCTTAATCTATCAGTCGACCCAAGATTCGAACCTGCGACCCGGACGTGATGCTTTAGGACTTTTGTGTTATCAGAAGCCTGTCATATCTTATACGTTAATGTTTGCTTTTTTATCAGAAGCCTATCATTTCTTATTTGCTGATGTTTGCTTTATTTATCTGGTGATGTGTGCATTGCTGATGTAAAGATACTGTGTTACAGTGTTTTTTTCTGTAATGTTTTCCTGTTTGCTATTTCATGTATGGCTTGTATTTCACGTGAGTTTCTCTATTTGTGAGACAATAAAGTATCTAAATGGAGCTGTGGTGCTAGACGGGCCATCAACTTGTCAGCATGTGACCACCTAATAACATGCAGGTATGATGTCTAAATATACACACCACGATCACGAAACTCGCATTGATCTAACCATCGCTACTTCCGCTTAACACCACATAGAAGAATTTTTCAACACATTATTTATCACAACAAACAGCATAAAAAGCAGTCACAAGAAGGCACTTCACGGAAGCTGTCAAAAAGAAAGAAGAAGAAAAAAAAAAGGCAAAGGCAAATCATCTTCAAAGGAACATGTCAAGGTCTTTGAGTATTAATAGTACAAACATCTAAGTCGTGCAATTGTTGTTAGTGTTGTCCTTATTTCCTGAAAGATCTTGTGGAATATGGTTGTGATGTGATCTACAACATAAATCACTATCTTTCACCCCCTTCATTCACAAAATAGATCATGGGAGTGGTTTTAGTTGTTTTTTCCAAAGTCAAACGTCTGTCTGTCTGTCTGTCTGTCTGTCTGTCTGTCTGTCTGTCTGTCTGTCTGTCTGTCTGTCTGTCTGTCTGTCTGTCTGTCTGTCTGTCTCTCTCTCTCTCTCTCTCTCTCCTCTCTCTCTCTCTCTCTCTCTCTCTCTCTCTCTCTCTCTCTCTCTCTCTCTCTCTCTGTGTGTGTGTGTGTGTGTGTGTGTGTGTGTGTGTGTGTGTGTGTGTGTGTGTGTGTGTGTGTGTGTGTGTGTGTGTGTGTGTGTCTCTGTGTGTGTGAGTGTGTATGTATGTATGTATGTATGTATGTATGTATGTATGTATGTATGTATGTATGTATGTATGTATGTATATAGTATGTATGTATATAGTATGTATGTATGTATGTATGTATGTATGTATGTATGTATGTATGTATGTATGTATGTATGTATGTATGTATGTATGTATGTTTCCTGTAGAGGGAACCCTATGGGAGGGTGTCTTTGGGGATGAGAAGGCTTTTACTTTTGGTTGGGTGTTTGGGTTGGCTCCCCCCCCCCCCCCACACACACACCCTTTTTAATAGTAACCGATTGGTGCAGGTACCTCTGACATTAAAGACATATTTCTAACGAGATGGATTTGGCGATAGTTACAGGGATAAAGGAAAGTCAATGGGCGGGGGGGGGGGGGGAACTATGGGGGCAATGTAATGACTTTCTTTTCTTGTTACCATTTCCTTTGAAAGGGATTTTGGTGATATTGGGGGAGGGGAGGGTGTTTTTACGGTGCTAGGTTTTCCCTTTCCATTTATGATTTGAAATTCATTCTATCTTTCTGGGGTCTACATATCTGTCTGTATGTCTGTGTCTATCTCTGTCTTTGTCTTGGGTCTTCTCTCTGTCCCTTCTATCTATCTGTCTTGTTTGTGTCTGTGTGTCTGTGTTGTTGTCTGTGTGTGTCTTTGTTGTTGTCTTGTCGTCGTTGTCTCGCTGTCTGTCTCTTCGTCTGTCTTCTGTCTCTGTCTTCTGTCTCTCTCTCTCTCTCTCCTCTCTCTCTCTCTCCTCTCTCCTCTCTCTCTCTCTCTCTCTCTCTCTCTCCTCCATTTTCACACGATACAACAGAACTGCTAAAAGAAGAAAATGTCAAAAAAGACAAGCCTCGGAGGCGGATTTGGTTGGGTTTTTTCCTCAATTTCTTACTAGAGCCAGAATGACAATGATTCCTGTAAGCAGGTAAGCACTGCATTAGAAATAAAGTTTTCTTTTTTTTAATTTAATTTTACATTTATTTTTGTATTTTATTTCGTTTTTCTTTTTTTTTCTGGGGTAGGGAATGGGAAGATGGGAGTGATGGAGATAGGATGAAGGTATCAGGGATTTTTCGTTTTATTTTCAATGTTTAACACTGTCTTCATCCCCTCCTCCTCCCCCCCACCCACCCACCCCCGCCCCTCACACATCTCATTCCCCATCTCCAAAATCTCACACCGGCTTTTTTAACCTGTCTGTCCATTCTTCCTTCCATCTTCTTTTTTCTTTCTTCTTAATACTATGTCTTCCACTCTGTCTTTGAAGAGAAAGAATAAAGAAAGGGGGAGTGAGGTGGAGGAGGGGTGAGGGGGGGGGGTTGAAAGCCCTTGAGAACATTAAAGCATCAGATCTGCGACATAAATCACCTCCATCATTTCCATTCACATACAGAAGAGCGGAAGGAAGGACGGGGGATTTCTTTATCTTCTGAAGTCTGACTTTTTTCTTTGGTGTGTGTGTGTGTGTGTGTGTGTGTTTTGTGTGTGTGTGTTGTGTGGTGGTTGTGTGTGTTGTGTGTGTGGTGTGTGTGGTGTGTGTTGTGTGTGTGTGTGTGTGTGTGTGTGTGTGTGTGTGTGTGTGTGTGTGTGTGTGTGTGTGTGTGTGTGTGTGTGTGTGTGTGTGTGTGTGTGTGTGTGTGTGTGTGTGTGTGTGTGTGTGTGTGTTTTGGGGGGAAGGCTTTCCCTGTCTTGTGTGGGGCAGTTTTGATCTTTAGTCCCAGCTTTCATCTTTTCAACAACAACAAAAAAGAGGGAAAAAATGGTTATTCATGAATGATTCAGTTTGTTTTGGTTTTTTCTTTTTGTTTTTTGTTGTTTTGTTGTTGTTGTTGTTTTTTTTTGGTGTGTTTGGGGGGTTGTTTTGTTGTGAGTTTTCCTGCTGTTTTTGCTGTTGTTGTTTTTGTTGGGTTGGGTTTTCTTGTTTGTTTTAGTTTTCTTTGGGTGTTTTTGTTGTTGTTGTTGTTGTTTTGTTTTTGTTTTTTTGTTTTTTTTGGTGTTGTGTTGGTTGCTTGTGTTATTTTTGGGGGGCTGTTGGTAGGTTTCTTGGCTGGGTTTTTTTGTGGTGTGTGGTGGTTGTGGTGTGTTATGTGTGTTGTTGGTGTGTTGTTTTTTCCCGGCGGCGCGCGCGTACGCGTGGAGCGGAAAGGGAGATAACACAAGGTAACTTTCCGCCTCAGAAAAATGTCAAAACATTGTTATAAGGAAATAAGTTTAATTAATAAAAGAAACTTGTTGCAAACATACATTGCTACTTAGTTTCCCTTAAAAAAAACAAAACAACACAGAGCCTTCTTCCCGTAAATTCATCAGCGAGTTCAAACACATTTTAACAAGCATAGAAACGAATTACAGGTGAAATAAAACATCCCACTTCCTCACAAAGACTTCCTGAGGACGCGGTGGTCCTAGACACCAGGGTGTATGTAGGGTCCAACTAAGCTTGTATTCCCCCACTGGGCTACAAGCACCTTTTTCAATTAGCATATACAAACAGCACGAAGGGAGAGGGAAAAGCACAACAGCCGCAAGTAGGTGAGTAGGTCGCCTCCTGGCATTCTTCCCCCCCCCCCTCCCATCCCCCCACTCCTCACACACATGCATGTGAGCAAACAGCCCCAGTGAAAGCTGTGTTGATCTTCACGTCACATTGGAACTAATTCAAAGAAAGGTGTCAACCATTCCCACGGCTGCAGGCGAATGAAGAGTAAGGTTTAGCGTGAAGAAAACGTTTGGGGGTTTGGGAAGCGTTGGGAGATATGTAAAGTAAAAGTAAACAGGTACAGGTGTCCCATAACCTAGGTGGTCGTAGGAGAGCGAGGCATCAGAGACTCAGCTTCTCTAGGGGCCAACATATTGAGGGTGGCACCCATCTCCTCTTCCTCGCTGCTTTACCTTCCCTGACTGAAGAGGGCAGGTACCCATTTACAGCTTGGGGGGACTGTACTGAAGCCAAGGTGCCAAACAGCCACCCATCAACTGGTAACCATGCTCGATGCTGCTTAACTTGACTTGGGAAAGCGAGTGCTCTGACCACTTAGCTATCCCGAAAATGTTTTGGATGAAAAATAACGGAAAATATATTGGATCGAAACTATGGGAAAAAAGAAAATGCATGTAGGTAGGAAACGATGGAAAACCTTTGTGGATGGGAAATAATGAATACTATCTGGAATGAGAAATAACGGGAAATAGTATGGATGAGAAAAATGAATTCTATTCGTAGATGAGAATCAATGGAAGATATAGATAAGAAACAACAGAAAATCCCTTGTGGACTGGGAAAAAATGAGACAGATTTGTTGACAGGATACAACAGAAAATATCTCTGCCTGGGAAAAAAAGATGTAACTATGGATAGATTGAAAACAACGGATATATTTGTGGATGGAAAAACAACAGAAAAATTCGGGATGGGAAGCAATGTGCAAATGCTTGTTATAGATTGTAGGGGTGGGGGTGGGGTTGTAAGTTCTTACTCATCTCTAACATAGCACTATATTGCAAATTTTTGTGAATAAACCCAAATTCAGTCACTTTATTCTTTGGTGTTAGTTGGGTATATGAACTAAAAAAAAAAAAATCTTAGCATCAAGAATTAAACACTAAGCCAACAACACCACAACACACACACACATCACACACACACACACAAATTCTTTTTTCTTTGCCTTGCTACACGTTCTTTGATCGTTTACAAGCTCCCAAAATATCATTGTTGTGGTTGTTTTTTTTAATTCTAGTTGTATTTGCATAAAAATTGCAACATTAGTGTCAAACTGAACGCGAACGGGTAGTTGCTTGTTACGCAATGATGTGACATGCTGTTTGACATTCTCCTTGCCTTCATTACACATAAGGAGGGTAAATAATGAGGTACATTATAAACATGGATTGGGGGGGGGGGTAGAAAAGTGAAATACCTTGTTTGTTTAGCATGCGATAGATGTCTCAATGTTGATACAGGCAGAAAATGATAAGAGGTGCAAATGTGACGCCATATAAAGACCCGCTCCAATGATTGAAGTTATCGCTATCAAAGTAAATTGCTAATGAAGCAAGTATCAACCAGGTTGTTAACCAGACAGTTAATTAAAACTAAACAACCAGCCCAGCAGAAAGCACGTGACAGGTTAGTTGACTGACAGACACATCAAGTTATAGAAAATATTGCTGATATAGAAGAAAAAAAAAAAGATCGTTAAATTTCTGTTCACAGGGCTTTGGTCACCTCTCAGATGTGCTTTTCTGTGATACAAGATTATGCAAAACTGAAACAGAAACAAAAGCCTACCAAAACCTCTTTCTTATAATTATTACAGTGGAAGAGGGGGGGGGGGGGCTTACTGTGTTGGTTTGTTTGTTTTCTTTGGGTTGGGTTTTTCTGCAAACTGTCGTAGTTTGGGTTTTTTCATGTCGTCGTTTGTAAGATGTTTGTCTCCCCAACGTATGTATAAAGAAAATCAAATCCAGGATGAGTTAAGCACTGATTTCAGTCAGGTCAAGCAGGTCAAACTATTGTTCTTGCTCA
Organism: Stramonita haemastoma; assembly: GCA_030674155.1. NCBI lineage: Eukaryota > Metazoa > Mollusca > Gastropoda > Neogastropoda > Muricidae > Stramonita > Stramonita haemastoma. Next base: position 16,788,361 of record CM060320.1, read on the forward strand.
GTTTAATTAACAACATTAGTGTCGAAAACAACAACCGAACTTGAATGCTGTACATACAGGAATGTCCGGTAGGTGGGCCCAGCCCTACTTGTGCTCATGTGTGTGGGGTGTTTGTGTGTGTTGTGTGTGTGGTGTGTGTGTGTGTGGTGTGGTGTGGTGTGTGTGTGTGTGTGTGTGTGTGGTGTGTGTGTGTGTGTGTGTGTGTGTTGTGTGTGTGTGTGTGTGTGTGTGTGTGTGTGTGTGTGTGTGTGTGTGTGTGTGTGTGTGTGTGTGTGTGTGTGTGTGTGTGTGTGTGTGTGTGTGTGTGTGTGTGTTGTGTTTGTGTGTGTGTGTGTGTTTGTTGTATGTGTGTGTGTGTTTGTGTGTGTGTAATGTGTGTGTAGTGTGTTTATGTGTGTGTGGTATGTGTGTTTGTGTGTTGTGTGTAGTTGTGTGTGTGTTCGCGAGCGTGTGTTAGTGTGTGTGTTTGTGCGAGTGTGTTTAATGTGTCTGTGTGTGCGCGTGCGTGCGGCGCGCGTGTGAGGGGTGTGTTGTGCCCCGACGCGCGGCATGTACGTTTATCTGAACGTTGGTGAGAAAGAAACCGCAAAATTTCAGCTTCGCACTAAAGTAGGGCTGGATGAATGGAGCAGAGAGTAACAAGGCATGAATGAATGTTGAGGGTGCAGGGTGGGTGTGAGGGCTACATGGATAGACAGGGAGGGGCTTGTGCAGTCTGTGTTCTACGCTCCATGTTGTGCTTGTCTTTGTGTAATGTACTGTTTGTTTTTGTGTGTTTTTTTGCATCCTTTATTCTCCATTTTTTTATCTATAGGGGACCGGATAGCTCAGTGGTTAGAGCACTCACTTTCCCCCAAGCCAAGGTTAAGCAGCATCGAGCGTTGTTACCAAGTGGAGGGGTGACCGTTTCGCTCCTTGGCTTTAGTAGTCTCCCCGCATTCACCCAGTATTAAATGGGTATCTGCCCTCTTTAGGGTCTATCTATCTATCTATCTATCTATCTATCTATCTATCTATCTATCTATCTATCTATTTTCTATCTATCTATCTATCTATCTCTCTACTCTATCTATCCCTCAGTCTGGCGACCGTGGGGGCACCCCTGAAAACTTGACAACCAGTTCTCTTCATTCCTCTCTTTCTGTTCTGCCTTTCTCAGGGTTTTGTTGAGTTCTAGGTAGGCCTGTCCATTCGCTGATGTTGTCCTCCCATCTCTTGAGGTTCAGGGAAGGTAAAGCAGCGAGTGAGAGGAGATGGGCTCCGCCCTCAAATGCTGGCCCCTAGAGAAGCAGAAGTCTCGTTGCCCTCGCTCCCCTTACAAATGCATAGGTTATGGGACACCTTTACCCTTTTTTATCATCTGTACTGTCTACTGGCTCTTGTCTTTATGTGACTGTCTTTCTGTCTCAATTTTCTCTATGTTTGTGTGTCTTTGCTCCCCTTCTTTCTGTCTTCCCGTCTTCTGTCTGCCTTGCTTTGTCTCTGTCTTGTCTCTACCTGTCTGTTTCTCTATCTCTGTGTCTGTCTCTTTCTGTCTTCTGTCTGTTTCCCCCCCCCTCCCTCTCTCTCTCTCTCTCTCTCTCTCTCTCTCTCTCCTCTCTCTCTCTCTCTCTCTCTCTCTCTTCTCTCTCTCTGATATACCAAGTGGTCAGACATCTGCTGCTCATCTTCGACCTCCATCTCTGTCGAGAATTTTCTCTCCTGGATCTCTACTCATCTGACTCCACTCTCCCCACAACATCCTCGACTGAGACATACACCAGCCCCCGCTGCGACACAGCACCAGATACACAACATACGCGCACACACGTAACATCCACACGCACATGTTTTCAAAAGCATTGTCCTGGAAAAATGCATTCTGAAACGGCAAAAAGACTTAAAACAATTGCAGCAAGGTTTATTCCACATTATCCTCGAATTAATTGAAGATGAATATTATAAAAAAAAAAAAATACCTTGAATACCTATCCACAGAATGTCAAACAGGTTGAGGCCTATACTATGCACAGGCATGATGTGCGTTTCACCTTGGTGAGAAAGAAACCGCAAAGATTTCACCTGTACCAAAGTAAGGTGGAATGAACGGACCCGAGAATACTTCATTAACAAAGCATGAATGGATTGATGGGTGTTGGGGGTGTGCTGCACTGAAGGGGGTTACATGCAGTGATGGATAGGGTGTCTGTATAGTTCCTATCTTACCCTGTTTACATGGGTGGGTTTTACTGTTTAGCCATCCCTTTGTTTGCATTTTTGTGGCTGTGTCTATGAGTCAGGCTTGGTCTTTTTTATTTCCGTCTTTGTCTATCTGTCTGTTTGTCTGTCTGTCTGTATCACATCTCTCTTCTCTCTGTCTCTTCTCTCTGCTCTTGTCTCTGTCTTCTCTTTTCTTGCTCTGTCTCTTTCTCTTTATGGATTTTTTTTGTTTGATTTTTTTTTTGTGTTTGTTGTTTTAAGGGTTTTTCTTTATTTTGATAGTCCCTATCAGGGCAAGGGTCCAATGAAATAAAAGTATGTGAAATGCTTATCTCTCACCCTTGAAAGTTAAAGATTATTCTCATTTACTCATCATTTCATTGATTCATTGATTCTCTCTCTCTCTCTCTCTCTCTCTCTCTCTCTCTCTCTCTCTCTCTCCTCCTCTCTCTCCTCTCTCTCTCTCTCTCTCCCACCACCATGCCATAGAGTATACAACTCAAAGGTAAAATCAGCCAGAATTAATTCTTTCGCACCCATGACAAGCAGGTCTGACCATTGTCCCTGTCTAAGTTAACTGCAGTTAGTGTCGAAAACAGCTACCTTGAGAGTCATCAAAATGTTAAGAGGTGGGCCCTATCTTAACACACACACACCGCAGCGCGCACGCACACACACGACACACACACACA
>CM060320.1:16793751-16801251 GCA_030674155.1 Stramonita haemastoma
ATTCGATATATCTGATTTCTTTCAGCTTAAACTTTTTCCAGAAATCATACCCCAAAAAAATCTTAGGATATCTACCGACGGAATAACATTTTTTGGGATGTAAATGATGTGATCAATTGTATGCAAAGCTCGACCCGAAAGACCTCGTCGACTAGGTTTCTTTAGTTAACTCCCCTGAAACGACAGTCCTTTATGAATTTTAGTAGTAACAAAGAAGGCAACAGTGTTCTTGACATGGGAGGCAATTCAAAGCATGGGGCGACAAACCGTTATGAAATTTAGTAGTTTTAAAGAAGACAACGGTGTTTTCTAAGGTCAGGGAGGGAATTCAAAGCGTCGCGCAATAGCGCACAGTGTACCGGTGGATATAGGAAAAATAGGAAAAACAAAATGATAAATTAAAGATCTTCAATTCAATAAAAAAGAGTTAACAGCACATGTTCTCGGCTTGGCATATTATTGACTATTGCTACCCACATCCCCACACAAATAAAAAGAGAATGAGAGAAGACCTTTGGAGTACAAATCTTGCACACCCTGCATGTAAATTTTCTGTGGAACAGCAGGTTATATAAACGAGTGCTAGATTCGCCGCAACCCTGGCGCGCACGTAAAAGTTTGTTCCGCTTTTTGGAAGGTAAAGCCATTGTGTATCGATGGGAACGGATGGGAAATTTACAAGACACACACGGGGACTGGGTGTAAAACAAAGCAGACGAGTGCTTATTCCATTTTCCTTAAAAATAAAGGAATAAAATAGATAAAGATTCTTCAGTCTGTTGTCAATATTCTCCGAGGAAAATGTGTGTGGTTTGTTTTTTCTTCTTTTTAAAAAAAATTATTGAAGGAATGAGAGAATGCGCACCTGCAATGAGCTGTTCGTTCACTTACCGCCTGGTAGTTTTTTTTATCTTATTAATTGACAGATTGTTGTTGTTGTAGTTGTAGTTGTGGTGGGGTTTTTGTTTGTTTGTTTTTATTGGGGGGGGGGTCCTTTTTGTTTTGTTGTTAGACCCTGACCAGGGCTACGGCCGGATGAAAAAAAGTATGCGAATGCTTATCTGTAACCCTTGAAAAAAAATAAATAAAAAAGATCTTTCTCTCTCCCCCTCCCTCTCTCCCTCTCTCTCTCTCTACCTCTCTATCTCTCTCTCTCTCTCACAAATATACCTCTCTCTCTCTCTCTCTCTCTCTCTCTCTCTCTCTCTCTCTCTCTCTCTCTCTCTCTCTTTCTCTCACGCATATACTCTGTCTCTGTCTCTCTGTCTCTCTCTGTCTCTCTCTCTCTCTCTCTCTCTCTCTCTCTCTCTCTCTCTCTCTCTCTCTCTCTCTCTCTCTCTCTCTCTCTCTCTCTCTCTCTCTCTTTTCTCTTCTCTTCTCTTCTCTTCTCTCTCTCTGTGCACAATATATAGATATAAGCCACTAGCTACCACGGGTTTATTGACATCTCTCTTCGGCACTACCTTGCTCTGTCTGCTTGCATTGCTCTCGTCTTTTACACAGGATAAACTATAGTGTGTATGTGAGAAACTCTGAGGCTAGCTGCTATTTCCTTTTGAGTTGAATCACCTCCCCCCCCCCTTCCCTTCCCACACACACACACACGCGCGCGCGCGCGCGCATACACACACACACACACACACACACCACAAAACCCACGCACGCACACACACAGCGCGCGCGCGCACACACACATGGACGCACCTCCTTTGCCCCTGTTCTTAAAGTCCCCCATCCATGTAAATATATAAAAGTGTGAATGAGAGAGAGAGGAGAGAAAGAGAGAGGGGGGGGCAGGGAAGGAGAGAGAGGAGGGGAGAGGGAGAGAGAGAGAGAGAGAGAGAGAGAGAGAGAGAGAGAGAGAGAGAGAGAGAGAGAGAGAGAGAGAGAGAGAGAGAGAGAGAGAGAGAGAGAACTGAACTGGAACACTGATATTGTTTAATATACATCGGCCTTAGGCCACAATACACTTTGAGTGGCAAAAATGGAAAGATGCAAAAAAATCAAATACAACTTCTCGTAAACTTTGGTATGACTACGTCATAATAGAGAGAGAGAGAGAGAGAGAGAGAGAGAGAGAGAGAGAGAGAGAGAGAGAGAGAGAGAGAGAGAGAGAGAGAGAGAGAGAGAGAGAGAGAGAGAGAGAGAGAGGTGAGTCAGACAAACAGAGACAGAGAAATGGAGGGAAGGAGAGAGAGGGAGAGAGAAAGAAAGAGAGAAAGGGAGGCAGACGGACATACATACAGACAGAGACAAAGATTGGGTACAGACAGATAGACAGACAGATATACAGACTAAGACAAAGACATCCAGAGACAGAGAGAGACAGAATCTTTTCTCTTTTTTTTCATTTAGCATTTTTAAGAATTCTAACAAAAAAGCAAATTGAATTTTCTTTTTTGTCTTTTTTTTTTTTATTAAGCCTAAACTTTCTCCTCTTGAACTAATATCGTCGGTTATCTATTCATCTCATTCGAAAAAACACTCTAGCTGAGTGGTCAAGACCATTTGACTTTTATTTCTGTGGGTCCATGAAGTCTAGTGTTCGAATCTCAGCAGCAGGGTCTGGTAAATTCATATCCCTCTTCCCCATTTCCACCTCCATCTTCACACTAACAGAAAAGAACACCCAGTACTTTTTTTATATCTATCATCCTCCAGATCAACAACTTTACATTCCCCCCCCCCCCCCCATCCCAACCCCTCTCTCCTCCCCCCACTCCACCCCCACCCCCCAGGCATCAATCACCCCCCTTGCGAGCTAGGCTACTCTGTGGTTTGGGGATCCTCATTGACAGTTTGAGTACATGGGGAGAAGTAGGTGAGTGAGACTATCTCTCATCAGAATCTATTGTCAGCGCTGTATGGTCCATCCAGGGTCGATTGTCCATCTTTCGTCCAATCCTCTTCCCGGGGTGTAATTGCTGTTTAACGTGGCCAATAAAGATTTACCTCCCTGCATGCCTTTGCCCTCTGTTTCTCACCAGCATGGGGTCAAACAGTCTTCTGCGTATGCGCGCGCACGCGCACATGTACACTCATGCGCCTGCGACCCTGTTTTTGACTTATGTTTCCTTTTTTTTGTTTTTTGTTGTTTGTTTGTTGATTTGTCTGATTGTTTTTTTCTCTGTCTGTCTGGATCTCTGTCTCTGTCTCTGTCTCTCCTCTCTCTCCTCTCTCTCTCTCTCTCTCTCTCTCTCCTCTCTCTCTCCTCTCTCTCTCTTTTATCGTGATATAGGCTCAATCCTAGGTAAAGGCAGGGACCGGATTTAACAAAAAAGCACATCAGATCCTAGAGATACAGACATTTGCTTCTCTCTCTCTCTCTCTCTCCTCTCTCTCTCTCTCTCTCTCTCTCTCTCTCTCTCTCTCTCTCTCTCTCACTCTCTCCTCTCTCTCTCTCTCTCTCTCTCTCACACACACACAACACACACACACACACACACACACCCCTCCATTCACCTCTGCCCCCCCCCCCCCCTTCCTCCCTTCCTTCCAACAATCACCCACCCCGCACTCTGGCGAACCCACCCAGTAAGGTGGCCTGGGGGCGTCAAAAGGTAGTAAAGGGGCTTAATGTGGGACAATAAAACGGACCATTAGCTCTCCCAACACTCGTCCCTGGACCGTTGTAGCACACTGCTGTACGGCTCTATAGGCTACTACTAACTACACTACACTACACTCGCTGCCCTTCCCCCCTATAGCAGCCTAGCCCAGCCCGTGTCCATTGAAATATCCCAACTACCGCTCATCCATCAATGGCCTTACATACTTTCTTGACAGTTTACAGCTTCTTCTTTTTTCTCTCTCTCGTGGGGGCTGAGGCTCTAACTCTCTGTCTCTCTGTCTCTGTCTCTCTCTCTGTTCTGTCTCTCTCTCTCTCTCTGTGTCTCTCTCTGTGTCTCTCTCCTGTCTCTCTCTCTCTGTCTCTGTCCCTCTCTGCTCTCTGTCTCTAACTCAATCTGTCTCTGGTTTCCTGAAAAGGGCGGGGACTGGATGTAAAAAAGCACATGAGTGCTTATCTATTATCCTCGAATAAAAGAATTTTTGCCTTGCCTTGCTTGCCTTGCCTTGCTTCTCCTCCTCTCTCTCTCTCTTCTCTAACACTCTGTAAAACACATGTCTTCATCTATTATCCTCGTACATCTTGCCTCTCCTTGCTCTCTCCTCTTCCTCTCTCTCCTTGCTTCCTTCCTCTCTCTCTCTCTCTCTCTCTCTCTCTCTCTCTCTCTCTCTCTCTCTCTCTCTCTCTCTAGAGATTTTTTTATCTTGATGTTATCCCTGAAAAGGGCGGAGACTGGATGTAAAAAAAGCACACGAGTGCTTATCCATTATCCTCGACTAAAAGAATTTGCTCCTTGCCTTGCCGCTTGCCTGCCTTGCCTTACCTTACCTTGCCTTGCCTTGCCTTGCCTTCTCTCTCTCTCTCTCTCTCATCTCTCTCTCTCTCTCTCTCTCTCTCTCTCTCTCTCTCCTCTCTCTCTCTCTCTCTCTCCTCTCTCTCTCTCTCTCCTCCAAGCCTCCCCTTTCTGCTTTCCTTCATTGTCTTCCAAGGTTGTGTTTGGATCCTAGGATCCCACCAAAGAAGAGAAAGGGATTATTAGTCAGAAGAAAATCGTGGGGACTTTTTGTTTTAATTCCTGCATTACAGCTCCGATATTTATTTTTTCTTTTATTCTTTTTTTATCGATGATAATGGAATAAGCACTCATGTGCTTTTTTTTCATCCAGTCCCCGTGTGATGCAGTTTTGAAAATATTGTCATCTGTTCCCACCAGCACACAATGGCCTACTCTTTCGAAAAGGGAACAGGATTTAACGTGTGCACAAGATGTTCTGCGTGCGTTCGCACACGGGGCATGGGTTTACAGTCTCATCCGAAAAAAGTTTGGGGAGAGTGGAGTCAGCACGCGTGTTAACTCCAGAGGAAAAATCCCCTCGAACGGGAATCGAACCCAGGTCGTCAAATTGCAAGCGCAATGTTCTGACCACTAGGCCATCCCCCCAATGCTGGGATTTAAATGCCTATGCGACCAGTTCTTTTGCTCACCATGGAGGCAGCCGCGTGGGATTGAAGTCGATGGTTTTTAACCCGCACAGCTATTGGTGGTCGTTGTGGATAGTTTCACAAGATATCACGGTCTGTTTTGTCATAAAGGGGGTTTGTTATAATGTGGGCAAGGCTCAAGGGAGATAAGAACTTGTCCCTGGGCTGCTAATGTATAAAAATGCAAAATGCAAATCGCGAGACAAACGATTTTTAAATCTGGGAAATTCTATTGTCTTTGTAAGCGTGGGAATCGGGTAAAACAATAGATTTTCCAGTTTTACAATGGCAGTCTCGACTGCGTTTTTATTGATGTAAAAATCTTTTTTTTGCATTATTAAAGGTCGTGGTTTTTTATGTGCGTTGATAGGCGATGGGTTTCTTTCTTTTTAATGGAATGTCCAAAGTTTTTTAAGCTTCTGATGAATGTCCTACCTCAGGAATATTTGTATCCAAGATCCATTAACTCAATTCGTAATTTGTTCTCTTGTGACAAAAGGTTTATAGTCAAGAGTAAAGTTGCATGACATTGTTGAAAAGGTTAACTGCATTTTTTGTTTCTGTGACATGCAGTGTTGTAAACGCTTTTTTGTTAGTGCAAATTATATACGTTACAGTTTACAGAGTGCTCTCTCCTCTCTCTCTCCTCTCTCTCTCTCTCTCTCCTCTCTCTCTCTCTCTCTCTCTCTCTTCTCTCTCGTCTCTCTCTCTCTCTCCTCTCTCTCTCTCTCCTCTCTCCTCTCTCATCTCTCTCTCTCTCTCCTCTCTCCCCACACACACACACACACACACACACACACACACACACACACACACACACACACACACACACACACACACACAGCACGTTCCATCCCATGATAGATAACCCTGTCACTTTCATAGAAAAATAATACAAAAATGCCTAGACCTCTGAAAAAAGGTTCTAAAGACACTTTAGACCACGAACACACATTCAACCGACACTGACAGGGCTACAGAGGTTATGGTTATGGTTATGGTTATGGTTATGGTTGAGGGAACTTCAATTCAGGCATTGATGTATTTTATAGTCTGCTGCTGTCAGTAATTCAGAAACGTTCTTTTTTGCTCTGCAAGAACTCCTCGAGAGCTTGTATACATCCATTACGACCGCCACTAAATCATCTATCAGTCGTAGTAGTGTAGTGTAGTGTAGTGTATGTATGTAGTGTAGTGTAGTGTAGTGTAGTGTAGTGGTGTGGTGTGGTGTGGTGTGGTGTGGTGTGGTGTGGTGTGTGTGTGTGTGTGGTGTGGTGTGGTGTGGTGTGGTGTTGTGGTGTGTGTGTGTGTGTGTGTGTGTGTGTGCGAGTGCGTGTGCGTGTGTGTGTGTGGTGTGTGTTGTGTGTGTGTTGTGTGTTATGTCTCTTATACGAAGAGAGTGTATTGCTCAGAATGGATAAAGAAAATCTACAAACATTTTAATGGAAACAGGTGTGACTGTGTTTGGGAAACAGACTTGTGTGAACAAAGACAGTTTATGTTGTAATGTCCTAAAACCTTTAAAAGATTATTTCAAAGTCATGGTCAGATGAGTTGCAAAAAAGGCTTCAATCAGTAAATATCCCCGAAGTCGGTATGTGGCTACCTGAAGAAGGTGCAAACCGTCGTATATAAACAAAATGTTACTATTGATAAACTCAATAATAAACAAAATGTTACTATTGATAAACTTCAAGAGCGCTAGCCGAGGGACGAAAAAAAAAAGCAACACAAAGTGACAGTAAGAGAGTTGTTTTTTAACGCTTAAGTTTTGTTGCTGTTTGTTGCATTCTTTAAAAACAACAACAACAAATTCTTAGCATTGATCAGTTTCACAGAATATTGGTTTCATATCAGTTTTTTTTCATAAGGCGAGTGATAAATTAAACAAACATCAAAGGATTTCATATGAATTTTTTAGTGACTGTTATGGTAAAAACAGTGATGAATCATGTATACACGAGAGCGAGAAAGTAAAATGACAGCTACTGGGTTTTTTTTTCCTTTATTATCAAATTTTTGTTGAAGAAGGCTATACAACAGAGATAATACATGTTGTAAATAACCGCAGTAAACTCTAACAAAAAACTGGTCTGCTTTTTTATTGTTCTTGTTGTTCTTGTTACTGTTCTTCTTCTTCTTCTATTATTTTCTTTTTCTTTTCTTCTTGTTGTTGTTTTTGTTCTCCTCTTCTTCCTCCTCTTTCTCTTCCTCCCCCCCTCTTCCTCCTCCTCCTTCTCCCCTCTTCTTCCCCCCTTCCTCTTCTTCTTCATATTTTTTCTTCCTCTTGTTATTCAAATCGGTTTGAGTCAGGTCAGCTTTTAGCCATGTCTTCTAAGTCAAGGTTGCTCTGTCACTCTATTTTGTTACACGGGCAACGGTGTGTTGAGCTTTTGTGCCGTTGGATGGTAAGGGGTATGTATGTGTCATTCCGGGTAATCAACCCTAGG
>CM060320.1:16818751-16826251 GCA_030674155.1 Stramonita haemastoma
ATAAAACAATTCCAAAACTAAATACAAAAGCTACGAAAAATTATAGTAATTTAGGCAATGTATGGTGGAATGTCGACTGTGAAAAAGCAGTAAATGAAAAAAAACGAATGTTCAAATTATACAATAAAGATAAATCGATTGAAAATCACAAGGCCATGAAAAATGCTAATATTATATGCAACCGAGTAATAGAACAAGCTAAGAAAACTTACTGGACAACATTTTGCAATTCTGAAGTCTCGAATCATAAGGATACCAAGAAGATGTGGAGACAACTAAACATAATGAAAAATGGCTTAAAATTTCCAGATTATCCAATTCAGTTAGAAAACAATTTACTTCCTTCTTTAAGGGAAAAAGCAGAAGCATTTGCTGATTTTTTTTCCAACACAAGTAGACTCGATGGCTTATCTCCAGCTCAAAGAATATACAGAGCTCAAAGAGAGAAATCAGGCGGTCTTGTCGACACTGTTTCTGATAATAGCCATTACATCAATGCTCCATTAACCGTACAAGAAATAAAAGATGCTGTCTCATCCTTACCAAACAAGAAAACATCAGTCGGAATCGATGCCATTTCAAATGAAATGATTAAACACTTGTCAGACAAGTGGATACACATTCTCTACAATATTTTTCAAAAATGTTGGGAGAGTGGTGTATTACCTCAAGTTTGGAAACAGTCAGTTATTGTCCCTGTGCATAAAGACGGTAAACCAAAAACAAATGTGAATAGTTATAGGCCCATAGCACTTACGTCTTGTGTCTGTAAACTGTTAGAAAAAATTGTTTTAAACAGACTTGTATATTACTGTGAAAAGAAGAAAATTATTCCCGTAAATCAAGCAGGATTCAGAAAGGTAGATCTTCTATTGATCATTTAGTAAAGCTGACAACCCAGGTCAAATATCAGTTTGCAAGGCGGAAATGTTTGTTAGCAACATTTTTTGACATAACTAAGGCTTATGACCAGGTATGGCATTCACGTTTACTATATAAACTCCAGAATATTGGTTTGTCAGGGCAGATGTATGGTTTCATTAAAAGTTTTTTAGAAAACAGAAAAATTCAGGCTAAAGTAGGAACTACATATTCATCTACAAGATCACTACAAATGGGTATTCCACAAGGTTCCGTTATTGCTCCCATGTTATTTAATATCTTAATGCATGACCTGCCAGACAATCTTTCAAAAAATGTAGAATTAGCTCAATATGCCGATGATATATGTGTATGGATGAAAGTTGCGATGAAAAAGAACACGCCTGCTAGGTCTCTGAATTACACTAAAAAATTGTATCAAAACGATTTAAATGCTATAGCTAAGTATATGACCGAAAATGGATTACAGCTTTCAAATGATAAGACTCACATGATGCTCTTTAATAATGGAGCAAATCCAAGGGAAATGCCAAGTTTTAAAATAAATGGTGGTACTTTACACTATAAAGAAGTAGTTAAATTCCTTGGAGTTTTTCTAACATCAAAATTAACATGGCATAAACATATTGAATATATTTTAACTAAAGCAAGGAAAAGCTTGAACATTTTGAAAATTGTCAGTAAACAGCCATGGGGGCAAGATATTTTTACCTTGTTGCATCTTTCAACATCTTTAATTCGTTCGAAATTAACTTTTGCCCAGGAAGTTTTTTTTAGTGCCCCAAAATATCTTTTGAAAAAACTCCAAAGCATAGACTGCAGGGCATATAAACTTGCTCTAGGCCTACCTATCCATGCTTCTTGTTTAAAAACATACAGTATGTCAGGGGTTTTACCATTGGAAGATTATAGGAGTGTTGCTTGTAGTAAATTTTTGTTGCGAAGTTTGTCTGTTCAAAATGATCTGAAATCCGTGATTAATCTTAAATCTGATAACGATTTTCCTAAGAGAGCAAGATGTATATCATCACATACCACCTTGAGAACATACACATCTAACGTTTTTACAAATTGTGGGTTAGATCCAACAGGAAATGTAGCACAACGGGATGCACTGTCCCCTATTCCCTTCTGGGAATTAAATAGAGCAATGTTTGATATCAATTACATTGATATAGCGAAAAAGGACAATATAAATTTAGTATCTTCTCATGCCAAGATTCATTTGGAAGACAACTATCCTAATCATTTAAAAGTGTTTACAGATGGCTCAGTATTAAACAATAACGCTGGTGCTGCTTATGTTATACCAGATCTAAAATCCGAAAACCAATTTCATCTTGGTAAAGGTATATCAATATTTACAGCGGAACTAGTCGCAATATTGATGGCTCTACATTTTTTCATCAGTTTTCCTAAAACCATTTTTCAAATTCTATTTTGTGTAGACTCTAAATCAGTAATTAATGCCATTAGTTCTTTGCAAACAAAAGTTAGATCTGAAGTTGTCATTGAAATTTGCCATTTGATTCATCTTTTATCTTTAAAGGGCTCAGAATTAACTTTCTGTTGGATTCCATCTCACAGTGGTTTTTACTACAATGAAAAAGTTGACATCCTAGCGAAAAAAGGAGCAAAGGGTTCATCAGAGGTGACACAATTAGTACTCCCATTTTCACTACAAGAGTGTTATCATATCATAATAAAATCACAACGAAATTTATTTCATTGTGAGGAAAGAAGGCTTGGCTGTCTAGATGCACACAAAGAACTACGGAAATTTGAGTCATTTGTTAAAATACGAGAACGTGATATATATTGTTCAAAGCAGATTGTTTCCTTAGCTTGTAGATGGAAATTGAATAGCTTCAAGACAAAATATGCTGGAAATGCATTTTGCATATGCGGTAATAATATAACGGTAGATCATATATTAACATGCTGCAGTTTAAAAGGGCACATTCCCGTTTTGATGGCATCTTCTCCATCAGCTATATTTAACATTCTGCCACTTATGTATGACTTTTTTAAATCGCTGGTGCATAGTCCAGTTGGTTTGTTATTGTGATTGCTTTGGACTTTAAAGACACTCTAAACCATTTTTTTTTTTCTTTCCTGCTTGTACTTTTGGGGGTCTCAATAGGTCTCCTGTTCTCAGGAATTTTTGTTATACCTATTGTTTATTTTGGTTGTTTCTTGGGGAAGGGAGAGGGGGGTGATAATGTTCATAACTGGCTTCTCGTTGCTATTGTTGGGAATTCTCTTTCTTGTTTTGGGGGTTGGTTGCTCTTTTGTTTATGTTTGATTTTTTTTTCTTCTTTTCTTGTGTTGTTGAGGGGGATAGCTTTTAATTTTTAAAAAATGATAATAATTATTTGTTGTTATTGTTGGTGGTGTTTCTTTCTTTTTTTTTTCTTTTTTTTTTTTTTTTGGGGGGGGGGGAGGAGGGGGGGGGGGAGCTAATACGACTTTTTTCTCAGGTGAAATTACCTCACATTTTTTCTTTGGAATTACTGTTTTTGTTAAGAATTGTTACAACTGCATTTTCCTTTTTGTTCATTGTAGTTTATTAGGTAAGTAATGTTAAGGTTTTTGTTATTATTATTTTTTTATCAATCCACGTGTAGGCCCTATTGATCCTCTGAAATTCCATCTTCCATACATTACCAACTACGCCCTCTTCCCTTGACATTCACACACCCTTCCCCTCTGTCTTTCTTTGTCTTTATCTCTCTCTCCCACATTTCCGTCTAATATCACAATTTGTGAAAAGACGTTAAAAGAAATTGAACACACACACACACACACACACACACACACACACACACACACACACACACACACACACGGAACACACACACACACACACACACACACACACACACACACACACACACACACACACACACACACACACACACACACACACACACACAGGAAGGGAGGGAAGGAGGGATGGAGGGAAAGAGAGGAGGGAGATAAGGGAAAGATAAAGAGATAAGGACTGAGCAGACAGAAAGACAGAAAGACAGAAAGACATAATGACGGCGGTTAAAAAAAGAAGTGGGGAGGGGATTAGAATCCCATGGAGTATGAAATCCCCCAACTGGAGATTATAGTTCTCATTTGCCACAGGTTGAGCTGAAACCGGAAATTCCTTGGATCATGGACTGTTTGCGCGCTTATTTATTTATTTGTTTTGTTATGTTTGTTTTGTGTGTTTGTTTGCGTGCTTCTTTGTTTGGTTATGTTTGCTTGTGTGTTTGTTTGCCCTGCTTGCTTACTTGCTTGTTTATTTGTGTGGGTGTGGGTGTGGTGTGTGGGTGGGTGTACTTTTGTGTTATTTCTTTGTTATTTTATTATCGTTTTCCTGTACTTTTTTGTTTGGTTGTGTGTTTGTCTCTGTTTGTTTTTGAGGAGGTTCGTTGCTCTCTCCCCTTCCGTGTGGTTAGTGTCTTGGGTTACGGACTGGAAGGTTGCGAGTTCAAATCCCATAAGAGTCATAGGGATTTTTGCGGACTCCGGCGTGTTCTTCTACCCAGAGTGAGTGTGCTGTGGGCTCAGTGAAAAAACTGGGACCACACAGTCGAGCTTCATCCACTTTACGGATGCGAATTTGAGAGTATTGTTCAAATTATCTGACCAACGCTGCAGGTATTTGTATCTCTCGGTCCTGGTAAACTCTAGGATATAATTATCATGATAGGAAGCATAGAGTACAGCCCTGTCACGTAGTCTCAAAGCAGATGCACTTTCATAGATACATGGTTACATCATCTTCATTGTCCCTGATCATCATCATACCAGTAAAAGAAAATCTCTGATTCTGTAGCTCACAGAATATGAGACAATACAACGAAAGAAAAAAAAGAGGGGGGGGGGGGTATTTATCTTTTTTATCATTATTATTCTCTTATATCGAGGATAATGGGATACGCACTCTTGTGCTTTTTTACATCCAGTCCCCGTGAGTGTGCAGTTTTCTAAAAGTCATCTGTTCCCACCGGCACACGATGGCCTACTCTTACGAAAAGTGGAACAGAATTTAACGTGTGCGCAAGATGTTCAACGTGCGTTCACACACGGGACCTCGGTTTGTCGTCTCATTCGAAAGACTTTGTGGGGAGAGTGGAGTCACCGCTGATGTTAACTCCAGGAGAAAAATCTCCTCGAACGGGAATCGAACTCGGGTCGTCAAATTGCGAGCGCAATGTTCTGACCACTAGGCTATCCGTCCCCATGATAGGAAGCATAGAGTATATCCTTGTCACGTAGTCTGAAAGCAGATGCACCTCCATAGTTACATTGTTACATCATCTTCATTGTCACTGATCATCGTCATACCAGTAAAAGAAAATTCCTCTGATTCTGTGGCTCACGGAATATGAGACAGTAAAAAGAAAAAAGGGGGTGGGGTGGGGGGTGTTGGTCAGAGAATGTGGACCCTCTAGCCCCAAGCTTTTCATGTAACAACTTAGCACCTAGCTGCTGAGGTCATGCCATCTTCAACATGATGGAAAACAAACACTGGCCATCCACTCCACGTGTATGCCACCCAGGGTTAGGAGCCATTCACACCTATACCATTCTCTCCAAGAGTTAACCCTCCTCCTCCTCTTCCTTCCTTCTTTTCCGCCTCCTCCTTTTCCTCCTCCTTCTCTTCCTTCATTTCTGTAGTGTTCCCCCTCTTCCCCCCCCCCCCCAAACACACACACACACACAGACACAGACATACACACACAGACACACACACACATAGACACACACACAGAGAGACACACAAACACACACTCAAACACACACACATATACACACCTTACCTTTCCATTTCGTTTGCGTTGACTTACACACACGCACAACCAGTGTGCACACGCACTAGATATAGAGTGCTTGCACACACACACACGCGCACGCGCGCGCGCGCACGCACACACACACGTACGCACGCACGCACGCACACACGCACGCACACACACACACACGCGCACGCACGCACGCACGCACAGAGAGAGAGAGGGGGGGGGGACAGACAGACAAACAGACAGACAGACCAAAAAACAAAAGATACAAACACTACTAAAGTGGTCCACAACGGTCAAGGACTTTTTAGCCAAACTTTTCTGATTTTTTTCTTATCCACCCACCCCCTCCCCTCTTTCCATTTTTTTTTCTTCTGGTCAAATCCGGGGGAATACCTTGTAAGGCGTGTGTCTCCTTATAATACGACAGTTGTTGGGTCAACAGAACTTATGCTTCAATGGTCACTGCGTCACAGTCTGGTTCCCCTTCACTGCTTATGAGCAAATACTTACGTGTATTGGTTGGTAGTAGTTGTAGTAGTAATAGTACTTGAAAGGCAAAAGAAAAAAATGGAAGAAGAAAAAAGGAATAAAATCATTTTATTACATATGTGGTGATGCCTTTCTGTATGTGTGTGTGTGTGTGTGTGTGTGTCTGTGTCTGTGTCTGTGTCTGTGTGTCTGTGTGTCTGTGTCTGTCTGTGTGTCTGTGTCTGTGTGTGTGTGTATGTGTCTGTGTGTGTGTGTGTGTGTGTGTGTGTGTGGTGTGTGTGTGTGTGTGTGTGTGTGTGTGTGTGTGCGCGTGCGTGCGTGCGTGTGTGTTGTTCTTCCAATTCACGTCTATTCACATTAAGTGATATTAGGCACGAAAAGGAAAACAATTCATAAAAAATGTTAAGGAACTTTCTACCTGATGTAACCATAATGTAATGAAATATATGAATTTACATTAAGAATAATTGTAAAACTAATGTAACAACAACAGATTAAAAGATATATATGATATATCCCATGTAAAAAAGAACACTGGACAAAATAATCACAATTTCGAATGAGTAGAATGCCTCTGCTTCAAATCAATAAATGACATATTTACTTGCACAACAGCAAGGGGAGGACAGGATAGCTCAGTTCACAGCACTCGCTTTCCCCAAGCCAAGCAGCGTTGAGTGTGGTTACCACTTGGATGGGTGACCGTTTGTGCGCCTTGGCTTCAGTACAGTTCCCCCCAGTTCACTCAGCTATAAATGGGTATCTGCCCTCTTTAGGTTCAAGGAAGGTAAAACAGCGAGGGAGAGGAGATGGTCGCCGCCCTCAGTATGCTGGTCCCTAGAGAAGCTGAGGTCTCTGATACCTCGCTCCCCTACAACTGCCTAGGTTATGGGACACCTTTACCTTTATAACAAGTTACCAACACACTCTTTTTCAACAGCAAAACAGTTTCACAGATAGTATAGCCATTCAAAACCTATACATAGTCATTTAAAACCTTAGGCAAAGACCCCTCACAAGCGAATGATAGATACTTTTTTTTAAACACTTGACATTCGAAAAGAATATAAAAATTTTTGAGACTGCCCCACCACACACACAATGCACATTTCTGGAAACTTTTCTATGGAAAGCATTTAACTTAAATCTATTAATAAAACTTTTGACTGGCTTTTGGCAGTGTTTATCGAACCCAAAACGAGAAAAGAGAAAGAACTTTGGGTCAAAAACAGAAGTGGTGCCATGGGAATACCCCGCATCTTCTTGTTTTTTCTCCCAAAATGTTTCCAGCAAGCACTTTCCATCAAGTTATGATTTTAATGAACTG
>CM060320.1:16831251-16851251 GCA_030674155.1 Stramonita haemastoma
TCTTTTATATCGAGGATAATGGGATAAGCACTCATGTGCTTTTTTTTCATCCAGTTCCCGTGTGTATGCAGTTGTGTAAATATTGTCATCTGTTCCCACCGGCACACAATGGCCTACTCTTACGAAAAGCGGAACAAGATTTAACGTGTGCGCAAGATGTTCTGCTGTGCGTACTCGCGTATGTGAACTGCAAATCTACTCGTAGTTCAGACAGAGAAGCACAGGAGGAAAATGTACACGGGCCTAATAACACAGACCTAAGGACAACAACAGAAAAACTACTATAATCACATAGCCAACCACACGACACCCATTAACCCGGTTTTCCTTCAACCTAATTTCAGGTCTTGTGCTTCCTTCCCCTTTCCTCCTCTTCCCTCCCCTTCTCTCCTCACCCGGCTCTGAGTTCCCCATCCTCCCATTCCCTTCCCACCCCAACCCCTTTTTTTAAAATTTTCTGTCTTCATCATTGACAAAAGTATGGGTACATGTTGGTCCTCAATGGTTCTCGCTCTCTGGTGCTTTTACGATTCACGTATTTGTTAACTAAGACCGAAAAGTACTCTCAGCCAAAGTAAAATGATGTAATAAGTAAAATAGTTTCGTGCTTTTCTTTTCTTTTTTTTTGTTTTGTTTGTATGGGGTTTTTTGTTTTTGTTTGTTTTGGGTTTTCTCTCTTTTTCCTCTTTTTTTTTTTTTTTTTTTTTTTTTTGGGGGGGGGTCTTTTCCTCCACGTACTATGCTAGGCAGACGCCGCTGTAGTCTAGTGGTTAGGGCGTTGGACTCGTAATCTAAAGGTTGCGGGTTCGATCCCAGCTTTCGGCTATGGCGTTGTGCCCTTGGAAAAGGCACTTAACGGCTATTTTCTCACTCCACCCAGGTGTAAAAGGGGTACCAACCTTGTGTTGGGGGTTAACCCTGCGATAGACTGGCGTCCTATCCAGGGGGGAGTCTATGACTCTCAGTCGCTTAACGCCACAGAAACCGGGATAAGCACCGGCCTGATGAGCCTTAGGCTCGGGACAGACTTTAACTAACTTTTTTAACTATGCTAGGTAGGAGTAGATGCCCACAAAGACTGGGAGGGCATTTGTGGACCACACTGCAACAACGAAACAAATGAAAGAGGCTTGAGACTCCTGGAGTTTGCCATTCACAACTATCTCCAGATAGTAAATACACTTGGCCCACAGAAAAAATCCAGAATATGGACATGGCATAGCCCAAATGGTGAACACCACAACCAAATAGATTACATCAGGGTGAAGAGACGATTTAGGTCTAGTGTAAACACTGCACGGACACGAAGCTTTCCTGGAGCAGACATAGGGAGTGACCATGATCTTGTAATGATGACATTCCAACTCCATCTAAAAAAAAAAAATCACAAGCAGAACAACATCAGGATCAAGGTTGACCTCGAGAAGCTGAAGGATCCAGAGGTAGCAGACATTTTTCAGGCAAGGATAGGTGGGAAGTTTGCAGCACTCACTCTGATAGACTCAGATGATACGAATAAATTATAGATACCTTGAGGGATGGTTTCAACACAGCAGTGACTGAAACAGCACGTGAACTTCTTGGCAAACATCGACCAGTCAAAAAACTCTTGGGTCACATCTAACATCCTACAACTATGTGAAAAACATAGAGAGTTGAAGAAAAAGAAAAATGAAACAGAAGAAAGAGCAGAACAATATAGGGCAATCAACAAAAGAATCAGGAAGTCCGTGACAGAAGCTAAGGAGAAATGGATTGGTGAACAGTGCCAGAACGTTGAAGAAAACATCAAGAAAAACAACAGCAAGAAAGCATATCAACTGGTGAAAGACCTGACTGGCACAAAACAGGGAAGAAGCTCGACAAACCAAGACAAAAATAGGAAGTGCCTTATTGATGACCAGGATATTCTGAACAGATGGACAGAATACTGCTCCGACCTGTATAACTGCGAAATCACAGAAGTCCTCAATGTCCCCTCAAGCACAGATACAGACAGCTACCCTATCCTCCGAGAAGTGGAAACAGCAGTCAGATCGCTGAGAAAGGGGAACACACAAGGGGCTGACAACATTCCAGCTGAGGTTGGTTCAAGATGGAGGGGAAGCCATGATCAACGCTCTATTAAAAATCTGCAACAAGATCTGGCAGACAGGCAAATGGCCAACACCATGGACACGGTCACTCATCATCACCCTCCCCAAGAAAGTAAATCTCTAGCAGTGCCAGAATTACCGCACAATCAGCCTCATATGCCACCCAAGCAAGGTCATGTTGAAGATTATATTGAACAGACTGAAGCCACAAGCAGAGACCATCATTGCTGAGGAACAAGCAGGTTTCAAAGCAGGGCGTAGCACAACTGAACAGATATTCAAACTCAGAATACTCTATGAACGGTACCTTCAACACCAACAAGACCTCTACCACGTATTTATTGATTTTAAGAAGGCACTCGACAGGGTGTGGTATGGCAGCGTTAAAGGGAAGGAATCGTGTTGATGCGATTGCCAGGTATCCATCACGAGTTATCTAACGCAATACTGTCGGGGATGTCCAGTTTTGCACGGTGCGTACATGTGTCTTATTTATTTAATTTATTCGTTTATTTCGAGGATAATGGCATAAGCACTCATGTGAGGTTTGTTGTTTTTTTTACATCCAGTCACGAGCGCGCGTGTGTGCGTATGTGCGTGCGTTGCGTGCGTGTGTTGTGTGTTATTTTTTTAAAAATTCTTTTATATCGAGGATAATGGGATAAGCACTCATGTTTTTTTTTTCATCCAGTCCCCATGTGTATGCAGTTGTGTAAATATTGTCATCTGTTCCCACCGGCACACAATGGCCTACTCTTACAAAAAGCGGAACAGGACTTAATGTGTGTGCAAAATGTTCTGCGTGCGTTCGCACACGGGCCTCTCATCCGAAAGACTTTTGGGAGAGTGGAGTCAGCACTGATGTCAACTCCAGGGGAAAATTCCCCTCCAATGGGAATCGAACTCAGTCGTCAAATTGCCAGCGCAATGTTCTGACCATGTGTGTGTGTGTTGTGTGTGGGGTGTGTTGTGTGTGTGTTGGAGTCAGTCAGTGAGTCAGTCAGTCAGTGAGTGAGACAGACAGAAAAGATAGACAGAGACATAGAGAGACAGACGACAGACAGAGAGGGGGGACACCACACACACACACACACACACACACACACACACACACACACAAATGGATAACACTATACTTTATTGCATGCATGATTACTATACCTTTTGTTGTGATATATCAATAACAACATGCTAAGAGAGTATAATGATATATATATATATATATATATATATATATATATATTATATTATATATATATATATATATAATGAAATATAGTTCAACTACAAACCTTAATTAGGTGAGACTTCCTTTAATATCCATGTCCAAAATAATAATCAATGGCAAATTAACAATCTTGAGTGAGATTGAATGGTAAAACACACAGATGAAACTCTTTATTACCTACATTAAAATTTGAAATATACTTTGTTACATGGTCTCCAATAAATTCATGATTACTTTTACACAACTACTTTACTAACTTAAGTCTTCTGAGTAAATGGCAGCATGAAACCCAAAAAATTTAAAAGCAACAACAGAAAAAGAGACTTAAATGAAAAAAAAAAGAAACAAAGATTAAAAAAAATAATAATAAACAAATAAAATAAAAGCAACACAAAATAATGAGAAAAAAAAGTGAAATGGCAGCCCACCTTTAATTTTTACCAAATTTCATCACATATTTCTTTTCCTAAATCTATAAATCATAATTGAATTTGTTTATATTTGCTTTTCCTACTGTTGTTACTGTATAATATTTCAAAAACAAAACCTACTGTATATCAAACATGCCACGCAAATTTGTTTAATAATGTACGCCATTCTTCATTAGTAAAAAACTTTGACAGAAATTCACTCCATTAAAAATCATGTTATCGTATACCTTTACCAACAGTTAAATAAATAAAATGGCAGATCTTTCTTTAGCTTACAATAATCTTACACAAAGTACAAGCAGATTAAAAACAGGTATCACATTCGAAGGATAGTCCTTTTTATTCAGTCATATCTAACAGACTGCAATGTTTAAAACCCAATACAACTTAGCATTGTCTTTAAGCCAAGACACAAAAAACACAATATGTGTGGTGTGTGTGGGGTGTGTGTGTGTGTGTGTGTGTGTGTGTGTGTGTGTGTGTGTGTGTGTGTGTGTTTGTTGTGTTGTTGTGTTGTTTTCTGTTGTCTGTCTGTCTGTCTGGTATGTTTGTGTGTCTGTGTGTTGGATGAGGAGGCGGAGGAGATTGTCTCATGAGGTTAAAGATTCAATTCACACATAATCATAGTAGAACATTTCTGCAAGTTTGAAACAAGTCCCACACTATACATGATTTCAATTTCTACACTTCTCTATAACACACGAAAATAAACAAACAAACAAACAAAAACTACTCTGATTCATTCTAATTCTGGTATAACCTTTTTTTTTTTATTTCAACACAAAAATGAAAACCACAGATTCCCCCCAAAAACCTCCATTCCCACTTTTCCACCTGAATTATTAAAGCCAAAACTAATCAAATCAAACAAAAACAACAAAAATACAAATTTAAGACGCAAAACCAAATTCTACGCAATGTAGCCCACACACCCAACTCACACACGTGATCAGCTTAAATAAAATAAAATGAATAATCCCCAACTTTATAACCTACTTAATAAGCACCTAAGAAATTTGGAATGACAACAATATGTAAATCATTCAAAACAAGAAAAACACACACACACAAATGTTGCTGAGATAGGACATTAATTAAAAACAACAACAAAACGCCTCAACATTAACACCAAGGTTAAAGCCAGGTCCATTATGGCAACATTAGCACATTATGGTAAAAGAGGGGGAAAAAAAGAAACCAAAAACAAACAAAACAAAAACTGCTTTAAGAACAGGCATAAATCATTTAGCACAGAAATATGTAAATCATTGCTGGTAGAAAGCTCATTCAAAACATCACACTATAGTAGAGAAAAGATATAAAGACATATAAAGGAACAGAAACAAACATCTTTAAAGCAAAGAAAAAAAAAGAAACAAACAAACAAAAAACAAAATAGAGAAGTTGAAAGAAAGAGAAAAACAAGAAAAAGATGAAGGAAAAAGAAGAAGAAAGAAAGAAAAAAAGGAAGAAAGAAAGAAGTCAAAAGAGAAAGAATCGAAGAAAGGAGAATTCACGTTTCATTTTTTTGCAAACAATTTGGTAAGCAAATAATTTAAACTTTCAGTTCAAGAAATCTACTTTAGCACCAACAAAAGGTAAGCAAGCAAACTAAACTCAACGAAGTTTAAAGAAGAAGAAAAAAAATAGGCCTCCAAATTTAATTTAGTTTCTAAGCTTTAAGCCAAAAAAAAAAGTAAGAAAAGGAAAACAAAAACTGTGGTGTATTAGCTAAATATTTTTCTTAACCTAACCAAAAATGACAAAACAGACAACTTACATTGGTGCAACAGTGACAGATGTCTAAAGATCTTTTTTCTAAAATTAACTTTTCCTTTTCCAGTTTATGACTTAAGATTGATCTTTCAATTATTCAGGTTTCAAAATGTTAGTGTTTAGCTGATTAATATATCATCCTGATTATGTACTTCTTCAGTATGTGTCAGCTTAAAAAAAACAAAAACAAAAAGCCAGAATCATCCATGGACAAGTATACAACGCAAATTTCTCAACCATTTTCATACCTCATCATAGTTTGTACATACTCATTAATTAAACAATGATGAAGATTCTTCAAGAACAGAATGAAACAGACTGGTTACCAATAAGCTTTACACCTACTGAAAAGTCTCTGTATTCTTTGAGACTGCAAACCCTTTTTTTTTGTTTTTGGATTCCTCGGCTAGAACTTTGAGATTCACCAAAGGTAAGATTTTTTGCACATGTGACCACTTTTGCCCACCATTAAGATAGCTGCATTACAACTTCATAGATGATGTCTAAATATGGTGCCAGTATGTATGCTGGGTTTTTGCTTTTTGTCATTGATTTGCTCTTGTTTTGGTTGGGGGGTTTTGTTTGTTTGTGTGGGGGTGGAGGGGGGGGCAGCCATTCTTACCGACACAAATGGCTGCTCTTCCAAAAAGCAGAACAGGTTTTGACATGTGCACAGAATATTCTGTATGCATTCACACGTGGGATCTGTGTTATGGTTTTCCTTCTATTTCTTTCCTTTCTTTTTTCGTTTCAAAGAAACAGGACTTGTATTGGTAAAAGAGCCAGCAAATCTAGTTCTACATCAATTCAAATATGAATCACCATACCTGGTCTTTCTGGAATACACTGATGAAAATAACACAAAGAGATTTTTTCCTAAAGCACAGAGCCATACAGACTCACATTAAAACACAACACAGACCACTCTCTCTCTTTCTCTCTGTCTCTCTCTCTGCTCTCTCTATATATATATATCACACACACACCACACACACACACACACACACACACACACACACAACACAACACACAAACACACACACACACACACCCGTAATAAACTATTGTGCACATCTTTGGTTTCAAAAATAATCTACGGTTTGGTGCTTATAATCATGATTTAGGAGATAAAAACAAAACAACAACAAAGCTATGAGTTAAAAATTTAAACAAACTTATAAAAAATGATTTTTTTATATATAAAAGATGCTGCACATCCAGCAAGCATGTATAAATCATTTAACCTAACAATAAAAGAGTGTTTAAAATATGACCAAAACAAAATAAAAAACGAAATACGCGCACAAACCAACACATCAGCTAAAATATCCCACAACAACAACAAACTGATAGGAGTTTCTTATTTTCTTCCATGAAATATTATTCATGATGTACCCATACATTCTGAGTATTTTAGAACTATATAAAACCATCATAAAATTACAATTTTATGAGAGGAAACAAATCAAATGGAAAAACACCAGACAAGGAGAAAGACAGAGAAATAACCCCCTCCCCCCAAAAAAAAAAGCAAAAAAAAAAAAAAAAAGGGAAAATTTTCATTTAATATAAATCTGAATTTTAAAAAAAAATTAAATAGGAAACACATGAGAAAAAAGAAAAAGAAAAAAAATGTAGGAACGGAGGAGACAAAATAACAGAAAGAGAAAAAAAAAAATCAAACAAAATAGAGAAGAATAAGGAACAAACAATTTCAGATATAAAATGATTAAAGTTTTAAAAATAGATTAAAAAAAAGAAAGAAAAGAAATGACTAGTAATACAAAAAACACACACACACACACACACACACACACACACACACACACACACACACACACACACACAAAACCACAAAACAACAAGAAAAAAGAAAAAAAGAAATGCAGTAAGCACAAACCATGAACACTGAGTGAAAATGCCCCCAAATGACTTCAAACCATGATTCAAGGTAACCAACGAAAGAATCCCCTAGAAGAACAAAGCACCGAAACTGCTCGCCCACTAAACAGGTCTGTCTACCTACCATCTACCATCATAATCATCAACGAATTGAACACAGCATCACCAGTGTACTGTAGGTACTTTGCGTAGCCAATGAATAAAAATCTGTACCCAGTAAGAAGACTCAACAATGTGGAAGAAATCGTATAATATAGTCAATTACACATCTATTCATAACATGAGTAGATCCATGTTTGTTTGCACGCGAACAGTCAAATCAGTTGCAAACGGGCACACACATACACACACACATAGGTTCACAATGTGTGTGTGCGTGGTACACACACACACACACACACAAACACATGCGCGCACATATGCATGCACACACACAACATACACACTACACACACACACACACACACACACTTACATCACACATCTCACACACATCTTGACTAGCTTCATGGCATTTTAAAAAAAAAACACTTTAAAACTGG
This sequence comes from Stramonita haemastoma, assembly GCA_030674155.1. Taxonomy (NCBI): domain Eukaryota; kingdom Metazoa; phylum Mollusca; class Gastropoda; order Neogastropoda; family Muricidae; genus Stramonita; species Stramonita haemastoma. The sequence continues at coordinate 16,839,227 of CM060320.1, forward strand.
ATCTTTTTCTTTTGTGTGCGTAGTAATTTTTAAAAAGTTCATCAATATGCGTACACAATAACAAAACCTAGTCAAGACAATAAATCATGTACATCTCAATTTTTTTAAAACAGTCAAAACACAACACACAAACACATTTAGGAAATGACTACAAGAAAGGAAAGCATACCTCACATAAGACGGGGTGGAAAAAAGACAATTCTGTGCATTACTAAAGCTAGAGAGGGTACTGACACGTATATATACATACTCTTGAGGGGAAAGGCAGTCATATCACATCAAAGCATATTCTTAAAGGGAACAGCAAGCGAATATATGAACGTGCTTCGATATTTGAGAATTCTCCTACTCAAAGCCGTCTTGTTATTTGTTTGCTTTTCCAGCCACTATGGTGAGGGCCTGAAACTATTAAAAAAAATAAAAATAAAAAAAAAGGCCAATTGGTTTGTACATGTATGCACTACTGGTTTCTTCTTTTCTACTTTGACTGATAAACAAACCTGACATAACCAATTCAATCTGAAGGCACACTTGATATATCGCCTCCAACCACATATAATGAATCACATTGTAACCAAGGTTAGTTTTTGATTGTTAACACATTTTTTATCTGCAATTAAAAAAAAATTTAACATAATCAATAAATGAAAAAAAAATCAGACTGAAAATATGAAAATTCTATCAAAATGCTTAGACTCCAGTGATTGAATGAAAACTTGACACATTTTGCATCATGATAGGTGGAGAGGCTGATGGGTTGGGGGCTGTTTTTAAATGCTTTTTTCTTTTAAAGCAGAAGGACACAAAATGACACCTTGATACTTCAGTACAAAATAAAAGAAAGCTTAAAGTGTCATAACCAATCAAAATCTCATAACTGACAGCATGAGCCCCACCTGCTCATTAAACTCACTCCTAGCGGAAAAGTGGGTCAGGTGCAATCCAACTCATTCCTTGGTCGAGGTTTTTTGTTTTTTTTTAATTAATTCTATTCTTTTGTATCGAGGATAATCGGATAAGCACTCTTGTGCTTTTTTTACATCCAATCCCCGTGTGTATGCAGTTTTGTAAATGTCATCTGTTCCCACCAGCACACGATGGCCTACTCTTACAAAAAGCGGAACAGGATTTAACATGTACGCAAGATGTTCTGCATGTGCGTTCACACACGGGCATCAGTTTATAGTCTCATCCAAAGGATCATGTCATGTAAGTATACATGTACTCATATATGCAATTTATGTATGTGTGCGCCGTATGCACCCTAAAATTATTCATTTTTCATGAAAATGGCTGCTACATTCCTGCCAATTTCCTCTCACTAATCTATTTAACTACTTCAGTTTCCAAATATTTCCTAATCTTCTTACACACAGAGCCGCCGCTGTAGTCTAGTGGTTAGGGCGTTGGACTCGTAATCTAAAGGTTGCGGGTTCGATCCCAGCTTTCGGCTATGGCGTTGTGCCCTTGGAAAAGGCACTTTACGGCTATTTTCTCACCCCACCCAGGTGTAAAAGGGGTACCAACCTTGTGTTGGGGGTTAACCCTGCGATAGACTGGCGTCCTATCCAGGGGGGAGTCTATGACTCTCAGTCGCTTAACGCCACAGAAACCGGGATAAGCACCGGCCTGATGAGCCCTAGGCTCGGGACAGACTTTAACTTTACACACAGAGAATGTCGATTTTTCTTTCTTTTTTTTTTTTCTTTTTTTTTTTAAAGATGGCACAAAACCCTCTGATAGTAAAGTAAGCATGAACCTGAAAAGAATAGGGCAAACACACACACCAGAAAGTCTACAATGTAAGCACTGCACACTCTGAGTATTGGAAACACACAAAACAGTTATGGTTGTTTAAAACAAAAACGGAGCTTTTCTCAATATGAGAACAAATGAAAAAGTTGATGTTCTTGCATTAGTTACTTTAGTACAGAATCACTTCCATTATCATGTTAAAACTTCACAACAAGCACATTATACGAGGTATTATTTTATAAAACTGAAAGTGCACACACATGACAGATGTGTGTACAGTTGAGTGCGTACAAATGCAAGCGCGCACACACACACACACACACACACACACACACACACACACACACACACACATATGTGCACACACACACACACACACACACATGTGCACACATACACACACACACACACACACACACACACACACACACACACACACAAGACAGATGTGAGCACAGTTGAGTGTGCGTGCACACATACACACACACACATATGTGCAAACACACACACACACACACACACACACACACACACACACACACACACACACCAACACACACAAAACTCAGAAAAAAGGGGGAAAAAAAACAACAACAGCTAAAACACCTGTGTGTTGTTAGTCAGTGTCACTCCACCCCACTCCACCTTACTCCACCCACCACGATGTCAATGCAGACAACTAGCAGACTACCAGTTCTCACTGCAAAAACCACACCACGTCCCCACCATTGGAAACAGAATCATGGACACAACGACATTCAAATTCCATGAATAAAACACCAAAGCAGTAAAAGATAAGATGCACAACTGGCTAGCGTAAAAAACTGAAAGCTCAGGCTCAAATCACTACAACCAATGCACAATCTAAAAAGGCTGTCAGGTAAAAAACATCGACGATCGAATACAAAATCAGAAATTTTATGGTGAGAAAATCATATCACATAATTGTTTTAATTGGCAACTCAGGGGCCTCTCCACACATGGGGTTGGAAAAGGTCAAAATAGATGTTTAAAAAACTCCACTGGATTGAGTTGGATAAGGATTGGATCGTTGAAATATATACTGTGATTTACTCCAAACAGCAGGCTTGTATCCTCCATCTAGTTTCAATCTTTACAACCCCTGCATGTATGCATGTGCGTTTTCTGTGCATACGAATGAAGTCTTGAGAACTGGAAATCACTCTCTGCTTACATATATATGGCTCAAGAGTGTAAAACAGTAGTTCATCTGTTTCGCAGACAAGTTCAAACACACAGATTTGATCAGTCCTCCCCAACTGAACATTCATACAGGCCTGTGTGTCAGTGACTATATGTATATATAAGTTTTGCTGGCAAGCAAGGATTCATAGCACAAATGGTCGACATACATTAGTGTGTCCAAGTTGTATGAATAGCATACTCACAACAAATATTACCTGGCCTTCAAGCTCACACAACAAATTGTGTAAATCTGTCTTCTACTTACTACTTCTGTCATTTCCAAAGAAACAGCATACTTCAGTAAATTAAAAAAAAAACCATAACTGAAGGACTGTATGTTGTGTGTTACAAGCTGCTATTGTCTAAGCTGTTTCAGCTTCCTCTGAATACATAATTCATGTAACCAGTAAGTGAATTCTTTCCTGGGCATTCATGAAGTAATTACTGTTTGCAACGACAGTAGTCTATTTTGGGGTCATGATTGTTGACCTTCCTTTTGAGTGCCATGACTAATTCTGCACATTTATGTTAACAACAACAACAACAACAACAAGTACACTTCAATCCCAATATTTTTTGCCATCAAAATGTTTCGTGGTAATATCTGATTCAGAATCACCCATTAAGAAGTTCATCAAAGTAAGTCTGAAGTTTTCAAACAACTGATAACTACTTCTGCCATCTTAGATTGATAGTTGTCTAAAGCAGTGAACTTCCAAACAAAATAATAGTTTGGAATTTAAAAAAAAAAAATTTAAAAAACAGAGAACTGTTTGCCTTTACACCTTCCCCAAAGTTGCTTCATTGTAATTTTGAAACACACTGCGCACTTGAACAAAACTTGCATTCATTGGTCCATGAAGTCTATCATTAATATATAAGTCACAATTTATTTTAATCTTTTTTGTATTATAGCACTTTATCACATTATAAATGTCAATAATAAAAATACTATTCATCGTCTATTATTTATAATATATAGTGCAACAGTGACCGGTTCCTTTTAGTCCTTTACATGGTTTCTAGCCTGAAAGCAGCTCAAATCTTCTGAAATTACGGTCATACAGCATATACGACAAAGCAACTATTGACCTAAAAAAGAAATAAAATTACAAGCCTAAAAGGGCACCACAATTGAGACAAACTTGCCATCCTAGACAGTTTTTTGCTTTGAGCAGGAGCAGGTAAAATGAAAGAAAAAAAAAATCACTGCGAAAACTTTTGATGACCAAGGGGGGAGGGGGGGGGGGGGGGGGTCTTTGTTTTTTAATGAATTACTGTCTATTTATAGGTTCAAGAGCCATTCTAGTGTCTTACCAAAACCAGATTTTTCTTTTTTATTCCTGGACTACAGCTCCAAGGTTCACCAATGGTGTGTTTTTTGCGTAAAATGCCACTGTTTTTACCAACCATAAAGATAGCCACATTTTAAATTCAGAGATAAAAACGGGATTTGATACTTGCCCAGCTCTGTGATAATGTGACTTTCCACATCAACAACAACAAATTCAACCACTCCCCCCCCCCTTCCCACTCCTCCTGTCCCATTCCCACATTTCTTAAAAAAAATTTAAAAAAAATCCATACACAACCTTTCCCAAAAACTGGCTTAAAACAACTGACATCATACACATGAGCTCAGTGGTGATGCCAGGGGCCCATCACTATAAATAGCATACCCCTTTTTTTTTAATTCTGTGCTAGGAATTCCCTTCTCTGTCCCTTTTTTTGTTTCTGCCTTGTTCCTTTTCTTCCTGTCACCTCCTTCTTGCCTATTTTCCTGCTTTTTGGGCGATTCTCCTGCCTTTTTTTTTCTAGAAAAATTTTAAAAGATAACAATTTTTTCTCTCCCACGCCATAAGTTGGATGTGCTGGGTCTGACTTGTCAAGCACTTAGTGTCAGGGTAACACATTTTCACTCACATGCTGACGTACAACAATAGTTGCTGTCTGGCAATTCAATCGAAGGAGAAAAAGACATACGAGCATCACTCCAGATGCAGGCACAGAGAGCGTCATCAGCATCAAACAAGCAGAACTTGCCCTACATTTCAGATTGGAGTAAGTCACATTTCTTTCTACATCAAGAAAGGCAATGAAATGACACCAACATATTAATATACCAAATGTGTTGCACTTTTCCATTCTTTTGTGCATGCACATAAAAGAACCCACGGCAACAACAGAGTTGTCCCTGGCAAAATTCTTAGTACCCCAGGAAACAGCGGGTACAAATACCACCACGTATGGGAAACAACACCATACAATATGTATACAAACAAGGGAGATTAAAAAACACACAACAAACAAAGGGGTGGCGACGCTCTTAGGAAGGAGCAGCCAAAATTTCATACACACCAATCTGACAGGACTGAAAGTGGTATACAATATAATAAATACAATACAGTATAACACAAAACAATACAATGCAATACAACACAAAACAATACAACACAATACAAAAATGGGGTGCTTATGAACACATTGTACTGCCTAACTAACTGTATAAACAGACGCACAATCATTAATAACAGTCTTACTGGTGCAGTAAAATGAGTACGTCACTACAAATTGTTAAGATTTTCTGATGATAAAAGCTTAAAGTGCACAACTGTCGTAACTTATGTACAGGACTTTTGCACCTTAATTAGAACCATCAATGCTTGAAGACACTCAGACTGGGAAACTAAATTCAGGTTTTAGCAAAGAATATCAAATTATTACATGAAACTGCAGGAATAGCAATGGTAACATGAGCACACACACACACACACATTGTGTCAGGTTACAAACGAAAATGGTTAATCTTTGTAAACACAAACACACACACACACACACACGACAGTGCATACATGTGCCAGCATGCACACACACACACACACACACACACACACACACACACACACACACATTCCAAGCTTAAAAATTGTGTTTGCCACTTTCCAAAACTGATGAGAGCAAAACTCCATCGCTTCCAATTGTTTTGGGGGGGGGGGGGGGGGGGGGTTTAATGCTGCAATGCCACAGACCATATCAAGACAATAAAACCAGGTAATTTGTGCCCTTACACATGAAGGGAAGGAACTGATTCACACAGAAGCTGCAAGAAGAATGACATACTGATTTATCAGCACTGCGAAGAACATAGCTAAAAGATTTCAATCAGCCTAGAAGGAAGAAAGCTACAAAAGCTAAATAACCCCAGATTTCAATTCAGCACTAGAGAGAAGAAGAAAGCTACACAAAGCTAAATAACCCCAGATTTCAATCAGCCTAGAGAGAAGAAGAAAGCTACACAAAGCTAAATAACCCCAGATTTCAATTCAGCACTAGAGAGAAGAAGAAAGCTACACAAAGCTAAATAACCCCAGATTTCAATTCAGCACTAGAGAGAAGAAGAAAGCTACACAAAGCTAAATAACCCCAGATTTCAATTCAGCCTAGAGAGAAGAAGAAAGCTACACAAAGCTAAATAACCCAGATTCAATTCAGCACTAGAGAGAAGAAGAAAGTACACAAAGTAATAACCCAGATTCAATCAGCACTAGAGAGAAGAAGAAAGCTACACAAAGCTAAATAACCCCAGATTTCAATTCAGCGCTAGAGAGAAGAAGAAAGCTACACAAAGCTAAATAACCCCAGATTTCAATTCAGCGCTAGAGAGAAGAAGAAAGCTACACAAAGCTAATAACCCCAGATTTCAATTCAGCACTAGAGAGAAGAAGAAAGCTACACAAAGCTAAATAACCCAGATTTCAATTCAGCACTAGAGAAGAGAAAGCTACACAAAGCTAAATAACCCAGATTTCAATTCAGCCTAGAAGGAAGAAGAAGCTACACAAAGCTAAATAACCCAGATTTCAATTCAGCACTAGAGAGAAGAAGAAAGCTACACAAAGCTAAATAACCCAAGATTTCAATTCAGCACTAGAGAGAAGAAGAAAGCTACACAAAGCTAAATAACCCCAGATTTCAATTCAGCCTGAGAGAAGAAGAAAGCTACACAAAGCTAAATAACCCCAGATTTCAATTCAGCACTAGAGAGAAGAAGAAAGCTACACAAAGCTAAATAACCCCAGATTTCAATTCAGCGCTAGAGAGAAGAAGAAAGCTACACAAAGCTAAATAACCCCAGATTTCAATTCAGCGCTGAGAGAGAAGAAGAAAGCTACACAAAGCTAAATAACCCCAGATTTCAATTCAGCACTAGAGAGAAGAAGAAAGCTACACAAAGCTAAATAACCCCAGATTTCAATTCAGCGCTAGAGAGAAGAAGAAAGCTACACAAAGCTAGATAACCCCAGATTTCAATTCAGCGCTAGAGAGAAGAAGAAAGCTACACAAAGCTAAATAACCCCAGATTTCATTTCAGCGCTAGAGAGAAGAAGAAAGCTACACAAAGCTAAATAACCCCAGATTTCAATTCAGCGCTAGAGAATTGCAGAAAGCTACACAAAGCTAAATAATCCCACATTTCAATTTAGCACTAGACAGTTGAAGAAACCTACACAAAGCTAAATAACTACAGACTTCAATTCAGCGCTAGAGAACTGAAGAAAGCTACACAAAGCCACACAAGCAAACCAAGACAGTGGAGAGATGATCTTGAATAGGATGTGGAGACATTGTTCAGAGACCTTCAGAGGAATGGCCTGACCTCCTCTGGATCTAGGTCAGGCCACATTCCACCCTTCAAGCCTTTACTTCTGTGTGGCCTGGGTACAAGTCTTCTGGCTGAGACAGTGAACCAAAGTGTACTCGCAGTATCTTTTTGGCACAGGTAAAAAAACAAAAACATTCCACAGCAGCAACTTTTTTTTTTTTTTAAAGAAAAATTTGGTTTCATTACACCAACAAGCATCCACATTTTGGTGGTAGAAGACTTCTAAAAAGTTGTGGGAGTTTTTCCAATCAAGAAAAAAAAAATCTAACACAGAAGGGCTCTACTGCACTGGCTGAAAGCACTCTCTCTTAGAAAAGCATTAGAAAAACCCTAGATTAGTTTCAAAAAGCCTGGATTGTAGATTTCATACGTGTGTTACATGTATATGATCTTATCACTAGCAGCCTTGAGCACACAGTGACGCAACACCTGTTGAGATCGGAAAATAATGCAGCATGACTTTTTACATGACATCAACCCTGAGAGGACAAAAACCACAGAAATCCCACCTCGACTCAAAGGACTCCTACTTTCTCAATCTTCCTCAACGCGAATCATTTCTTATCTACCTTTTGGACTTTGACATGATGGTGAGCACAACACTTCTTTAATTTAAAAACGAATACAGTTATCAATATCACAAATGCACTTATGTGCCTTGGCCATTTCTCCTCTACAGATCTACCTGTGACCTGCTTTGTTATTCATTACACGCTCTATTCATTATGGATTACCTCTTACCAAAACTGCAATCACACTAATCTTGTTGGGTTTTTTTTTTTTTAAAGAAGTTTTAAAATACAAGATGTTGGCAGACAGGATTCACTAAAATTTACAATCAACTTTTTCACAAGAGAAACATTTTTCCTGTATCTACTATAAAAAAAAAAAATCACCATAAAGAAAGCTACAAAACTCCTTACAATTAGTTAAAAAACAAATTTTTTGGACCACACAACAATTGCAGAGAGAAAGAGAGAGAGACAAAAAAAATGTAATTATCCAAATCACCTTTTAAACATCTACATAGTACACATCTAAACATACATACCCCCCACCCCAACCCACCCCTTTATACCTCAAAAAAAAAAAAAAAAAAAAGTTAAAAAGCGTGTCAGTTACAAGTGGCGTACAATAAATTATCCACCCCACCGTAACTCTTCCCCAAGAACACAAAGTGAGAGTGCTGAGAAGGCAGTACCACTTGAAGAGCGGGAACATAACCAGTGCGTACAGCACCCCACTCATGAACAGCACCCAGAACGCCACTACGCACCACAGCTGCCGCCGCAACCCCCCCCTCCACCTCCTCTGTCACGCACGAGCTCTCCCCGTTGAGGGCAAAGGTCTTCTCCTGGTAGAACCTCTCCAGGCGTCCCTCCTTCTCCTGCCACACCTCGCGACACCACGACTCCAGCTTGTCTGTGGACTGGGGTAGGGAGGAGAGCGGGTGGTGGTGCACTAGGAAATGCACCTCCCGCGGTGCCACCCCGCGACACAGGTCGGTTTCGCTGTGTACGATGTTCTGAGGGTAGGCTACCGTCACGTCCAGAACTGAATCCAGGATTTTGTCTGCGTCACAGCACACAAATCCAACATCGCTCAGTTAAAGAGTGCTATATATTTAGCGCACCCCTTCCTTTTACTTAGTCCAAGTGTGAAGGTCAGTTCCTGCTTTAAATAGCACCAGCTAGCCCCCACCTAGGCTGGGATGGGATGAATTCATTAATTTGCAGCTGAGAGGAGCTGAAAGTGGGGGAAACTGACAGCTGGGGGGTGGTGGGGGGTGGGGGGGAGACAAAAGAGGAGGAGTTGTTTGAGCTTTGTGTGAGGGGGGTATATTAAAAATTTATTTTATCATTCTTTTATTTCGAGGATGATGGAATAAGCGCTTGTGTGCTTTTTTTTTTTTTACATCCAGGCTCCTGTGTGTATGCAAATTTTGTATTAAAAAAAAAACAAAAAAAAACCACATGAGTGTTTATTCCATTATGCTGGTTATAAAAAGAATAAATGAATTTTTTAAAAATTTGACATACACACACACACTCCACCACCACTGCCATCCCCAAAATCATCCTATCAACAATCAATGCATGAACTGCAGAAATCTTGGACCTCCGACACAAAACTTACTTTCTTTCATTTTGTTAATAAAATGGACAAACTCACTTTCTTTCAATTCGTGGATAAAATGGATTAACTTTCTTTCATTTCGTTGATAAAATGGATTGAACTTACTTTCTTTCATTTCGTTGATAAAATGGATTGAACTTACTTTCTTTCATTTCGTTGATAAAATGGACTGAACTTACTTTCTTTCATTTCTATTGAACTTACTTTCTTTCATTTCATTGATAAAATGGATTGAACTTACTTTCTTTCATTTCATTGATAAAATGGATTGAACTTACTTTCTTTCATTTCTATTGAACTTACTTTCTTTCATTTCGTTGATAAAATGGATTGAACTTACTTTCTTTCATTTCGTTGATAAAATGGACTGAACTTACTTTCTTTCATTTCACTAATAAAAAGGACAAACTTACTTTCTTTCATTTCGTGGATAAAATAGACTGAACTTACTTTCTTTCATTTCACTAATAGAATAGACTGAACTTTCTTTCATCTAACTAATAAAATAGACTGAACTTACTTTCTTTCATTTCACTAATAAAATAAACTAAACTTACTTTCTTTCATTTCACTAATAAAATAGACTGAACTTACTTTCTTTCATTTCGTTGATAAAATGGATGTACTTTTATTTCATGGATAAACAGGACAAACTTACTTTCTTTCATTTCGTTGATAAAATGGATGTACTTTTATTTCGTGGATAAACAGGACAAACTTACTTTCTTTCATTTCGTTGATAAAATGGATGAAGCCTGTGGTACGCGGGTGAAGGACGTACTGGTAGTGGGGCAGGTTGTTGGCCTTTGCAAACTTGTGACTCTTGGCCAGACCAGACTCACAGAAATCAGTGCCCTCCGGAAACAGCAGAAACTGCACACAGCCGCCACACAGTCAGTCACCTTCCCATACCTGATCATCTTTTTTCTTTTCTTTTTTTTTTTTGCTGCACACAGCCACCACAGTCACAGTCACCTTCCCATACGTAATGATCTTTTTTTTTCTTTTTTTTTTTGCTGCACACAGCTGCCACACAGTTACGGTCATCCCATCCCATACCTGATGATCTTTTTTTTTTTTTTTGCTGCACACAGCCGCTACACTGTCACTGTCACCTTCCCATATGTGATCTTTTTTTTTTTTTTTTTTGGCTGCCTCGTCTTCTGTGATGTTCCCCATCCTGTTGTTCCCACGCCACTTGTTTCAATCTCCCCGCCACAACCATACAGCCATACCCCAGGTTCGTTGTGTCTCGTCCCTGGGGTCGGGAGTTTACAGGGAGCTCATCAATATCAGGCCGCCATGGCGCCACCAGCCAGAGGGGCCCTGCACTGCTGCTGGGTCACTTTGGTGGTGTTCAGTGGTGCCTGTTCTGAGCTAACATAAGCACGACACCACCTACTACGGCCCCTACTAGTGACAGTATTAGCTCAGTCGCGGAGCCCAACACACACACACACAAACACACAAAACACACACACACACACACACATTCCACCCTCTCCTACCATCACTCACTTCAGCACCACGATCACCTCCTCTCTTCCCCCCCTTCCCACCCACCCCCCACCTCCCCCCCCCCCCCACCAAACACATTTAATTTGCACTCTTATGTCCTTTTGCACTTTCATGTTCTTTTGCAATCTTATGTTTTTCCACTCTTTTCTGTTCTTTTGCGCTTCTAAGTTCTTTCGTAGGTTACTGTTCTTGTACACAATACTGTTCTTTGGCACTTTTATGTTGTTCTGGACTGTTCTTTTAGATTTTATGCTCTGGCTAAAAAAAAACTATAAAAAAACAACCAACCAAACAGGACATCTTCACCTGTGGCTGTGTCCCCATCTGTGCAAAATACTTGAGGGCTTGAGAGATCCAGCTCTGGTCAGTCTTCCACTCTCGCTGCAGGAACAGGAAACCAGCACACTGCATGGCCCATCCTGCACAACACACACACACACCACACATACACACACACACACACACACACACATACAGACACACACACACCACACATACACACCACACATAATTAATTAATTAATTAATTAATACATGGAATTTGTATAGCGCTATCTCTTGTAAAGACAAATCAAAGCGCTTGCATTTGACCTACAGAGCCACAGATCATGCTGCCACCAGGCGCAAAGATCCCCAACTCCAACTCCCGATTTTTCTTCAGGGATGGTGTCTAAACACGACACCTGTGTGCATGCTGGTTTGTTATAATTTTGTCATCCGCTCCTACCAGCACACGATGGCCTACTC
>CM060320.1:16856251-16908751 GCA_030674155.1 Stramonita haemastoma
TAACAATTCACTGGACTTTCGGTTTGCTTTGGGGGATATTTTCACAGAGACCAACAGGAGTAATTATCATGTCATAGGCAATCGCAATGTCAGAGTTCACATCTAGGCTAGTTCTGAGTGCTTACGGACGGATAGTTTCAATGCTGTGACATCTTCTATGCTCTACATTGCGAGGAGACGATTCCATAAATAATGAAAGAGCGAAACACAGTAAATAACATAAGCCGCAAAACTTACTTGTACCAGAATAAGGCGTGCATGAGCCGTAAACGTCTTCAACTATCACAGTTGCACTAGATAATCAAGCATCCATCCAGAAGAGTGCCATGTTTTTAAAGGGGAAACAACTGTAAAAGATCAATAAATCAAAACAATCTCTTTTAACTTCCCTTGATATGTGGAAAGAATGGTCATGTTTTATGTATGAATCTTTTTGCCGTTCATTTCTTTCTAGTATATAAACAAAAAAATTGGAACCTTTTTGAACGGGGTGTGTGTGTGTGTGTGTGTGTGTGTGTGTGTGTGTGTGTTGGTATGCATGCACGCAAGCATGCTTGTACACAGAGTTTGTGTGTGTGTGTGTGTGTGTGTGTGTGTGTGTGTGTGTGTGTGATTTATTTTTTTGATTTAGGGTTCCTTTTGTTGTTTTCTTTTGAGGATAATATAATAAGCACTCAGGTTATTTTTTAACATCTAATCCCTGTGTGTGAACATTGTTTTATCTAAATGTTGTTATCCATTCCCATCAGCACACAATGGCCAGTTTCCAAAAAGCTGAACAAGTTTCAGGAATGTGTACTTTTGAGCAAGATGTTTTGCATGCGCTCACACAGAACTTCAGTTTACAGTCTCATCCAAAGGACTATGGTAAGTTGACTGATGGGAGGGGAATCCCCTTGAACAGGATCGAACCTGGGTCGGCAGATCATGAGCGCAATGCACAATGCTCTAGCCACCAGGCTATCCCATGTGTGTGTGTGTGTGTGTGTGTGTGTGTGTGTGTGTGTGTGTGTGTGTGTTGTGAGTATATGTGTGTGTGTGTGTGTGAGTATATGTGTGTGTGTGTGTGTGTGTGTGTGTGTGTGTGTGTGTGTGTGTGTGAGTATATGTATGTGTGTGTGTGTGTGTGTGTGTGTGTGTGTGTGTGTGTTGTGTGAGTATATGTATGTGTGTGTGTGTGTGTATGTGTGAGTATATGTATGTGTGTGTGTGTGTGTGTGTGTGTGTGTGTGTGTGTGTGTGCGCGCACGCTGTGTGTGTGTGTGGGTGTGTTTATTTATGTATTCTTTTATATCAAGGATAACAGAATAAGCAATCATATGCTTTTTTTCATCCGGTCCCCGTGTGTATGCAGTTTTGTAAATCATGTCATCTGTTCCCACCGGCACACGATGGCCTACTCTTACGAAAAGCGGAACAGGATTTAACGTGTGCGCAAGAAGTTCTGCGTGCGTTCGCACACGGGGCCTCGGTTTAAAGTCTCATCCGAAGGACTTTTGGGGAGAGTGGAGTCAGCACTGATGTTAAGGATAATGGAATAAGCACCCATGTGCTTTTTTTTCATCCAGTCTCCGTGTGTATGCAGTTTTGTAAATATTATCTGTTCCCACATGCACACAATGGCCTACTCTTACTTAAAGCGGAACAGGATTTAACGTGTGCACAAGATATTCTGCAAGGTATTATGTGTGCTTCTGTGGGTGGGGGGGGGGGGGGGGGGGGGGGGGGGGGGGGGGGGGGGGGGGGGGGCAGGGGGGGGGGTTCTCTGTGTGTGTGTGTGTGTATGTGTCTGTCTGTGTCTGTGTGCATGTGTCTGTGTGTCTGTATTTCTATATCTCTCATGTCTGTGAGTATGTGTGTGCACCATGAAATCAGACTCTCTAAAAGAAAAACTCCAAACAAATGTGCTACATTTATTGATACCAATCAACACATAAGGTAAGCAAAAAAGCTCCAGGCAATGTATCAATGCAACAATGCATTGCTAACAACCACTTCTTGTATGTATAAGAAACTAGCAAATGCAACAGTTAAAACAAAATCTTTTAAAGAAACACACACACATAGGCCAAAGAACAATGAATCAGGCACAAACAGTTGATATCTTTAAACAGTAAAATGTGTTTTTAAAAATATGGAAAGGATATGAAATAAAAACTCTTTAAAATACATCAAATTTGTAAAAAAAAGAAAAATGTTTTAAAGTGAAGCAGAAAGTCTTATAAAAAAAAAACCCATTTCAAAAGAAAGCAACAAATAACACTTTTAGCAGATGAATACACAAATAAATACACAAAAAATGATTAGACAGAGAAAAAACAATAACAGCCAAAACGAAAATCTCAAAAAATCCATTCTTTAAAACAAAAAATGTAGGCTTCCTGACTATACCTTCAAGAACACCAATTGCAACACCGAACTACTATTTCTATAAATAAAAACTCTAAACCTAACTTGCTTTAAAACATTTTTTTACATTTGTTGGCATACTATAAACTTACATTTGAAGACACAAAAAACCCACAAAAACTAACTGCCTCAAAAGAGTCCTGAACAAAATGAACCGGAACTAACTTCATCCATGTTTATGGACCAGCTAGCAGAATATGCCCACAATTATTAAAATATACAGGCAGAATACCAACCACCAACAACAATTAAAAACCAAAGGCAAACAGATAAAATAACTTCATCCATGTTTATGGACCAGCTAGCAGAATATGCCAATTAATAAAATATACAAGCAGAATACCAACCACTAACAACAATTAAAAACCAAAAGCAAACCGATAAAATAAAAATAAATCAAACACAAAAACAGTATCCCATACCTGACTTTTCCTTCAGTTCCTCAGCTAAACCTCTGAGATGGGATAGCCTTGTGGTCAGAACATTGCACTGGCAATTTGACGACCCGAGTTTGATTCCCATTCAAGGGGATTTTTCCCCTGGAGTTCACATCAGTGCTGACTCCACTCTCCCCAAAAGTCTTTCGGATGAGACTTAACCAAGGCCCCGTGTACGAAAGCACGCAGAACATCTTGCGAACACGTTAAATCCTGTTCCGCTTTTCATAAGAGTAGGCCATTGTGTACGGTGGGAACAGATGACAATATTTACAAACTGCATACACACGGGGACTGGACAAAAAAAAGCACATGAATGCTTATTCCATTATCCTCGATATATATATAAAGAATTGAACAAGTTCACCAATAGTTCGATTTTTGCATATGTGACCCTTTCTTTTGTCCCGATCATTTAGGTAGCTGTATTCTGACTCTGGGGATATAGCTGGTATAACATTGAAACTGTGTCCAAAAGAAACAACAACAAACAAACAAACCTGGCTCAAACTATGAAGCCAACCTCTTTCACCATCTACTGGTCTGGGCGCTAAGTTTTTTGTGGGTCCCTGGTGCAATACTTATCGAACACACTACAAGAAATCCACAGCAAAAGTACAGTTCTCTTACGCAAAATTTTGTACTGTAAAAATCCGCCTTCACACAGTGGCAGTGACAGCCAAGATATAGACTCGTTTGCTACAGAAAAATAGCAAAACATATACGCACACACACACACATATAAACACACACAACCACACCACACACACACACACACACACACACACACACACACACACACACACACACACCAAAACCCAAACACACACACACACAACCACACACACAAAACCACACAAACACACAAATAGCATAGCACTATACTGTACAATACACATGACACCATTCTTTTCTCTGTTAAAAGGAAAAGCAGATCACATTTCTACCATGAATTAGGCAATGTGATAACAAGACCACAGTATGAGAGAACAACAAAAAATAGGAATGCATTTGTTTACTTTCCCTCTGTGTGTGTGTGTGTGTGTGTGTGTGTGTGTGTGTGTGTGTGTGTGTGTGTGTGTGTGTGTGTGTGTGTGTGTGAGTACATGCATGTGTGTGTGCATGTGTACGAAAATATGTGTGTACGTGGTGTACCTTATACACACTTATAAAAGATCAAGCAAATACACAAAAATGCTATTCACTGCCACACACACACCACACACACACACACACACACACACACACACACACACACACACACCACACACACACACAAACGTTCACCACAAAACTTGACACAAACCTTTCAAACCTCAACTACATCTCGGCACATCAACTAGAAACACATACACCCACACCCACACAACACAAACACACAACACAACACAACACAACACAACACAACACAACACAACACAACACAACACACACACACACACACACACACACCACACCCACACCCACAACACACACACAAACACAAACCCACCACCCACACTCAACACCACACCGTCAGCAACCACTCTACTTTCTCCAGAGCACTGGTAGCCAAGTTGCACGCCAGTTCGACATCGTCCTCCGAGTACACATCAGCGGGTATGTTGGGATAAGCCAGAACGTCAGGGTATCGCATGCGGGTGTGGGGTCCCAGGCAACGCTCGATCTGCTGAGACAGCTGGTGAAGAGAAAGGTCACACACCTGGCGGGCAAGATGCGGGAGGCTGTGAGACTGCAAGCAGTCGTTGTCGGCGTTGCGTGTGTACAGTACACCTTTCAGCGCCTTTTCCACGCCTGAAACGGAACAGAACTGCTGGTTACGGTCATTTTTAGTGGAACGATCAATCATCATTTGCTCTACTACAAGGCTTTGATTCAGTTCTGATACAACTCACCACAAACACATTGACAATTTTAGCATCCTTTTAGGTAATCAGAATGAGGGCTTTGCTAGTTTCAAAGCACGTTTAAAGACAAAAGGAAACAGAATTATACCTTGATATTCCCCTACAAGGTAGAATAAGTGCTATAGTTTTATAATCAATCAAAATCTCAAAATCGACAACCTCACCCCCATCTGCCTTTAATTAATGGCTCCTAGCGGAAAAGTGGATTATGTGCTAAGCAACTCATTTCGTGGTAGAGCATCACATTTTACTTCTGATACAACTCACCACAAGCACATTTATGATACAACTCACCACAAGCACATTTTAGTTCTGATACAACTCACCACAAGCACATTTTAGTTCTGATACAACTCACCACAAGCACATTTAGTTCTGATACAACTCACCACAAGTACATTTTAGTTCTGATACAACTCACCACACGGATTGGTGGTCTAGAGGTAATGCGCCTGTCTAGAAATAAAAAACGAAAAGTCCAGGTCGGAGTGTGCGGTGGTTTGAATCCCATTTTGGCCTGAAACTTTTCCACCATCCATTAGACCATGAGTGGTGGTCTGGGTGCTAGTCTTTCAGATGAGACGATAAACCAAAGTCCTGTGTGTTGCCCATCATTATTTAGCACACGTAATAGAACCCACGGCAACAAGAGCATTGTCCCTGACAAAATTCTGTAGAAAAAAGCCATTCTGATACTGATAGGGAAGCAAATACAGTTAAAGACAGGAAAAAAAGAAAAATAATAATGGGTGGTGCTGAACTTGTGACAACATGCTCTCCCCGGGGAGAGCAGCCCGAACTTAACACAGAGAAATCTGCTATGACATAAAGTGGTAATAAAAAAATAAATAAATAAAATAAAATAAGTAATGCTGCAAAGTTATCTCATAGACAAGTAAAAAATAAATAAATAAATAAAATCTTTTTGAGTTCCTCAGCTAGAGCTCTGAGGTTCACCAATGGTGAAAAATTGTGTGTATATAACTGGCTTACCCCCCCTTCCCCAACCATTTAGGTAGCAACATTTGGGATTCAGGAATGGTGTCGAAAAAAAACCCACACACACACACCTCTGTGCCCATTTTTTAAAAACTATATTTTGTCATCAGTTCCAACTGGCATAAAATAGCCTACTCTTCCAAAAGGCAGAACAAGTCTTTAACATGTGCACAAGGTGTTCTGGATGCATTTGTACACAGGGCCTTGGTTTATAGTTTAATATTACAAAGAACTTTGACATTCACTGCGGTTCAATTTTCTTGTCAAACTCACGGTTTACTTGTTACTATATGTTAGGCAGGTCAACAACTTTACCATCATTAACAATATTAAGTCCTTTGGATGAGACTATAAACCTAGGCCCTGTGTGTGATTGCACGCATAACATCTTGCGCACACGTTAAATCCTGTTCTGCTTTTCGTATGCGTAGGCCATCGTGTGCCTGTGGGAACAGATGACATTTACAAAACTGCATACACACGGGGACTGGATGAAAAAAAGCACAAGAATGCCTATCCCATTATCCTCGCTATAAAAGAATAAAATATTTATTTAAAAAAAAATAAATAAATAAATAAATAAAACCATCCTGTCACCTTCTCCTTGAAAAAAATAAGAAAGTGCACTAACATAAAATTAAATAATTTAAAAAGCTTCCAGACAATACCATGAATCACAGGAACCACCGAAATACACTACTTTAAAGGATAATAACTCTGAACCAAACTTACAACACTGTGACATCATGGCTCTGTTGTTATTAGTCTGTTAGCTGTATACATATATTATAGATATATCTATATATATATCTATACACCACACTACAGGATAGGTGAATGATTATAATATAGAAACAAACATATGCAGACAAAGCCTGACAGAACCTGGTGACAGAGAAAGCAGACCCAGTTTCTCCCCTGGTTGCAAATCCCTCTGGAAGCTACAGCAGTCATCAGGTCATGCTGTGCTGTACGCAGCCACCTCTTTCCTTCCACAGGCTGCGGGTTGACCTCTGAACTGTTAGCCATTTTCTGGCGGGGGTATCGTTTCACATGCGTATGCGAAATAAGTTTCTGAAAACGAGGGTGTCCTAGGACGTACCCATCAACACTGTCGCCTTTGTCATCGATAGAGCCGTTATCCTCAGGAAGACTTTCACCCTCCTCCAGCAGACAAACATAATGTGAAATGGCTTTCATAATCTGCCTACAAGTCGATTCCTTCCCAGTGTTTAGGTCTGGATGCCACTTCAAAAGCAAGCGTTTCACCACTTGTCTACGCTCCTCTTTCTTACAGACTTGCCAAGCTTTGACGAGCACCTGACGGAGATCTTTCAGTACTGCACCTGTGTCCACTGTTTGGTCATTCTTTTCTTTGGAAGATGAAGTTTGCTCTTCTTTTGCTTCATCTGGAGGAGTGTCTGTTGTTACGTCATTTGTTTTTCTGGCTAATCTGTACAGCCGAGTTGCGGGTACATCTGTTTCTCCTCCCTCTTGTCCGACATCTATGCGGTAGCGTTTGGCAAAGACTGAGTCTGCATGATTGATTTCCTGCAAAACGACAGCGTATACATACACAGGAAGACCATCTTCGCTGTCCTCACTGTCCATGACAGGGTCAAAGAGTTCAAAGGCAACCTGTTCTCCATCACTAAATTCACAAAAAGTATTCAAAAGATGGGTATGAAGATGCAAGGGAATAAATCTGCCTGCCTGGAAAGTGTCAGCATGCAAAGTCTGACTGTAAAACGGACACTGTCTGATTTCAGCTTCATCCAGAATAGCCTCCGCTTGTCTGGGGGATTTCAACATCTGATACAGCAACAAACCCTCCACCTTCACACCCAAAACAAACTGGACAGCAGACACAAGTTTAGGAAGAAATATGTCCACATCGTTGCCCGCATCGCCACATGCATCGGCATCCAAGTAAACAACAGATTGTCTGGGTTCTCGCTCTTTGTTATGCACAAAGCAAAGTGGCTTGGTCCGGCTGCTAGTCTTGTGTTGGTGGATCTCCATCTGAACTGCTTTCACACACGGAACCTGGTGAAATGAGATCTGTCTCAGCTTCTCCAAGAACTCTTCTGCTTTCTGCTTGGACAGCTCTTCACCCGATTCTGTGTGGATGTGATGATACAAAAGACGACCCAGGGCTTCCTTGAAAGAAGCATCAACCAGAAGTGCTGCAAGGCGTCTGCTGACTGGACCCTCTTCAGTCTCAGCTTGAGTTTCTGCCGTTTCTTCTTCTTTCTTTGCTTCAGCCATGGCTATCCTTTGGGTTTTTTCTTGTCAGGGTCACTGTTTACAGATCTGAAACAAGATACACCACTGTCAGTTTCCTAGCATGTGATTATGCCTCTTTATCAAATATGTATATATATTGTTTGCTGAAGGTTACTTGAAAATTTTGTGAACATGGAGACATCTGCTGTGATGAAAAATAAAATACAATGCAATATAATAGAATTCAATACAATACAATGCAATATGATAGAACACAATACTACAATACTATACAAAACAATACAATGCAAGGACTATTTTGGTTAGGGGCTTCTTGATCGTCCAACATAGCAAGTCCTGTGGTCTCCAGGCTCTGAAGATGCCACAGTATAAGCCTCCATAAGCAGACCACCTACATCCTACATACATTATACAATAGCCAACATCACTGAGATCAGTGTGTGTGGGAGGGTGCTACAGGATATTGTACTGACTCAGCAAAGACCGAGAGAGATAGTTAACCCTGGAGGCATTGCAAGCAGCTCCCACTGATGACAGCAATGATGGAGACAGTTAAGTTGTTGAGTACAGGCTGTGTATGGTAAAACCAGAATAAGCTTCCTTGAAGCAGTACAACACACGCACCCCTAAAGCAAAATACAGTCAACATTGAACCTACACCAGCACGTGGCCACCAATCACTGCATCAGCCAAATCATTATCATCAATCACTTTTTTCATAATATTACACCAAAACATTACCATATATATATGTGTGTATTAGTTTTACAAGGAGGCGACCAAGTGCTGTCAATTGCAAGAAACTAAAAATTTCAAAATAAACAAAAACTGCAGGCTATAAATCAGATGACAGATGGAATTCAGGTGAGTGATCTCTCTTTCTATATATATGTTTACTTTTTCCAAGTGTGTGTGTGTGTGTGTGTGTGTGTGTGTGTGTGTGTGTGTGTGTGTTGTGTGTGTGTGTGTGTGTGTCGTGCGCGCACGTGCATGAGTGCGTGTGTATGTTTCACTGTGGTGTGTGTGTGTGTGTGTGTGTGTGTGTGTGTGTGTGTGTGTGTGTGTGTGTGTGTGTGTGTGGTATGCAATGTTTTATGTGTTTTGTAAACTGAGCCCTTTTGAATCCCATGATACTGTTATGTTTAAACTGGCCATTCTTTTAATTCTGGTTTGTGTCATTCCCTATCATAAATTATTTTCTGTAGCTATGACATACACATAGTCCAAAATTGCTGCCCTTAAACTTAAAGGCATGTGTGGTAGGGCTGCCTAATTGTCTTTAAAAAAAAAAAAATTTAAGCACAAAGTGACAAATCAATCAATTTTGCATTCATTATGGCCATTCATCAATCAAGGTTCATTTTCCTTTGTTCTCCCACCAAGTTCTTGCATGCATAGACCAAGGTTTAGTTTCCACTTTCACATTACAGACCATGTACGTGTCACTGCTGGCATCATGTTGCACTGATCTCCGAGAACTCGTCTCAAGTTGTCAGTAAACAAACTACCTATCGACAAAGTGAGCAAACACAGTGGATGTATTCGAGTCAAGATTTCACAATGTTTTATTTTAGAAAATGACTATTTCATGACGATGGCAAGGTATAAATACTTAACAGTTTCAACAGTAAGAGTAATTATCACTATATCATGCTTTCAAATATTATTACGCCATCATCACAAAACAATTATTTCTTCAACATCTAGAACAGAAGAAAAACCCTTACTATATGGAACGAAGAGTGTGTACTTGCTCTTATGAAGTTGTGACTATGTATTATCTCTATTCACTGAACCATTCTTTACAAAAATGAATTTTTTACAAATTTGACGTGTCGTCTTTGTCTCAAACTGAAGCAGACGAACTGTTGTTGATCTAGGGATAGCCTACACGGAAGTTGACGAAATTTAAGGTCAGAGTTCACAAACAGGCGCCAGAAAAAAAAATCGTGTGTTCTATTCAGCTATGAGGTGCAGTCCTCACTACACGAGGCGCCCCGAAAGAAAATCGGGGAGGGGATAGGCTAGCCTAGTGGTCAGACGTTGCACTCGCAATTTGACGACCGAGTTCGATTCCCAATCGAGGAGATTTTTCCTCTGGAGTTGACATCAGTGCTGACTCCACTCTCCCCAAAAGTCCTTCGGATGAGACTATAAACTGAGACCCCGTGTGCGAATGCAGCAGAACATCTTGCGCACACGTTCCGCTTTTCGTAAGAGTAGGCCATTGTGAGCCGGTGGGAACAGATGACAAGATTTACAAAACTGCATACACTTGGGGACTGGATGTAAAAAAAAGCACATGAGTGCTCATTCCATTATCCTCGATATAAAAGAATAAATAAATAAGAATCTAGCATGGTCCCACCCCAGTGGCCAAGAAGCTGTAGCCTAGTCCTAGGGAGACTGGGATAACCTGCAGCGTACAGCTGCCTTCGTAACAAAGACAAACATATTCATTTGACAAGCGAAAACAAAACAAAAACCAACCCAAAAAAAGGTATATGTGTTTGGTGTGATGTGACAAAAATAATCTATGTATCTTTATTTCAAGTTCAAGACAAACGCCAATAAATAACAAAGAACGAGAGTAAACTGAGCGTGTGTGCAACCTATCCCATGTCCTCGCAGAACACAGTAGGCCCAGCCTAATAAGAAAAACTAAATTTAATGTGTATACACAAAAGCTTCGCTGTTGCAATAACAACAAAATAAGGCGACGCTCAGGTTGTTTTGAGTTTTGTATTTTTGTCAACAGGGTCAAAGTCCAACGCTGTCTCGATATCATGTTTCTTTTTCTTTTCCGTCTACCAACAAGGCCCTACCTATTTTTGGTTTGGTTTTGTTTTGCTTTGTGTTGCATTACGTCCCTTTTGTTGACGAAGTCATACTGTACCGGTTACAAAACATGAAAAACACGAGTACGATGTTGACAATAATTTTCACTCATGTAACCAGACAGCAAAGAGTTACTGTCTAAGCGTTAGACGACGAAAAAGAATATCATTCCCACATCCCATCATATCAATTTTATTATTAAAACTTTCATTTTGTGACATCCAATTCTTCCGGTTTAATTTGATTTCTGTTACTGATAAACTAATTAATAATAATGCTTAAATGTCTCAGCACTTCTTAAATTGTTTAAAAGCAAAGCACATGATGTTATTCTCAACTACTACAGCGTTTTTATAAGAAGGTAAAATAAAGCAGAGACTGATCGATCAACTGATTCACTGATTGGTTGTTTGTTCAAGGAGAACAGATAAGTATTAGCATACTTTTTTTTCATATCGGCTTTTCAAATCAATAAAAATTTCATTGATTAGTTGATAGAGAGAGAGAGAATCAAATCAAAACAAATCAAACCAAATTCTTTTATTTCAAATATAATGAAGCAGCAATCGCGTGCTTTTTTTTTTTTTTTTTACATACAATCCCCATCCTTATCAGGTATAAAAAAAAACTTTCAATCATTGAAAATATCTATAGACACCAACACCACCACCACCAACAAGAAAAATAAACCAATTCGCAAAACAAGAGACAACAGCAACAGTGATAACAACAACAACAACAAAAAAAACAAGGCCAAAAAAGAAACAAGGACAGGGAAACAATGACAAAATAACCACCAAAAAAGTACACGCTCAAAGAACTAAAATAAGGAATAGAAAATCAAATGACAAGAGAGAGAGAGAGAGAGAGAGAGAGAGAGAGAGAGAGAGAGAGAGAGAGAGAGAGAGAGAGAGAGAGAGAGAGAGAGAGAGAGATGCCTAGTTGTGTGACAACAAGTACAAATGGGGAGTTTGGCCCATAAACCTCCTTGCATGATAGCTGCGTGATCGAAGCATGCTTTATAAACAACCCATTGACCCAGGTAATGTAGTTACATATTATATGTTGGCTGAGCGCTGCCATGTATTTTCTTTGACTTAATTTTGATATCAGTGTGTATATAACACCTCTTTCCTATCACATACGAAGTCATATACTCGTAAAATTCCCGCTTACTAGACCTACAGTAAACAAAAACTAAATTTCGCTGATTCGATGGGGAGTCGGTTGGCGAGGCATAGGGGGGGCTTAACTTGCACAGGTCATTAGCCTACAGGAGTCACGCACATGTAACGTGTTTTGGTCAGCTGTTTGATCGTGACCTTTCGCAAAGAGCATCTTCGGAGCTGTTGTATCGGTGAAGTCGGGCTGGAAGATTATGAAAGAAATGGAAGCATTCGTTAAAATCTGGACACTGCAAGACTAGAAGTAGGGGGAAAAACCCCAAAGAAACAAAACCAAAACCCTACAATGTTTACCAACTGGTAGCATCACTGGCGCTAGTTGCAGACACAGTGCCAGGGTGACAAGAGAAACGGTGCCGAAGAACAACAAAAAATGGCTTGCCTGTTTTGCATGGGTCAGTTAAGGTATGAAATCAGCAATTATTCATGGATGTTTTCTAAACTAGGTGATTGTAGTCCAACTGAAAATCATGTGCTGATTTCATTGTTTTTGGTGGTGATGAGTAACAGAGTATACATGTGTACTCAGAGTGTGTGTTTGTTTGTGTGTGTGTGTGTGTGTGTGTGTGTGTGTGTGTGTGTGTGTGTGTGTGTGTGTGTGTGTGTGTGAATATATAATAAACAGAAAATTCATTATCTCATTTAGAAGAGTCTTGTTCCTTCTATTAGTATTAATTTCAGATAATTACCTAAACAGGCATTAAATGTTTTCACTCAATGTAGAACGTAACATTTTGTTCTACCAACTCTTATAAGTTATAGGTAACAGATTTCAAAAAGTGTTGTATTTTTTTCTTAAGTTATTCATCCTAAGACATTATATATATATATATATATATATATATATATATATATATATATATATATATATATATATAACTGTTGAGTTTCATTTGCACTGGAGTGATGTTTGTCCATCATGTTTGTAATGCACCTTCACTGGCTTCAGTCTGATGAAGACCTCATTATCTGTGGACTCATAAACTAAGGTGGAGATGGCCCACAGTTTTAAACCTAATCATGATATATATATTGCTGGACATTTTCATTTAATTGTACCACTACTAGACCTAGCCTAAATGATCCATAGGTAATAACTGTAAAAAGAAGTGAAAAGGTTATTAAGACTGGTCCGTGTAATATAACTTGTTAATAGTTTTGTTAGCTTTCAAAACTATCATTGTATGACTGTGATTTAGTTACAAACTAACAAAGTATCATATATTCACAATGTGTCTGTTGTGTTCCACAACATTGCTCTCCTTTTGGAAGTTACATAATTACTGCGTACAGTCACACAGCTGAAACAGTAAACCAGCCACTGTTTTACTTTTGTTGTTAACTCGTTCAAACAAGCAAACATAAAACCTGTCTTGGTTTCTAATTAGACTTAGCAATTTCAGTTTGATGTCATCATTTTGTTAGATTCACAAAAATGTGTATATGTGTG
Organism: Stramonita haemastoma; assembly: GCA_030674155.1. NCBI lineage: Eukaryota > Metazoa > Mollusca > Gastropoda > Neogastropoda > Muricidae > Stramonita > Stramonita haemastoma. The sequence continues at coordinate 16,869,723 of CM060320.1, forward strand.
TGTGTGTGTGTGTGTGTGTGTGTGTGTGTGTGTGTGTGTGTGTGTGTGTGTGTGTGTGTGTACAGTCTACAGTGTACATGCTTGCGTGTGCATGGCATGTGTAGGGAGGGGGGGGGGGGCTGATGGTTAAAGCATTGCACATTGGGCTAGTGATCTGACACCCTGTGTTCAAGCCTAGGCTTGAACCAGGCTTGCCCATTCAAGGGGATATATCTGTCAAATATGTGGGTGTATGATACATATTTGATATTATGCATCATCTGATTATGTCTATATGTGTGTATAACTGTGCATTATGCGCGCTTACACGCACAACACACACACACATACAGAAGACACAACTTGCTTACCCTTACATTCATTCACTCACTGACAACCGCTTGCAATCATTAAGATAAACTGTGAACACAGATACCTTTTTTGTACTTTGAAAACAGACTTATTTACATTATAAATTATAATACAAAGTATGTTTGTGACAAATCTAAATGTTGGTTTGTGGCTTCTTTCAGACTCCGAATAACAGCTTACAAGGGCTGTTACCTGTCTGTATGGCGGTCCGAGCATCTTGGTCAACAGGGAAAGAAGACACGGAGTCGCTTCTATCACATTTCCTCACAGAGTGCTGCACACCCTTCAGGGAAAATTACGCAGCCAGGTTCAGAGTTGAAACTCAGAAACAGCCATGCTTCTTCCGTTGTGGGGAAGAAGTATATTACAATGAAAAGAAAGATGGGGTCAGCATTGTACCCATCCAAAGAATCTACAGTGCATTCTGACTCTCAAGACAACGGGACAAGAAAGTCAAGGCTGATCAGGCAACAGGTTGTGGACATACTGCATCTGATAATGGGGATCATGACAGTGTTGAGCGCAGCCAAGATAAGAAAATCGGTACAGAGGATGAAGATCTAAAGAGTAGTGTTTCTAAAAGTGCACACACGATGGCCAGACCATTGCTGACAGCGAGAACTGGTGTGACCTCTCAGGTGCATGCAGATAGTCTGTCTCAGCAGCTGCATCAGATGTGGGGGTACTTCCCACACAAAAACACAGCACCTCTCACCAAAGCGCGGTTAGCAAGTGCACAGCTAGCTCCGCCAAAATTTAAACCCAACTGTGCTTCGCTTCCAGTTCCAGCAACAAGTTGTTCCGTCATATCAGAAATAGGATTGCAGCATTTTTCATTGAGGCTTCCTCAAAACGGATCTCAAGCTACAAACAGCGTTGGCATGTTATTTCAGGGCAGCAGCACATCATTAGCGATTCCTCCTTTTTCTTCAGTGCCTTCCCGTTCCTACCATTCCTCATCGATTAACAGCACCACCCTCCCATCATCCAAAAAGTCAGAGCTGTCTCCAGAGGAAAAGGAGGCAAAAAACTGCCAAGAGAACAGGGACAAAACTGTTAAAGATTGTGAGCCGTCATCGAAAGAAGACGGTGGTGGTGGAGAAAATCTGAAAGAGAGCTTGGGAAATAACCAGGCTTCTGCTTTGGTTGGAAAGGAAACAAGCTCAGCAGGGAAAAGTGCAGACTTGAATAGGCGCCATGGCAGTGTGCAGGCTTCAGGACGAGGTCGACGGCGTTCAGGTGCCCGTTCTAAAGCTGTTGAGGATGTGGATCCTTCAAAGCAGGGTGCACAGGGACCTGATGTAAATTGTGCTGAGGCTGCATTTGAGGAGGACTACGATGTAGATTGTAAGTTTGTGTCAGTGTTTGTGACCTGTTATGATGATTCTCCTTTCATTTGTCTGTGTGTCTGAGCTCTTCATCTCTCTTTCTCAGTTTCTGTTTCTCCCCCTCCTCTCTGTCTCTCTGTCTCTGAGTCTCTGTCTGTCTCTGTCTCTGTCTGTCTCTGTCTCTCTGTCTCTCTCTGTCTCTCTCTGTCTCTCTGTCTTCTGTCTCTGTCTCTGTCTCTCTTCTCTGTCTCTGTCTCTCTCTCTCTGTCCTCTCTCTCTCTTCTCTCTCTCTCTCTCTCTCTCTCTCTCTCTCTCTCTCTCTCTCTCTCTCTCTCTCTCTCTCTCTCTCTCTCTCTCTCTCTCCCCCTCTACCTCCCTCCCCAATCCATCCCCTCTGCTCTTGTCTTTTTTTTTTTTTTAAGAGCTTTTTCTTTTTTTCTGTAGCTTTGTGTGTCTGACTCTGAGTTTCTTTTCTTTTTTCTTCTATTTCATTTCAGCTTTCTGGTGCTGTTTTGCTCTGTACACAGTGTGTGTGTGAATGTGTGCATGCATACATCATTACAACATGTGTGCATGCGTGCGTGCATGTGTGTTTTTAAAACTTGCTTTCTCGTTCATTATCTGACCCTTTTGCATATCAATACTCATCAAAACATGAGTCTACATGTATCATTATGTTATGATTTATAATACAGTGTGTTTCATTGTTAACACAGTCAGTCATATTTATTCAATTTTTTTCTAAGTGCATTATCTCTCTTTTTACTTATTTGGGTTTTTTTTTTTTAATGTAAATTACCCTCCTACTTTCTGTTTTCCTCACATAGCCTACAGGCACAAACTGACACACTTGCCACGGCAGTGGGAGCTGACAAGATACGGCCAAATTCACAAAGAGCAAACGGAGCGTGGGGGCCACTCCAGACGTGGCCATATGGAGTTCAGTGTGATGTCCTACAACATCTTGGCCCAGAACCTCCTGGAGGATCACACTCACCTCTACACTGGCTGCAGCACTTCCAGTCTGGAGTGGGAGCAGCGCCGACTGCTGTTGATGGAGGAAATAGCGCACCACAGTCCAGATGTAAGTCACTGTGTGCTGGTGTGACTGGTGTTTGATGAGAAAGCGCACCATAGTCCAGATATGAGTCACTGTGTGCTGGTGTGAATGGTGTTTGATGAGAAAGCGCACCAATAGTCCAGATGTAAGTCACTGTGTGCTGGTGTGAATGGTGTTTGATGAGAAAGCGCACCAATAGTCCAGATATGAGTCACTGTGTGCTGGTGTGAATGGTGTTTGATGAGAAAGCGCACCAATAGTCCAGATGTAAGTCACTGTGTGCTGGTGTGAATGGTGTTTGATGAGAAAGCGCACCATAGTCCAGATGTAAGTCACTGTGTGCTGGTGTGAATGGTGTTTGATGAGAAAGCGCACCAATAGTCCAGATGTAAGTCACTGTGTGCTGGTGTGAATGGTGTTTGATGAGAAAGCGCACCAATAGTCCAGATGTAAGTCACTGTGTGCTGGTGTGAATGGTGTTTGATGAGAAAGCGCACCAATAGTCCAGATGCAAGTACATGTGTGCTGATGTGAATGGTGTTTGATTAGAAAGCGCACCATAGTCCAGATGTAAGTCACTGTGTGCTGGTGTGAATGGCATTTGATGAGAAATCGCACCACAGTCCAGATGTAAGTCACTGTGTGCTGGTGTGAATGGCATTTGATGAGAAAGCGCACCACAGTCCAGATGTAAGTCACTGTGTGCTGGTGTGAATGGCATTTGATTAGAAAGCGCACCACAGTCCAGATGTAAGTCCATGTGTGCTGGTGTGAATGGCATTTGAAGAGAAAGCGCACCACAGTCAAACTTCAAACTTCAAAAAAACTTTATTATCTCACAGACAGAGAAATTCAAGCAGGTACAAGCCATACATTAGAAAAAAGAATGAAATAAAGACATGGCATGAAGGTGTCACTTTTTTGTTTTAAAATTTGTACCAATCTCGTAGAGAAAAAAAAAAGAAGAATATAACCAGAGAGAAAATGATGAATGAAAAGAAAAAAAATTGCCATAGACTCTTCTCCTGGAGAGCATCCAGAATTTTATACCAAGTGATCTGCCATGACTTTATGAAGTACACACTGCAAAGTAATTCAAAACCAAAAAAGTCTTTTAAAAAAATCATAATAAAAATATTTTTAAAGAAAAAGAATAACATAATTGTTTTATCCAAAAATAAACTTATAAAGCAATTGAATCTGTCTACAGGTCAGTCTGTCTCAGTCTCTCTCTGTCTGTTTCTGTTGCTCTCTTTGTCTTTCTCTGTCAGTCTGTCTCCGTCTTTCTCTCAGTCCCCCTCTCTCTCTCTTTCTTGGAGCCTTTCTGCTCATCTCTGACTTGACTGACTCATGCCTGTGAGTTTCATGGGGAACAAAGGGCCGCAACAACACTCCTGCAACGGACTCGGTTCTGGGAGATCCTCTTCAGCTCGGCCCGCGTCATTCTGGCTGCCTTCGTCTCTGCTTCAGTGTTTCTGCGCTAGGTCTTGTTTTCGTCGTCATATAGGGTTCTGATGTTCCAGGTCCCCATCCTGGTTAATGTTGACTTGGTTGTCAGAAGAGTTGTCGGCGCACTGGCTTCCCGAAGGCTTTCACCAGCTCGCGTCATAGACTCTACCAGAGAGGACTCTTCCCCAACCATCGTCTCTGACTTAAGACTTATGATTTTCTCTCCTTCAACTTCTCTTAAGACTTATGATTTTCTCTCCTTCAACTTCTTCCTCCATCATCACCCCTTCCTCTGCTCTGTTTCTCAGCAGATACCCACAGTATATGGCGGTGTTGTAGAATGATACATGCGTGACTGATTGGTGATAAAAAAACTGTGTTTCAGATCATTAACCTGCAGGAGGTCAACAAAGATCATTTCTTCGGCTACCTTCAGCCCAGACTGGAGAGATTGGGTAAGTGAGTAGCAGTAGAATTTAAATGAAATAGAGGTGTATTAGCAGTAAGCAGCAGGGATAGTAGTAGAAGCAGGAAGCTGTGATGACAACAGCAAGAACACCATTGCTACTACTACAGTACTTGTATCACTATGACCACTACAACTCTGACTCTGAAAACTACTACTGCTTTTTTTTTCTCTTTTAATTTTTTTTATATCAGATTTCCATTTTTTTTCCATTGTGCAACTACAATATGATATAATTACAATTGGAGGCTGAGTACTGAAGTAGGAATCTGTGTTTCCCTATTGTTATTTGTATGGATATGAGCTGAGCAACTTCTGCTGCTAGTACTACTCTGCTGTTACTGCTACTTAATAAGAAAATTAATTATATTAATGATGGTGATAATAATAATAATGATAACAATAATAATAACAGCAGCAGTAAAATGCAATAAAGTTTTCATATATATACTGCATACGCCTTTTAGCTGTGTGAATAGTTTACCCACACAGGAGTGACACACCCACTCACATGGTCTCTCTCACAGTCTCATATGGTCTCTCTCATACACAACACGCGCACACACACGCACGCACGCACGCACGCGCGCGCGCACACACACACACACACACTTATACACACGCACACACTCAGAGGAATGCACATACTTTACTTTGATTTAAAATGAGAACCTCGGACAGATTTTGTTTAGGGATTCATTTGGAGTGTTTTGGGGTTATTTTATTATTTTTTTTAGAAGGGAGTGGTGGTTCTTTTTGTTTTTAGGTTGGGGGCTTTTGTGAAGCTTTTTTTTTCGTTCTTCACTTTACCAATCATGCACTTTCACAGGTTACCAAAGCTGCTACCAGAAACGCACGGGGGACAAGAGCGATGGTTGCGCCACGCTGTGGAAGACAGACAGGTTTCAGCTGCTGAGGGCCACCCCTGTCAGCTACTGCCGCGGAGGACTGCTGGACCGCGACAACATCGCCATCGTCGTGGAGTTGAGGCCACTTCGCTCTGGTAGACGCAACTACAGTGTGAGTGTCCGTCAGTTTTCAGGTGTCCCATAACCTAGGTGGTCATAGGGGAGCGAGGCATCATAGACCTCAGCTTCTCTAGGGGCCAGTATGTTGAGGGTGTTTGTGAGTGTCAGTTTTCAGATATGATCCCTTCTTGGATATTGGGACTATAAACCGAGGCCCCGTGTGTGAACGTACGCAGAACATCTTGCGCACACGTTAAATCCTGTTCCGCTTTTCGTAAGAGTAGGCCATCGTGTGCTGGTGGGAACAGATGACATTTACAAAACTGCATACACACGGGGACTGCATGTAATAAAGCACAAGAGTACTTATCCCATTATCCTTGATATAAATAAAAATATATAAAAAAACAAGTAAATGAAACTATGCTTAACCTTCATTTAGGGGGGCAGGATAGCTCAGTGGTCAGAGCACTCGCTTTCCCCAGCCAATGTTAAGCAGCGTCGAGCATGGTTACCAACTGGATGGGTGACCGTTTGTGCGCCTTGGCTTCAGTGCCATTCCCTCAGTTCACCCAGCTGTAAATGGGTACCTGCCCTCTTTAGGGTCAGGGAAGGTAAAGCAGTGAGGGAGAGGAGATGGGTGCCACCCTCATCAACATGCTGGCCCCTAGAGAAGCCGAGGTCTCTGACGCCTCGCTCCCCTATGACCACACAGGTTAAGGGACACCTACCTTCATTTGGGGGGGGGGGAGGGGGTTGTTGGGTGGTGGTGGTGGGTTTTCTTTTTTCCTCTGCGGTTTTAACTACATCTATTTGGACTTCTCACTCTATTCCTTTAGGAGTTGGGTCACTGCACAGAATTTGTCTAGACAGTATCTTCTGGGATGTTCAGTTTTGGGGGTGGGGGTGGAGGGGGGATAGCCTCGCTTTTAGAGCGTCGCGCTTGTGATCTGATGGCAATGGGGGGACGGATAGCCTAGTGGTCAGAACATTGCGCTGGCAATTTGACGACCCGGGTTCGAGTCCGGTCGAGGAGATTTTTCTCCTGGAGTTAACATCAGTGCTGACTCCACTCTCCCCAAAAGTCCTTCGGATGAGACTTTAAACCGAGGCCCCGTGTGCGAACGCACGCAAAATATCTTGCGCACACGTTAAATCCTGTTCCGCTTTTCGTAAGAGTAGGCCATCGTGTGCCGGTGGGAACAGATGACAATATTTACAAAAACTGCATACACACGGGGACCGGATGAAAAAAAGCACATGATTGCTTATTCTGTTATCCTCGATATAAAAGAATAGATAAATAAATAAATGGCCTGGGTTTGAGCCACCTCTGAGGCACCCGTTTGAAGGGATTTTTTTTCGATGGAGTTAACATCAGCTCCAACCTTACTCCTCCAAGAAGCCTTTTGGATGAGACTGTAAACCAAGGAGGAGGGAGATGCATGAGTGTGTACTTACAAGGGTTTGGCGGTGGTGATGGTTTTAAAGCTTAAATGAGCCATAACTGGGAAAGGACTATTATGAGTGACAAGACTCCTAACAGTGCTTTTGAGTGAAGAATATGAAGGAAAAGAGAAACAGATGTGTATTACGCAACAAACTGGCCCCTTTAGTACATGTATGACAGTTGGCCGAGGAAAGGGGGGACAATACCCCCTTTTTTCCATTTTAGGGGTCCCACTCCCCCTTTCCCCCCCCCTTTTTGTTTTAAATCCTAGAATCAATGTCATTAACATTAGGCTAGAGACACTTTCATTTATTTTCAGTGTATGAATGTTTATAAACAGTCCCAATTAATTTTGGACCAGCATTCAGCATGAAATCACTTCACTATGTTGAATGTTTGCAGTTGTTCCTCAGGAGGAATCAAAAAGGTCAAAGGTGAGCTTGATTGAGTGTGAGCTCTTGCATTTTACTGCTCAAAAAGCTAGGTTTGTAACATTTGTGTGTGTGTGTGTTTTTCAGTGTAGCGACCCAGACAAGGTGCGAGACAAGGTGGTGGTGGCCAACACTCACCTGCTGTTCAACCCTCGGCGTGGAGACATCAAGCTGGCCCAGCTGATGATCCTGCTGGCTGAGGTGGACAAACACGCCTACCTGGGCCCTGCATCATCCAACCCTGCCGCCTCCCCTGCTGCTGCTGCTAAACCTTCCCCCCAGACACCTGGCCACTATTGTCCTATCATCCTGACAGGAGACTTCAACCTGGAGCCGCAAAGTGACCTGTACAAGTTCCTGGTCAGCGGACAGCTGAGCTACGAGGGTTTGCTGTTGCGGAACATGTCTGGGCAGGAGGAGGGGCGGTACGGCAGGAACAGTTTACTGGAGCGCAACTTCTTCTCCCCCATGTACGGCGTGACCGATTCCTGTCAGTACCACACAGCGGTTGCTGATCGTCACGTCGAATCCTTTCCTGCATCGTCACAACCCTCAAAGAGAGGACAAGGAGGTGGAGGGGTGAAAGCAGACGCAGTTCGTCGCGCATGTCTGGGTGCCGGGCGCCTGTGGCATCATCTGAACCTCGTGTCGGCATACCGGCACCGAATCGAGCGTCTGGGCAAAGCGTGGGAAGTAACGACGCACCACAACAGCGGCAGGTGTTCTGTGGACTATGTCTTCTATTCTGTGGACAGCAAGGACGTGCATTTCCATCGCCGTGAGGTCCGGCTGAGCTCTGTCAGAGACGGGAAGCTTCGGCTTCTGGCTCGCTATGGACTGATGTCTGACAATGAGCTGAGTGCTTTGGGCGGCATTCCTAATCACCTCCTTCCTTCTGATCACTTGTGCCTTATCACCAGGTTTTTGCTGATGTAGTCGTGTGCCTGTGGCTAAGATGCACGGATGCAATTTTTGTTGGGTCTTTTTTGTGTGTAAAGACAAGTTCTTGCAAAATTTGTGCCAGTGTTTTTAAGGGTTCCGTCCTGTATTTTTTGTGTGTTTTACTGTGTTAAGAAGTGAAGAAAGAAGTTCAAAAATAAGTTTTGATAATACTTGTTTCTTGAGCTTAATTGTACTCCATAGAAGTAAAGACTAGAGGTATGGAATGATTCCAGACAGTGGCAGCGTCAGATTTTTTTTTATAACTGTCTCAGTAACTATGTGTGTGTGACTGTGTATGTGTGTGTGTGGGGGGGAGGGGGGCATGTGTGCATGCGGGTGCATGTGTGGGTGTGTATGTGTGTGAGAGAGAATGCTAAAAAAAAGCATGTTTGTTTGAAATGTGAGGCAGCTTCAAGACATAAGATCATCCTCCATGAAATGAGTCAAATGTTATTCTTTTCAATGAGTTTGCTTTTAATCAAACAAAAACAAGGTATAAATGATTCAGCTTGGGATTTTGGTAGGATCTTATTCTGCCCCGCATTTGATGTGGTTTTACTGTGGAAGCATGCAAAACCAATAACACAGGGGCACAGCACAGCCTGGTGGTCAGAGTGATGTGCTCATGATCTGACCTAGGTTCAGATCTCGTTCAAGAGGATTTTTCCTCTGGAGTTAACATCGGTGCCAACTCCACTCCCCCCAAAAGTCCTTCAGATGAGACTATAAATGGGGGCCCCATATGCAAACGCATGCAGTACATTTTGCTCACATTAAACCCCGTTTTGCTTTTCAGAAGAGTAGGCCATTGTGTGCTGGTGGGAATGGATTACAAAATTTACAGAAACTGCATACACACAGGGATTGGATTTTTTTTTCTCTCTCTCATTCAGGAATATTCACACTTTCTTAGCCTATGAGTATAACTCCATGTTACATCAGTGACAATACCATTTGAAAACACACACTTTCAGATTATATATAGGAAAAGGCCGAAGAGAATGGAATAACAATAGCTCATACTGTTCATGGCAAAAAAAGCTGACTTCAATGCATTTGCCTATGAAGTTATTTAGTTCAAGAGATTTGATTGGGTTCATTGTTTGCTTTTTCTTTTGGGTCTTTTTTTTTTAAGTATGAAGACAGAGTTCTTTCATTCATGTGATTTTGATTTTCACATCTGTAGAAAAAAAAAAAAAGAAGAAATAAAAACAGATACCAGAGTGATCAGAAAATTGTAAGTGTTTGGCTGTGTTTATAGCTGTTTACAACTGTTTTACAATAATTAGATCTCTGGATCTGATTGCATCAAAATACTTTTTCTTTCCTATTTTGTGTTCTGACTGATTGTTTACCAACAAAATAGGAAATTTATGAAACTTGGCTTTACATGCTCAAACTAGTAAAAGGAACATAAATACAACATGTGCAATTCTTATTGTTTTAATATTGCATTGCACTGGGATGTGATTGTATTATTTACAGCGTTCTGAATTGTAGTGTCTTGCGCCATGCTGTGTTGTGCTATCTGTCAAGCCTTGCTAATGGTGGATCGGTGGTCTAGAGGTAATGCGCCTGCCTAGAAAGCGAAAAGTCCAGGTTGGCATGTGCAGTGGTTCAAATCCTGTTTGGGCCAAAACTTTTCCCCCATCCCCATCCATAAGACCATGAGTGGTGGTCTGAGTGCCAGTCTTTCAGATTAGACGATAAAACTGAGGTCCTGTGTGATACACAGGACTGTTTATGGGGAATGGGACATTTTTGAATAGCCACCATCTTCAAAAAAATATATATGTAAAACTTAGATTTTCTGGGGTAAAAAACAAACCAAAATTGCACTCAAACAACAAAATGTTTTTGCTTTGTTTAAACAGTGATTTTAGGATAAAATTTTCACATCAGTTGTAACAAATGAAAATTTACACACACACACACACACACACACACACACACACACACACAAGCATGCACATGCTCATACACGCACATGCTCACACACACACACCACACACACACACACACACACACACACACACACACACACACACACAACATTGTCTAATATCACATTTTGTGAAGAAACGTAAAATGAATTAACACACGCACACACATGCACACACACACACAGAAACAAATTTCCGAGATAATGCCTGCAAACATTTTAATGATATTTGCCATGTACCATCATCTTTGCTTAAAACAATGACCAATGTAAATAACTGAATAGGTCGTAAAATGTATTTTATAAAAAAAACTAAAAAAACTACAATGAAATGATGACCGTGTCATTTTGCTCTTAAGGGCTCATCAACTTCTCGTTTGTGCCTCTTTAGGTGTCCCCAGTCATGTATAAAAATATATATAAAACAACACTACACAGCCCAGACCGGACAAATCAATGTAATTATTCTATTTTGACATATTTATCAAATTGAAAATGATTTTTTTAAGATCACTTTATGTAAAACAACATGTCCAAGTAAAGAAAATAAATGTTTAAGTATTATACATTCTCTTGCTATTTTTCTTTCTATCAAGGGCATCACATCTGTATTTTTTTTTTTTTAAAGTTGATTACAAAATATTAATGTTTAAAAACCAAGCAAAGAATTGTAGGCCTATATATTAGTGACTTAAGACCATGTGAATAAGAACAGTTTTCCTGATGGAAAGCATTTTCCCTGTCATTTAAAATTTTTTTTTTTTAAGTTCCTCTTTGGTTTATTTTCCTTAAATATCTCTTTGTTATTTTTGTATTTCAAGCAACATATATGGGAGATGATACACGTGAAGCTTCAATCAAAACATACCCCCCGAAAAAATTTTTTTTTTATTGATTAAAAAAAAAATCAAAACATACAAGAAGACAGGTCCATAATTTTCCTTCCTGTACATTGCTAAGTCTGGTAGTGTGGGACAGAGCAAATCCGAATTTGGCTGGGAAGAAGCGAGGTCAGGATGAGCAGTATTAGAGCACTATGCCAGTGAAATCTTCTCAGTCAAGAATGCAGAAGATGAGGCAGAAAAAAAAAATCAGTCTTTGAGGCAGCCAAATGCCATCCTGGTTTTTAAGTGTATGTTGTATGTTTTTGGAAATGTACCGGCCAGGTCTTAAATGTTCATTAAATCCTTTCTTTCAGTGCGGGTGGAATCAGGAAGGTTTGGCAGCGATAAAGTGGTTCCTTGTTTGGCCGTTTTCTTTTTTACAGGTATCTGAAAATGAAAACATTAAACTTTTATCAATTTTTCTTCCTTTTATTATTCATGCTATAGTAGTACTGTAGTCCCACTGACCTTGAAGGCCATATGTGATGCTCCACCACATAACCCACTTTTCCACTAGAAGCCCTTAAAGGCAGGGGGGGTTGACGTCAAGTTGGCAATTTTCAGATTTTGATTGATTTTTAAACTATAGCCATTCTACCTTGTAATGAAATATCAAGTCATAATTTTGTATCCTTTTGCTTTTAAACGTGCTTTAAAAATGCCCAAACCCTCATTCTGACCATTTATTATGATGCTAAACTTGTCCATTTCTCGTTTTGTCATTTCCTGCAGTCTATCATTTGAACTTGTAATAACTTTTCATAGAATTGTCAGATTTCCAATCTGTTTTTTTCTATTGTATAGCCATTTCATTGCAGATTAATAAAATGTCAATAACTAAAAATTGACCTCTGGTGCAATGCGACTCCTTATGTGGTGGAGCGTCACATATAAGGACTGTCACCTTATTCAATTCCAGCGATTCCAATGACATTCACCTCAAGTTCAACATCATCAACACCATGTCATGCAATCGTCTTAAGCTTCAACACAACCAGTATATTTTTTTCAAAAGAACAACAAAAAACACACACACAGTAATTGACAAAACGCCTCAACTACTTCATTCAACAAGGCCAATAATACCAAGCCTTGCTGAGGATGCCAGCTATTCTGCTTAACTTGGCCATAGGTTACAGTAAAGCGTAAAAAAAAATTAAAGCATCATAAACACTTCAATGAACAAACACAATAGGTAAGAAAAGTGCCATAATTATGGGCAAGTAACACTGCAGAATGGACATCTGTGCTCATCGCAGTAAGGGTAACACTGGAGGTTGCCAGAGCAAAATATACAGGCGAAATGTCATATGATGAAAAAAGAAAACATTCAATTCTTACAAATTTGCTCAAGAAAAAACAGGCGAATGGAATGAGAAGGCAGAAAATAAGCAAGAGAGATGATAGAAAGGTAAGGAAAAAAGACAAATAAAGTGATAGAAAAGGGGAAATTTCTGTCACAGATCTAGTAAGTGAGGATGTAATCTATACTGAAAGCACTCCTGGATTTCCCCCCATGGGCTTTCAACAGGATTTCCTCAAAACAAGATAGTGTTCAAAACATGGGTGGACAACAGACTTATACAAACTGTCCTTAAACACTTTTGATTGCTTTCCTGAAAGATTTGTCCCAATGATGTATTAAACAAAAAATGTTCAACCACCGATTGATACTTGTCCAAACTTGAATTGTTGCAAGAAAGTGTAAATTGGTTAGTTTTTCGTTGTAGTAGTAGCAGCAGTAGTAGTACTGTAGTAGCAGTAGAGTAGAGTAGTAGTGGTTAGCAGTAGTATAGTAGTAGTCATAATGATTACCCAAAATTTACCAGGAAGACTCCTTCCATGGATTGGACTGGTCACCATATGGAATCCCATGTTTTGGCATTTTCCCTATCCCTGATGAATTTAGATTTCATAGGAGCAGGACTGATTTAAATATAAATTAAAAACTTGAAGAGATCTGAAAACTTTAAGGAAACAAATGCTAAAGAGGAATGTTTTTCAAACCCTCCTTGTAAATCATATCTTTTGCAAAGAAAACCTGCGGATCAACACATTGAAGGTGTTAGGATACAGATTGTTCTGGTTTAACACTCTCTCTCTCTCTCTCTCTCTCTCTCTCTCTCTCTCTCTCTCTCTCTCTCTCTCTCTCTCTCTCTCTCTCTTAAAGATCATTCATTCATTCATTCGCTCTCTCATGCAGAACATCTTGGGCGCATGTTAAAACCTGTTCCTCTTCTCAGAAGAGTAAGCCAAACCTGTCCCGCTTCTCGGAAGAGTAAGCCATTATGTGCCGGTGGGAACAGACAGATGACAAAATTAACAAAACTGCATACACACGGAGTCTGGATGTTTTAAAAAAAAATGCACATCGGCGCTCTTTCTATTGTCCTTGAAATAAAGGAATACAATAAAATGCACTGGGCGTATGTGCACATGCATGTAATTTAGCATCTACAAACAAGTTGTTTTTTTTACAACAAACAAAACTTTTTTAAAGGGGAGGGGGGGGAGGCAAGAATTTTTGAAAAACCAAAGCGAAAAAAAACACACTAAAAAACAAACATCTGATGAAAGAAGGGGTACAGCTGGAATCTTACTAACAGCTGTCCTATTTTTTTGTGATTCTTGTTATCTGTTCCCACCGGCACGCAATGGCCTACTCTTACGAAAAGCGGAACAGGATTTAATGTGCGCCCAAGATGTTCTGCGTGCGTTCGCACACGGGACCTCGGTTTAATCAGCCCAACCGATTTCATCAAATTAAAAACTCACCTTGCTTCTTCTATGTACAATACGTTTGGGTTGGACTGGACTGTCCTCTGCTTCACCCGAAGAACTTACTGCAGTAGACGAACTAGGAGTGGAAAATGCACTGTCTTCCTGAGACCTCGGAAACAGTCTGCGTTGTTGCTTTTTGAGCTCTCTTTTCTTGAACTGAATCTTCTGACTTATCAACCTGCATTCTGGCAAGTCTTCAACAGTTTTCAAAATCTTGTCGAATGTTGAGATTTTCGAAGTCTTTCAGGTAAGTTTTTCGGAAATGTTGTTTGGCTGTGTCGAGTGCTTTCTTTTTTACCTCTGGGATCACTTGTCCTTCTTGTTCCCGTCTCTGCAATATTTGTTCTGTTTTCTCGATTTCGTGAAGTACGTTCTGCATCGTTTGCATTGCCTCGGACAACTTTTGTAAAATCTCAGTAGTTTCAACTAGTTCCGAGGTTGCCATTTTTCTGTCGTTGTCTCTTCTGACAGAGAACATCAGAACTGGAAATAAGGAATCTGTGGAATTTGCACAAATGGCTATAGATATTGTTTTCTTTTTAGGTGTAAAGTGTGTGAACGTTGTTAAAACGCAAGCACTATTTGTCGACGAAGGTCCTTCAAAATTGAGAGTGAGGTCAATGAAAGTCCTTAAAAAGTCCTTGAAGTTTCATCCCAAGGCTTCCTATAAACCCTGAACTGGTCATGAGAAATCGTTTTTCATCCGTTTTCGTCCGTTCTCGATACTGGTCAGTGTATGGATAAAACCTGGCGACGCACGTTCATTTCATGGTAAATGTTATTTCACGTTCATTTCATTGGCGTGTGTTTATTTGTGGGGAACGGTCTCTCCACTGGCACCCCCCCCCCCACCCCCCCCCCCCCCACCCCCCTGCTCTTCTCTAGGCTCCAAACACGCAATAAGTACACACACTCAGGCACACACACACTATCCTCAGCACACACTAAAATCACCTGCAAAAAGGGTTGTAAAGAGAACCTTCCCTTTTCTGCGAAGCTACAAACGATCACTGCTCATACATAGATTCTGGGGTTGTTTTTTTTAAAAATCAACACGAATAACCATCCTTGCAACCACCTAGATTGATCCCATTCCCCGCCCCCTGGAACAAACAAACTTTTCTGTCCCCAGTCATTCACCTACAGTATAGAAAAATGGCGTCACCAGAGCCCCCCAAAATGGAAGTACTTCAGGTGTTTGAGTCTATGCAATGCCTGCAAAACACTCTGCACGACCTGGAGAGACAGGAAAAACAAGAAAAACAAAACGTAGAGGAAGGAGGTGAACATTCGGAGACGGCAAAGAAAAAAATCGAGGAGTTTAAACCAAAGCTCGACAATTTTTTTAGCCACTTTCACCTCCTGTTTGGACCGGGTACCACCTTACAAGGCAGACTGGAAAACCTCCCGGCTGAACAGAAGCTGTTGTATCAGAAGATTCTGTTCAAAAAACGGGAGCTCACGCTGCAGTATAGAAGACTCTACTCAACCGATGCAGATCCCGAGGGCACGGGCCTCCATTGCGCTAGAGCGCATGAATGCCATGGATCCTATTCCTGACCACTACCTCTAAAACAGGTTCCTCATCAAATCGATTTTCAGCCTCTCTCCATACCTTCAGAGCTTAGGCATCGTTTTGTTTTGTTGGAAAGAGCGGTGCATGGTTAGGCCTATATATAATCTTACCGAAACTTTTTTTTTGGTAGGTCAGCTCTATAATGTTTTGTTTTTTTTTGTTTTACACCACGCACCAGCACGCACACACGCGCGCGCGCGCACACACACACACACACACACACACACACACACACACACACACACACACACACACACACACACAGAATTTTTATATGGTCGACATCATCATAGATTATAACTTGCAAGTTCTGTTTTCGAAAAATGTTCACTAAATTTGACTAAAGAGACTTTTTGTAGTTATAACATGTTCATAAAAAGACCAACAAAAACGAGGAAAGAAACTTTTTCGACATGTAACCCCTTCAGCTCAAGAAAGTTCAAACGAAAATAAGAATGGCCTGACCAAATAACTTTCCAATGGAGTTGTAAGCTAACTAGTCGTGAGATTAATCAATTTCTTCCAGAAGAAACAATTTTCAGAGGCAGGTGGTTATTTGGAAACCTTTTGTAATTTTCAGAACGCAAAATTTCTTACCACTTTTGACTGGAGATTAGGGTGGTGTTGGCAAAGTTGGTGGTGGATGACTGGCTAGAGGCTTTTGCAGACTAAAGAACCGTTCCCCAAATCTCTTGTTTGGATTAAAGTGAAACGTTAGTGTAGGTGAAAAAAGGTGTTTTTTTTCCGTTTCTATGCACTTTTCTTTTAAATCATGATCAGTCTTTTTCCCCCTTAAAAAAAAAAACGAAGCTCCTATGTGGTATGGACTGAGTGAAAATCGGTTGTTTTTATATTATCATGTATTCATTTATTCATGGCATTGTGTGTGTGTGTGTGTGTGTGTGTGTGAGAGAGAGAGAGAGAGAGAGAGAGAGAGAGAGAGAGAGAGAGAGAGAGAGAGAGAGAGAGAGAGAGAGAGAGAGAGAGAGAAGAGAATCTGTATCCTTTGTTTAGCATGGAACACTCAATAATATGATTCCCTCTTTCCATCCCCCTCTTCCTCCTCCTCCTCTTCCTCCTCCTCCTCCTTCTTCTTCTTCTCTTCTCTCTTCTTCCCACCACCACCATCACATCATCACCATCACATCACACATCATCATCATCATCATCTCCTTCTTCTTTTTCTTCTTCTTCTTTTTCTTCTTCTTTATCGTCCGTCGTCGTCGTCGTTGCTGTTCTTATTATGATCATTGTTATCACTTTTAATTTAGCAACAGCAGCATCAGTAGCAGCACAATCATAATCATCATCATCATCATCATCACCATCGTCATCATCATCATCAATAGTAGTAGTAGTATAGTATAGTAGTAGTAGTAGTAGTTAGTAGTAGTAGTAGTAGTAGTCATCGTTGTCGTCGTCGCCATTGTTTCAGACACCTCTCAGAAAGAACTGAACCGGCACATGAAGATACATACGGTTTGCTCTCACGTGGTTCTCCCGGCCAAGGGGACTGAACTCCATGCAGCCTGAACCCAGAGATCAGGCCACAGCAGATTTCCCAGGACCTGGACCCGGAAACTGAACGATCAGGAATGTGCATGCGCTGGCTTTGTTTAAAGAACAATTTTTATCATCCTTTTTTTTTTTTTGCAAATGGCTGCAGATTTTTTAATATTTGTAAATATGAATTAAACGTAGATTTTTTACAGTAGTTCTTTTAGAAACATCCAAAACTCCCCCACCCCACACCCCCAAAATCCCAACCAACCAACCAAAAGCCCCACTGGAATTGCATATCTGCTACTTTTTTTAATTTTTTTTTTAAACTATTATGATGGAGATAGCTAACCATTCCAATTCTCTGGCTAACAAAAAATTTGTTGTTCACTTCAATTCGTTTCTTAGTTCAGTGCAATAAAAGAAAATGAATGCTCGAGCAGAATTTTAAGTTTACAATAGAGAAACCTGCTTGAGTTTGATTTTCTTGAAAGCCAGTCTCATTTCACCAACAGGCCCGGCTGTACTTGAATATGGGTTATAGCATTCCTATGCGAGAATAGTGAGTAGGCCTAAGCAGCCGTGATAAATACCAGAAACTAAACCCCCCAAAATCATGTAATAAGTATTTTAAAAACTCTTTCGTGATTCGCATCGCATATGAGAATTGTAAATCGGTATGATTCAACACACTCACATTCTGAAAGGATTGAATTGATGTCTTGGTGGGGCACCTCGGGTGGGTGACTCACACAGTCTGGCTCCGCGACTGAGCTAATACTGTCGTTAGTAGGGGGCTTAGTAGGTGGTGTCCTGCGTATGTTAGCTCAGAACAGGCACCACTGAACACCACCAAAGTGACCCAGCAGAAGTGCAGGGCCTCTCCAGCTGATGGCCCACGGCGGCCAAATATTGATAGGCTCCATATGGCCCCCTGACCCGAGGGTGAGACACAACGAATCAGGGTATGGTTGTGGCGGGGGAATTGAGATGAGCGGCATGGGAACAGCAGAATGGGGACGTCACAGAAGACGAGGCAGCCACAAAAAAAAAAAATCTTGGTGGGGCAAGTTTCACACTAACAAAAGTGGAAGCATGTTCTTATTCTTGTACCACATTGTACCCTAAACATGGCTTTTTATCGAATAAAAACCGGTTAAACCTTGGTCTTAATGCCATATAAATGTGAATAGATTCATTTTGGTGTCTTCAACCGGATACATAAAAACCTGAAAAGTGGTTTTGTTTGCTCTGAAGTTTGAGATAGCAGATAATGAATCATATTGAACTTGAACAGAAGCTATTTCGAGAATAGATGCATTTAAATGAGCTACATTTATATTAAGTAAATGTGAAATCAGTTGTTTTTTTTTTTTTTTTTTTTTTTTTTTTTTTTTTTTACTGATTTGGTGAAAAATAGAAATAGGACAACATGTTCTGTTGGGATTTTTTGTTGTATTTTAGACAGAGATTTTATACAGAAAGTGGACAAAGGCGCTCAACTTAGAGGAGATAATGTAAAGACAACAAAACAAAACAAAACAAAACAGACCCGAAGCCACTACTGCACAAACTGTTTTGCTAACTGGCTCTATGGTGGGTTTTTTTTCCATTGCCTTCCTTTTTTCGTTTTTTTTTCTTTTCTCGTTTAGTTTCCTTTCTTATACCCGACCGCTGCCCCCCCCCCCCCCCCCCCCCCCCCCCCCCCCCCCCTATTTTTGGGGGTCAATTTTGAGAAAAGCTACAGTTGCAGCTCTTTTAATAGGGATACAAAAATGATTACCGTTTGACATGGAAATGGACGGTTATAATGATAGAAAACTGAAAAGCATATCATAGACACAGACACTTACACACACACACACACCCATAGACTCGCACACCCAAACACACGCACACCCATACACAACGCACAACCCATTCACACGCACACCCATACACACTGCAGACATGCAGGCACATACACCGGTCAAAATTATTCATGTTTTCTGTACATGTACCATTTAATACAGTGGTCTGACAAAAAAAAAGTGATATGAAATAAATATTATCTTAGATTATAGCATCGTTGGTTCTTGTTTGGATTTATCGGATTTAAAGCATTGTGCGCACGTACCATCACTGTCTGTCTGTCTGTCTGCCTGCATGTCTGTCTGATTACAGCTGTCAACCCATCCCCACGTTTTGCTATTTATCTGCCCAGTATCGATATCTGTCTGTCTGTCTCCCCCCGTTTCTGTCTCTCCCTCTGTGTGTGTGTGTGCGTGTGTGCGTGTGTGTGTGTGTGTGTGGTGTGTGTGTGTGTGTGTGTGTGGGGTGTGTGTGTGTGTGGTGTGGTGTTGTGTGTGTGTGTGGATACCAGTTTATGTTAATGGATATAGATTAACTCGTGCTTTGAGAAACTTTTTTCTTTCATTCCTCAGCTGGTGCTCCAAGGTTTACAAATGGTGAGAATTTTGCGTATAATTATGACCGTTTTTGTCCACCATTATGGTAGCCAAATTCCGGTTTAGTGTGCATGCAGCGTTTTTTTTTGTTTGTTGAGGTGGTATATTTTGTCATGCGATCCTACCGACAGGCAATAGCTTAGTCTACTCTTCCAAAAGGTGGGGCGGTTTTTAACGAGTGCATAAGATGTTTTGTGTGCCCAGAGGGGACCTCGGTTAATAGTCTCATCTGTTGTAGGCTTACTTTCAGGGGAGTGGAGTCTGTGCTGATGTAATCTGATTACCTGGAACAAGTGCTTTCCCCTGTGGGTATCCGCTGGCCTGTCTGTCACTATAAATAGTATCCCCACCTTCTGCAAATATTCAGTCCCTAAAACATATCTGCTGGCACGTTGATTTAATCACAAATAGATAACAATACACATCAGCGGCATACTGTATTTTTTCATATATAAAAAGTAAACAAATCGAGCCATCAATGGCTCAGTGGTTTAGAGGTAAAACACCTGACAAGAAAGCAGGAGTCTGGGATTCTATCCCTGTTTAAGGAGGAGGGTAGCAGGATGGTTAAGACGTTCGCCTGCCAACAAGTAAGCCGCGAGGTTCTGGGTTCAATTCTCACCCTCGCCTTTTCTTCCCAGTGTGACAAAGAAATCCAACTGAATGTCAAAGTTCTTCGGATCAGACTATAAACCGAGGCCCCGTGTGCGAACGGATACCAGTTTCATGCATGTATATGCTATAAAAAAAATTGGCTGCCGCTACCTAATGATTTTGCCAGAAATTCTAAGATTCTTTGAAGTTTGCGTGAGACAGATGAATGTTACCAATGTATTATCATTTGTACCCTTCTAGATAGTGTGCTAGCTACATAATCATCTGTGGCTTAAAGTTTTGCTTTTGTCAGTATTTAAAAAAACAAAACAATGTAATTGTTTGCCTATTATTTTCATAGTGTACATGATTATATTTTGAACCAGCAATGTTGAGCATTCATTAAAAGATCTGTCTCACCTGTTATACACACTTTCTGTTGAAACAGAAACATGGATGCCAACAGCCACGTACCCCCCTCAGAATTTTAATGGCTCCATCAACGCCTTCACAGCCTCACAAAGCGGCAACTTTGACATTCCCCTCAGCATGCTGAATGCAGTCTCCCCATCCAGACGCCCAGAGACCAAGAGCACAGCCTCCCAGACCGCGGGTCTGTTTTTTCCCTCGGAGCGTAAGATTGACAAGATGGCCAAGGAGATTGAGGACAAAGTCACCTTTGAGAAGCAGATGAGGGATCGGCGACCTCTCCTGACCGCTGTCAGTCCTGGCAAAGGTAAAAAGCGTGTTGCTTTCACCTGACTCCACCCCCCTAAAACTCTGGATAAGACTATAAACCAAGGTGTTGTGTCCAAAAGAAGGAAGGTGGCAGGATGGTTAAGACATTTGCCTGCCAACAAGTAAATCGTGAGGTTCTGGGTCCGATTCCCAGCCTCGCCCATCCCAGTTTAATGAAAAAAAATCAAAGTCATTCGGATGAGACTATAAACTGAGGCCCTGTGTGCAAACGCGGGGAATTGGAGTCCCAGGGCGGTTACGGGTTGAATATGGTAACGTTCTGGCGGCTTCTGCAATGGTACTGGAACCATTCGTATCGGTCATTGCCTTTCCAATGGATCATTCCAGTGGCATGGAGAGGGGGCTCTGCTGCATGGGTGACAGCTTGCCTTCCATACTTACTTACCCAGGCTTTGCGCTCTAAAGACTAGAGCGCAAGTTCATAGTCTTCTGAGACTGATGGGTGCCTACTACTCCTATACTGTGTCCAAACACAAGCAAAACATCTGCATACAAGTTAAAACTTGTTCAACCTTTTGAAAAAAATAGGCCATTGGTGCCAGTAAGAACAAATGACAAAAAACCAAATCAAATGCATGCTCACTGGTGATGTGTTTAAATATAATTTCTGAAGTCACAACGTAGCTGCTACCTTAACCCTCTTAGTCCCAAACTTTGGGATTTTGCCAGGATTGAATAATTACCCCCCCTTCCCCCCCATAGTCCCAAACCGGGATTTGCCAGGATTGAATAATTACCCCCCCTCCCCCCCTAAAGTCCCAAAATGGGATTTGCCAGGATTGAATAATTACCCCCCCAAAGTCCCGAACTGGGATTTGCCAGGATTTACACACAGTAGAATCCATCACGCTGTGACCAATCACTAATTGTACCACATGCCAAGCCTCAGCCAAGAGAAACCCGTGAGAGCTGGAAGTAATTATAGCTGCTGGTGTGTAAATTAAAGGAGAAGGCCAGCAAGCATGGTTGCCGACTGATTTCATGATGAAATGCGAATCTAGGGGCATAGACCAGCGCATTGGCAAATAATTCACCATCTGGCCCGAGGACCGAAAATTCATCATCATATGGATTTGTACTTACAGGGTATGGAGATAAAGGTGGACCACATCTGCCACACCTGAAAGCCCATGCACAGATTCGCTCAGAGTTCGAGCCATGATTTCGCTGATCCCAAAATGGGCAGGGTAGTTTGAGATTGCATTTATGCCACACCAAGCATAAGTGACCCAAAATGGGCAGGGTAGGTTTGAGATTGCATTTATCACACAACAAGCAACAGTGATCCCAAAATGGGCAGGGGTTTTGAGATCTGATTTATCACACAAACAGAGCATACATGATCCCAAAGCAGGGTAGTTTGAGAATGCATTATCACTAAAAAGCATACAGTGGGGTCCAAAAATGGGCATGGTAGGTTTGGAAAGATGGCAATTAGCACAGCAACACAAGCATACAGTGGATCCCAAAATGGGCAGTGGTGGTTTGAGATTGCATTTATGCACACTAAAAGCATTTCACTGTGGGGGCTGATGTAGAAATCGCATCACAAAAAACTTGCACACACACGTGCAGACACATGCGTCACGAATACAATCGTTGTGTGTGCTTCACAACTGAGCAACACGCACACATCTACAAACACACCCACTAAACCCACATGCACAGACATGCGCGCAGTTCCCTCATATCGTCTCCTCATGCTCTGTTCTGATCTCATTGATCTCTCCTCCCATCTCCTCGTCTCTGCTCTCCTCTCATCCACACACACACACACACCACACATCACAACACACACACATCGAACACACACACACACACACACACACACACACAACACACACCACAAAGCAAGTATTTGCTTACTCAATGTCACCATCGTGAATAAAAATTTGGCTGTGACACCACCATCACAGAGACCACACACTCACATCATCATCATCATTATCACGGCGTGGGTATTTGTCTGCTCTTTGGCAGAATTCTGCTGTCAGTACTTCAATTTCTGCCTTTTAAAAAAAACTAACAAACAAACACATTTTTAGCCATTTGGCCATTTAAAAATGTTTCTTGCTGTCTGCTGTCAGAACAAAACTTTATTCAAACAGTAACCAAAACGATAAAAGAAAGTGCATCAGCTTGAAAGTTGAGAACATCGACCTATATTCTGACATGCTTTGGGTACACACAGACATTTTTAGAAAGCAAACAGATATGGAAATTTTAAACCAGTCAGAAAACCCTTTAATCGGAGGTCAAAGTCGAGTAGCTTCCTGAGGACTCACGAGGTTCACTTCAGTTATTACCTAGAAGAGGCAAATGTTATACTGATAACACACACTATGTCAAGGCAACTGTTAATCTGATAACACACTATGTCGGACAAGTTTACTAGAAGACTTTTAACATGAGAACTCATATTGAAAAAAGACTCCAGCTCTGTACCACTGGCGATTAAAGGCTTGAAAAAAACTACAAATGAAATGCAATCATTGCAAAGTGTTTTATTTCTGCAGACTTGATTTAAATTAATACCATCTTTATGTGCCACACAGTAACTCCTGTATCTGGGTCAAACTTTGCTTGCAGAAAGGGGGGGATGCAAAGAAACATATGCTGAAGAAGATGATATGAGCACTGATCAAAATATCTTTGCTAGCTGTCAAGGAGGTATAATTATTTTAGCTCCCAGAATGGATAATTCTGTCAGTGTCTGAGTGAAAATTTTCGATTGACATAAATTCCATGGCTGAAAGAAAACACTGAAATTCAATAAATATTGTCTGTCTTGGGTTGATCATTTTACATCAGTTTTTATTTCTACTTTCCCAAAATAGAGACAGTTTTCCCCAGAGTACTGCTAGTTAAAGTGTTCATGCTGAATGCTTGAAATGTCATTATTTGTATGAAGAGATGGTTTAAAAATACTTCATTGTTTTTATGTGTAGTAACTAGTGAGTGTTTTTTTAATTACTTCCCTTGACCAATGTACTGTATAGAGTGAAAGTACAAAGTGACCCTCCTTATAGGGGTTATCATGAGACCCTCTTGTTACTTATGGTTCTCCAAAGACTGAAATATATTTTCTGCACAGTATACCCCTACAAACGTGTACCATTTTTATTGTAGAGCTTCATGGATTGGCACTAATCATTCAATTCGTCCTTTGATGCTTCGATCACAAACACGCTACTTCATGTCATGATACCTCACTGGTACGTATACGAGAATGAGGTGTATGAGAATGAGGAGTTGCTAGCTCCGGATGTATTGTTTGGTTTAGAGATTATACCTGGCTGGACATGGAGATGGTCTTCGTGTGGTTGAAGTGAGTCCGTTCCCTTTCTTTCTTACACCCTCACAAACATGCATGCATGTCTACTAGTATACATCCCTATTAGTATACATTGATATTACTGAAGTGTTGTGTCTGACTCTTTGTGACCAGTTGATCACCAGTTCCGTCCAAGATGATGGTTATGAACTGAGCTTGAACCTGACCTTTGCCCTACGGTAGTAACAAAGATCCCTTTGTGGATCGTAAACTGGGCATCACCACACACAAAGGGTACCTCAGCCAGCACACAGAACGGGACAGTGTCCTCAGTGGGTCAGAGGAGGAAGTCAGTAAGTATCGGGATTTGTTTGTCATGGTAGTGTGTGTGTGTGTGTGTGTGTGCGTGTGCGTGTGTGTGTGTGTGTGTGTGTGTGTGTGTGTGTGTGTGTGTGTGTGTGTACTTGTGTGCATGGGATGTGGGCAAATGTGTTCTTGTATAGAAAGCATGTCTGTGTTTGTTCATATTGGTGCATAGATAGATCAGTGAAAACTTTGCACAGACCAGGGAGTAGGTTTAAGCTATCAGACTGAGTGATTCTTGGAAATGACCAAGTAAGAACGCTGCATTCTAGCTTAGTGCTCTGTTACGAGTATACTTGTGAATGGGGTGATAGAATTGGACAAAGTTTACAAGTATACTCATAAATGGGGTAGAAAGTTTAAGGTGCTACATTATTTTCCTGGTATTTTTACAGTGCATGAATATTAATATATAGTCTTAAAAGTTAAAGCTGAGTAGATCACACTTTTGTTTTGTGAATGAAGCTAAAAACACAGGTCTATGTAATACAAAACAAAAACTAAAATCAAACAACAGCAAGAAGAAAAACAAAAACAAAAAAAACACTCCAGTGTAGATTCTGGTATTAATAAACACATAGAAAAAGAAGTGCGTTTTGACAGTTTAAAGCAATATGTACCTGGCTAGCATGGAACAAAAAGTGTTTGTCATTCCAGTATTTCATGTGTGTCTGTTGCACTGTTGTGTGTGCAGTGAGTGAGGACAACATCACAGCGCGATCCACTACTTCTGCAAGTGGCAGAAAACGATCGGCTCGCCGCTCCAAGGCAAAGAAAAAATCAGCCCCTAAACCATCTGTGAGTTGTTTGATCAGTACAGCTACTCATTCATTATCACAGTAATGAAATGATGATGAATCAGAAAGACCTAATAGTAGTTTTAATTACACATACTAGACTATGTTACGTAAGACAAGTGCGCTGAGTGTGGAAGGCCTGTACTCTCGACATGCATGTGCACTACACTAGCCTAGATAGAGACTGCAAAATTGACAAGATTTTCCCCAGATTTGAACCCTTCAGAAGTAATGAACACATAGAATAAAAAAAAAATTAAACTTTTAAAATAAAAACATGAAGATGACAATCCTGACTTTGCCAAAGTCATACTGAATTGAATTCAGAAGGAAAATTGCAATCAAATTATGTCACTAACATGAAAACTTCCACTCTCAATACTAAGCAAAGGAGAGCAACCTGACAGGAACTGAAAAGTTGGAAATCAAAATCCGTACTTTTCTCCTTTGTAGTAGTGGAAGGGATGCCAAGCTATCTTGAAGGCAGGGAGTAGGACCCTTTCATGTGGTCAGTGTGTGAGCTAAGACCTAATATTGATGGGCTCCCTGTGGCCTCCTGACTCTGAGGATGCAACATAGTGAATCAGGGTATGGCCGTGGCAGAGGGAATTGAAATGAGCGGCATGGGAACAGTAGGACCGGAACGTCACAGAAGACAAGGCAGCCACCAAAAAAAAAAAAATTATGATTATGATCCTGGGGACCAGTTTAGGTGAACTGAGTATTTTTGTCTGTGTTTTTCTTGGGTTCTTGGTCTGCGTCAGCCTTTATTTAGTCATGATTTTGGAATATGCATTCTCAAGTGTACAGATTTGAGTACATGCTATGGTGTTATACCAAAGTCTTACCAAAGCTTATGAGAATTTTGTGTGTGTGCATCTTTCCATTTTTTCCCCTCAAAATGTATTGTGGCCAAAGGCCCATGTATATTAAGCCATTTCAGATTTCAGTTCTCTGTCTCTCTCTCTCTCTCTGTTTCTCTCTCTCTCTCTCCTGCACTCTCTCTCTCTCCTGCACTCTCTCTCTCTCTCTCTCTCTCTCTCTCTCTCTCTCTCTCTGTCTCTCTGTCTCTCTGTCTCTCTCTCTCTCTCTCTCTCTCCTGCACTCTCTCTCTCTCTCTCTCTCTCTCTCTCTCTCTCTTCCCCCCTCCTCCTAATTGTCCTGTCAGTCAGCATCATTTTCTCTCTGTTGTTGTCTCTGAAAGTTTGTTCTCCTACACATGCCATTAGACATTAGTCTGTCAGGGGGGAAAGGCTTGTGACTGGTCTTCTATCTGTGCAGCCCCAGGATTCCAAACTGTTGCGTCAGTTAGGAAGTGAAGGAGAGGGCTCAAGTACCGAGGTTCAACAGTTGATTGATGAGGTAAATCAGCTTCTGTCAGTGTGCTGCATGCATGTGTGAAGATGAATGTTTGAGAAAATGCATCTGTGTATGTGTTTGTATCGATGAATTAGAATAATGTATGATGATAGATGAGTGCTGTGTAAAAGAGTTGATGTGGAACTATGTAAGCATGCTTTAGGAGCTATTTAGAAATGGTACCCCTTCCCTTTCTCTCTCTTAAACACACACACATGCATGCATGCATACACACACACACTTTCTACCCCCTCCCCCCCTCTCTTTTCAAGTCTTCCCCCTTCTCCCTCCCTACAGTATATGTGACTCTCCCTCCTCTAGACTTTCTTACCCTCACTCCCCTCTTCACTAGTTTCCCCATACCCCCTCTCTTTCTTGCAGTACACACACACACACACACACACACACACACACACACACACACACACACACACACACACACACATACATAAAGGTTATATGCTTTGGCATGGTGATGGATATTTCAGCTGTTGAGAGCAGGGGAAGCTATAAGATGAGATGGGAGGGGGAAATCTTAGCTTTGAAATAAATGTCTTGAGGCTGGATTTAAATGTGTCATTGATAGGCTTTTTGCAAAGGGAGAGAGAGAGGTTGTTCCAAAAAATGTAGGGAACTGCTTTTGTCATCAAACAAGGGAACCTAGATTGTTTTGTTTGTTTATATTGTAGGTAAATTTGAACTCACTAAAATAATGTAATCATTCTTTTTATGCTTGCTGAAAAGACTGATCAAGTTGGTGGCTGTTGAAAATACCCACCAAACTTTACAATAATCGTTTTTTTTTCTCTAAATTTTATATTTATGTAGGCAGAAACTGACAGACTACAAAGTTTATTGTGACAAAAAAGGTAAAAGGTAAAGGTGTCCCATAACCTAGGCGATCAAAGAGGAGCGAGGCATCAGAGACCTCAGCTTCTCTAGGGGCCAGCATATTGAGGGCAGCACCCATCTCTCCCTTGCTTCTTTACCTTCTCTGACCCTGAAGAGGGCAGGTACCCATTTACAGCTGGGTGAATTGGGGGGACTGTACTGTATGAAGCCAAGGCGCACAAACGGTCACCCATCCAACTGGTAACCACGCTCGATGCTGCCTAACTTGACTTGGGGGAAAACGAGCGTTCTGACCACTGAGCTATCCCACCCCCATAGACAGTCAAAAGGAGAAAAGAAAGAAAAGAATGTGAAAATGTTGATCACAGCTGTCAGTTTCTCCCTCTTTCAGCTCCTCTCAGCTGCTAACTAATCCACCCTAACCCAGCCCAGATGAGGCCAGCTGGTGTTATTTATAGCAGGAACTGACCACACTTGGACTATTAGGTAA
The DNA here is from genome assembly GCA_030674155.1 of Stramonita haemastoma. Lineage (NCBI taxonomy): Eukaryota > Metazoa > Mollusca > Gastropoda > Neogastropoda > Muricidae > Stramonita > Stramonita haemastoma. The sequence continues at coordinate 16,897,786 of CM060320.1, forward strand.
AAGGACGGGGCACACTAAATATAGCACTGTGGACTGAGTGATGTTGGATTAGTGCAGTGTGTGATGTTGATTGACGCAGGGTGCCAATCCTAGCTGTGAAAGTAAGAGTGGTCTGCCTGCCCTGCACCTTGCGGCCAGAAACAAACATGTGGACTGTATCCCTGTCCTGGTGCAAGCTGGGGCTGATGTCAGCGCCAAGGGGCCTGCTTCTATGTAAGTGTCTGTTGTCTAGATCTCGCTTATTTCACTTGCAGCTTTTTCTTTTTTTCCCCCTCTTCTTTTATGTATGGGGGGTGGGGGCTGTGTGTGTCTGTGTGTGTGTAAGGATGGGTGGGTGTGGTTGTGTGAAGGTGTGTCAAGTCAAATCTTTGTGTGTGTGGTGTGTGTGTGTGTGTGTGTGTGTGTGTGTGTGTGTGTGTGTGTGTGTGTGTGTGTGTGTATGTATGTGTGTGGATATGGGTGTATGTGTGGGGTGGGGTGTGGGTGTGTGTGTTTGTGTGTGTGTGGGGTGTGTGTGTGAGTGGGTAGGTGGGTGGGTGTGTGTGTGGGGGGGAGGGGGTGTGTGTGTGGGGGGGGGTGTGTTGTGTATGTCTGTGTGTGTTCATAGGTTCATGCATATGCAGATGTGTGTACTTGTATGCGCACACATGTACATCAGTGTGTTTGCGTTCATGTGTGATGTCTTGAGGCTAGTGAGGCATAAATAAAAGTGTAATGAAAAACAGTTGTAATGCACAGTATTCAGTCCTCTGTGTGGTTTCTGTGTGGACAGAAATAAAAGTGTAATTAGAAACAGTTGTAATGCACAGTATTACAGTCCTCTATATGTGGTTTGTGTGTGGACAGAAATAAAAGTGTATTCAAAACAGTTGCAATGTATCACAGGCCTCCATGTGTGGTTGTGTATGGACAGAAATAAAAGTGTAATTAAAAACAGTTGTAATGCACAGTATGTCACAAGTCCTCCCTGTGTGGTTTGTGTGTGGACAGAAAGGGCAACACAGCGCTTCATGAAGCTGTCAACCTGGGGACCTCGGGTGCAGACTGTGTGGATGCTCTCCTGAGGTGAGTGCTTACCGAGTTTCAAAAAAACTTTTAAAAGGTAACAACACCTGCTGATGTCTGAAACACTCACATATGCATGCACATGTGTATGTATCTCACACATGTGCTCGCACGCACGCACGCACGCACGCGCACCACCACACACCACACTATACACACACTCTCTCCTTCTCTCTTGTCTCTGTCTCTGTCTCTCTCTCTCTCTCTCTCTCTCTCTCTCTTAGATGTACCATTTTGATTTAAGAGCTCTTTTCATGGAAGACTTTTCGTTCTTCTTAATCACTTCTGGACGTCATCTCTTGTGTCATATGCAGATTTTTTTTTTCTGACACACGCAACATAAAATTTGTTCTTCGTTATTATGATCCTTTTGAATGATTTTTTCCAGTTGCGGTGCTGATCACAATATCAAGAACGACAAAGGGGAGTCTGCCTATGACCTGGCCTCCAAAGCTGGCTATGAGAACCTGGTGAAAAAGTTTGCTGCTGCCTTGGGCCAGTCTCAGCTACAGAAGATGATACGGTCCGAAACACTGCAGAATGAAGAAGTTGTCACCCGCAATCACAGATCATTTTGCGCAAGGAGGCGTCTTTGTGATTTCAACGTTAGTGGCTAAAAACAATCACTGAAGATGAGAGTTGAAGTAATATTTAAAAAAAAGCTCTAGCAAAAAGCAAGGAAAGTACAAGCAAATCGTGTGAATAAAGGAGTATCATTATTGGTTTTTTTTTTTTTTTATTGACTTTCTCGGCTCAGAATGTGTTTAGAGAATCTGCAATATCATTTTCTGTTTTTCATTACGATCATTTCAGAAAAAAAATATTGTAGAACCAGAATAACCAGCTCTCTTAAATACAGCAAAGAACTTAGAGCATATTAATACAAAATAAGAAAAAAGACTTTCAAGTATATTCATGCATCGATGATATTTCAAACAAAATTAAGTGGTGACATTGGATACCATTTGCATTTGGCTATGATGTGGTTGTCCAGGTGATCTGCATTAGTATATGATAATATTCTGAATGAATATATCCTACACTATGACCAAAGTTTTTTAATATAATTTTAAAAAATTATATACATTCCAGCTACATCTTCTTCTGTAATGGGTAATGCTTAAAAGGATGTCTTTCCCCAAAAAGGGAAGAAAGATGGGAACTGGGTTTCTACATGATTGGTGCAAAATTGTCTTTGTTGGCAGAAGATTGGCATTCTGGACATCTGTTCAATATTGTTGTACAGTTGGAGTGTGTGTAGTGATGTGTTTTTGGTGGCTGGGATCTTAGTGTAGCGTTGTGAATAACCTGCTGGAACTTGCTTTAACATTGTTTCCTATCAGTCCAGTGTGAGCAGTATACACACACACAACACACACGCACCACACACACACACACCACAACACACACACACCACCACACACACACACACACAACACACACACAGGCCCCATAATAATCCTATAAGTCAAACCTTATCCAGAAAGAACGTTGTGGAATAATCTACCTCCTTTTTTAAAAAATCAACTCCTCCAAAACAAACATTTAAGAAACTTTGAAAGAAACATCTGATGGACAAATTGTAAGTCCACTTTATGCCCGAGGTTACCTTATATTGTGCTTTGTTGATTTTTACTTGTTATTTTTTTTTTTATTTTACTGTAGTTATTTTATATTTTCATTATTTGTCTGTATGACTTGAGCTTATGTTGTACTGTCTTCAGTTTGTTTTATCTTGTATTGTAGGTCTGGGTTTGGTTTTTTTTTTAAATCCTCTTTGTTTTCTTTTCAACATAGATTGGTATTTGTCTTTTTGATGCTTTTATAAGTCAATTTTCTAGATTTTTTTGTTGAGGTCAGGATGAAAAAAAGTTGTGTAAGCTTTAAAACTTTAACCCTCAATAAAGATTATATGACTTGACTTGACTTGACAATGGAAAGACAGCTGTAGAGTTGAAATAGTATGTTTGACTTGTAGGATTTACCTGTTTCAACCCTGTCCATGTATGTCTTGGATATCATTTGATTTGCAGGGCAGCTAAACAAACATAGGTCATAGGAAACCCTGTGGTTCTCATTTTTATCACCAAAGAGATAGTGGATGTAGGTGGTATGTTTTCAACAGTTTCTGCAGGCTGTTTTTGTTTTTAGATGTAGGTAAAATTATGCTTAACACCATAGCTCTGTTGTTGTGTATGTAAACAAGTTATATGTAAGGGCACCATATCCATTTCATGGAGAAAGGTTCATTGAATATTACACAGCTAAAGTTTTTGTGCAACAGATAACAGAAGTTATGTAGTGTATCTTCTGAATTCTTTTTCTTTTGAAATGTTATATTCATGACAGTTACAAAACTGTTGGTAGATTAACTCTCTCGAGACAGCCAGTTGTCTCCCTTTCTTTTGCCCACTGACAGCCATTTGTAAGGGTAAGGAAAAAAAAAGCACCAAAAAAATTTTGAACTCAGTGTAAAATGATGAAGCTTTCATTACTGTTTATTAACATGCTAGGTTAGTACATGCCAAAATTTGAAGTCATATATATATATATATATGTGTATATATATATATATATATATATATATATATATATATATATTATTATATATATATATATATATATATGAATCTTAAATGACTGACTAAGTGCTAATTTTGACTAAGAGTATGTGAATATGATGTTACTGAGCCTCATTCTATGATCTCACAAATTATACGATTTCTAAGTGTACAGACTGAACCAAGTTTTTAAGTAAATGCTGTGTCATAACACACTTTGAAAGTGTCATATGCATGTTTCGGTATGACAAAATGCAAATATTGTTTCTTGTTTGTCATAAAATTCAGACATGTTTGACTTTGTGCTACTTGCGGCTTTCAGTGTAGCTGTATTCGCATTCATATAGATGCTCTCAAGGGGTTTGGGGAAGTGATGAGCTGTAAACTTTTTCTAATCCTTCTCAGCTGTCAAAGAGTAAATAAGGCTGATTTGTAAAGAAAGTGATTGTTAAATGTCGTGTTTGTGGTTTGTTTTCTTGCTTTTGTGGTGATGTAGATATTGAGTGGAGACCTGAAAAATGTCTTCTGAAAATGTAAATTTTTATCTTATAAAATATTGTAAATCTTTTGTATTATTGTAATTTCCCTTTTTTAAACTTCTTTTATGTAACAAAGATTTTGAAAGACAGAGATGTTTTGGTAATACATTTTCATCCAGTCCAAGGAAAGTTTCTGCTCAATGTTGCAAAATTTCTGGATTTTTTGTTGTTGTAAACAGTTCATATTTGATGTAAACAGGTTTTAATGTAAGAAAGTATATGGTGCACATTCCCTCACACCATCCATCACATATTATGTAGAAAGATGTGTTAAAAAGGGAAACAGTCCCATATCCTATACAGTCATTCAAGAGTGAGATGTCAGAGACCTCAGCTTCTCCATGGGCCAGCCTCTTGAGGGCAGTACCCATCTCATCTCCCTCGCTGCTTTACCTTCTCTCACCCTAAAAAGGGAGGTAGCCATCTACAAATGAATGAATTGGGGGACTGTACTGAAATTAAGGTGAATGAATGATCACCAGTGTGTGAGGCAACCAGCTAAATTCTGATTAACATTAGTGTGGGGAGAGAAAGTGCTTGGACCACTGAGCTATCCTGTCTCCAAAGTTAAAGTTAAAAAGTACTTAAATAGTAAGGCGATAATCACCATCATCGTCATGACGCTTAATTGTAGCATCAGGTGTTGTTGAATATAGTAGCAAATGATTTCAGGATGTGAGCAATTTTGAATGGTGTTTGATATTTGTACATAGACTTTGTTTTTACATTGTAATGGTGAGGCAGTTTGAGGGGTTAGGATGCGTCTTTTTTTACTTTGTAATGGTGAGGCAGTTTGAGGGGTTAGGATGCGTCTTTTTTTACATTGTAATGGTGAGGCAGTTTGAGGGGTTAGGATGCGTCTGTTTTTACATTGTAATGGTGAGGCAGTTTGAGGGGTTAGGATGCGTCTGTTTTTACATTGTAATGGTGAGGCAGTTTGAGGGGTTAGGATGCGTCTGTTTTTACATTGTAATGGTGAGGCAGTTTGAGGGGTTAGGATGCGTCTGTTTTTACATTGTAATGGTGAGGCAGTTTGAGGGGTTAGGATGCGTCTGTTTTTACATTGTAATGGTGAGGCAGTTTGAGGGGTTAGGATGCGTCTGTTTTTACATTGTAATGGTGAGGCAGTTTGAGGGGTTAGGATGCGTCTGTTTTTACATTGTAATGGTGAGGCAGTTTGAGGGGTTAGGATGCGTCTGTTTTTACATTGTAATGGTGAGGCAGTTTGAGGGATTAGGATTGCTGAGTGACATTTGTGGAGGCTCTGGTGTTGATTGTTATATATATACATCAATTGTTTTTTAAATGTAATTTGTTCAGATTTTTAACCAGAAGACATGATTTTTCTCTGCTTGTCTGTCTGTCTGTCTGTCTGTCTGTCTGTCTGTCTGTCTGTCTGTCTGTCTGTCTGTCTATGTTTGGTCTCTCTCTCTTCTCTCTCTCTCTCTCTCTCTCTCTCTCTCCTCTCTCTCTCTCTCTCTCTCTCTCTCTCTCTCTCTCTCAAATCAGGAAATGTAACCAAATATACATAGGTGTGGTCAGGTGTGTGTGTGTATGTGTGCGCGAGGAGACTATAAGGAGCCACATTGAAGTGGTAGCACTGGCATGTCAGGCAGCAAAAAAAAAAAAAAACATTAAAAGAAAAAAAACATTTTTGCAGAGGAAAAGTTCTCTAAAACTGTTCTACAGGTTTTAAACTCTGTTGTCACAAGGATAATTAATGTTACTTTCTTCCAATCTTTATTTGCTTTTTGTCTTTTTTTTTTCCTTTTCCTCTTCTTACATTTTACATGTTTTGACTGCACTTTCCTTTATTTCTTCTTCCCATTTACTGTCTCTCTGTTCTTTGTCCTCTGTTTCTGTTTTCTCCTTTTCCTATCATTGATCTTTCCGTCCACTATGTGACCTCCGTCAGCTTTGATATATTTTTTTGTATTTAATGAGGAAGGGGTTTGCTGTGCTGTTGATGTGTTTGTGGGTAGTGGTTTTTTATGTGCAATTTCTGTGATAACGTTGTCTTGTACATACATAACCAGAGTAGGGTTTACTGGGTTGTTTTTTTTAATTTTTACCTTGCCATAAAGAATTGTTTCAAAGGGATTATGTGGTCAGTTAGAAATCAGTGTTGTCTTCTGCCACTCAGAGTAAATGGACCCAGCATGCCTTTATTCTTCTGCACAGACTGCCTCAGTAAAGGTGTGGAGTTTTACCTGATATAATTATGTACACAAAGCATTTTTTTCCACATTATCATTTTTTCCCTGAAGCCTGAATTTGGCTACATTGGACGGTGGTGGATAAAAATGGTCGCAAACACAAAGTCTCACCTTTCATTTATTTATCTATTTATTAATTTATTCTTTTATATCGAGGATAATGGAATGAGAACTCATGCGCTTTTTTACATCCAGTCCCCATGTGTATGCACTTTTGTAAATATTGTCATCTTTTCCCACCGGCACACAATGGCCTACTCTTACGAAAAGCGGAACAGGATTAACTTGTGCGCAAGATGTTCTGCGTGTGTTCGTACATAGGGCCTCGGTTTATAGTCTCATCCGAAGGACTTTTGGGGAGAATGGACGTTTTATACGTTGCATTGTAAGAAAGTCATTTTCATACACTGTGCACTCTTATTAAGCCTCTCTTGAAACACACACATTTTACCTAGGAAAGAAGTCTCATCAAAACTCAGTTGTCATAAAACCGTATTCAAATGTAAATAGATTATTACAAAGGACTGTTTACATTCACAGCAGATCATTTGCCAACCCTTTTTCAGGGTAAATCAGTTTATATTTTGCATTTTTGAAATTACCGATTTGTTTTTTTCAGTGTCAAATGCAGACATTAGATCTTTTATAGCTAACAGATTTTGTTATGCATTTTTGTCACGGGACTTTTTGCAGTTTCAATAATGTTTGTACATTCTGTCATGGAATTCAACTTTTTCAAATGAGAAAGAAATGCTTTGCTTTTGAAGGTTTATTTCGGGTAAGTCCTGCTGCTTTTGTTTCTTCACTCCATTTTTGCTTTGAAATCTCATGATTGGAATTCAGTTCAAGCCCGTTTTCCTTGAAAATAGATATTATGACTAAAGTTGCCCTTTCTTTGATATGTTTTTGCAAGATATAGCGCTTTATAAATTCCATTTGTTATTATGATGATGATGATGACCACTCTGCGTTTGTATTTGTTTGTTAAAGTGACATAGAATATGTGTTCTGTGCTGTCCAAAATAATTCTGTGATTAATTTTTTTTTATGATAGATTATATGTTTGACATTGTTAATGACTGACTTTTTTTTCATTCAAATTAAATCACATGTAATGGGAAAAGAAGCACTGTTGAAAAAATGTATGATTATCAGAATTAATTTGAAATTTCCAATGTGTTTGATATCACATTGTGCTATGTCTGTAGGAAATCATGATTTGAACTTGAGATCTTTTTTTCATATGGAGTCTGTCAAAACATTGTTTTTTCTGACGTATGAATACATTGTTTTTTTTAAACTGTTGTAAATTTATGTAACTACCTGAGAATAATGATATAGAAACTTCAGGATGAATATTTTCATGAAGTTTTTATTCATTTAGCCATGTCCAAACCACTAAAAATAAGACATGAAATGTTAAGTCTGTGTAGTGTATATGTACTCAGTGGAGTCCAAATAGTATAATTTATTTAAAAAGAATATTTTATATAACTAACTGAAAATATAATTTAAACTTCTGAATGAATATTTTCTTGATTTCAAAGTCATTTCTTAGCTTTGTCAATACCACTAAAAATATAACCTCATCATGAAATGTTAAGTCAGTGTAGTGTATATTATGTACTCAGTAGAGTCTGTGCAGTATAATTTATATCCAAGTGTTGTGATAGACCCACCCCCTGAAAAGATACTGTCTGTGCCTTCTTCCTCTTCGTTGCTTCCTTGTAGTGAAAGATGGAATAAAATGTGTCCATGTTCTGCTGTTGAGTTGTCTGTTCTGTTCTTTGATGGAAGTTACTTTCTCACTAGTATTGCCTTCAGTATTGTGTTAATCTGTTTGTCTGCATTTTTTTTAATTTTTTTTTTTTTGGGGGGAGGGTTCCTCAGCTAGAACTCTAAAGTTCACCAGTTGTGACATTTTGTATATGCAACCATTGACCCATTAAGGTAACTGCATTCTGACTTCAGGGATGATGTCTATACAGGACATTAATATGTATACATTAAAAAAAATTGTCAAATGTTCCTACCAGCATGCAATGCTCTGCTCTTCCGAAATGTGGCGCAGGTTTTTTAATGTGCGCACAAGATGTTCTCTGCATATTTTCCCCACAGGACCTCAGTTTGTAGTCTTATCCAAAGAACTTTCAGGGGAGTGGAGTGAACTCCACTCCAGGGGAAAATCCCTGGAATAGGTAGGTGCCTTAGTGGTGGCTTGTACCTGGCCCTCAGATCATGACCTCAGTGCTCTAACCATTAAGCAATCTCTCCCCTCCACAAGCCTGCATTTTAAGCCATTCCTATTTTTTTTCCAATGATGGTTATAAGCTCAAATGGTTTATATTGTCAGTTAGGAAATGTTTTAACTACATATTCTCTTTGCCCAAGGTGTTACTTTTGAAGCTTTTAAAACATTCCTTATGTCTGTCAGTATGTGCGTGTGCACCTTGTATTCATACTTTATCCCATTTTTTTACCTGGAGTTTATCAGTGCCGACTCCACTCCCCCCCGAAAATCTATCAGATGAGACTATAAACCGAAGTCGTATGTGCGAATGCCCGTAGAACATCTTGTGCGCACAGTAAAACCTGTTCCATTGGATTGGGTGTAAAAAAACACATGAGTACAGTCTTATTCCGTTATCCTCGAAATTAAAGAATAACATAATTTGTAGAAGAAGCAAGTGGTACAGGGTCCGATTGTGAGGAGAGCGTGTTGGAACATGAGAGTGAGTGCTGTGAACCATAGAAAACAAGTATAGCATCAGAATTTACAAATTAATATGATCTTATGACATCTCCATCTGTCCATCCCTTAGTCTGGCGACTGTGACAGCACCCCCAAAGACTTGACAACCAGTTCCCTCCATTCCTCCCTCTGTTCTGCCTTTCTTAGGGTTTTGTTGAGTTCTAGGCCTGTCCACTCGTTGATGTCCTCCCATCTCTTCCTTGGTCTGCCTCTTTTTCTTCCTCCTTGGACAATGCCCTGCAGTAGGCTACTGTTTTTGCGAGGTCCTTTTGATCTCGTGACATGCCCATACCATTTAAGTTTACATTTCTTTACGATTGTTAGGTTTTCATGGGGCCCAGTGGTTTGCTGGATTCTGTTATGCACGTCTTCGTCGCTTATGTGGTCTTTGTAGGGGATGCCAAGGAGTCTCCGGAGGCATCTCATCTCTACCGCATGTACTCTTCTCTCCAAATCTGCAGTCAGGGTCCACGATTCACAGGCATACAGGAATATGGATATGACAAGGGAGCGCCATACTCTAATCTTGGGAGTTGAGTGAGATATTTTTATCTCTCCAGATGGTGTTCAGTTTTGACAGTGCTGTTATCGTCTGTGCAATCCTGCGTACTACCTCTGGCTTGGACCCCTGGTCTGATACAACAACTCCGAAGTACTTGAGGCTTTGAACTGTTTCTAGCCTCTGGTCATTGACCCTGATATCAGTGCTGATGCCCTTGGCGATATTGGTCATCTGTTTGGTCTTCTCTGCACTGATTTCCATGCCGTATGTTTTGGAGGCCTTATTCGGCCTTATTCAGGTGTTCTGGTAAGCTGGCAAGCTCTTGTTCTGATCCTGCTAGTCCATCAATGTCACCTGCAAAGCGAGGGTTTGTGATCGTTCTGCCACCAATGCTGACTTTATGGTGTTCCAGTGCATCAGCCATGATTCCCTCAAGGAAAACGTTGAAAAGAGTGGGTGAGAGTAGACAGCCCTGCTTTACTCCAACTGTTATTGGAAACCTCTCTCCAATGTTGCTGTTGTAAGTATACTGCACTGGTGGCCATGTTGTACAGCTCTTTGATGACTCTGATCAGGTTTACATTGAATGGTGCTGAAAATCTCACATTGTTGTTAATGTTCCCACTATCAGAACAACCAGTTAAACTTGAGAATCTGACAGTGTTGTTAATGTTCCTACTATCAGAACAATCAGTTTAGCTTGCTAATACCTCACAAGGTCAAGCTTCCACCGTCATCCCTATCAGACTGACCCTGCTTTACTCCTCAACTGATGGCTTTTACTGTTATCTATGCTTTGATGACATGACAACTATCAGGTAGGTCAGTATGTCTATCCAATATCAAACCACAGTGGAATTAAATGGAATCTGTTGCTTTGTGGCCTAAGGTTTGTGAGTTGTTAGTCTTCAACAACACAATGCCAGATTTCTCTTACACATCTCAAGTTTGTCCTGTGCAATGGCAAATATTAATGCAAGATTATGCTACAACTACTGTTGAATGATTGCTATTGGTGCTGCTCTCGTTGGCAATGTTATTCATTCTAATTTTAAAGGAGTCAAACCCAATAAAATAAAATCTCATAATTTGACTTACGCCTCTGGAATTCAAAATCTGTTCTCCCCCTCCCCTGCACCATAATACCCCTCCCTAAGTCTACTGCCACTCTATTGTTTTACCAGCCAGCTGTGACACTAGCCTCCCTCACTCCTAATTGACCATCTTCCGCGCCTCCATTCCAATTTGTCCTGAGGACAGAAGAAGAGTAGGGTGTACATGTATTACCTGACACCGGCTATTGAAGAGCCAAACGTTATCTAGGCCACAAA
>CM060320.1:16916251-16948751 GCA_030674155.1 Stramonita haemastoma
GGCAGAGTCATATCACGAAAACAGAAAATTGTTTGAAAGAGTTGCTTGGGAAAAAAAGTCAGGAGAGTGGACTGGGAAGGCAGAAAATAAGCACAAGAAATTATAGAAAGATAAGGAGAAAGAGAGAAACAAAGAGAGAGAATTATAGAAAAGTGGAAACGCCTAGCACAGATGCTATTTATACTGAAAGATAAGGAGAAAGACAGAAACAAAGGGAGATAAAGAAAAGTGGAAATGTTGAGCACAGATGTTGTTATAATTTATACTGAAAGAGCCCCTGGCATCCCCACGGGGGTACAAAATAAGTATACACATTACATGATGATCAATGGTGATGGGGAAGATGTAATGATGCTGCTATGCTAAGGTGAAATACAGCAACAACAGATTACAGCAAATGTAAGCCTACACCATTCCTAAGATTCCTGAGATTTCATAAGAGTAGGCCATTGTGTGTCGGTGGGAGCAGATGACATTTACAAAACTGCATACACACAGGGACTGGATGTAAAAAAAAAAAAGCACGTGAGTGCTTATTCCATTATCCTCGATATATAAAAGAATAAATCAATAAATCAAATCAAATCACACGGTACCATTACAGCTGGTCTCAGGTGGAGAGAGAATCGGGTCAGCAGCTGGTCTTCAAACCTGGAGGCCTTAACCTGTCAGTCCGTGGCTCTACTGACGTCATCATGAACAAATACGCTGACGCCATGAAACGTAACAACATTCCGTGAGTGAATGAATATGTATGGCTCCGTTTACCTCTGTATGCGTGTGGCGGTTCTTTTCTTTTTTTGGTTTGGGTTGCTTTTGTTTGGGTTTGGGTTGGTTTTGTTTAGTGGGTTGGTTTGGGTTGGTTTTATTTGGTTTGGGTTGGTTTTGTTTGGTTTGGGTTGGGTTTTTTTCTCTTGATGACATTAAAAAGGGGAAAAAAATATAGATACGCGCTCAGAGCTGTATAGCTACCAAAACGAATTCATGTAGCTATCCATGATAACTGAAAACAAATCAAACGAAGAAAAAGAGCTCCCGAAAGAAAAAAGAAAAACAGAAGAAAATAGACGTTGAACAAATGATGAAAATAATGATGGTGGCGGTAATGATGTTGACGATGACACTGGTGATGAGATTAAAAAAAAAAACTTAAAAAAAACCTGTGTGTGTGTGTGTGTGTGTGGTGTGTGTGTGTGTGTGTGTGTGTGTGTGTGTGTGATTTTTTAAAATGTATTTATTCTTTTATATGGAGGATAAGGGAATAAACACTCGTGTACTTTTTACATCCAGTCCTCGTGTGTATGCAGTTTCGTAAATGTCATCTTTTCCCACCGGCACACGATGGCCTACTCTTACGTGCATACTCACGGACAAATCTATCCGTCTCTGTATGATGGTCAGATTCGAACGTTGGACGAGCGCAGAACTGCGGGCCCACTACCCCCAGTTCACCACGGGGCCAGACATGGAGGCCATCTTCCAGAAGGACGCGGGCCTGGTGGATGCAGCCCTGGGTAACTCCACTCACCTGCAACTGGCCCGGGCAACGGAGCTGTCGTCATCGATAGGTGCCCCGTCCTCCGGGTTCGGAGAAACGCCGTGGGAAATATTGAGGTATGGTTGGGGTTGGGTGGGTTGGGTGTGGTGTGTGGGGTAGGGGTGGGGTGGGGTGTGATGTGGTTGGGTAGGGGTGGGGTGGTGTGTTGGGTGGTGTGGGATAGTGTGGGATGTGGTGGGGTAGGGTGTGGTGTGTGTGATGTGGTGGGGGTGTAGGGGTGGAGATGTGGTGTTGGATGGGATGGAGTGTAGGATGATGGGGGATGGTGGTGGGATGTGGTATAATCATAGGCAGAGGCCCAGTTTTCAGAATACATAGACGCGCTGCAAGGAACATTGAGGTGCGCATGATTTATGTGGTTTTGTTAATAATGTGAGGGAAGGGTGGGGGATGGAGGGGGTTGGGTGGTGTGGGATAAGGGTACATTGCATTGTGTTGCATCATATTGTATTGCATTGCATCCTAGCAGTTAGCAGCAGGAGCAGTAGCAGCAGAGAGCAGCAGGAGCAGCAGAAGCAGCAGGAGCAGCAGAAGCAGCAGGAGCAGCAGAAGCAGCAGGAACAGTCATCTCATTTACCAACAAATGTTGTCAGTGGATGCCATGCGTCAAGAAGAGAACAATGATTTGTTTGTTAATTCATTTGTGAATGGTTGCATCCCTGTGACTGATATGATTTGAATGCAAGCACTTTGATTTGTTTGCATTACAAGATTTAGCGCTATATAAATACAGCGCTATAAATATATAAATATGTAATATATATATATAATATATATATATATATAATTATTATTATTAGATCTAAGTGCATTTCAAACGTCAATCTGTCTTCTCCTTATTATTCTGTCTCCTTGTCTAGTCCAGGTGACGACCACCAAGGCGACATTCACCTGTAGGAGGCTGGTGGTGACGGCAGGGGCCTGGCTCAATGACGTCCTGGGCTCTATCGGGGTGCACGTGCCCGTGACAGTGACCCAAGAGCAAGTCACCTACTTTGCCTCCCCCCACATAAAGGAGTTTACCAAGGACAAGTGGGTTATTATTTTAATGTTACATCTGTTGTTTATGTATCATGCCAGCTTTCTTTTTTTTTTGTTGTTGCCTAGGTGGTCTGTTGAATAGTCTCATTCTCTGTCTATGTCTCTGTCTGTCTGTCTCTTTCTCTCTCTCTCACGCACGCACGCACGCACGCACGCACGCACGCACGCACACACACACACACACACAACACACACACACACACACACACACACACACTGGTGAGGGAAGGGGAGCGGGGGGGGGGGGAGGACGAGATAGCCCGGTGATTAGAAAGAACTATTGCGCTGTAGGCTTACTTTTCTGTTCTTCTCTACGTTCCCGAGGTGTGTAGTGCCTGGTTCTCTCCTTTGTTGGAAACTCTGCAGGTCTGTCCGCTGCCTTCTGCCAACACCTTCCCCGTCAGAGCAGCTAGTTTTTTTGTATAGGATGCATGCTGGGCATGTTTGTGTTCCCGTAACCTGCTGAGCACTGGCACGAATAACAGATTTTTAACGTGCATATTTAATTTTCTGATTTGCTGTATATGGCAACGTTCTGGTCGCTCCTGCGACGGTACTGGAACCATTCGTATAGGTCATTGCCTTTCCAACGGATCATTTCAGTGACGTGGAGAGGAGGGGTCTGCTGCATGGGTAACAGCTTGCCCTCCATACTTACTCACCCAGGCTTTGCGCTCTAAAGACTAGAGAGCGACTCCATAGCCTTCCGAGACTGATGGGTGCCTACTATTTGATTTTCGGAATGTGTTATACACACAAACAAAGTTACGACACTGGCAGGTTCTGACTTTAAATTGACCAAGGAGATCATAAAAATCCGAACCCTTAATTCACCATACTCTGCTGCTGAGATTCGAACCTACGACCTGGTAGACTCACAGGTTTGGAGTCCAACGATCTTACCCACTCGGCTTTAGCGTTCGTGGAAATGTAGGCCTAGGACTTATGTTTCTACAGATTCCCAATTTGGATCTTCCATACGCCAAAGAACGACATCTACGCCCTCCCAGTGTACAGCAACTCCGGCACCAAGATTGGAATCGATGCAGGGGGACCTCCCGTGACCGCCAACACCCGAACTTTCACCCCTGACTCTGCCAGAATCAAGGTCTGCACTGATCTGCTGAAGAAGATTTTGCCCAAGGTGAAGCAGCGGTTTAAAAAAATATATCTTTCATGGAATAATCATCATCATATCATCATCATCATCATCATCATCATCATCTCATACATGGAATTTATATAGCGCTAAATCTTGTAAAGCAAACAAATCCAAGCGCTTGCATTCAAATCAGTCACACGCATGCAACCATTCACAAATGAATGAACAAATTATTTACCTCTCTCTCTCTCTCTCTCTCTCTCTCTCTCTCTCTCCTCTCCTCTCATCTCATTCATTGGTATTTATACACAACTTATATTATTTTATAATTGTTTTATATGTTATAATTTATAAACAACTTTCATTCAATAAATAACTGCAGAACACAAGCCAATAGTAGCAGGTATATCAGGGAGAGAACATTAAGCCATATCTTATTTCAGTTCTTCCCATTCCTCATTGCAGTATTTATTGATCGAAGTTCTTTCAAGACGGAATGTTTATTTTCTTAACATAGAAAATCGTGACATGGGAGGTAAAAGTACTGTTCAACCTGACATGGTTTAATCCTATCGGGTATTGTCCTTTTGCATAATTAGCAAAGTGTTTTTTCAATATTGCCTTCCTGGGTATCATTTGATTGTGGACTTTCAGTACCAAACGGAAATATGAATGATGATAATTGTGCAATCAACTTGTTTGAAATATCGTCTGGTAATATTGTCTAGTTGTAGAAAAACACAGAAAGAAACTTTTACTACTACAACTACCAACACCACTGCTGCTGCTGCTACCACTGTGTAATATAGGATATAGCCAGGGTTAAGAGCCTTTTTATCTTACATGATCATGGGCACAAAGAAAATACTTCAGAAGCCTATTATGAAATTTCTTTTTCTCTCCTGTAGGAGGGAACTGGTTGTCAAGTTTTCATGGGTGCCCCTACGGTCTCCAGACGAAGGGATAGATAGATAGATAGATAGATAGATAGATAGATAGATAGATAGGGAATTATCAGTATCTCCAAGCTCCAAGATTAACAGAGTTCATTAATAAAGAAAAAGAACATTATCTTGATTTTGGAGTATGACTGTCAGTATGGTGAGGTCCTAAAACTGGGCCCTATTCTACCATGCAGCAAATTCTGGTGAAAATATACTCATAAAATGGGACAGGTGTGTAATTATACACTGTGACCTCAAGAAAATAAAACGTGTTATTTTTTGCCAACAACCCTTTACAAAGATTGCTACAAACATCATATGGCAACAACATCTATTAAAAACTTTTAGGATTACAAGCTTAAATAAATGAATACCAGATCAAAAGGAACAAGAGTTATTGTTTTGCCAGAAAAGAGACAGTCCCTCCATGTCTAGAGCTGAACAGCACACCAGCGCCTTTTAAAAAATATTTTGGGAGTAGGAGGATTACCTACCCTAGCTGTGGAAGATCATGACTGGGTTTGGATTTGAAGGGGCCTGATTCTGCCTTTAAACATTGTGAGGCTTGCCTGTTGTTTGATACTTGGTCTGGTTTCTTGCTCTTGGTATTTGGATCATTATTATTGTTGTTGTTTATCTAGAGGTGTTTTTTTTTTATCTTGATGTTATCCTTGAAAAGGGCGGGGACTGGATATAAAAAAGCACACGAGTGCTTATAAAATTTATTATCCTCGAATAAAAGAATTTGCCTTGCCTTGCTTTGCCCTCTCTCTCTCTCTCTCTCTCTCTCTCTCTCTCTTGTGAGTGTGTTGTTCAATTGTGTGTGTATGTGTGTGTGTGTGTGTGTGTGTGTAAACAGTTTCTGGGACCTGAAATGTACACCAAGACGTGTCTGTACACTATGACGCCAGACAGAAATTTCGTCATCGACACCTGTGCTCGTCAAGGCTTCTCTGACGTCATCGTTTGCTGCGGGGCGGGTCATGCATACAAGTCAGTGTTTTGTTTGTTGTTTTGTTTGTTTGTTGTTTTGTTTGTTTTGTTGTTTTTTCACTCCAGTGAAATTTAGCTGTCACTATTTGTAGAGGAAAAAACTCTCTTGCTACTTAATACTCCTTTATCTTGGTACATACATGTTTGAGTTCGCAACTGTGCATGTGAGTGTGCATGCCGGGTGTACCATGTGAGTGAATGTGTGTGTGTGTGTGGGTGCCTGCGTGCGTGTGTGTGTGTGTGTGTGTGTGTGTGTGTGTGTGTGTGTGTGTGTGTGTGTGTGTGTTGAGTTCACAACTGGGCGTGTGAGTACGCATATGCATGTACCGCCGGGGTGTACCATGTGAGTGAATGTGTGAATGGTGGTGTGCGCGCGTGTGTGTGTTTATTTGTGTGCGTGCGTGCGGCGTGCACGCGGCACGTGTGCTGTATGTGCTGAACATGCAAGTGCGTGTCTGTGTACACGAGTGTGTGCTGCCATGCCCGCTTTCTCTCTCACCTCCATAATTATTCTGTGTCTGCTGTCAGCATGATGAAGTGATAACCACAGCTGTCAATTTTCCCCAGTTTCAACTTCTCTCAGCTGCTAATTATCCCATCCTAGCCCAGCCCAGCTTTATATATATATTATAGGGCTTAACGTCCTCCTGGGTCACCCCATGTGGGACATTGGCTGTTAATATGCTGATATCCTAGCTGTGGTCCGCTGGTGCTATTTATAGCAGAAGCTGACCACACATGGACTAGCCTAGGTGAAAAAGGAAGGAGCGCGCTATGTATTCACTTAGCACTCTTGACCAGGCCTGACTGAGTGATGTTGGATTTGTGCACTGTGTTTATAACACATTGTCCAGGTTTGCCAGCCTGCTGGGCAAGATCTTGAGCCAGATGGCTGTGGACGGTGGAACCCAGTACAACATCTCTGAGTTCACCCTGGACAGGCCGGCCATCAGGGACCCCAGCTACAAACCCACCTTCTACATGGGCACCGACACCCAGTCTGCCTCCAAACTCTGATCCATCCCCCTGTGTGGCCTGGGATCTCAACGGAGACAGTTTTAACTTGGGCCAGATGTTGTCCAAACTGTGGCTTTTTTCTTTTTCGTTTAACCAGATTGCTGCCAGACTGAGAGAGTTCTTTTTGATCCCTTAATTCATATTCAGGGGAAGGCCTGTATTGGTTTTTCTTTTATGTTGAAATTATCAATGACAGCCAGTGGCTTGAGTTTTGTATAGTGTGTGGAAAAGAAATTATCAGAGATAGGAATGACTTTAAGAATAATTATGTCTTCAATGTGGACAAATGTTATGGTGTTTTTTGTTGTTTTTATTTTATAAATGAGGTGCTTAGGTTATCAAGTAGATATCATTATGATAACTGGTTGATGATGGTGGGTGTTTCTCTTCTCCAACATAATAATAAGAATAATAATAATATAATAATAATATAATAATAATAATATAATAATAATAATGATGATGATGATGATGATGATGATGATGATGATGATGATGATGATGATGATAATAATAATAATAATAATGATAATAATAATAATAATGATAATAATAATAATAATAATAATAATAATAATAATAATAATAATAATAATAATAATAATGGAACAGAATCTACTCTGTTCGTTTTTCTTTGTCCGAGCAAAAGTTGTAGTGTAGTGGTTTGTTCCATGTGCTTTCCCATCCCGCCTCCTCTCCTTTCTACTCCCTATTGTCGTTGGTGGTGATGGTGTTTTGTTTATTTTCTCCTTGTATTTGCCCCAAAATGACCCCACCGTAATTCAAACAGAATGCGATGCCTAGTCATCGTACCCCACAAAACAAATTTTAAGAGCAAATTGCAAATGGCATCAGCTGTAACATTCAGTACATACCCACAGAACCTTGTTGTCATGCTTTCCTTTCGCTTTTATTTGCATAGGCTGTCTTCATCACGATTCAGCACGATTCTATCAATCGTAAAGAAGCGTAAACTTGAATGGTACGGGCATGTCACAAGATCGAAAGGACTTGCAAAAACAATACTGCAAGGCACTGTCCAGGGAGGAAGAAAAAGAGGCAGACCAAGGAAGAGATGGGAGGACAACATCAGCGAATGGACAGGCCTAGAACTCAACCAAATTTTGAGAAAGGCAGAACAGAGAGAGGAATGGAGGGAACTGGTTGTCAAGTCTTTAGGGGTGCCCCCACGGTCACCAGACTAAGGGATAGATAGATAGAGATCTTCAGCACGTCCTAAACGCAGTCACAATGAAGGGAGCTTGAGCATGTTGTCATTTAACGCTCTCTCTGACATTGGTCGTAATCACTTCAGGCTTGTCAGGGCAGACCCTAAAGAGGGCAGGTAGCCATTTACAGCTGGGGCAACTGTACTGTAGCCAAGGCGCACAAACGGTCACCCATCCAATTGGCAACCACGCTCAACGCTGCTTAACCTTGGCTGGGGGAAAGCGAGCGCTCTGACCACTGAGTTATCCTGTTCCCAAGACAGCAACAATAATAACAAGAAAATAAAAGGATTTCATTACAGTTTAACTCGTCCCTCAAACAGAGTACTCACTCTGTGTGTCTGAGGAATATTCTAAAAGCAGTTATACCCCTGATATCTATCGAACAATGTGTCTAACACTAACATCCAATGAACTTACCAAAAATTATGCATCTTGTGTATTTTTGTCAGCCCACAATCACAAAAGACTGACATGAACTATGGGTTGTCTAGGGTGCACCCCTACAAGCGTAGCTGTTCTTCATGCATACTTACAGGAATGCAAAAAAAGGCATTGCAGGTTTGCAAGGACATTTATTCGGGAGAAAAAGAAAAATCCTGATCTTTATCTGTCCGGCACTGCCAGGATTCTAACTTGCAGTCTAAGTCTGTCACTGTAACAACTCTGCCATCGCCACACGCACATGCGCGCACGAGTACGCACGCACGAACCCACACACACATGCATGCACACACAACCAAGACAGCACACGTACGCACGCACACAAATACATTTACATACATACACATACGCACGCACATGCGCGCGCGTGCACGCACACACACGCACGCACGCGCACACACACACACACACACACACTTATTACATGCTGAAACATATACCAACAAACTTCCTTTTTCCACTTCATAAACTGTTCAATAAATGCTGGATTGAAGAGGTTATGCCAATAAAATGGGAAACAGTCCATTGTCATTCCAATTCATCAGCAGGAGGGAAAGGCCAAAGGAGACCAAACTAGCTACAGTCTAACTGCTGTGACCTCACACACTGGCAAGCTAATGCAGGCAACTATTCTTAAAACGCTGATGTATTTCTGTGATGAAAATAAAATAATACTGGTCAATCAAAGGTTTTCAAAAAGATATCTGCCATCGATAACTTGGTTAAGAATTCCGACAACAGCAATGAAAACATGCTTTAAACCAATGGGATTTTTTGTCCTGTGAAAGAACAGGCTGACTGAAACTTGCAGATATCAACAGGCAACTGAGTTTATTTATTGTATAGGTGCATACTGTGACCCTTTATGCAATAATGGAACAATGTATGAGCGAGGCATACATGCTGAACAATGTCGTGCCACCATCAAATGTGCAATGTTTGTATTAAGCATGTGTTTACACAGGCGCGCCCCCCCCCCACACACACACACTCACGCGTGCAAGCACGCACACACACACATGTGCACACATGCATACACAGTATGCTTTCTCTCTCTCTATCTCACACACACACACACACACACACACCACACACACACACACACACACACACACACAACACACACACACAGCACACAGATTTTTCCTCTGGAGTTAAAATCAGTGCCGGCTCCACTCCCCCCAAAAAGTCCTTCGGATGAAACTATAAACCCAGGCCCCGTGTTCGAACACACGCAGAACATCTTGCATACACTTAAAATCCATACCACTTTTCGGAAGAGTAGGCCATTGTGCTGGTGGGAACAAAATGACAAAATTTACAAAACAGCATACACAAGGGGACTCGATGTAAAACAAAGCATATGGGTGCTTATCCCATTACCCTCAAAATGAAAAAAAATGCATTTCTTTTCACACACACACACACACACACACACACACACACACACACACAACACACCAACACACACACACACACACACACACCACAGCACCACGCACGCACGCACCACCACGCACGCACTAACACAAAAAGGCTATATCGTGACTGCGAAACAGATGTGTCTGTGAGTATCAAAGTAGTAACAGACACATAGCTGAAGAAGTATTAAAGTAGTCATTTACACATAATGAAGAAGTATCAAAATAGTAGTTTACAAATGACTGAAAAAGTATTAAAATAGTAATTTATACATAACTGAAGAAGTATTACAGTAGCAACAGACTCATAGCTGAAGAAGATAGTTGTGCTTTTGCTTCCCAACTTGCAATTTGACGCACGATATGGCGGAACCAACTTGGCTGTCGTGTTGATATGGACGAGTGACAGCTTGAACTAATGTGTTGTGCGTGAGTCGGCATATTTTAAATAAACCACACAGAAACACTAAAGCATGCCTCACGCACTAAATCAGCGCCGAGCATTTCGAGCATCCTCTTTACTATGCAAGTCAGTCCGGTTTCCTCCACAGCCTCACTGCTTCTGTTCATCAAACAGCTGTACCACAAGGCTACCAGTGCAGTGTACTACAACAGCAACGCTGGAGAGTGGTTTCGAACAACAGTTAGAGTAAGGCAAGGCTGTCTACTCTCACCCACTCTTTTCAACATCTTCCTCGAGAGAATCATGGCTTATGCACTGGAACATCATGAAGAATCAGTCAGCATTGGTGGCAGAACAATCACAATCCTCTGCTTGCAGATGACATTGACGGACTAGCAGGATTAGAAAAAGAGCTTGCCAGCCTAACAGAACACCTGAACAAGGCCTCTAAAACATACGTCATGGAAATTAGTGCAGAGAAGACCCAAACTGATGACCAGTAACGCCAAGGGCATCAGCACTGATATCAGGGTCAATGACCAGAAGCTGGAAACGGTTCAAAGATTCTCCATTCCTCCCTCTGTTCTGCCTTTCTCAGGGTTTTGTCGAGTTCTAGGCCTGTCCATTCGCTGATGTTGTCCTCACATCTCTTCCTTGGTCTGCCTCTTTTTCTTCCCTCTTGGACAATGCCCTGCAGTATTGTTTTTGCAAGTCCTTTTGATCTCATGACACGCCTGTACCATTTAAGTTTACACTTCTTTATGATTGTTAGGTTTTCATGGGGCCGAATGGTTTGCTGGATTCTGTTATGCACGTCTACGTCGCTTATGTGGTCTTTGTAGGAGATGCCAAGGAGTCTCCGGAAGCATCTCATCTCTACTGCATGTACTCTCCATATCTGCTGTCAGGGTCCTCGATTCACAGGCATACAGGAATATGGATATGACAAGGGAGTGCCATAGTCTGATCTTGGAGTTGAGTGAGATATTTTTTATCTTTCCAGATGGTGTTCAGTTTTGACAGTGCAGTTATTGTCAGTGCGATCCTGCATACCACTTCTGGCTTGGACCGCTTGTCTGATACAACGGCTCCCAAGTACTTGAAGCTTTGAACCGTTTCTAGCTTCTGATCATTGACCTGATAATCAGTGCTGATGCCCTTGGCGTTATCGTCATCAGTTTCGTCTTCCCTGTACTGATTTCCATGCTGTATATTTTGAAGGCCTTGTTCAGGTGTTCTGTTAGTCTGGCAAGCTCCTGTTCTGATCCTGCTAGTCCATCAATGTCACATGCAAAGCGGAAGTTTGTGATCGTTCTGCCACCAATGCTAACTTTATGGTGTTCCAGTGCATCAGCCATGACTCTCTCAAGGAAGATGTTGAAAAGAGTGGGTGAGAGTAGACAGCCCTGCTTTACTCCAACTGTTATTCGAAACCTCTCTCCAATGTTGCTGTTGTAAGTACACTGCACTGGTGGCCATGTTGTACAGCTCTTTGTTGACTCTGATCAGGTTTACATTGAATGTTGCTGAAAATCTCACATTGTTGAAAATCTCACATTGTTGAAAATGTTCCCACTATTAGAACAATCAGTTTAGCTTGATAATACCTCACAAGGTCAAGCTTCCACAGTTAGCCATATCAGACTGACCCTGTTTTATTCCTCAACTGATGGGTTTTTTTGTTGTTTTTTGTTGTTGTTGTTTTTTACTATTATCTATGCTTTGATGACATGACAACTGTCAGGTAGGTCGGTCAGTATGTCTATCTAATATCAAACACAGTGGAATTAAATGGAATCTTTTGCTCTGTGGCTTAAGGTTAGTGAGTTGTTAGTCTTCAACAACACAATGACAAATTTCTCTTACACATCTCAAGTTTGTCCTGTGCATCAGGCAAATATTCATGCAAGATTATGCTACAACTGCTGTTGAATGATTGCTCTTGGTGCTGCTCTGGTTGGTAATGTTATTCTAATTTTAAATGGAGTCAAACCCAATAAGAACTCTTAATCTTACGCCTCTGGGATTCAAAATCTGTCCCCCCCTCCCCTGTACCATTATACCCCTCCCCAAGCCTACTTCTGCCACATTATTGTTTTACTAGCCAGCTGTCACACAATCATGGTTGACAACATCAAAGACCTGACCGCCCAACCCCTGCAACACCTCCTACTAGCCACACAGGATCGTGAAGCATGGAAAAAGATCTCTGTTGCACCTTCTCTCTTGTCCCCCCTACGTCTTTTGGACATGGGACTGAGTGAGTGAGTGAGTGTCACACAAGCCTCCCTCACTCCTAATTGTCAATCTTTCACTCCTCCATTTCAGTTTGTCCTGAGGACAGAAGAAGAGTAGGGTGTACATGTATTACCTGACACCGGCTATTGAAGAGCCAAAGGTTATCTAGGCCACAAACTTCGTAACAGGTACACACAGAATTCAAGTGTCAGCACTTGTAAAGCAGTAGTTACACAATGGCTGACGGACTGGAAGCCGTTGGAAGCAGACGACACTTTGACCACATTGTGGTTGGTGTGGAGGAGTTGGAAGCGCAGCTGTGTACTGGCTCTCCAAGAGAGCACCAGGAGGTCAGTACCACCACCATTTTTTTTCTTCCTTTTTTTTTCTCTCCAGCCTCCTCAACCAGATCTCCAAGTATCTCCTTTGGTGAGATGTTTGCTGATGGCACGGTTTCAGGGCTGAGATTTTTGGTTTGGTTTGGTTTTGATATGCCTATTCAGAAAAACAAACAAACATAAGAGCAACAACAAACAACTTGTAACACAGTCTGTGTGCACTACACAAGATCCTGCTAGTCCTCTTTTGATTTGGCCCACCATCTGCTCCCCAAGAGATTGAAACCTATGAATGACATACCTAGAAGCTCAGTCAGGCGACCAAACATGTTACACAGTTCACAGAATCTTTCCGTGAAAAGTGGATTGAAGATGTTTTTTTTCTTCTAAATTCAAAGACCACGTCCTACTACTGTAAAGCAAAAGGTTTTGTTTGTTTTGTGGTGTTGTTGCTTTTTAGTGTGCTTCTCGTGTGATAACAAACAGTGCTGCAGGCCTGTCATAACAGCTACACCTATCCCACGCCCCCTGTTCCCCCTCAAATCTGTCATCTGATGTTGCCAAGTAAACCCCACAATTGAATACGCGAAACACACACACACACACACACACACACACACACACACACACACACACAGGGGACAGGTTAGCCTAGGGGTCAGAACATTGCGCTGGTAATTTGACGACCCAGGTTCGATTCCCGTTCGAGGGGAAAGATCCCCGAGTTAACATCAGGGCTGACTCCACTCTCCCCAGAAGTCCTTCGGATGAGACTATAAACCGAGAAGATTTACAAAGCTGCATACACACGGGGACTGGATGTAATAAAAGTGCTTGGGTGCTTATTCCCTTATCTTCGATATAGAATAATAAATAACACACACACACACACACACACACACACACACACACACACACACACACACACACACACACACACACACACACACACACACACACACTCATTCATTTATTTTCCCTCCCTCTCCTGAATAATGACGATCCTAGTAGGCCTATGTATGCAAAATAAAGGATGATAACTGAGGAGTGTATTGTTAACTCTCGAAGGATAGAGAAAATCCTACACCACCGTCCTCTCCTTCTTCTGCTTCTTTTTTTTCTCTTCCTCCGCCTCCTTCTCCTGTCCTACTTCTTCTTCTCCTCCTCCTTCTTTTCCTCCTCCTCCTCCTCCTTCTCCTCCTCCTCCTCCTCCTCCTCCTCCTCCTTCTTCTTCTTCTTCTTCTCCTCCTCCTCCTCCTCCTCCTCCTCCTCCTCCTCCTCTCCTCCTCCTCCTCCTCCTCCTCCTTCTTCTTCTTCTTCTTCTTCTTCTTCTTCTTCTTCTTCTTCTCTCTTCTTCTTCTTCTTCTCTCTCTCCTCCTCCTCCTCCTCCTCCTCCTTCTTCTTCTTCTTCTTCTCCTCCTCCTCCCCTCCTCCTCCTCCTCCTCCTCCTCCTTCTTCTTCTTCTTGTTCTTCTTCTTCTTCTTCTTCGAATTCTTCTTCAAATTTTTCAAATGTTTCTTCTTCTTCCCCTCCTCCTTCTTCTCTTCCTCCTCCTCCATCTTCTTTGTCTTCTTGCAGAGGTTCTGGGCTGGAGCAATTCGAACTCGGCCATGAGAGGGGAGGTTCACAGGACGTGTCCAGAATAATGTAAGTTGACATCCCAACTGTCAGTGACATTCACTGTTCCTGTTGTTTGTCCAGAATAATGTAAGTTGACATTCCAACCATCAGTGACATTCACTGCTCCTGTTGTTTGTCCAGAATAATGTAAGTTGACATTCCAACCATCAGTGACATTCACTGCTCCTGTTGTTTGTCCAGAATAATGTAAGTTGACATTCCAACCATCAGTGACATTCACTGCTCCTGTTGTTTGTCCAGAATAATGTAAGTTGACATTCCAACCATCAGTGACATTCACTGCTCCTGTTGTTTGTCCAGAATAATGTAAGTTGACATTCCAACCATCAGTGACATTCACTGCTCCTGTTGTTTGTCCAGAATAATGTAAGTTGACACCCCAACTGTCAGTGACATTCACTGCTCCTGTTGTTTGTCCAGAATAATGTAAGTTGACATTCCAACCATCAGTGACATTCACTGCTCCTGTTGTTTGTCCAGAATAATGTAAGTTGACATTCCAACCATCAGTGACATTCACTGCTCCTGTTGTTTGTCCAGAATAATGTAAGTTGACACCCCAACTGTCAGTGACATTCGCTGCTCCTGTTGTTTGTCCAGAATAATGTAAGTTGACATCCCAACTGTCAGTGACATTCGCTGCTCCTGTTGTTTGCAACGGACAGCCACCGTATCTAACCTGGGTCAACGTCAGCGGTGAGACTGAGTACACAGGGGGTATACTAACAGTGCCGTGTGTTATGTTTGAGCATGCAATATGCAGATGACCTATCATTAGACAAGGAGAGACACACTAACCTGTAGGGTCATCTTCTTCTTCTTCTTCCCAGTAAATAGGCAATGCGTCATAGTGTTATGCTGTACAGCAAAGAGACTGCATCATAGTGTCCTAGTTATGCTGTACAGCAAAGAGACTGCATCATAGTGTTATGCTGTACAGCAAAGAGACTGCATCATAGTGTTATGCTGTACAGCAAAGAGACTGCATCATAGTGTCCTAGTTATGCTGTACAGCAAAGAGACTGCACCATAGTGTTATGCTGTACAGCAAAGAGACTGCATCATAGTGTCCTAGTTATGCTGTACAGCAAAGAGACTGCGTCATAGTGTTATGCTGTACAGCAAAGAGACTGCATCATAGTGTCCTAGTTATGCTGTACAGCAAAGAGACTGCATCATAGTGTTATGCTGTACAGCAAAGAGACTGCATCATAGTGTTATGCTGTACAGCAAAGAGACTGCATCATAGTGTCCTAGTTATGCTGTACAGCAAAGAGACTGCATCATAGTGTTATGCTGTACAGCAAAGAGACTGCATCATAGTGTTATGCTGTACAGCAAAGAGACTGCATCATAGTGTCCTAGTTATGCTGTACAGCAAAGAGACTGCATCATAGTGTTATGCTGTACAGCAAAGAGACTGCATCATAGTGTCCTAGTTATGCTGTACAGCAAAGAGACTGCATCATAGTGTCCTAGTTATGCTGTACAGCAAAGAGACTGCATCATACTGTCCTAGTTATGCTGTACAGCAAAGAGACTGCATCATACTGTCCTAGTTATGCTGTACAGCAAAGAGACTGCATCATAGTGTTATGCTGTACAGCAAAGAGACTGCATCATAGTGTCCTAGTTATGCTGTACAGCAAAGAGACTGCGTCATAGTGTCCTAGTTATGTTTCACAGCAAAGAGACTGCATCATAGTGTCCTAGTTATGCTGTACAGCAAAGAGACTGCGTCATAGTGTCCTAGTTATGTTTCACAGCAAAGAGACTGCATCATAGTGTCCTAGTTATGCTGTACAGCAAAGAGACTGCGTCATAGTGTCCTAGTTATGCTGTACAGCAAAGAGACTGCGTCATAGTGTTATGCTGTACAGCAAAGAGACTGCATCATAGTGTCCTAGTTATGCTGTACAGCAAAGAGACTGCATCATACTGTCCTAGTTATGCTGTACAGCAAAGAGACTGCATCATACTGTCCTAGTTATGCTGTACAGCAAAGAGACTGCATCATAGTGTCCTAGTTATGCTGTACAGCAAAGAGACTGCATCATAGTGTCCTAGTTATGCTGTACAGCAAAGAGACTGCATCATAGTGTTATGCTGTACAGCAAAGAGACTGCATCATAGTGTCCTAGTTATGCTGTACAGCAAAGAGACTGCATCATAGTGTCCTAGTTATGCTGTACAGCAAAGAGACTGCATCATAGTGTCCTAGTTATGCTGTACAGCAAAGAGACTGCATCATAGTGTTATGCTGTACAGCAAAGAGACTGCATCATAGTGTTATGCTGTACAGCAAAGAGACTGCATCATAGTGTTATGCTGTACAGCAAAGAGACTGCATCACAAAAAAACACATAAAAATAATATCAATATAGCACAACACAGTTTCTGAACATCAGAACGAACCCATCACAGTATAAAGTGCACCTACAAGTCAGCAATATCTCAGCCAGCTGCAAACCCACTCAAGCAAAACCACAAACATTCGTGTGGGCATGGGTATGCCCATGCATCCACACACTTGCATATGGCCCACGCACACATACACACGTACGTACGTACACACACACACACACACACACACACACACACACACACACACACACACACACGCACGCACGCGCGCGCGCGCGCGCAATATTAAGTGTCTGACGGCATGCCTTCTCCTCTCCCTGGGGAGGGGTTGGGGCGTTGTGCTGAATGCCATACTGCTTGGTAAACGTGATAGGATGTGTTGAGGGGTGATCAGATGTGTGTTTCTGTGTGCAGCCGGCTTTCGTACCACGATGACCGTTACACACGTCTCACTCCTGACACCTTCAAGTGGTAAGAAACTGACTTCTGCATCAGAAAAGAACACACACGTCTACACAAAAATCCATTTCTTGATTCATATGTCCTGTTCCTATTTATCGCCTCCCAAAGGGCGATGTAGGCCTTACGTATCCAATACTCCCACCCCATGAAAGTGTGTATACAGTAACACAGAGAAAGGATTACATAAATAAAATAGGATACGCAATCATGTCAACAACAACAATAAGCCGATGGCTAAACCTAGGCATTATTACTGACAGAATTTCTAGTAAGGTAAAGACTTCTATCAGTGAAAGGACAGGCCTAGAACTCAACCAAAATTTGAGAAAGGCAGAACAGAGAGAGCAATGGAGGGAACTAGTTCAAGTCTTCAAGGGCGCCCCCACGGTTGCCAGACTAAGGGATAGATAGATAGATAGATAGATAGATAGATAGATAGATAGATAGATAGATAGATAGATAGATAGATAGATAGATGGATGGATGGATGGATGGATGGATGGATGGATGGATGGATGGATGGATGGATGGATGGATGGATGGATAGATAGATAGATAGATAGATAGATAGATAGATAGATAGATAGATAGATAGATAGATAGATAGATGACTGAAATACTATAGCATATCCAAGCAAACAGTATTCATACAAAATATGTCCTAATCATAATCATAAGATTGTTTATAGCACTACCGACCACGAAAGCCATATCAGGGCTGGCTGTCACCTCACTCAGTTTCAGTGGCTTCAGTAAATCTCTAACTTCAGTTTCAAATTCAACACTTCCTAACACTTTCAAATATCTAACACCGTCCATCTGAAAAAACAGTAACACTAAATGACACAATACCTAAATAATTTCATTCCTTAAGGCTAATAAGCCAGGCTGTGCTGAGGACGTCAGCCATTCCGCTTAATTTATTATCCCCAGATTACCAAAAAATAACGTAAAAAGGATAATAAACATGGTATAGTACAAAAATATACACAAAAAGTGCCACACAGGCAAATACCACAGCAGTATGGACATCCTGTGCCCATCCCAGTGTCTATGTCTATAAAAACAACAGTGTCCTATCATGAAAACAGAAAATTGTTGAAAATAGTTGCTTAAAAAAGTCAGGAGAATGGACTGGGAAGGCAGAAAATAAGCACAAAAAAATGATAGAAAAGGTAAGGAGAAAGACAGAAACAAAGAGAGAGATATAGAAAAGTGGACATGTCTAGCACAGATGCTATTTATACTGAAAGATAAGGAGAAAGACAGAAACAAAGACAGATAAAGAAAAGTGGAAATGTCTAGCACAGATGCTATAATTTATACTGAAAGAGTCCCTGGCATTCCCACGGGGTACAAAATAAGTATACACAATACATGATGATCAATGGTGATGGGGATGCATGATGTAATGATGCTGCTATGCTAAGGTGAAATACAGCAACAACAGATTACTGCCAATAATAATAAGCCTACACCATTCCTAACACGGTACCACTACAGCTGGTCTCAGGTGGAGAGAGAATCGGGTCAGCAGCTGGTGTTCAAACCTGGAGGCCTTACCCTGTCAGTCCGTGGCTCTACTGACGTCATCATGAACAAATACGCTGAATCCATGAAACGTAACAACATCCCGTGAGTGAATCTCTATGGCTTCGTTTACCTCTGTACGCGTGTGGCGGTTCTTTTTTTGTTTGGTTTGGGTTGGTTTGGGTTGGGTTGGGTATGTTTTGTTTGGGTTGGGTTGGGTTTTTTTCTTGATGATATTAAAAAGGAAAAAATATATATAGATACGCGCTCAAAGCTGTACAGCTACCAAAACGAATTCATGTAGCTATCCATGATAACTGAAAACAAATCAAACGAAGAAAAAGAGCTCCCCAGAAAGAAAAGAAAAACAGAAGAAGATAGACGTTGAACAAATGATGAAAATAATGATGGTGGCCGTGATGATGTTGACGATAACACTGATGATAAGATAAAATAAAAACAAACTTCAAAGAACTCTCTCTGTCTGTGTGTGTGTGTGTGTGTGTGTGTGTGTGTGTGTGTGTGTGTGTGTGTGTGTGTGTGTGTGTGTGTGTGTGTGTGTGTGTTTCATTATATATTATTTATTTATTTATTCTTTTATATGGAGGATAAGGGAATAAGCACTCGTGTGCTTTTTACATCCAGTCCCCGTGTTTATGCAGTTTTGTAAATGCCATCTGTTCCCACCGGCACACGATGGCCTACTCTTACCTACATACTCACAGACCTACGAATCTATCCCGTCTATGTGTGATGGCCAGATTCGAACGTTGGACGAGTGCAGAACTGCGGGCCCACTATCCGCAGTTCACCACGGGGCCAGACATGGAGGCTATTTTCCAGAAGGACGGGGGCCTGGTGGATGCAGCCCTGGGTAACTCCACGCACCTGCAGCTGGCCCGGGGCAACGGAGCTGTCGTCATCGACAGGTGCCCCGTCATCAGGGTACGGAGAAACGCCGTGGGAAATATTGAGGTATGGTTGGGGCTCGGGTGGGGTTCGGTGTGGGGTGTGGTGTGGTGTGGTGGGGTAGGGGTGGGGTAGAGGTGTGGTGTGGTGTTTTATTTATTTATTTATTTTTCATTTTTTATATCCAGGATAATGGGATAAGCACTCTTGTGCTTTTTTTTTTTTTTTTTTTTTTTTACATCAAGTCCCCGTGTGTATGCAGTTTTGTGAATGCCATCTGTCCCCACCAGCACACGATGGCCTACTCTTACGAAAAGCGGAAGAGGATTTAACGTGTGCGCAAGATGTTCGCACGGGGCCTCGGTTTACAGTAGTCATCCCAAAGACTTTTCGGGAGAGTGGAGTCAGCGCTGATGTTAACTCTAGAGGAAAAATCACCTCGACCGGGAATAGAACTCGGGTCGTCAAATTGCCAGCGCAACGTTCTGACCACTAGGCTATCCCGTCCCTGTGGGGGTGGGCTGGGGTGTGGTATAATCTTAGGCAGATGCCCAGTTTTCAGATTACAGAGAGACGCGCTGCAATGAACATTGAGGCTGCAAGGAACATTGAGGTACGCGTGATTTTTGCGTTTTCGTTAATGTGTGGGAAGGGGTGGAAGGGGGTTGGGTGGTGTGGGATATATAGGGTACATTGCATTTGTTTTGCATTGTGTTGCATCATATTGTATTGCATTGCATTCTAGCAGTAGTAGCAGAGCAGAAGCAGCAGGATCAGTAGTAGCAGAAGCAGCAGGAGCAGCAGTAGCAGAAGCAGCAGGAGCAGTAGTAGCAGAAGCAGCACGAGCAGTATAGTAACAGTAGCAGCAGAAGCAGTAGTAGCAGAAGCAGTAGCAGGAGCAATAGTAGCAGAAGCAGCAGGAGCAGTAGTAGCAGAAGCAGCACGAGCAGTAGTAGCAGAAGCAGCACGAGCAGTATAGTAGCAGTAGCAGCAGAAGCAGTAGTAGTAGAAGCAGTAGGAGGAGCAGTTGTAGCAGTAGCAGTAGTAGCAGAAGCAGTAGTAGCAGAAGCAGTAGGAGCAGTCATCTCATTTACCAACAAATGTTGTCAGTCAAAAGAGAACGTGACGATTTGTTTGTTAATTCATTTGTGAATGGTTGCATGCTGTGTGACTGATTTAAATGCAAAGCGCTTTGATTTGTTTGCATTGCAAGATTTAGCGCTAGATAAATTCCATGTATTATTATTATTTATGATCTAAGTGCATTTCAAATCAAACGTCAATCTGCTTTCTCCTTATTACTCTTGCCTCCTTGTTCTCTGCCCAGGTGACAACCACCAAGGCCACCTTCACCTGTAGGAGGCTGGTGGTGACGGCAGGGGCCTGGCTCAATGACGTCCTGGGCTCTATCGGGGTGCACGTGCCCGTGACAGTGACCCAAGAGCAAGTCACCTACTTTGCTTCCCCCCACATAAAGGAGTTTACCAAGGACAAGTGGGTTATTATTTTAATGCTACATCTGTTGTTTATGTATCATGCCAGCTTTCTTTTTGTGCCTAGGTGCTCTGTTGAATAGTCTGTCTCTGTCTCTGTCTCTGTCTTTCACACACACACACACACACACACACACACACACGCACGCACGCACGCACGCACGCACGCACGCACGCACGCACGCACGCACGCACGCACGCACGCACGCACGCACGCAAGCACGCACAAACACACACACGCACGCACGCACGCACGCACAAACACACACACACACGCACACACACACACACACACACACCACACACACACACACACACACACACACACACACACACACACACACACACAGATGACAAAGAACAGAAGACAAGATTTACAAAACTGAATACACACGGGGACTGGATGTAAAAAAGCACATGAGTGCTTCTTCCATTATCCTCGATATAAAAGAATAAATAAATGAATAAATAATAAATAAATAAACACACGCACGCACGCACAAACACACACACACGCACGCACGCACACAGACACAGACACAGACACACACACACACAAACACACACACACACACACACACACACACACACACACACACACACACACACACACACACACACACACCGGGGAAGGGAGCTGGGGGGGGGGGGGAGGGACGAGATAGCCCGGTGATTAGAACTATCGCGCTGTAGGCTTACTTTTCTGTTCTTCTCAACGTTACCCAGGTGTGTAGGATGTGTAGTGCCTGGTCTTCTCCTGTGCTTGAAACTCTGCAAGTCTGTCCGCTGGCTTCTTCCCTCACATCTCCATGTCAGAGCAGCTAGTTTTTTTTGTGTACAGGATGCATGTTGGCCATGTTTGTGTTCCAATAACCTGCTTAGCACTGATGACATGAATAACATGATTTTTAACGTGCATATTTGATTTTTTCTGATTTGCTGTATATTATTATTATTATTATTATTATTATTATTATTATTATTATTATTATTATTATTATTATTATTATTATTATTATTATTATTATTTATTATCTAAGTGCATTTCAAACGTCAATCTGTCTTCTCCTTATTACTCTTGCCTCCTCGTCTGAGTTCTGGTGGCTCCTGCGACGGTACTGGAACCATTCGTATTGGTCATTGCCTTTCCAACGCATCATTCCAGTGGCGTGGAGAGGAGGGGTCTGTTGCATGCGTAACAGTTCGCCCTCCATACTTACGTACCCAGGCTTTGCGCTCTAAAGACTACAGAGCAACTCCATGGTCTTCCGAGACTGATGTGTGCCTACTATTTGATTTTCGGAATGTGTGTTATACACAGAGTTACGACCCTGGCAGGTTCTGACTTTAAATTGACCAAGGAGATCATAAAACCCCGAACCCTTAATTCACCAAACGCTGCTGGGGAGATTGGAACCCACGACCTAGTAGACTCACAGGTTTGGAGTCCAACGATCCTAACCACACGACTTAAACGTCCGTCGAAATGTAGGCCTAGGACTTGTGTTCCTACAGATTCCCAATTTGGTGCTTCCATACGCCAAAGAACGACATCTACGCCCTCCCAGTGTACAGCAACTCGGGCACCAAGATTGGTATCGATGCAGGGGGACCTCCTGTGACCGCCAACACCCGAACTTTCACCCCTGACCCTGCCAGGATCAAGGTCTGCACTGATCTGCTGAAGAAGATTTTGCCCAAGGTGAAGTGGCGGTTTCAAAAAATATATCTTTCCTGGAATCTTAGTCATTGTTATTTATACACAACTTGTATTATTTTATATTTTTTTTATGTAATAATTTATAAACAATTTTCATTCAATTGATAATTGCAGAACACAAGCCAATAATATTGGGCATAACAGGGGAAGAACGTTAAGCCATATCTTATTGTAGTTCTTCCCATTCCCTCATTGCAGTAATTATTGATGGAAGTTCTTTCAAGG
The DNA here is from genome assembly GCA_030674155.1 of Stramonita haemastoma. Taxonomy (NCBI): domain Eukaryota; kingdom Metazoa; phylum Mollusca; class Gastropoda; order Neogastropoda; family Muricidae; genus Stramonita; species Stramonita haemastoma. The sequence continues at coordinate 16,939,324 of CM060320.1, forward strand.
ATTTAGGATTACAAGCTTAAATAAATGAAGACCAGATCCACAGTAACAAGAAGTTATTGTTTTTCCAGAAAAGAGACAGTCCCTCAATGTCTAGAGCTGAGACAGCACACCAGCACCTTTAAAAATAAATATTTTGGGAGTAGGGGAATCACCTACCCTAGCTGTGGAAGATCATGAATGGGTTTAGATTTGAAGGTGCCTGATTCTGCCTTTAAATTTGTGAAGCTTGCCTGTTGTTTGATACTTAGTATGGTTTCTTGCTCTTGGCATTTGATCATTATATTGTTGTTGGTTTAGCTAGAGTTTTTTTTTTATATATATTGATGTTATTCCTGAAAGGGGCGGGACTGGATGTAAAAAAAAAAAAGCACACAAGTGCTATATAAAATTCATTATCCTCGATTTAAAGAATTACCCTTGCTTTGCCTTGCCTTGCCTTGCCTTGCCTTGCCTTGCCTTGCCTTTCTCTCTCTCTCTCTCTCTCTCTCTCTCTCTCTCTCTCTCTCTCTCTCTCTCTCTCTCTCTCTCTCTCTCTCTCTCTCTCTCTCTCTCTCTCTCTCTTGTGAGTGTGTTGTTCAAGTGTGTGTGTGTGTGTGTGTGTATGTAAACAGTTTCTGGGACCTGAAATGTACACCAAGACGTGTCTGTACACTATGACGCCAGACAGAAATTTCGTCATCGACACCTGTGCTCGTCAAGGCTTCTCTGACGTCATCGTTTGCTGCGGGGCAGGTCATGCATACAAGTCAGTGTTTTTGTTGTTTTTTTCACTTTAGTGAAATTTAGCTGTCACAAACTGTAGGGAAAAAATTCTCTTGCTACTTATTCTCCTTTATCTTGATACATATATGTTTGAGTTGCAACTGTGCATGTGAGTGTGCATGCCCCCGTGTACCATGTGAGTGAATGTGTGTGTGTGTGTGTGTGTGTGTGTGTGTGTGTGTGTGTGTGTGTGTGTGTGTGTGTGTGTGTGTGGTGTTGTGTGTGTGTGTGTGTGTGGTGTGTGTGTGTGTGTGTGTGTGTGTGTGTGTGTGTGTGTTTGAGTTCACAACTGCACTGAGTACCATATGGCCAGCGTGTACCATGTGAGTGAATGTGTGAATGCGTGCGTGCGTGCGTGCGCGCACGCGCGCGCGCGCGCGCGTGCGCGCGCGCGCGCGTGTGTGTGTGTGTGTGTGTTTGCCTGCGTGCAAGTGCGAACGCGCGCGCGCACGTGTGCTGTACGTGTTGAACATGGGCGTGCTTGTCTGTATACACGAGTGTGTGCGGCATGCCGCTGGCTCTCTCGCCTGAATAATTCTGTGTCTGCTGTCAGCATGACGGAGTGATAAACCATAGCTATCAATTTCCCCCAGTTTCAACTCCTTTCAGGTGCTAATTATCCCACCCTATCCCAGCCTAGCTTTGGCCAGCTGGTGCTATTTATAGCAGAAGCTGACCACACAGTCATGGACTAGGTAAACGGAAGGAGCTGGCTATACAATTTATTTACTTAGCACTCTTGACCCAGGCCTTACTGAGTGATGTTGGATTTGTGCACTGTGTTTCTAACACATTGTCCAGGTTTGCCAGCCTGCTGGGCAAGATCTTGAGCGAGATGGCTGTGGACGGTGGAACCCAGTACAACATCTCTGAGTTCACCCTGGACAGGCCGGCCATCAGGGACCCCAGCTACAAACCCACCTTCTACATGGGCACTGACACCCAGTCTGCCTCCAAACTCTGATCCATCCTTCTGTGTGGCCTGGGATCTCAACGGTGACAGTTTTAACTTGGGCCAGATGTTGTCCAAATTGTGGCTTTTTTTCTTCATTTTGTTTTTTGTTTGCTTTTACTAGTTTGTATCAGTATAGAAGACTGGATGTAAAAAAGCAATTGTCATGCTTGCTCCTTCACCTTATGAAAATAAAATTCAATCAATCAATCAATCATTTAAACAGATTGCTGCCAGAATGTGAGAGTTCTTTTTATCCTTAATTCATATTCAGGGAGGAAGGTCTGTATTTTTTTTTTAATGTTGAAATCGTCAATGACAGACAGGCTTGAGTTATGTATAGTATGTGAATTTTTTTTTTATATCAGAGATAGGAATGATTTAAAGAATAATTATGTCTTCAATGTACACAAATATTATGGTGTTTTTTTTGTTTTTTTTAATAAATGAGGTTCTTATGTTATCAAGTAGATATCATTATGATAACTGGTTGATGATGGTGGGTGTTTCTCTTTCTCTAACATAATAATAACAATAACATAATAATAATAATAATAATAATAATAATAATAATAATAATAATAATAATAATAATAATAATAATAATAATAATGAACTAGTCTGTTCGTTTTTCTTTGTCTGAGCAAAAGTTGCAGTGTACTGTTTGTTCCATGTGTTTCTCCCATCCCGCCTCCTCTCCTTTCTACTCCCTATTGTCGTTGGTGGTGGTGGTGTTTTGTTTTATTTTCTCCTTGTATTTGCTCCAAAATGACCCCACCGTAGTTCAAACAGAATGCGATGCCTTGTCATGGTACCCCGCAAAAGAAATGTTAAGAGCAGATTGCAAATCACGTCAGCTGTAACATCCAGTACATACACACAGAACCTTGTTGTCGTGCTTTCCTTTTGCTTTTATTTGCATACGCTGTCTTAAGCACGTCCCAAACGCAGTTACAATGAAGGGAGCTTGAGCATATTGTCTTTACGGCTCTCTCTGATATGAAGATAAAAGGAAGGTAAAAGGCCCGAAACACTTGCTTGAAGGGGGTTTCTCCTCAAAGGACTCTCTGCTGCCATGCTCTACGCGAGTTTCTTACCACTTGGTCTTAATTACTTCAGGCTTGTCAGTACAGAACCTAAGAGCTTGCTCTGTCCTGTTCTGTGTTATTACCAACTTCTCCTGGCTAACGAAGTTCTTGCATTTTACTCGTGTTTTCATGCTGCGACCCATCAAGCATATATTTAAAAAAAAGATCTTAAACGTGCATAAATGACCTGCTTAAAAAAAGGAATCAGGCATTTGTTGTAGATCTGGCACACCAGTTGACCCGGAAGCTGAGTTTTAAAATCCCCACTCCTCTTTATTCACCAGCTGCCATCACTATGGCTCCGTCCTGTAAATCCACTCAAAGATCAAAGAGAATATAAGCTCAACTCTTCCTCCACTTATCTCTTTTTTTCGCTTAGGAGAAGTAAGGGAGGGAAACCTGTGGAAAGGCTTCAAACTCATGAACTCTTTGAACTGTCGGCAGAATATCATAAGTAACATAATAAACGAGAAACAGTTGTGCTGTGCTATTGCAGAACATTTTGTGCACACATTAAATCCTGTTCCACTTTTCGTAAGAGTAGGCCATCGAGTGCCAGTGGGAACAGATGACATTTACAAAACTGCATACACACGGGGACTGGACGTAAAAAAGCACAAGTGTGCTTATTCCATTATCCTCGATATAAAAGAATAAATCAAATCACTCTTGACCACATGATCCTGATTATTTCACAATATCAGAGGAATTTTGCTCTGGTGCCTGTTCTGCCAGGAGCTGGTAATGTGAGCCTAGCAACAGGCTGGAAAATGACAGGGGTATGCAGAGATGGCATCAGTTGTGGCCCTTTCTTAAGGATCCACATATCTCTTCTCCCTGACTTTTCAGGTAGACCTGTATAAAGGGATTCCACTGGTTGACAAATACATTCACAAACAAATACATTCACAAACGAAAGGAAAACGTACCCATGTTCAAAATATACCTGGGCAAACATGTCAGCTTCTTCCTGCCTCCCATTTATAATGACTGTATAGAAAAGGTAAAGGTGTCCCATCACCTGTGTGGTCGTCGGGGAGCGAGGCATCAGAGACCTCAGCTTCTCTAGGGGCCAGCATGTTGAAGGTGGCGCCCATCTCCTCTCCCTCGCTGCTTTACCTTCCCTGACCCTAAAGAGGGCAGGTACCCATTTACAGCTGGGGGAACTGTACTGTAGCCAAGGCGCGCAAACAGTCGCCCATCCAATTGGCAACCACGCTCGACGCTGCTTAACCTTGGCTGGGGGAAAGCGAGCGCTCTGACTGCTGAGCTATCCCGTTCCAGCAACAATAATAACATGAAAAATGAAATGAAAATACAAAGGCTTTCCTTACAGTTTAACTCGTCCCTCACATAGAGTAGTCAGTCTGTGTGTCTGAGGAATATTCTAAAAGCTGTAATACCACAGATACCTATCCAGCAATGTGTCTAACATCCAATGAACCTACCAAAATTCATGCATCTTGTGTATTTTTGTCAGCCCACAATCACAAAAGATTGACAAGAACTATGGGAGGTTTAGGCTGCACCCCTACGAGCGTAGCTGTTCTTCATGAATGCATACATACAGGAATGCAAAAAAGGCATTGCAGATTTGCAAGGACATTTATTCGGGAGAAAAAGAAAAATCCTGATCTTTATCTGTCCGGCACTGCCAGGATTCTAACTTGCAGTTTAAGTCTGTCACTTTCACAACTCTACCATTGCCACACGCACATATGCGCACGAATACGCACGCACTAACCCCCCCCCCCCACACACACACACACATGCATGCACACACAACCAAGAAAGCGCACCTACGCACGCACACACATACATTTACATACACACGCATGCGCAGCACGCACGCACGCACACACACACACACACACACACACACACACACACACACACACAGATTTTTTTTTCTGGAGTTAACATCAGTGCCGGCTCCACTCCCCCTAAATGTTCTTCGGATGAGACTGTAAACCGAGGTCTCGTGTGCGAACACACGCAGAACATCTTGCGCACACGTTAAAATCCATTCCGCTTTTCGGAAGAGTAGGCCATTGTGTGCCGGTGGGAGCAGATGACAAAATTTACAAAACAGCATACACAAGGGGTCTGGATGTAAAAAAAAGCACATAAGTGCTTATCCAATTATCCTGAAAAAAATGCATTAAAATTTCTCTTTTTTTTGCACACACACACACACACACACACACACACACACACACACACACACACACACACACACACACACACACACACACACACACACACACACACACGAATACTAACACTGACACAAAAAGGCTATATCGTGACTGCGAAACAGGTGTAGACGTCTGTATCGAAGTAGTAACAGACAGAGCTGAAGAAGTATTAAAGTAGTAACTTACACATAGCTGAAGAAGTATTAAAGTAGTAACTTACACATAGCTGAAGAAGTATTAAAGTAGTTGTTTACACATAGCTGAAGAAGTATTAAAGTAGTAACTTACACATAGCTGAAGAAGTATTAAAGTAGTTGTTTACACATAGCTGAAGAAGTATTAAAGTAGTAACTTACACATAGCTGAAGAAGTATTAAAGTATTGTTTACACATAGCTGAAGAAGTATTAAAGTAGTAACTTACACATAGCTGAAGAAGTATTAAAGTAGTAACTTACACATAGCTGAAGAAGTATTAAAGTAGTTGTTTACACATAGCTGAAGAAGTATTAAAGTAGTTGTTTACACATAGCTGAAGAAGTATTAAAGTAGTAACTTACACATAGCTGAAGAAGTATTAAAGTAGTTGTTTACACTTAGCTGAAGAAGTATTAAAGTAGTTGTTTACACATAGCTGAAGAAGTATTAAAGTAGTTGTTTACACATAGCTGAAGAAGTATTAAAGTAGTAATAGACGCATAGCTGAAGAAGTATTAAAATAATGATTTACACATAACTGAAGAAGTATTAAAATAGTAATTTATACATAACTGAAGAGGTATCAAAGTAGTAATAGACACGTAATTGAAGAAATTTTAAAGTAGTATTTTACACATAACTGAAGAAGATAGTTGTGCTTTTGCCTCCCAACTTGCAATTTGACGCACGATATGGCGGAACCAACTTGGCTAGTCGTGTTGATATGGACGAGTGACAGCTTGAACTAGTGTGCTGTGCGTGAGTCGGCATATTTTAAATAAACCACACAGAAACACTAAAGCATGCCTCACGCACTAAATCAGCGCCAATTCGAGTGTCCTCTTTACTATGTAAGTCAGTCCGGTTTCCTCTACAGCCTCACTGCTTCTGTTCATCAAACAGCTGTACCACAAGGCCACCAGTGCAGTGTACTACAACAGCAACGCTGGAGAGTGGTTTCGAACAACAGTGGAGTAAGGCAGGGCTGTCTACTCTCACTCACTCTTTTCAACATCTTCCTTGAGAGAATCATGGCTGATGCACTGGAACAGCATGCAGAATCAGTCAGCATTGGGGGCAGAACAATCACAATCCTCTGCTTCGCAGATGACATTGACAGACTTGCAGGATTAGAACAAGAGCTTGCCAGCCTAACAGAATACCTGAACAAGGCCTCTAAAACATACGGCATGGAAATCAGTGCAGAGAAGACCCAAACTGATGACCAGTAAGGCCAAGTGCATCAGCACTGATATCAGGGTCAATAACCAGAAGCTGAAAAGGGTTCAAAGATTCAAGTACTTGGGAGCCGTAGTATCTGACAAGGGGTCCCAGCCAGAGGTAGTATGCAGCAGTGCACAGAGAAGACAACATCCATTAAAAAGTCATCGGAACACACTTGTATACTGAAAAGTCATCGAACACACTTGTATACTGAAAAGTCATCAGAACACACTTGTATACTGAAAAGTCACCAGAACACACTTGTATGCTGAAAAGTTAGAAGAATACACTTGTATACTGAAAAGTGAGAAGAACACACTTGTATACTGAAAACTTATTAAATCACCCATGTGTATTGAAAACTTATTAAATCACACTTGTGTATTGAAAAATTTTAATAAGAGCCCTGGTATTGAAAAGTCATCACCACACCCCGTGAATCGATCAGTTACAACCACACCCCTATGAATTGATCAGTTATCAGCACACCCCTATGAATTGATCAGTTATCAGCACACCCCTATGAATTGATCAGTTATCACACACACCCCTATGAATTGATCAGTTATCAGCACACCCCTATGAATTGATCAGTTATCAGCACACCCCTATGAATTGATCAGTTATCAGCACACCCCTATGAATTGATCAGTTATCAGCACACCCCTATGAATTGATCAGTTATCAGCACACCCCTATGAATTGATCAGTTATCAGCACACCCCTATGAATTGATCAGTTATCAGCACACCCCTATGAATTGATCAGTTATCAGCACACCCCTATGAATTGATCAGTTATCAGCACACCCCTATGAATTGATCAGTTATCAGCACACCCCGTGTACGACAAACAAGAGAGAGAGAGAGAGAGAGAGAGAGAGAGAGAGAGAGAGAGAGAGAGAGAGAGAGAGAGAGAGAGAGAGAGAGAGAGAGAGAGAGAGAGAGAGAATAATGCATGCTCAATCAGTCATGTCCATTACAATAGCGGTATAAAAACAATGATTCCCTATTCAGCACTCCCCAGGCTACATGTGTGATTCTATCACATTGTGGTTGATGACAGGAAAAACGTAAAATCTGATCTCAACAAAACAGGAAAAAAATAACACAGTGTGACTAAGGCCTTAAGCCTTAGGTAGTAGGTCAAGGTTTGAATCTATTGAAGTCAGCACAACTTTTCCCATTGCCTTGACTGCTAGCGACGGTAATTATCAACAGGTCTAGTGTTTGTTGGGGACCGTCTCAGACCATAAGCAACTTTACACAAGAGAGAAAAGAGAGAGAGAGAGAAGAGAGAGAGAGAGAGAGAAGAGAGAGAGAGAGAGAGAGAGAGAGAGAGAGAGAGAGAGAGGGCAAGGCAAGTCAAGGCAAGACAAGGCAAGGCAAATTCTTTTATTTCGAGGATAACAAATAAGCACTCGTGTGCTTTTTTACATCCAGTCCTCGCCATTATCAGGGATAAGATCAAGATAAAAAAAAAGAAAAAAAGTCCTTTAACTAAACAACAACAATAATGATCCAATTACCAAGAACAAGAAACTATACCCAGTATCAAAACTGATAGGAAAACAAAATGCAGTTGCATACAGGAAAAAAGAAAAAAAATGGGTAGGCGCTGCGCTTGTGGCAACGCACTCTCCCCGGGAGAGAGCAGCCTCGAATGTACTACATCAAAAATCAGCGAATAGGACAGCAGAAATAAGGACAGCAAGATTATAAAAAGGTAATAAATATGCACTCATTCAGAAAAAAAGAAAAAAGAAATAACAATCAAATGAGAGAGTATGTGTGTGTGTGTTTGTGTGTATGTGTGTGTGTGTGTGTGTGTGTGTGTGTTTGTGTGTGTGTGTGTGTGTGTGTGTTGTGTGTGTGTGTGTGTGTGTGTGTGCGTGCGCGCGCGCACATGTGTGTGTGTGTGTGTGCGCGCGCGCGCGCGTGCATGCGTGTGTATCTGTTTTTAATAATTGAATCTTATTGTTTTGGGTGATAAATGTTTTTCTTTATCTTTTTATGTTTTTATGGCTTGTGACCACGCGAATTCCTCTTTGATAAAGTGCTGATGTTGGTAGTGTTATGAGTATTGTCTTGTAGTGTGTGCGAGGTGATGGTTGCATGCATACTGTGCTGTGTTATTCTGCAATTTTTTTTCCTATTTCCTTTTTTATTCATGGCTTGCAACCCACATGAATTTCTCTATTTGTGAGATAATAAATATCGTGAATTGTGATTTGTGAATATATATATATATATATAATATATATATATATATATATATATATATATATATATATATATATATATATAATGCTGTACATAGCAAAAATGAGGTGTCCAGTACTCCAGTAACCTCTGTGTCTCCTATCATTAGACAGAAACAACACTAACAAACGTGGGGTCCATGAACAAGACAAGTCAATTGCATGCACCCAATGCATGAGCTGAAGGGATGTGCAGTCATTGATGCATTCAAAAATGACAAATAGGAGAATGAAAACCATTCAGGACATGAACGGTACAAGTCAACTCTTGAAGGCGGGAGGTGGATAGCCTAGTGGTCAGAACATTGCGCTGCAATTTGACGACCGAGTTCGATTCCCGTTCGAGGAGATTTTTCTCCTGAGTTAACATTAGTGTGTCTCCACTCTCCCCAAAAGTCCTTCGGATAAGACTATAACCGTGGCCCCGTGTGTAAATGCACGCAGAACATCTTGCACACACGTTAAATCCTGTTCCACTTTTCGTAAGAGTAGGCCATCGTGTGCCGGATGGGAACAGTGACATTTACAAAATGCATACACTACAGGGACTGGACGTAAAAAAAACACATGAGTGCTTATTCCATTATCCTCGATGTAAAAGAATAAAAAATAAAAAAATAAAATGAATATGAACATGTTTTCAGAACTTGAAGAACTAATTACGCTTACACTTGGAATCATTATTTTCTAAAATCTGTTTTTTTTTTTCCTGTTTTGTTTTGTTTTTGTTTTTATCATTAAACGAGA
>CM060320.1:16951251-16953751 GCA_030674155.1 Stramonita haemastoma
TCTCTCTCCTCATCCTCCTCTCCACCCACACACACACACACACACACACACACACACACAAGGCACTGACCAGTCTACTAAAAGGCAACTGTGTTAGGTTCTTGATTGTAAACATTGTGCTAGTTTGTTTTTATTTGTAAACATTGTGCTAGTTTTTTTATTTGTAAACATTGTGTATGTTTTTGATTTGTAAACATTGTGTCATGTTTTGATTGTGAATATTGTGTTATGTTTTGGATGTGAATTGTGTGTTATTTTTGGATAGTGTGAATATTGTGTTATGTTTTGGATGTGTGAATATTGTGTATGTTTTTGATTTGTGAATATTGTGTTATGTTTTGATTTGTGAATATTGCGTTTTGTTTTTATTTGTGAATATTGTGTTATGTTTTTGATTTGTGAATATTGTGTTATGTTTTTGGATTGGTGAATATTGTGTTATGTTTTGATGTGTGAATATTGTGTTATGTTTTTGATTTGTGAATATTGTGTTACGTTTTTGATTTGTGAATATTGTGTTTATGTTTTTGATTGTGAATATTGTGTTTTGTTTTTGATCGTGTAGTTTGTGTTATATTTTTGAATTGTAATATTGGTTATGTTTTTGGATGTGAAATTGTGTTATGCTTTTGAATGTGAATATTGTGTTGTGTTTTTTCTTCTCGTATGGTAATGACAACCCTGAGGAGGCCTCAGTATTCAGCTGGATGAATACATAAATGAATGAATCAATCAATTAACCATTCGATTGATCAATAAATCGATGCCCTGTGTATGTGTTCGTATTTGCGTGCCACATGTGCCATGTAAACATATGTGAGAATGCACGGCAAGTATATGTATGCTTGTGTATACTAATTGTTATAACTATAATCATTATTAATATCATTATCATTTTTATCTAAAGGATAATATGTACCGTAATCTATCTGTACGCTTGTGTAAAGTGTTTACAGGACATAATAATGTGCCTTTGTGTGTGTAAGTTTGTATGACAATATGGCTTTGTGTACAAGTTTGTATGACGATGTGCCTTTGTGTATAAGTTTGTATGATGATGTTGTTTTGTGTGCAAGTTTGTATGACAATGTGCCTTTGTGTATAAGTTTGTATGACAATATACCTTTGTGTATAATGTTGTATAACAATGTGCCTTTGTGTATTTGTATCGACAGGTACAACAAACACAAAAGCTCCTCCAAAACGGACGACTGAGCAGTGTGACTACAGAGAACAATCAGTGTAAGTCATAACATGTCGTAAAAACTCTCCATGACCCATAACGAAAAAGCCTTACGCAGCCGACTTCTCATAAACACCTATCCTGGGTGCTTGTTATCAAACCAGAATGCTACAACTCGTTTCATCCAGTGCTTTCAAACTTAAAAAAAAAAGGTCGGGTCAGGGGAAAGGCCGTAGTGTATATCCCGTCTATACCTTTCAAATCTCTTAAGCAACACTCAGCACGTTGTATAATATTAGCAAGTATGCAAGGGTACACCCTGTAAAAAAAAGTGAACGTTTCTTCGGCTACTTGTTATTTCATTTTTGACTTAAAAACACATTTTGAGTTTAAAACAACAACAACAACAAAAACAACAACACAACAACAACAAAATTACATGGCTTAACTGGTGACAATTACTCTGAAGCTGTTGACGAAATTCAAGCATGGTGACAAGAGGACAGACATTGCTATTTCACTTGTTTGTTCCCTTTGTACATTTTTTCCATAACAAAGACATTTTTATTTCTTAACTAAGAAAACAGAAGTTTTAGCATAATGCCTTTAGAACTAGTGTCCAGTCCTCTCAGTTGGTCATAATCTAAATGAAGTCTGTGATCAGTCTGGCATACTGCACACTCACAAACATGTAATACTTATGGCTTCTAGAACTCTACGGATTGAACATTCAACATCTGAACAAAAAAAAAATAGAACCAACATTTAGATATAATATGTAGCTATTTTAATGGTACTTTTGGCTGCTAAAGCAAAACAAACCATGAAAAAAAAAAACATAGAAGGGCTTTTTTCCCTGAGAGCAACAGTTGTAGATTGTAAAACGCTTGGGGGGGGGGGGGGGGGGGGGGGGGGGGGGGGGGGAGGGGAGGGGGGGGAGCAGGAGGGCTGAGGAGGTAGGAACTATAACTCAAAGACTGGAAGGAGAGATGATGGGTGGATTTATGGATTAAGGGAACACACACACACACACACACACACACACACACACACACACACACACACACACACACACACACACGTACACACACACACACACACACACACACACACACACACACACACACACACACACACACACACACACACACCACCACACCAACAACAACAACAACAACAATTTCCACGTACACACACACACACACACCACCACCACCACCACCACCACCACCAACAACAACAACAACAAATTCCTTTGTATTAGCCTCATCCCACTTTCAAGGACAACCTGGACAAGGTGTTACATAATTCTTTGTT
>CM060320.1:16958751-16963751 GCA_030674155.1 Stramonita haemastoma
TAGAATATCAAAAGCTGGGTTTTTTCACCTGTTTTTCCTGACCAGATCACAACCACCAAGGGGACATTTACCTGCAACAAGCTGGTGGTGACGGCAGGGGCCTGGCTCAATGATGTCCTGGGCTCTATCGGGGTGCACATCCCCGTGACGGTGTCACAGGAACAGGTCACCTATTACGCAACCCCCTACATCAAGGAGTTCACCAAAGACAAGTTGGTTTTTCTTGAAATCTTTGATTGCTTTCGTTATAAGTTATCGAGTAGTAGTAGTATAGTAGTAGTAGTAGTAGTAGTAGTAGTAGTAGTAGTAGTAGCAGTAGTAGTTTGAAGTAGCTAGAGAGTAGTAGTTAGTATGTAGTAGTAGTAGTAGTAGCAGCAGCAGCAGCAGCAGCAGCAGTAGTAGTAGTAGTAGTGCAGTAGTAGTCGTAGTAGTACAGTAGTAGTAGTAGTATATATATACATAATAAGCATACACATGACAAGCAGTAGTATAGTAGTAGTAGTAGTAGTAGTAGTAGTAGTATAGTAGTAGTAGTAGTAGTTGTTGTTGTTGTTGTTGTTGTTGTTGTTAATTAATGGTAGGGGTAGGGTGGGCAAGATTGTATTTATTATCACTTAGCGTGATGATGACGTGATGATGGCGGCGATGTATTTGCGGAGGGGAGGGGGGGTAAAATGGTATTTTCTGTTTGTTGTGTCCCTTTATGTCCTTTGTTCGTCTCCATGATAGTTTGTTATCTTTTGAAGTTTGATGATTGTCTTTTTTCTCTTTTGAACCTTCTCTATTCAGCTACACACTCGTGTACTTGTGCAGACGTTTTTGTGTGTGTGTGTGTGTGTGTGGTGTGTGTGTGTGTGTGTGTGTGTGTGTGTGTGTGTGTGTGTGTGTGTGTGTGTTTAAAATATCGTTTGTATATTTTTCTAAGCAAAAACAAAATGCTCTTTGTGTTTTTGCTGACTATCGGAGAGCGTTTGATTCAGTATGGCTTAGTGCTTTATGGTGCAAACTTGCAAGACAAAATGTAAACGGGAAAATGTTGAAATCCATTATCAATATGTGTGACATTGTCAAATCTTGTGTTTCTATTAAAGATGGAACCTGTTCAGAGTACTTTAATAGTTTTACCTGTGTTCGACAAGGTCACAGCCTTTCTCCTGTACAGTTCTCATTGCTCCTAAATGATTTGGAACAATATTTGACAGAAAAAAAATTGCACCTATTTAATGTTCAACTTTCATCTGATGGAGAACGCGCTTGTATACACATTGCAGTGCATACGTTTGTGTGTGCTGCTAACCTAATTGTGCACCCTGCACTGATGCCAGGTTTCCCATCTGGTTCTACCACAAGGCGCAGTATGACTTCTACGCCCTCCCCATCTACAGCAACTCCGGCACCAAAATCGGCATCGATGCTGGGGCCCCCGTGACTGGAAACACCCGCACGTTTGAACCAGACCCCAAGAGGGTGCAGATCTGTACAGACCTTCTGAAGAAGGTCATCCCCAAGGTCAGTATCAAGCCAATACATGGCGGATCCTGCTTATCCCCTCCTTCCACTTCCAGTTTATCATAGGAGGGTTTTTCGTTCCTTGGCTACAACTTCTAGGTTCACCAGTTGTGAGATATTGCATATGCGATCAATTTTGTCCATTTTAATTTTTATTTTATTATTATTTTTTTTTAATTTTCATTCTTTTATATCGAGAATAATGGAATAAGCACTCTTGTGGGTTTTTTTTTGTCCAGTCCCCGTGTGTATGCAGTTTTGTAAATGTAGTCATCTGGTCATCATGAAGGTAGCTGCATTCCGACTGCAGGGACACGTGAGGATTTTAAAACGTTGGTCTCATAATTATTGTAACACTGGAGTAGGGATAGATAAGAAATCAACGCTATAATTCATTTCCTAACTTTATGTGGTACTCTGTTACTTTTCTATGGATTCCATTTCATTTTGGTATTTTCGGAAATTAATGATCTTGCTTATCAGCCTGCAAAACTGGGAGCTAAACAATCTGACTTAAGCAAGTTACATGTTCCTAGAAAAAAAAAATCCTTAACAAGTGTCACTGCTTGTTAAGAAAAGTCCTTTTGTCTCTCGCTATAACCAAGTACCACATGATGGAATAAATCTATCACAAAACTTCAAAATAGATCATAATTCTTAGATACATTATATTTACAAACCGGTAAATACTTTTGAATGCCAGCACGATTGCTTTTCTTTTTTTATCAACAGTATGTGGGACCTGAAATGTACACCAAGACGTGCCTGTACACTATGACGCCTGACAGAAATTTCGTCATCGACAAGTGCACACGAGAAGGCTTCTCTGACGTCATCGTTTGCTGTGGCGCAGGTCATGCATACAAGTGAGTTTACACATACACACAACACACAAAACACACCAGCACAACACACACACACACAACAACACAGAGAGAGAGAGAGAGAGAGAGAGAGAGAGAGAGAGAGAGAGAGAGAAGAGAGAGAGAGAGAGAGAGAGATCTTTTTTTAAAGTTTACTTTCAGGCCCTTGGCCCACAACAGAAAACAGCATTTCTGGAAATTTCACATAGTCACACAAGAATACATAAAGCATCATAGCTTGAAAATTACTTCAAAATGTGACCAAATATAACCATTAATTTTTATACTAATACCCTCTCTGCCTTTTTAAAGCGTTACAGGCTATAGATTTACACCTTTTTCACAACAATTTCTTTCCTTGGTGCTAATAATAAAGTTATTCCAAAGTACAGGGATCATTATCATAACATTTTGTTGGAATCAAATATTCTCTCTTCAGGGTGTAAGAATGCACATTATTTTCTCCATTATATACGTGCAGGTTTGCCAGCCTTTTGGGCCAGATCTTGAGCGAGATGGCTGTGGACGGTGAAACCCAGTACAACATCTCTGAGTTCACCATGGACAGGCCAGCCATCAGGGACCCTAACTACAAACCTGCCTTCCAGTTTGGCGTGTCTGAACTCCAGCCAAGCAAGCGTAACAACTAGCACTGTGAACACACTAGCCAGCTGTGAACACACTTAGCAAGCTGTGAACACTCTTGCAAGCTGTGAACACACTAGGCAAGCTGTGAACACTCTTAGCAAGCTGTGAACACACTAGGCAAGCTGTGAACACTCTTAGCAAGCTGTGACACACTAGCAAGCTGTGAACACTCTTAGCAAGCTGTGAACACTCTTAGCAAGCTGTGAACACACTAGCAAGTTGTGGACGCTTTCATACCGAACTGAAAACTCATTTGCTTTAAATGACAAGTATGTTTTTCTATGCCTCTTGCATACGCACAAGGATGATCCTGTTATTTTGTAATCTATGTCATGAGTCGCACAATCATCAACACAGTTGCAGCTTACTTTGGCTGAACTGAGAAAAAGAATATGCCTAGGCATGCTAGTCTGCGTATGGTCTGTGTGTTGTGCTTTCTTCTTGTCACTGTGTGCTAGTTTGGAGTATGGTCTGTGTTGAAGTCCTTTATTCTTGTCACTGTGTGCTAGTTTGAGTATGGTCTGTGTGTTGAAGTCCTTTCTTTTCTTGTCACTGTGTGCTAGTCTGTGTATGGTATGTGTGTTGTGCTTTATTCTTGGCACTGTGTGCTAGTTTGAGTAAGTATGTGTGTTGAAGTCCTTTCTGCTTGTCACTGTGTGCTAGTTCATTTTTATGTATAAAAGTTAATTTCCATTTCTCTGTAAATAGAACTGTATCATCTTACTCCTAAATTAAAAAAACAACAACTGTACAAACGAGCCCTGAACACAGTGTGTGAAATTTTGTGCTACTTGACAAAGTAGGTGCTGTGGTGTCAACAGTGAAGGCTAATTTACATATCAACCATGTGTACTTCTTGTCACTTTGTGTACACTTCACTGCAATAAAGACCACACCCCTTTCTGATTCTGGAAGAAGCAACGGACTTTCTCATTGTTTTATTTATTTATTTATTTATTTATTTATTTATTTATTTATTTATTTATTTATTTATTTTCTTTTCTATCGAGGATAATGGAATTGCCATTCAGAATGCAAAGCAGAGTACTCCATTTAGTTCTCCCGACTATGACATGTATTTTAATTATTTTTTTATTTATTCTTTTATATCAAGGATAATGGAATAAACATTCATATGCTTTTTTACATCCAGTCCCCGTGTGTGTGTGCAGTTTTGTAAATGTCATCTGTTCCCACTGGCACAGGATGGCCTACTCTAAGCCGAACAGGATTTAATGTGTGCCAAGATGTTCTGCATGGGTTGGCACACAGGGCCTCGGTTTACAGTCTCATCCTGATGACATGTATCCCTTTTTAGTCAGCTGAGCATGACAAGTTCAAAGTAAGCGGTGTCATTAGAATTCAGACCATCCCACCCCTTCCAAGTGTCAGGTTGTATTGGGCTGAGTTGGCTGCAACCACGCCACCATCCATAGTGTACATACTCCTCTGCCATAATGGACAGCTAGGATACATCAGAATATATAATTTGGACTTTCCCTCAGAAATAACTATCTCCTTTTCAAAGAAAATCTATATATCTTTGTGACTTTTCGTCAGAAATAAACTATCTCCTTTTCAAAGAAAATCTGTCTTTTTATGTGTCACTTCAGATTTTCTTTTAAGTCACACCTTTTGTTGAAAAACATTTTTTTTTTTTGGAGGCGTACTGTATCCTCCATTATTTTTTATATATTTTGTCAAACATTACTGACGTTGCTTATCTCTGCTTTGGCCATTTTTAGTATTTTTGAATAGTTTATCATTTGGGGTTGCAGGTGATGTTGTATATTAAAAATGACCTTTTTCTCTCCTCTTCCATTTTAAAGCTTGCATCCATGCTTAATTTGAATGCTATCACAAAAATTGTTTTGTTGTTATACAACAGAAATTGTAGATATATTGCTTTTTGCAACTTTGCTGATAAACTGGTTGAAAATGTTAAGTGTGTCTTCATGATTTAAAAAAAAAACTTGGTAT
>CM060320.1:16971251-16973751 GCA_030674155.1 Stramonita haemastoma
GGTGGGAAAATGGGAAGGAGAGAGGAGGGAGGGGGGGTGTGAATAGATCATAGTATAAAAAACCCCAACATTTTGTGATTATTCATTTCCCTACTCTATAGTGCTTTTGTATACTCTCTGTCCATCTTGGTCTTGTCTGTCTGTTTCTCTCCTCTCACTCTCCTCTCTCTTCTCTCTCTCTCTCTCTCTCTCTCTCTCTCTCTCTGTGTTTCTGTCTGTCTGTCTGTCTGTCTGTCTGTCTGTGTGTCTGCCTGTCTCTCCCCCTCTGACCCCACCTACTATTTTTTTGCCTCTCTGATTTTCACCTAATTGTTATTTGTAGTTTTCATTATTATGCTCATTTTGTCTATTCATTTAAATGTATTTGAAAGTGTTGATCATTATGTATTGGAAAGTGTTGATCATTTTGTTTGCATATGCTGCTTACTTGAGTTTTTGTGCATGTGCATGTGCGTGTGTGTGTGTGTGTGTGTGTGTGTGTGTGTGTGTGTGTGTGTGTGTGTGGTTTTTCCTTTCATTTCCTTTTTTCCGATTTTTTTGTTGTGTGTTGTTGTTTTTTTGTTTGTTTTTTCTTGTTTTTTTTTTTTTTTTTGTGAGAGCATGGTGTAAAGAAGCTTTGTGCTTATCCATTTACTCTCAATAAACATTGTTCGAGTTCGAGTTCGAGTTCGAGTTCTCTCTCTCTCTCTCTCTCTCTCTCTCTCTCTCTTCTCTCTCTCTTCTTGTGCTACAATATCCATGGGTTTGATAGGAGCAATGTTGTGAAATAGATCTTAGTGTAGACTAAGTTCTGTTGGATATTATTTAAGATAATGTCAGTTGAGAGAACTGAGGAAAGGGTTTTCCTGGTTAATTGTAATATTTGGATTTGATTCACAATTGTATACTCTCTATTGGTTTCCTAGGATTGACTTGGTATCTTGTTGTGAGTAATGAAAGGGGTTTGACTGGCTAGACAACGAAAGTATTTGCTATGTGTGCCTTTCATGAATTATGTGCCTTGTTAAATATGGATAGAGTAGAACTTGCCTGAATTCTCTGGTTTGTTTCAGGTGTGTGTGTGTGTTATGTTGTGGTAAATGAAACAAAAAATGGGGTTACCATAACACCCCTGGTGGCCTCCATCAATACGTTTAAGTTGTGGAGTGCCTGAGATTATTATCCTACCATTTTCCCCTTCCCCCAAATCTACTACCCCTTATTGTTGAACCAACTTCGAACCTGGCAACAGTAGTAACAATAGAATTGTAGAGGGTCCTACACAGGAATTATCTAAGTCGCCACTCCAATTTCCGTTCCGCCTAATTCGGTACGGAAATTTAGAGTCCTAGACTAATTCCTGGTTTCTTTAGTAACCCTAAAGAAGAGTAGGGCTCAGCTACTTATGGGCCGGGGAGTGATAAAGGGGGGATAGAAAGAGGATAGTAGAAAAATAGGGGAAAAAAATATAGAAGAGGTAGGAAAGTAGGTGAAGTGAAATTAATTAACCTCAACTCACTCAGCAGCCACACTGAATACACTGAACGTGACGGAGTAACACCATTCATTCAATGCGACTCCAGACCGAGCAAATTGGGTTTACCACATATATTCCACAACACAACCTACAACACTACCACATTACACAAAACACCAATGACTAATTGTACTACAAGTACAATTAAAAAACACAAAATATATATTCTGTTCAATTAAATACCAAAAATAGAACAAGATCAGTCTCTGATCAGGCACACAGAACAATGAGAGTGGGGATGGGATGATTGTGTGAGGAGAAGGTGACAGGAAAAAGACGATGTTCCTGTAATAAAAGAACATACACTGTAAAAAAACATCACCACAAAACCATCCATCACTGAGCTAATTTACAATTCTCATGACAAACTAACATAACCTCTAAAATTATTACATAATTTTAGTAGTTAGTTTTACACATGTTTCATTTACTTTAGGACAGATGATGGTCCATCCTATAAAACTGTGCAAGTATCCCAACATATCTCATTTACTTTAGGACAGATGATGGTCCATCCTATGAAACTGTGAAAGCATCCCAACATGTCTCATTTACTTTAGGACAGATGATGGTCCATCCTATGAAACTGTGCAAGCATTAATAAAAGGGACTAGTTTATTTTAAATAAATGTCCACAATGACATTCCAATGCCATTCCACCTGTTTTAGAATTGCTACATGATTTATTACAAATAAATCACAAATCTTAACAAATGAAATCATTTTGAAAATCAAGTAGGCCTTCACACCCATATATTTGTAGTGTAAAGCCACACTAGAATATTTCCAGCATTTTAATAGTAGCTGAACAATATTCTACCACAAATTAAACATACAACAAAAACCATGACTGTGTTAACATTTACATGCTTTGTTCAAAACAACCACTAGGTCTCACTGTTAATTCACAGGCTAAAAGCCTCTCAAATTAAATTAATGCCCCCACTAATATTTCAACTGTTTGAATTTCCTAAATGATACATC
>CM060320.1:16976251-16996251 GCA_030674155.1 Stramonita haemastoma
TTCTGTTTCTCATTTTCTGAAGAAGCTGCATAATGTTTTCTTCCCTGCTTGATATCCTGAGTGTACAGCAGTATTTTTCTCTGTGTCAGTCTGCAAGAGTTGTATTCCCAGGGATGGAGTAGATCACCTTGTGTTTTGCCTTTTGCAAAATTAATGGTCTTCAAGCGCTCTGCAGCCCTGGCTAGCATAAAAATGTCGCACTGGCAAGCTTCGAAAATGTTTGCCTGCAGCATCCAGTTTGCAAAGTGTGCTCGCCAATCCACACATTTCGACCCTCAACCTTGACTTCACCATCCGCCCACTCCCATTTCCATGCATTTTTGCATCCTCTGTCATCATAAGCATGAGTCCGATCCAGGATGGTTCTCTGCATATGCCAGCCATTTTGAAGTTTTGCAGTAGGCTAGCCCTTGATTCGGCTTTAGCTACCGAGTCTAGTGAGTGAGAACTGAACCCTTTGATGACACTGCCACCATTTGAGAATTTCATCTGGTTTCGGTTTTTTTTGCCCCCAGATTTTTTTTCACGGAAAGTTTTTTTTTTTCCACAGAAATCAGCTTGAAAAAATCGGAAATCCGCAGAAAGGCAGAGAATTCTATGCTCTGAAAACAACAACAATGGAGAGAGGAATTCCTATGCCATCATTGGCGGATGATAACTTACTGGAGTTCTTGTCTTAAGAAAGAAATGTTCAAAATGTCTGACTTAAGAAAAAATATGACACAGTCCAAACAACAGGTTGCTCTACATAAAAAATGTGAACCATCAAAAGAGAAAGGTGACAGAGGTGAGACATGTGAAAGCTCAACCATCTCGAAATGTAAAAAGTCGCTGAGCAATAGTCGTTTAACAACTAGATCCAGATCTACTGCTCTGACGGGTTGCAGCTCTACCTCATCTGCTTCACTGTCTCGTGCATTGGAGCAACCACAAGATGTGATCCTGGACTTAAAAGAAGACCATCGATCGGCACCGCAGATGCTCTGGAAGAGACAGTGGAGAGATTATCAAAGAGCAACAATGCCCAGCACAAGGGTAAGTGTGGCCTCGCAAACAGTCACAGATATAACACCATCAACATCAACACTGTGCACCAAAAAATCATATGCAGAGGTCACAAAATCCTCTTCCTCAAATAATATGGGGGGCTTACATACAAGAGAGGTTTGCAACAAGCCTAAAAACACCATCTCAAAATTTGACAGGCTTCTCAGCTAAGAATGACACATGTTGCTCTAAAATGCAACCTGGTGAAGTCAAAAATCCAAATTCCAACTCTCTCCCCAAAGTTCTGTTTCTACATGACTGGACTATGTCAAAGATCAATGCAAAGGGCTTGGGTTATTCCTATGGTCTTAAAGTCACATCAAAGAGGGCCTTTAAAATTGCTGACTGTAGAAGAGAAATCAAAAATATTTGTCCTGAAGATACTGTGGATTGCATTGTTCTTCATGTAGAAGTTCATGATGTAAAAGGGTCTGACCCAGTCACTGCATCCAAAGACATGGTGTCTCTGTAGTCAACCAGATCAAAACCAGACTCCCCAAAACAAAAGTAAGTAGTCATCAGCAGAACTACTCCCGTGAAGAACAAAGATCTTGAGGGAAAGAGACAGCTCTTTAATGCTCTTCTGTTTTCTGAACTTTCTCACCATCAAGTGTCTATTCTCTCACATGAAAATATGAACGTGTATATAACAAAATGATGAAAGATGACATTCATCCCTCAGATATAGGCACCAGCATCCTGGCAGGGAAACCTGGGTCGACATGTTCATTGTTTCTTCTGGGAGCAACTAAGGAGAAGGCTTGCCAGGAATCTTTGTGGAGGAATGCCCAACAGCTTGGAGAAGAGGCTCAACCAGTGGTATGGAAATCCTGCAGGGTTTGCCAGATTTCATCAGCCATTGTCAACCCATCATCACCAGTGGAATTCTTACTCCCATCCATATGCCTGGTGACTTTGTACATTTTTACCACAGCAAAATGTGTTGAAATTCACTATATTTCATGAAGACTGTTTATGACAATATTGTAATTTTTCAATGGAATTGTAGATCACTCCTTAAAAATTTGCTTCATCTTGAAGCTCATCTCTCTCATCATAATTACTCAGTTCTTGCATTACGGTCTCTTAATGTAGAGGCTAACAAGCTTCCCAAATTTAATAATTTTTATTATCCACCATTGTTCACTTGTAGCAGTGCAACTAAGAGAGTTCAAACAGCAGTGTACATTAGAGCTGATTTAAGTTACTCTCCTCTGTCTTTACCCCCTGTTCCAACATCTACAGATGAGTTTTTTGCAACAGCAGTAACTGTCAAAGTAAACAGGCAAACTGATTTAAATTTAGTATCTGTATATTATCCGAAGGGTCCAAAAGCAGAAAATACTGACTGGATTAAACATATTGATCTGACAAGTAAAAAATGGATAGTGCTGGAGATTTCAATGCCATGCCCCCTTTTGGGAATGTAATTGTTGCAATGTGACCTGTAACAGATTAATAGAAAACATTACTGATTCAAAGTTGATTCTCCTAAATGATGGTAGTATAACAAGATTACCTGACATTGCAAGCCATAAACCATCATCAATTGATTTATCATTAATATCACCTGAATTAGGAGTTAACGCAGTCTGGTTCACCAATGATGATACATTAGGAAGAGACCATTATCCTATAATACTTCAGTTTAAAGAAATTATGGTTGAAAAAGAAGCCAAGATTGAAGATGTAATCCCTAAATTTGTTTATAAATGTGCTAATTGGGAACTCTATCAGTCCATATTATCTAACATAAACTGTACATATCTTATAGATGAAACTATTGATTCATCATATGACAAATTTTGCAAAGCTATTTTACAGGCAGCAGAAAAATCTATTCCCAAATGCAAAAAGATGCAAGACTGGAAGTACTTTGGGAATGTGTGGTGGAATAATGAATGTGAGGAAGCAGTCTATTTTAAAAAAATTAGCTTTTAAAAAATGGTTGCAAGACAGATCGGAAGTAAACTTCATTAATATGAAGCTTGCTAAGAATCAGTAACAGAGTTGTAGCTCTAGCCAAGAAAACTTATTTTTCAAACTTTTGTAGGGATGAAATATCCGAATCAAAAGATATACACAAAGTGTGGAAAAAAGTAATAATAAAAAAAAGAAAAATGGAAGCATTTTGTCTGTCTTTGCAATAAAACTTCATAATAACGAAATGCCTTCCTCCTTAGACAAGGCTGAAGCATTTGTAAAGACTTTTTCAGATAAACTTTGTCAAATCTGAATCCAAATGACAAAGACTTTAGAAAGACAGAAGAGAGAAAAGATGAATATAAAGATCCGGTTTCCAAACAAGACTACTTTTTAAATTCTTCTATTACTTTTAAAGAATTTAACAAAGCTTTAGAGTCATTTTCTTCAAATTACAGTGCTGTGGGCATTGATGACATTTCATACCAGCTATTACAGCACTTGCCTTTAAAATGGAAGGAATTGCTACATTCATTTTACCAAAAATGTTGGTTAAATGGAACTCTCCCTACCCTCTGGAAGAGAACAATTGTAATACCAGTTCCAAAAAAGGGCAAACCAAGAACTTGTATTAATAGTTACAGACCAATAGCATTAACTTCGCAAGTGGGAAAAGTTTTAGAAAAAATTGTCCGAAGACGCCTTTTGTATTTCTGTGAAAAAGACAATATAATTCCAGTCAATCAGGCTGGTTTCAGAAAAGGTCATGTAAACAGATCATCTAGTGAAGCTTACAAGTCATATTAAGTACTAGTTTGCACACAGGAAGAGCACACTTGCCACTTTCTTTGACATTAGTAAAGCTTATGATAGTGTATGGCATGCTAGATTATTATACAAACTGAAACTTATTGGAGTTAATGGTGAAATGTTTCAATATTTTAAGAGTTTTCTATCGGAAAGATCAATGTGTGCAAGAGTTGGATCAGTGTAATCATCTTTCAAAAATATTGATATTGGTATTCTTCAGGGGTCAATAATAGCTCCTACATTGTTTTCGATTCTTATTCATGACCTTCCGAAAGTTCTATCAAACAATATAAACCTAGCACAATATGCTGATGATATTGCAATTTGGATTAATACAAGCATTAGGAAACGTACATCTAAAAGAATTATAAATCATATCAACAAAATTTATCAATTTGAAATAGATAAATTAGATATTTATATGAAAGAAAACGGTCTTTCTCTTTCAGGAGAAAAAACTAATGTTATAGTGTGCACTTTACACACTATTAGAGATTAGAGACAGTTGGCAGGCAAGCATGGCTGCCCACTTGAGACAGCTGGCAGGCAAGCGTGGCTACCCACTTGAGACAGCTGGCGACAATTAACAGGTTGGAGGGCTTGTCTCTGCTAGTCAATTGCTCAACAAGCTTGGTGTTGTGGTCGGAAATTTTGCTGACTTGTTTCTTTTTAAATTTCCACGTTGAATTGATTGGTTTAGACTTTAGAGCAGAAGAGGCTTCGTGTAAGTAAGAGGAGCGGTCAGTCACTCAGCCTTTCCCTGCTACAGCTAGAGGACTGCAAGACGACTTGTGGACTTGTGGGCCGTAGAGCACAACGATGTGACGATACTAGTATACAGTAGTTGTTCTTCGGGTTGAGCTGTAAGTGAAACATTTTCTTTTATTGTAGTTTAGTTTTATCAGGGTGATAGTTGATTCGACAAACAAATTCTATCTTCTATCGCCTATACTAACTGAATTTAATGGTTGATTTGGTTTCCTGAGAGTGTGTATTGTTTGACACACGGAAGTTGGTTGAGGTCGTAAGGCTTTTGTTGTTTGACTGTGTGTTCTTAGATTTATTCTGTAGTTGGATGTCAGTCTTACTGTGAAATTTTAAGAATAACTAATCATTTGATTTTGTGTTATTCTGAGACAAAGTTTGTAAATCGTAGTGATTTTGCAGATAAATTAATGTGGACTAGTACAAAGTTATTGTGTTAAACTATTATGGTATAGTTTAATTGGAATAGACAACGTTGAGTTGGAAACTGTGAAGATTGTCTGGTTAGTCTGTTATCTGAAAGTAAGGACTAGCTTGGTCCTTGAGATAATTGTTCTACTACTGTAGAGGGGGTTTCAGCAACCGTAATTGTGTGACTATGGTCAGTCATTTGTGTGCCTAGAGCTGCTAGTTTTGTATGTGAGTTTTGAGACGCTAGATTATGCCTGCTCAATTTCTTCCTTACCCCCCCCCCCCCCTCTCTCTCTCTCTCTCTCTCTCTCTCAATTTTAAGAATAACTAATCATTTGATTTTGTGTTATTTTGTGTGGGGGGCGGATAGCCTAGTGGTCAGAACATTGCGCTGGCAATTTGAAGACCCGGGTTCGGGTTCGAGTTCGGTCGAGGAAATTTTCTTCCTGGAGTTAACATCAGTGCTGACTCCACTCTCCCCAAAAGTCCTTCGGATGAGACTTTAAACCGAGGCCCGTGTGCGAACGCACGCAGAACATCTTGCGCACACGTTAAATCCTGTTCCGCTTTTCGTAAGAGTAGGCCATCGTGTGCTGGTGGGAACAGATGACAATATTTACAAAACTGCATACACACGGGGACCGGATGAAAAAAAGCACATGATTGCTTATTCTGTTATCCTCGATATAAAAGAATAAATAAAATAATTAAAATAAATAATAATAAATCTCTCTCAATCTCTCTCTCTCTCTCTCTCTCTCTCTCTCTCTCTCTCTCTCTCTCTCTCTCTCCTCTCTCTCTCTCTCTCTCTCTCTTGTGTTACAATATCCATGGGTTTGATAGGAACCAATGTTGTGAAAAGATCTTAGCATAAACTAAGTTCTGTTGGACATTATTTATGATAATGTCAGTCGAGAGTACTGAGGAAAGGGTTTTCCTGGTTAATTGTGATTGGATTTTTTATTTCAATTGTATACTCTCTATTGGTTTCCTAGGATTAACTTGGTATTTTGTTGTGAGTAATGAAAGGGGTTTGACTCGGCTAGACGACAGTAGTATTTGCTATGTGTGCCTTTCATGAATGATATACCTTGTTAAATGTGGATCGAGTAGCACTTACCCGAATTCTCTGATTTGTTTCAGACGTGTTTTAAATGTGGATAGTTACCTGAATTTTGTATTTGTTTCAGGTGTGTGTGTGTGTGTGTTGTTTTGTTGTGGTAAATGAAACAATAAAACGTGTTACCATAACACCCCTGCTGGCCTCCATCCATCAATACCGTTTGAGATGTGGAGTGCCTGAGTCATCCTACCATCTTCCCCTTCCCCATATCTTCACCCCTTATTGTTGACAACAACGAACCTATCTACACTAAATTAATGCTATTTCTAAATGGTGAAAATCCCAGTTGTTTACGAACGTTACATGTAAATGGGGAAACCTTAAAATATTCTCAAAATGTTTAGTTTCTGGGTGTTCATTTAAACCCCAAATTAAATTGGAGATTCTACATTGAGAGTCTAGTAAACAAAGCAAGGAAACGATTAAACCTTCTGAAGATTATTGCTGTCTGTTCAGCCATGGGGTCAGGACACAAAGACTCTCCTTCACTTAGCAACTAGTCTTGTCAGATCAACCTTGATTTATGGGCAGGAGGTTTACTTTTCAGCTCCACCTTCTTTATTGAAAAAGCTGCAAAGCATTGATAGTAAATCGATTAAGCCAGCTCTTGGAGTTCCAGTACACACAAATACACTGATTACATATAAAGAAGTCAAATTACTTTCTTTATCAGATCATAGTCATTTATCTGTAGCTAAGTTTGTTACAAGAAGTCTTTCAGTATCAAACTCCTTAAAAACTGAAGTTCTCTTTGATTCAGTCAAGGATTATCCTAAGTGAGCCCAACATATCTCATCACTTTGCCCAATTCATAATTACATAGATGACTTACTGTCAGAGTGTAATATTGACATTTCTTCAATACCCATTGTACCAATAGTTCCTAAGATACCATAGTGGGAGCATAAGGAGGCTAAATTTGATATTGATTATACCATTCACAAAAAAGATGACAGTATTAATATATTGACTTCTGATGTAAAACAAAATCTTGAAACAAATTATCTTAATCATCTAAAAGTGTTTACAGATGGTTCTGTTTATGACTTTAATGCAGAATCAGGTTTTGTTATTCCTGCTCTGAAGATACAAAAATCATTCTGTTTAGGGAAGGGTTTCTCCATATTCAGTGCTGAGCTCTATGCCATACTTATGGCTCTGATTACTATAAATGATAGTAATTTTGCATTTTTTCACATCGTTTTTTTGTGTTGACTCAAAGTCTGTACTGTATAGCTTACAAGACTGGAGCTCAAAAGTAAGGACAGATTTATTATTTGAAATAAAATATTTGATACATTGTATCATGACAAAAGGTATTGGAGTAGATTTTTGCTGGATTCCTTCTCACTGTGGGCGAATGAACTGGAATGAAATAGCAGATAACTTTGCAAAAATTTAAAAGGTGCAAAAAGAGATTGCCCAGTGCATAACTTAAAAAATGATTGTGGTGAAATTAATTCATTATTAAAAAATCAGGTACATAAGAAGAACTTTCATGGGAAAATAGAAATACTGGGCTATCCAAGACATATTACTGACATCATTTATAAGTTGCTATTAAATTCTTGGAAGACCAAATATTCTCGAAATGTAACTTGCTCCTGTTCTGAGCCATTATCTTGTGAACATATTCTTTTTCAATGTTCAGTTCTAAATTCAGTTTACAAAGAAAATGGCATTGAAATTCAAAGAGAACCATTGGATGTAGTTTTGCGAAAACTTGATTACTGATGTTGCTAGGATTATTTCCAAGTCTTCTGTAATTTTTTTTTTGGTAGGTTTTTTGTTTTTGTTTTGTTTGTTTTTTCTGTTTTGTTTGTTTAGTCTAATATCACCAAGTGTGAATAGACTTTAAATTAAACTACAACAACAACAACATTGGAGAATGAATGAATGAATGAATAATCTTTATTTTTCAAGGGTAACAGAGTAAGTAAGCATTACATACTTTTTTTCATCCGGCCCTTGCCCTGATCAGGGAATAAAGCTAAGAAACCCCCTCCCTACCCCTACATACCAGCATCACCACCAGCAGCAGTTCAACCAATATTATAAAAAAAAAAGAAAACAGAATACATTCAACAAAACGCGTCATCCTAACTGGATACACTGATAATTATTTAAACAAAAAATAACATAGCAAAAAATATTAAAAAATAGCAAATATTCAGAACCATAAAACAGAAGGCATTACAAATCTATAATGCATGTGTGTGTGTGTGTGTGTGTGTGTGTGTGTGTGTGTGTGTGTGTGTGTGTGTGTGTGTGTGTAAGCGGGAAAACAAGCAAAGTAGGCATAAGAGAGAGAGAGAGAGAGAGAGAGAGAGAGAGAGAGAGAGAGAGAGAGAGAGAGACCCACATAAAACACATTAGGCTTATTTCTGTAAGTTTGCTTGATCACGTAGTCTACATGTTGAGCTGAAGAATCTAAAACTGACACAATGTCGGGTTGAAAGAAACATTGTTATTGCTTTCGGATGTCAAAACATCTTTTTGTCGTATTGTTTAAACTTCCGCATATGGCAGTTTCAAGCTAATTGTTGTTACTTTTTCCGCGCAGAGCTTTGTTAGCCTATTTTAAGCGCATGATTCAAGTCTTTGACGTCACTCAGTCACCAAGCGTTGCCAACCTCAATTTAGTGACTGGCTCTCTCCACCCCACACGTGGTGTCTGGCTCGACGATTCTTAGCCAATCATTGAGGTCATGTGACTTGTGCGACACTGCAGACGACATGCGAGTGTCCCACTTTACTTAGTTGGGAAATTTCACACAAGGCGGCTGGTCCGTCTTGTTTCCCTTGAGAAAAGATATCTGTTTTACTTGGTTTTTCTTTTTCGATTTTTAAAATCTTTTCGAAGTGTTTTCAATGCCATTTCGTCACCGGAATCTTACTGACGATCTTCATTTTTACTGTGTTTTCGTGTCCATCATTGAGTGGTAATCCTTGAAAATGTCGCCAAGTCCCGCTGAAGAGCTGGCTCTCACGGATTTGGACAGGTGAGTGTCCGGTTTCTGAATGCACAGGTGAACCTTCGTCACAGTCGCCATTTTGAGTCGTTCGACAGAATGGGGTCTTGTTTTTGTTTTTTGTCTGTATACATTTTAGTATTGGTATTTTGTAGCTTTGTTCTACAAGATTAGGTTCAGAGTCGTTAAAAAGTTTGATGGTCATCATATTTAAAGTACCTACACGTGTAAAAGGGGTGCAGGACTTTATCATTATGGCCACGCCCATGTGAAACTTCAGGTTCAGGAGTCAAGTTAAACCACTTCAACTTCAGTTGACAGGAAGCATAGACTATGATGTCATTGTATTAACAGTGTCTGTGTGATGAAGGTTTAAAACATTTCGACTTGTATTTAATGATCTGAAATAACGACCTGTATAACCAAGTGTCAGATAACATTACATCATATAGGCCTAATAGTAATACATAATGTTTCACTACAGTAGATTGCCTCACTCTAGTGAAACTGAAAGACTCTCTCCCCCCCCCCCCCCCCCCCCCCCCCACACACACACACACTTTCTATGTTCTATCATTACTCGTCGTAGTTTGAGTCTTAGGTTTGGGCCTATTCAAAGTTTGCTTTCCTGTTCTCGGGTTAGTAGTGTGTGTGTGGTGTGGGGGGGGGGGGGGGGGGGGGGGGGGGGGGGGCGTGTGTGAGCGTGTATCGTGCGCGCGTGTATTCGTCACTGTGTGCGTTCACGCGCGCGTGCGTGTTTGTGTGTGTGTGTGTGTGTGTGTGTTTGTTTGTGCGCGTGCGTGCACGCGCGTGCGCGTATGTTGATCTCTGTGTGTGCGCCCACGTGTGTGTGTTGGTGTGTCGCTGTGTGTACACACTGCGTGTGTCACTCTGTAGTGTGTGTGCGTGTGTGCATGCACACACGTGCGTGTATTGATCTCTGTGTGTGCACACACGTGTGTGTGTTGGTGTGTCACTGTGTAGTGTATCACTGTATGTCACTCTGTAATGTGTGTGTGTGTACTCTGTGTGTGTGTGTGTGTGTGTGTGTGTGTGTGTACTGTTATTGAATACCACTTTTTTTTTTAAACTGGTATTGTCAGTTTAGGTACACACACTGAATGCATTTTTTGTCTGTTTCTGAGATTGATGTGATATTTCGGAACATTTGATAAACATTTGTGGGGTTTTCCCCCCATTTTAGAACTGTCTTAAATCAGTGAGTAAATGATAACCTCTGATAAAGGCATTGGCTGGGGGTAAACACGCACACCAACGCCTTATCAGATTCAACCCTAAAATATTACTTTGCCTTGCCACCCACCACCTTCCACCTAGATAGATCC
This sequence comes from Stramonita haemastoma, assembly GCA_030674155.1. Taxonomy (NCBI): domain Eukaryota; kingdom Metazoa; phylum Mollusca; class Gastropoda; order Neogastropoda; family Muricidae; genus Stramonita; species Stramonita haemastoma. The sequence continues at coordinate 16,986,649 of CM060320.1, forward strand.
CCGTTGTGTAGATCTATGTCTGTTTTTATTTTTTGAAATTTTATTTCTTTTATATCGAGGATAATGGAATAAGCACTCATGTGCTTTTTTTTTTCACATCTAGTCCCAGTGTGTTTGCAGTTTTGTACATTTTGTCTCCGTTCCCACCAGCGCACAATGGCCTACTTTTTCGAAAAGCGGAACAGGTTTTAACGTGTGCAGAAGATGTTCTGCTTGTGTTCACACACGGGGCCTCACTTTATACTTAGTCTCATCTGTAGTTTTGGGAGAGTGGCGTCTGTACTTGAAGTTGAACGGGGATTGGAACCCTGTTCGTCAGATTGCCAGGAGAATGTTCTAACCACTAAGCTATCCTGTCCCATTTGTGTGTGTGTGTGTGTGTGTGTGTGTGTGTGTTTGGGCTGGGCTGGGTTGGATTGGGTTGTTCTGTGTTGTGCTGTGCTGTGTGTATGAGACCCCCCCCCCCCTCTCTCTCTCTCACACACACACACGCACACATAATGTGCACACATGATGTTGATGACCTCCGGTTACTATGCCTATTATGTAAGCAAGCACCTGAGGAAGTACATTTTATGTTATGCTGTCCAGTGCTAGAGGATGTTAATTGTCACATGTTACTGTGTTAGGCAGAATTAGTTTAATTACATCCCTGTACAATATATAACTACTACTAGGCAGCCTAATTCATTTAGACTATTTACTCATGGTGTCAAAGTCAGCCTGAGGTTGTGCGTAGCTTTGCTTTATATTTGTGTAAAACTTTCAGAATAAGAGAGATTTAAGTTATCGCAAGTCATATTTTTGTAACAGACTTTTTTGTGATACAATAACTTTTTGTTGTTGCTGCTGTTGCTTTACCTCCCACCAAATATTATTAAGCAATTCGGCAACCCCCTTCATGTATGGGCCAATGGCCTTTTTGTGAAAAAAACACTTGAGTTCTCTCTCTCTCTCTCTCTCCTCTCTCTCCACTCTCCCCAAAAGTCCGTTGGATGAGACTTTAAACCGAGGCCCCGTGTGCGAACGCACGCAGAACATCTTGCGCACACGTTAAATCCTGTTCCGCTTTTCGTAAGAGTAGGCCATCGTGTGCCGGTGGGAACAGATACAATATTTACAAAACTGCATACACACGGGGACCGGATGAAAAAAAGCACATGATTGCTTATTCTGTTATCCTCGATATAAAAGAATAAATAAATCTCTCTCTCTACTCTCTCTACTTAATCTCTCTCTCTCTCTTTCTCTCTCTCTCTCTCTGTGCGAGCGTGTGCGTGTGTGTGTGTGTGTGTGTGTGTGTGTAATATAAAAGCTTTTTCCATACATTAAAGAACGCCATTAGGCTTATTTCTGTAAGTTTGCTTGATCATATACATGTTGAGCAGAAGAATTTAAAACTGACACATTTCAGGTTGAGAGAAGTAAGTAAGTAAGAAGAACAGAGACTGAGAGAGAAACCAAGGAACATTGTTATTGCTTTCGATCCCTCAGGTCCAACAAAGGTGCCTCCAAGCAGCGCCGTGACCTGATTAATGCGGAGATTGCCGTCATGAGGGACCTGCTGCCCCTCAGTGAGTCCGCCCGTCAACGTCTGTCCCAGCTGCAGGTCATGTCGCTCTCCTGCGTCTTCATCCGCAAATGCAGCGTTCTGCGTCAACGTAAGTATTTCAAAACTGCACTTCTTCACTTATCAAGAGGATAAGTGCAACTGCATACACACGGGGACTGGATGAAAAAAAAGCACATGCGTGCTTATTCCATTATCCTTGATATAAAAGAATTTTTAAAAAGGAAGGGTGTTCCGAAATAGTCTTTATCCAAAAGAATGATTATAATAATAAAAAAATTGGAACAGTATGCTAAACAAAAAAAATCATGACTTTTGACAAAAGAAAACAAAACAAAACAAAAAAATCCTCTAAATTTTCTGACAGACTGTCCTGGGAAAAGTTAACATCAGATTTGTTTAGAAAGAAAACGGAAAAAAGAGTGCTATGCCACCAAACACAGTAGTTGGGAAAAGGTTAACACCAGACTTGCTTAGAAAGGAAACGAAAAAAAAAGTGCCACCAAATATTATAAAAGTTTGGCATTATCTTTAAGAAATTTTTTTTGTGTTCATCAGTGTGTGTGTGTGTGTGCACGCGCGCGTGTGTGTGTGTGAGTGCGTGCGTAGGCATGCGTTAACCTTAATGGACAATCAAATTTACTTTGTTTCTCCCCTTTCTTTCAGTTTTTTCGTCACTACCCGCAGAAACAGACATGCCTTTGATGAGCGATTTTTCTCAGGTGAGCCAATGATCTTGTGTGTGTGTGTGTGTGTGTGTGTGTGTGTGTGTTGTGTAGGTAGGTGTATGTGTGTGCGTGCATGCATGCTTTTGTGTGTGTGTGTGTTCAGTCTGCTCATTTGTCTCTTTCTTTCACATCAATTATCACATAACAAGGCCTACCCATGCTTGCATCAAAAGACACACACACACACACACACACACACACACACACACACACACACACACACACACATACACACACACACATACACACACTCTCATTCACTTACTCCCGTGCGTGCGTGCGCGTGTATCATGTATGCATGAATGCACGCACGCGCGCACGTACACACACTCGCGTATACACTGAACACACACACACACATACTCAATCACTTGTGCGTACATACACACGCGCACGCACACGCGTGCGTACGCGCACAGAGAGAGAGAGAGAGAGAGAGAGAGATGCTTTAGAATACATGGACTCTAGAGTTCTAAATAAAATTCTTGCTGTGATCAATTTTTGCTGCCTGCACCTCTCTCTTCTATTCAGTGTTTGTACTTGACATGCCTCTTTTCCTCCCTTTTTTCCTGTGTTTGTTCTTGACATGCCTCTTTTCCTCCCTTTTCTCTGTGTGTGTTCTTGACATGCATCTGTTTCTCCCTTTTTTCTGTGTGTTTGTACTTGACATGCCTCTTTTCCTCCCTTTTTTCCTGTGTTTGTACTTGACATGCTCTTTTCCTCCCTTTTTTCCTGTGTGTTTGTACTTGACATGCCTCATTTCCTCCCTTTTTTCCTGTGTGTTTGTACTTGACATGCCTCATTTCCTCCCTTTTTTCTGTGTTTGTACATGACATGCCTCATTTCCTCCCTTTTTTCCTGTGTGTTTGTACTTGACATGCCTCTTTTCCTCCCTTTTTTCCTGTGTTTGTACTTGACATGCCTCTTTTCCTCCCTTTTTTCTGTGTGTTTGTACTTGACATGCCTCTTTTCCTCCCTTTTTTCCTGTGTTTGTACTTGACATGCCTCTTTTCCTCCCTTTTTTCTGTGTGTTTGTACTTGACATGCCTCTTTTCCTCCTTTTTTCTGTGTGTTTGTACTTGACATGCCTCTTTTTCTCCCTTTTCTCTGTGTTTGTTCTTGACATGCCTCTGTTTCTCCCTTTTTTCTGTGTGTGTGTTCTTGACATGCCTTTTTTCCTCCCTTTTTTTTTTTCTCTCTCTCATTCACTTCCGTTATCATACCCACCGCTACTATTCATTTACAGAAAAGGGGACCGCAAATACAAAAACAAACAGAAACGACTGGTGCAAACAAACAAGGACCTGCCATGCCACTCAGGCAAATTTATAGTTAAGCTAAAACCCACACCAGTCAGCAGAGCACTGTAGACCACACTACTTCTGGATTTGGTGAACAAGCATGGAGAAAGCAAGGGAGGGAGAAGGTGAGATTGGGATCAGAAGGGAAGGAGGAAGTAGGTAAGCTATGAAGGGGATGTTGGCAATGGCGTTTGAGGAAACTGTTGTGAAGATTGTCTGGCTGTTTTCTTTCTCTCTGTCAGTAACACCTTTCTTGCTCTACATTTAAGATTTTAACAGTCCTGAGGGTTCGGGCATAGAGCTATAACCAGAATTGCAAAGGAGCAAAATAGTTATGCTTTCTACATATGATACTGTCGAAGGCCTTGCATACTTGAGGACTCCAAAATACTTAGTCATTTCTAAAAAGAAATTCATAGTGCAAGAGTTAAAAAAAGACGCCGCAAACAAAATACATTATGACTGTTAAAGACCTGAATATTTTCGTATAGATCTGTAACAAAAAATCAGACAGCAAGTAAAAGTTCTTGGTTTGTACTTGTTGTCATTCATGAAAGATTATAATACTGCTCAGCTCTCTCTCTCTCTCTCTCTCTCTCTCTCTCTCTCTCACTCTCTCTCTCTCTCTCTCTCTCTCTCTCTCTCTCTCTCTCTCTCTCTCTCTCTTCCTCTCCGTTCCTCTGTCCCTCCCTCCCTCCCTCTCTCTCTCTCTCTCTCTGTCTCTGTCTCTGTCTGTCTGTCTCTCTCTTCCCCCCCTCCCTCCCTCCCAGGGTGGTAATTTGGGGGGAGGGGGGGGGGGGCAACACTGCTTTGGCATTGTAGACTGCAAGTCCTACACATACCTCCACATGGTGCCTCCAAGGTAAGGCTAACAGGAGAGGGTTAGTATCAGACGGCAATGGCAAACCACTGAAGTACATTGTTTTATCCCTGACCCTTCATGGGATGATTAAAGTGTTTTTGACTTGACATGACCCTCTGCTCCCCCCCTTCCTTCCCCATGTGAAAGGGCTTAAAGCCTACTGCATTAATATAAATGTAGTGACATGGTTTCCAAGTCATTGTACTGACGTGGCTTCCATGTCCACTTTCTAGTGTCAAAGTTGGTTTTGTACATGACGTAATTTAAAGAAAAAACAAAAAACAGCACTGCTGAATAGTGGTTGGCTTATTTATTTATTAATTATATCTAAAACTTGAACAGCTATGAATTTTGTTCAGTGTTCATTGTCCTCTCTCCTCTAGAAAAAAACAACAGATATAGATTACAATACCTGTATTGCAATTGTTAAACGATGATATGGAACCCATGCCATGATAAATTATTTGGATGGTTGTGAATTGGATTTTTTTCTTCTTGGTTAGATAGTCATGTTGTCTTCAGTTTAACGTCTGTTCACTCTCAAGTGATATTAGACAAGGAAAGTGGAAAATAGAAGTTGAAGAGAGTTGGAGAGACCAGCACCATGCTATCATGAACACACACTGGAGAGACCAGCACCATGCTATCATGAACACACCTGGAGAGACCAAAATCATGCTATCATGAACACACCTGGAGAGACCCAACACCAAGGATGAATACACCTGGAGAGACCAAAACAATGCTATTATGAACACACCTGGAGAGACCAAAATCATGCTATCGTGAACACACCTGGAGAGACCAACACCATGCTATCATGAACACACCTGGAGAGACCAACACCATGCTATCATGAACACACCTGGACAGACCAAAATCATGCTATCATGAACACACCTGGAGAGACCAAAACCATGCTATTATGAACACACCAGGAGAGACCAAAATCATGCTGTCATGAACACACCTGGAGAGACCAAAACCATGCTATCATGAACACACCTGGAGAGACCAACACCAAGCATGAACACACCTAGAAAGATAAGCATCAAGTTATCATAAACACACCTGGAGAGACCCAACACTGTACGATCATAAACACACCTGGAGAGACCAACACTAGGCGATCATAAACACACCTGGAAAGACCAACACTGCATAATGAATCCACCTGGAGAGACCAACACTATGGGATCATAAACACACCTGGAGAGACCAACACTACGGGATCATAAACACACCTGGAGAGACCAGCACTAGCGATCATGAAGTAGAACACACCTGGAGAGACCAACACTATGCAATCATGAACACAGGGAAACCGATGCTGTTTGAAACCCACGACCCCCACTCCCCGCCCCCAAGCGGTGTTGCCATAGCAGCGTCGTAAATAGCACTTTTGACGTCAGAGCTTACCTTCTCCTGCCTGCAGGGGTGACGGGAAATGGCCGGTGAAACAACAGGAAAATGGTGCGTGTGTGTGGTGATGGGTGGTTGGTGGTGGTATGCAGATTGGAATGGGGAAGATACAGGTGAGCCTAATGGTGACAGTCGTGTGGAAGACAGGTATATATTACTTGATAAATTTTAGTCGCAGACTCTTCGTAAAACTGGCAGCTTGTTTCGTTGCTAAATTTTTTTTCCCCCTCAAGTTTTGCGTATTTATTTTCGGGTTAGCAGAAAACGCCTTCAAGTGCGTGTGAGTGAATACACACGCACGCACGCACGCACGCACGCATACAGACACACACGCGCGCGCGCGCGCGGAACTCATGCCAGGATTGGTAAAGATAACAAAGTGCGGAAACACTGACACAAAATTCTGTTTGTCCTTTATTGTGAGACAGTTATTTATTTCGATTTTCCCTTACATTTTCATGACATGCTCTCAAGAGACTTAGGGAGGGAGGGAAGGTTGGGTAAGTGGGTGTGTAAATCGGGTCAGATATTTATAGCTATCTCTTTAAAGGTGCAGGTGTACCGGTAGACGTCATGTAAAGGTACAAAGATTCTTCTCCCCCCCCCCCCCCCCCCCCCCCCCCCCCCCCCCCCCCCCCCCCCCCCCCCCCCCCCCCCCCCCTCTCTCCTCTCCCTCCTCTCTCTCTCCTCTCTCCCCTCCTCATTCTTTCCCCCCCCCCCCCCCCCCCATACTCTGTAATCTTTCATTTGGTTAGATTTTTAAAAGCGTCAACAAAGGGCACCGTGGGAGGCAGGCGGTATCAGACGATCATACGCAGAAAATGAGAGGCTGATTAAAAAAAAAAGATATGGATAAAAGAGAGTTTGCGTGTCTGTTGGGGTAGTGTGATCCCGGAACACAATAGGCCTAGCGCCTACTGACGTTGGTTGGGTTGTTTCAACCCCCCATCTCCCCAACTTGCTAGAAAGTTAATGGGTAAAGTTTACTACCGTTCGGGACCAGTGTCTCGTGTGTGTGTGTGTGTGTGTGTGGAGAGAGAGAGAGAGAGAGAGAGAGAGAGAGAGTCTTCACCCATACTCTCCAACAAACATTACATTTACAAGCTTGAAGAGTGCTGTGCTAAACCATCAACCTGTGCATACATAGAGTTTTAGGCTGATATTTTTGTTATTAACAAAAGAAATGTCCTAAAAATGGTTTAAACCAGAAACCTGTTTCTGTGGTTGCTGACGACTTTACTGTGTAGCTCCGAACCCTTGCAACTTGCATCCGGTTTTCTTGTGCACTCAGTTGTTTCAGACTTCAGCTCTATCTTGGGTTTTTTTCTGGGGGGTTTTCGTTTATGGGTGGAAATATTGACAGTATTATAACATAGCTGATAACAGAAGTCAGCATTTTTGATGTGTCGACTAAAGAAACAACGAATTCAGTAGAACAAAAGTTTTGAACTGGCTTTATATTGAAAATAAAATATTGAAATACATAACTAGGCCTAGATCATCATAGCGAGACTTGAGTAGCCTATGGAGAGAACTCATGGTAAAAGTCAGTGGAACTCTGCAGGGCAGCTGTGTGGTTTGTGTTGACGTCAGGACATGATGTACTTGTGACAGCTCAGTCTTCTACAACAGCACCTCCATTTTCCAAGCTGCCTGCTGGCATATAGCCGGCTGACCACTCTTTGTTTGACTTTGTCAGCCTTTTTTCCAAGTCCTTCGAGGCAGAACATCTTGCGTACACATTAAAACATGTCCTGCTGTTCGGAAGAGTAAGCATTGTGTACCTTTAGGAAGGGATGGCAAAACTTACGAAAGTGGATACACACAAGGACTGGATGGAAAAAAGCACATAAACGTTTGTTCCTCGAAATATAGGAATAGGATAAATAGATTGATATAAATAAAATACAACTTTCAACTTTTTATGCTTGTTTAGTTGTTGAGCGGTGGATATATCAATTGAAGAAGAAAAAACCGTATGGCTTGACTGTCATATGCTGTTGATGTGTTGTGTTGCGAAATTCTCCATTTTTTCCTCTAGTTTTTTTTTTTAATACTGAAAGGTCATAATGTAGTTAGCCCAGGTCTGTTATTGCAGGGTGTTGTTTTAAGCAAACATCGCTTGGAAAATAAAGACACAAAAATTGGATTGCCATTACTCCAACTCACATTACAAGTAGGCTAGGCACACACGCGCGCGCGCACACATGCAAATACATGCGTGCGTGTGCGTCGGAAACAAAAGAACGAAATGTGCAATTCACAATGGTTTATTCCCATTTAAGTCTTTTGAGTTATAGAGAAGCATAAATTATACATATCAGTCCAAGAAGCAGCTTCTCATCACAAAAGAAAGTGATAAAGATGGAAATCTCTCCAGTGCATGCAGTGAACAATCACATTGATAGACACAGTGTAACAGTTCAGTAAGTGTTACTGACTGTTAGATATTTATCAGTATCACCATGAAACAAGCATCACATGTGACTACACAAACTGAATAGTTCCCCAGTTTTGTGTCCATTTGCGAAGATTCCTTCATGTAAAATGTTCACTTTAGTTTTTGTGTGTGGTGGTTTTTGTTGTTGTTTTTTTTTGGTTTTTTTTTTTACTTTGGTCCCTGACCCCAAACAAAAAATTGTGAATGGGTTGAAAGTCTTGCACAATAAAATAAAATAGGCTCTCTCTCTCTCTCTCTCTCTCTCTCTCTCTCTCTCTCTCTCTCTCTCTCTCTCTCTCTCCCTCTCCTCTTCTTGCTCTCTCGCTCTCTCGCTCTCTCTCGAGGGCCGGATGAAAAAAAGTATGTAATACTTGCTCTGTAACCCTTGAAAAATAAAGATTATTCATTCATTCATTCATTCATTCATTCATTCATTCATTCATTCATTCATTCATTCATTCATTCTCTCTCTCTCTCTCTCTCTCTCTCTCTCTCTCTCCTCTCTCTCTCTCTCTCTCTCTCTCTCTCTCTCGTAGTATGCTGTACTGTGCTATGCTCAGTCACTGTGTGGGTGTGGGAAATGATAAACGTTGGTAAATGTGTGTTGGTGGTCTGCAGGCACTGACGGGCTTTCTGCTCATCACCACACGAGAGGGCAAGCTGGTCTACATCTCGGAAAATGTCACGGACTATTTGGGACATTCCATGGTAAGGCATATCCCCCCCCCCTCCCCACTTTCCCTCATTACAATCACCGCCATTGGCTTTCCTGCTGAATCTAATCATTGTAAATCTTCTGTGGGTTCCCCGACCCGCTCTGATGTTTTTCCTCGGTGATGATTTCAGCTGCGCTTAAACTTAATCATGGATGATGTTGTCGACAGGCAAAAGATCTGAGATAGCTTCATTTGTGATTTCATGTACTTGTGTGGTGAGAATATAAATCAAGATCGAGTTTTGAATTGTTCACAGAATATAGATAGGTATGATAGGATTTAAGCTGAATATTACTGTGGGCTTTTATTCATAACGAATATGGAACTCTTCTGTACTGTGCTGTGTCACTCATGTTGTCAGTGTATTTTACTCTGATATATTATTATGTTGCAGAGTAATGGCATACTGTCTTCTATACTAATACAGTATAGAATAAGACTTTCACACACTCACACACACACACACACACACACACACACACACACACACACACACACACACACACACACACACACACACACACACACACGCACACACACACACACACTGTCTTACCAAATGCA
>CM060320.1:17001251-17013751 GCA_030674155.1 Stramonita haemastoma
AATTTTGGCATATCTGTCGACACTGATATGTGACAATATAGTTTTTTTTTCAGTAGCTAGCTTTTTGTACACAAAAGTGTGAATTTGTCTTTTCTCTATCACTTTTAGAATAAATGTAGAACTTCAATGATATTAAAAAAAATCAATTCAAAGACCAAAAAGAACCTGAACATAAAGAAAACGGATTTACCATCTCTTACAATTCACATTTTTAAAAATTGGTTTTGTCAAGTATTATAGAAAACAATGTTATCACAGCATACAAAGAAGACAGTTGCCAATTATTTGTGATCTTATACTGACTAGCGAGATTAGATTAGATGTGTGTGTGTCTGTCTGTCTGTCTGTCTGTTTGTCTGTCTGTGTGTTTCTGTCTGTCTGTCTGTCTGGAGAGAGACAGAGACAGAGAGAGAGAGGGAGAGAGAGAGATATCGCCAAAAGACTTTTTCCATTCTTATTTAGGCTTACCTCACTACAGTGGCTTTTTTGTTGCAAAAATTGGTAGATTTTGAAAGAAAAGAACTGTGAGGGGTCCTTGTCTTTATATTTTGTTTTTGTTGTTTTTTTTCATTATTCTCCTGGGGCCAGAGTTAGCTCCATGGTTAAAAAAACAAAACAACCCTAACCAACTCTGTAAGAGATTTCATTTGTTCAAACATCAAGGAGTGGGAGCAGCATTTGAAAAAGGTCCCTTTGTTTCTATGTGCCAGGTGATGCATGTGAAAGGTCACTTCCTTCCTCTTTCGGGCCCCGCCAGTGACCTTCAGCTGCAGAAAGGTCAGCAGTCGCAGCAGCAGCAGAAATACGTATTCATGGCCACGTGCACACCCCTCATCACACCAGAGCTGAAAGAAAGTTTGATCCAGAGCAACACCATGGTCTTCAAGACGGTGCATCGGATGGACATGACTTTCATGGAAGTCACCAAAACGTGAGTCATGACTAAAGTACAGAGCCAGTTTTGTCATCTCTTCTGTGGGGTCTCTCGGGCTTTGCTGATTTTTGGGTGACTGTTGGGGCTGGCAGGTAGGGATGGAAGTGTCTTCAGGTTTGGGGAATTGAAAGTTTGGTGCATTTGTTCCCCAATAACACTGATATCAATAAGAATACAAGCATGCGTTGTTCTGACACAAGCTATGCACAGTTTAGAATGAATAGTACACATGCATATATAGTCTATACACACAAAGACATAAACATATGCTCTTCATGCAAACTTAATAACTCCAGTCTGTCTTTATATGGTTGATATATTAAATTTTAGACATGTAACTGTATCTGCTTTGTGTAGATTGTTGCCTCTCTTCTTTGCTTTTACTGTATAGTTTAATCATATCATTGCTCTTCTGCTGTCATGTATATAAATAAGAAATGGAAGATTATTGACTGCATTGAACCTCCAGCAGGTTGATAAATGTCAAACTGTGACAGCTATTCCTGGGGTCAACATTGTGTAATCAGTTGGGTCTTATAAAAAGGATAATGGCATTACCAAAAATATCATCTTTTGCTGCATGTCATTTGCCTAATGTTTATTCATTCTGTATTGCTTCATCTGAAGCATGAAGTTTTGCAAGGGAGAGTGTGTTTTGCTTAGATGTCAAAGTGAATTAGAAAGGTAAAACAGTTTTTCACTTTTGGGTGTCTCTTCTTTGACTTTGATGAGTGGTGTTGTTAAGGTACAGTGTGAGAGGGTTTAGTTTGTAAATGTTATCCAGACTTGTTCAGAAACTCCATTGATGACTTGAGGCAAGACATTCTATAGAAGATAAGTAGGTGACTGATTTTCAAGTGAAACCCGTCACAGGATTTATATTTTTATTTCTGTCTTCATGGGTGATGTTGAAGCAATTACGGGAAATTATAAAAACTCACACATCTTACATTCAAATGAATTTTAGATTAGCTACATATTGGGTATAGATTCTTTAGCATGAGAGTCAAAATAGGATATGAAATTTGCTAGTTTTAGAGTAGCCACACATTGTATACCTCGAGGTCATGGAAAAGAGCTCTGTGTAGAATACTTTTAGGAGTGAGAAATAAAGAATATACATGAGGAATAATTTTTTCAATGGGTAAACCGATTCTCAGCTCTGTGATCTTTTGAAGTAAGACTGTTTATAGTTGTATACACTTTCTGCCTCTCCACATCTTTGCTACTCTTCTCTCTCTCTCTCTCTCTTAGAACATTGCGCTGGCAATTTGAAGACCCGGGTTCGAGTCCGGTCGAGGAAATTTTCTTCCTGGAGTTAACATCAGTGCTGACTCCACTCTCCTCAAAAGTCCTTTGGATGAGACTTTAAACCGAGGTCCCGTGTGCGAACGCACGCAGAACATCTTGCGCACACGTTAAATCCTGTTCTGCTTTTCGTAAGAGTAGGCCATCGTGTGCCGGTGGGAACAGATGACAATATTTACAAAACTGCATACACACGGGGACCAGATGAAAAAAAGCACATGATTGCTTATTCTGTTATCCTCGATATAAAAGAATAAATAAATAATAAATAAATAAATAAATAAATTCTCTCTCTCTCTCTCTCTCTCTCTCGCTCTCTCTCTCTCTCTCTCTCTCTCTCTCTCTCTCTCTCTCTCTCTCTCTCTCTCTCTCTCCCCCCTCCCTCTCTCCCCCTCCCTCTCCCCTATCTGTAATAATCAAGCAGCATATGGAGGTCAGACTTGTGAATGGTTTGTTACTTTGTGTCTCCAGGGCAGAGTATCACCTTGGTTGTTCCACAGAGGAGATCTGTAAAAGGTCGTGGTACTCCATGCTACACCAGTGGGACGTCTCTGAAGCGAGGAAGAAACACCTGCTGTGTAAGTTGACTGGGTGCATAATTATACAGATTGTTCTTCAAGGTTGTGTTCTCCAAGTGTGACATGGATGACAAAAATATCAAAAGTATCGGAATATCTTATTATTTTCTAGATTTGTATAAAAAAAAAATGGATAGAATTGTTCCTATCATCTGGCTTTCTCCTGAAATGGAAATGCAGCTACCTCAGTGATGGGTAAAAAATGCTATTGCATACACAAAATCTCACCATTGATAAACTCGGAGCTCTAGCCAAGGAAGAAGAAAATGTGGCTTAAAAGATAACTTTTCACCTTGTTTCTGTACAGAAGGCTGATAAAGTTATGTGATACTTCCAATGCTCAAGATAACAGGGAAACCAAAGGAGACCAGGCAGATAAAAAAGAAGTGGTTCATTTTTCATTTTATCTCTTATAAGACTTGTTCAATAAAAGCTAGAAAGCTCACAAATAATGTTGAATATTACGCCCATATCATGAGAAGGGATAGTCCTTCAATCAGACTGCATCAGCAAAGCATCACAGAGAATAAGAATAATAATGTATCAAATTTATATTGTGTTGAATCTTGTAAAACAAAAAATCAAAATGCTTACATTCAAATCATTTACATGCATGCAATGGCCCATGGATAAAATAAACAGTCTACCAAATTTACATACATACACACACACACACACACACACACACACACACACACACACACACACACACACCACACCACACAGAGAAGAATTTTTGTCAAACAGCTTTAGTGCAAAAGAAATGCTCAGAGAGTTGCATCAGTGTACCAGTATCTTTTCAATTAAATGGACTTGATTACAGATATGTTTGTTACATGCTGTTGGTTAGAGAAGACTGAGAGTGCTGTTTGCATAATGATTATGTATTTTGTCATATCTTTGAAGATGATCTCTTTTAGAGTAGACTGAGAATGCTGTTTACAAAATGAATACATATTTTGTCATATCTTCAAAGAAGATGTCTGTCTGTCATGCAGTTATACATGCCAGCCATGAGGTAGGGTGCATGATGACAGTTTACAAAATGAATACGTATTTTGTCATATGTTTAAAGAAGATGTGTGTTTGTCGTGCAGTGATACATGCCAGCCATGAGGTAGGGTGCATGATGACAGTTTACAAAATGAATACGTATTTTGTCATATCTTCAAAGAAGATGTCTGTCTGTCATGCAGTTATACATGCCAGCCATGAGGTAGGGTGCATGATGACAGTTTACAAAATGAATACGTATTTTGTCATATGTTTAAAGAAGATATGTGTTTGTTGTGCAGTGATACATGCCAGCCATGAGGTGGGGTGCATGATGACAGTACGGATGCTGACCATGGAGGGGGAGATTCTCTGGGTCAACATGGTGATGCAGGTGCGGCAGTCTGCCAGCTCCCAGAGTGAAGACCGCATCATCGTCTGCACCAACCAGGTCCTCAGGTGGGTAGCAAGAAAAAGGCACATTTGGGAAGATGCATCTCCAACTTAGTGATTATTGCTTCTATGAAAAATATTGATTAATTAGTTGTAGATTTTAGTAAATATTGTCGCCAGTAGAGTTAGGCTATTCTCATCACCTGATGAGTCTAGTGTAATGACGTTTTCTTTATTCGAATTAACAGAATATGTTATTTGTGTTTAAATTTTCTGAGTGTTTTAAATCTTTTGTTAAAGTGTAAATAGTGTCCTAAAATTATTATTTTTTTTTTTTTACAGAATCTGATAGTGAATGTGCAGGGGATTTGTCTCAAATTGTGTTAGACTTTAGTGAGGGAAATGATTGTCTAGAGCAGAGGAATGTTGTGGATGTCTCACTCAGCCAATTTATTGGATACCACGGAAGTGACCCAGCAGCAATATAGGTCCCATGTACATGGTTTGTAGTGTCACTGTTGCCTTACATTAATAACCTCCCTATGAACTTACGACTGAGAATATGTATGTATGAGTACATAATTATATTTATGTGTGAATATATATACATTATAAGATATGGAGAGAGAGAGAGAAATTTGCTAGTTTGTTGAAAGAACACAATGATTTTTTTTGTTGCAGTGAGGAAGAGGCCTTTCAAATCCGCATGCAGAGCCACATGTTTGCATTGTACCCACCTCACACCGGAGAATCGTGGAACATGTCCATGTATGGCCATCCACAGCCTGTGCAGGCAGACCATCTCAGCTGGAGGCAGCCATCCTCCTCCTCCTCCTCTTCCTCCTCCTCCTCCTCCTCCCTCATACCTCCCCAAATGTCTGGTCTGCCCAATCCCATCAGCCCCCACTCCGTGTTGGTTCAGCCTCACCAGGTGATGCCTGCACCCGTCTACATCAGTGGTCAGCAGGTCTCTGCCACTGATCAGTTCACCCCTCCCCTCTCCTCCTCCTCCTCCCCCCCAACAGCCTTGCTCTCTTCCTCCACTGGTCACACAAACAATTTGAAGCTGATGCTGAAACGCAAGCTACAGGGCCCATGTCTTCCCGCCAAGATGCCAAAGATGGCTTGGGAGATGGCAAATTGTGCCGCTGGACAAGGCTTTGAGAAGTCTGTTGCAGTGCGTGACCCACAGCCCGTGCAGTTGAAGGTGATCAAGTCTGATGGATTTCAGCCGGTCTGGTTCCATCCAGTGTACCACCTTTGCTCAGCATGGAGTCGCCGCCCATGGCTATGCTTTGGATGTCAGTCAGCAACAGGGCCTAAGAGCCTCCCTGTTGACACCCTCACCACCTCATGGCTCCTTGTCACCCCCCCTGCCCCTGGCAGTGGCCCAAAAGGGCACGGAACAGGTCGTCCCCCAAGCTGGAATGATGGTGACTGTCCCCGATTCTTGCCTGACACCTGACTCCTCACCTGCCTCCTCTCCGGATCCTCTGACCTCAGACAGTTCCAGTACAGTTCATCCCAGGAGTTTTCAGAATTCTGACATCTGTGAGAGAGACCAGGAGAAATTGGCTGCTTCAGTCCAAAGGAAGATGTCCTCTTCACTGAGATTGAAAACAGCAGATTGCATTAAGACAGAGCCAAGCAAGGGAGAATGTTGCCAAGCCAGTCGTCGGAAAGAACTGCCTGTCATGGATGCCTCGGACATAGAGTCTTTCTTCGACACGCTGAACTGCGACATAGAGTTCTTGGCAGATAAGGAGCAGACAAAAGAGTACTGCCAGGCTCCGTTGCAGAAAATTCCTACGACTCTGGAAAATGTGCCTGTTAGCAAAGCCACAGTCCTGACCACACAGAGACCAGACATTAAGCAAGAAGTGGACCCCATCACCCATGGACCCTTGCCCACATGTCAGATGCTGCAGGAAGGGATGGTAAAGAAAACAGGGGAGCAGTTGGAACAAAGCTACAAGGAACTGGAGGAACTCCTGAGTTTCTTCTCTGGTGAGATGACTGCTACCCAATTGAACCTTGATGATCTCCTGATCTCGGCTTTACCCAAAGGCGAAGCTGAGGACTGGGAGTCCAGGCAGCTCAGGGATAGACAGGAGGTCAAATCTGTCGGTGCTGGTCACCTGAACCCCTTCCTGTTGTCACACATGGATGAGGATCGCTCACAAGAAGGATTCGGTCCCGTGTCTCCCTCAGACAGCTCAGGAGACGAGGATGGGAGCTGTGCTGACGACTCCTTGATCAAACCCAAGGCAACCATTTCATCCGAGAGTGTGGCTGGAGAGAAGCATGGCTGCCCCCCCACTTCCTTTGATGCTTTCCTCCCTGTTCTGTCCAGTCCCCACCCCAGCCAGAGTGTACCTGGAAATTCCCCATCCACCCCAGAAAAGCCTGGGATCCCTGAGGAGGATGAGTTGCATCAACTCAATAAGCTTCTTTCCCTGATAGCCTCAAACAGTGGTGAGTCCAGTGCCCATTTTGCTGTAGAATGCTAAACATTTACCTCGAATGCGCTTCCCTAGTGACCATAGTAGTCATTCCCACCAGATTGATTAGTTTTGTTATTTTAAATCACGATTTTACAAAGGCTGTTGTAAGAGCATGTCTGAACATGCATCACTTTAAAGAAGAAATACATGATTACAAATTGCACCCAATTTGTAATAATGTATTTCTTCTTTAAAATGATGCATATTCAGACATGCTCTTACAATCTTTTAATCAATGGTAAAAAATTTTTTTCCATGTTTATGATGAAAAATGCAGTTTGGAAATAAATGGCAGTGACATAAATATTGCCAGTGAAGGTTAACATTGAGCTATTGAAAAATGTCTTATTTCTTAGTGTCGTTTTGGATTATTTCATTCTGTCATGATATATACATATCAATGGTTTCCTTTTTAAATTTATGATGATTGAAATAAACTGATAGTAGAGTACAGTGGTACAGTTTGGGAATTGCACGACCAGTAGCTGTAAATTTTCTGATTCTGTTTGTCTCATCCCTAGTCAATCAAAAGTCTTTCGGATGAGACTAAAAAACGAGGCCCCATGTGTGAACACACGCAGAACATCTCGCGCACACATTAAATCCTGTTCCGCTTTTTGTAAGAGTAGGCCATTGTGTGCCAGTGGGAACAAATGACATTTACTAAACTGCATACACACGGTGACTGGATGTTAAAAAGCATACGACTGCTTATTCCATTATCCTCAATACAAAAGAATAAAATAAAATTAATTTAAAAAATCCTTGATATAAATGAATAAATAAATAAATAATCTTGTGTTGTTGGGTTGCAGGTATGATGCTGTCCCAAGACTCGCAGTAGGCCGGTGGTGTAAGTGAGCCAGGCGAAGTGCGCGCACACTTACAGTTTTTCATGTGTATGGCATATTGCCATGACCAGAAGGATTGGGTTGCTGCAGGCAGCTACCATCTACCTTCTTCCACCTGCCGGCCAGGTTTGATGATGTCGCAAAAGTCTGTATAACCACACCTTCCTTCCTTCCTTCTCTTCAGTCAGACAGCTGGGCTGTTGTCGTCTAGGGCCTGGTGCCCTAGAAATTGAAGGGAGAGGGATGTCTTTGGCAGTGCCCCTTTCAACTTTTATTTGCATTTTTACTTCATCAGTGCTCCTGCAGGTCAGGACTTGTGCAAGCACTTGATTTTTTTTGTTTTTTGGTAACACTAAACAAGAGCAGCATGGTTTTGTGTTACAGATTTCATAACTTGCATTGTAGATGTCATAAACATGCTTTTGAGTAAAATTATTTTTTTGTGTGATTGTATTTGCATGTTGTTACATAGTAGGTGTATATTCTTTTTAAAAGACCTACCCTGGTGGTAGTGTCATGATGATTGTGCTCTGTGTAACATTTGGTTTGGTTTGTAACAGCTTAGTTTCTTTTTTTTTGAGTGTTGTCTGAAAGACATACTGTTACAGCTCCCCCCCCCCTTTTGTTATTTGGTTGTTTTCAGTTCAATGGAATATGTTGATCATGTTCTCAGTTGAATTGAATATGTTAATTGTAGAGTCTTTTTTTTCTCTCTCTTTTCAACCCTGTCTGTCTTCAGAGTCATTGTAAATAGACAACCATAAATTAGAATTAAGAGATAAGGGGGCCACAATTGGGTATAAACTGTGTACAGATCAAGTCCTACTCCCCAAGAATCAGAGTGTACGAAGGATGTCCATTCGACACACTTTTTCCTTAGGATTAACATTGGTTCTGATCCCTTGTCCTGCAAGTCCTATGCACAATATAACAAGGGTTGTTCACTTGTCTAGGTAAACTAAGGAGGGTTCCTCTGAACGGTATTTTTTCCAGCATAGTTTCCATTTCATTATCCAAAACTTGTTCCAGTGATTCAGCATGTGCCTTAATCCTAGGCCATTGATTGTGCCTTAATTAAGATAACCCTCAACAACATCCATGTTATCTTTTTCAGTTGGGATGTGGGAACATGTAAAAATAAGAACTAATCAATATGGAGGATAGGGTGGATGATCCACAGCGTCAAAGCCATGTGGATAAATTGTAGCTATGACAACAGCACGCTTGTGAGTAGGAATATTGTCTTGTACAGACATACCGTGATGTCCACCCAGCTGGGAAATAATTATGTGCACTTGCTGTTGTCACAATTTAGTATAGTAAACCCCCGTTCACTCTGAGGTTGTATTTTTTTTAATCCAAGCACACATTTCATTTGCATCCCAGAAGATTGACTAGTATCCCTTTATCAGCTGACAGACAGAGTGTGTCAGCCTTGCCTTCTTTGAAGACATGTTGGTGAATCCTGTTTCTACTGCCCTGGGTGTTGCTTCATCTTGGGGTGTCACATGATGAACCTGCCTGTGTCTCCTCCACAGAGATGTCGAGAACATTTTGTTGTTACATTATTGTTTTAGTCAAGGATAATGGAATTAAGTCGTGTGCTTTTTTTCATCCAATCCTGTGTGCATGCACTTTTGTAAATTTTGTCATCTGCTCCCACCGGCACAATGGTTTACTATTCTGAAGGGCCGAACAGGTCTTTTAGTGTGTGCCAAAGATGATCTGTATGCGTTTGCATACGGGACTTCAGTTGTTTTTTTAAAGTTTCATTTGAAGGATCACACACACACACACACACACACACACACACACCACACACACACACACACACACCACACACACACACACACACACACACACACCACAGAGGATGGGATAGCCTGGTGGTCAGAGTGATGTGCTCATGATCTGTTGACCTGGGTTCAAATCTCATTCAAGAGGATTTTTCCTCTGGAGTCATCGGTGCCAACTCCACTCTCCCCTAAAGTCCTTTGGATGAGACTATAAACCAAGGCTCCAAAATTTCCAGAAAAAGATTAATATTGATATAGCACACAACATTTCTGTTCACGTTCATATAAAAAGATACTGTCATTAACATGTTTTGTTTGTGTGGGAGAGAGAGAGAGGCATTTTGAGATAATTTGTCAAACTGAATTGAAAATTGTTTTATCATACCATGATTCTTTGTTTGATATAAATGTCACATTGAAATGTAGTTAGTCTTTTATTTCAAATTTATTGTTTAATTTCAAATTAAGAATTGTGTTAATATCAGTCTGATTTATGCATGTCCTTTGATTTTGTTATCATTCTACATTACACCATGCCTTGTTTGTGTTGATAGTTCTTCATTTTCAGTGTAGATTCTGTACAGTGTTGGTTGGGGAAGCACCAGACATGTAGAGTATTCTTTATCACCCCATTTGTTAAAATACTGCCCATCCTTCACTGATTTATCACATTTACAGTTGGTATGAAGTCTAAGCCTGAAAGAGAAAAAAAAGTTTCTGTGCAGTGCATGCTGGCATGCTAAACGCAAAACCTGCCCAGAAACCGCAACATTTGCTTTTTTTGTTTCGGCTTGTCACAGCGCTTGTCTTTATTGTATATTTTTGTGTATTGATTTAATCAGTGATCTAACAGATTTGTCTGCAGCACTAAATCTACAACATCATTGATCATTGTAGAATGTATACCCTATGTAAAGGAGCTTTCTGAACTGTTGGAAGATATAGTAACCCTTATGATATAATATATAAAAATCTGACCCTGTTTCTTAATCTCCTTGTATCTGCCATATTCTGCCATGAAGGAAATGCCTATGGTACGCAAAAATGTTAACAGGCTGTTTTATCACATTGTTAATCTTCATATTACAAAAAATGTCTGTAATTCAGGCTGTTGTCACTGGAAAAGATGCTTCACCACATTGTACTTGTTTTTGTTTTTTTCTGTGCTTTTTTTCTCCTCTAAACTAGTTTATTTCCTTGTTTTACTACACAATTTTGCCATGGTTAATTCTGTGGTTGATATGAACCCCCCCCACCCTTCTCAGACTGTCTTATTCAAAAGTCTAGCACTTAGTGCATCCCTCTAGTAATAGAAGGGTGAACTTAACTGGCTTCAAATTGTGAACCACTGTTTTTTTGTAGGCAGTTGTGTTAGTCATAAGTCTAGGTCTGTGTAATGTTCACCGTGAACACAAGCTATTCCTTCTGTGTCTAATGGGCAACCATCACATTACACAAGAATAATCATCTACCCCCACCTAGCCTTCCAGGTTTAAAAACTACCATATAGTCCCAACAATGTCGCTTAGTATAAATGAAAGAGCTCTTGTACATGTATAATTAAATCAACAAATAAAATTTGAATGTGAAAGTATCATTTATCTTGAAGTAGTCCACTGTATTAATATAGGGAGAATCATTACAACTACTGTAAACTCTGCAGGTTCCAACAATCTGTTATTCAGCAGCAGAATGTTTCAGAAAATTATTCATATTTCTTTTCAGTTATTATTGAGCACATGTTGAAAATACAGCCATAAATGCCAAGCCTTTTTTTCTTATTTATAAGGTCTGAGTGTATTGTTGACTTTTATCGGAGGAAATTACAAGAGGAAAAAAAGATGGCTAGAAGTGTTAAAAGGTCATCTGCTGACACTGTGCCTTCAGAGCAATATAACTTTACAAATACTTCAACCACATAATTATACAACTTTGCAACATCAGATAAGCAAAAAGTGATGAAAAGCCATGTGGTCTTGTATTTTGTGTTTGTATTTTGTACCACTTTATGTCACAGCAGATTTCTCTGCGTGAAACTCGGACTGCTCTCCCTCCCCGGGGAGAGCTCGTCGCCAGAAGTGCAGCGCCTACCCCTTTTTTTTCTTTTTCCTGCATGCAACTGTATTTTATCTTTCTCACCTATCTACCCCATTCGAGAGACTTTTCACTATTTCAGCCTCCTTTGTCACAAAAAAACCCCTCCAGAGCAAGAGTCATTTCAGTTTTACTCACCAGTTCAAAAAGACTGAGACCACTCTGGACTACACTTTACAGCTGAGGAGAAAGACTGAAAGGTTATGTGGGGAAACAATTGTTAGTAGTTTTCTGTTGTCAGTTGCTAACAATACATACAGAACTTATGGTTGATTTCCCAGATACCATAACTTTTTAATTTTTAACTATAGCTTTATCATATTCATGTTTCTTCTGTACACATGCATTTATTTTATAGTACTATACAGCCTGATAAAGCTTCAAGAAAGATGTGGTCACTTGGTGTTGTTGGTGTAATTAAAACAATGAAGCTGAACAGTGTTGTGTGATTTTGTTTTGGTGTGTGTGTGTGGGGGGGTGTGGGGGGTGTTGTTTTGTGTGTGGGGGGGGGGGGGGGGGGGGGGGTGTTGTTTTGTGTGTGTATGTGTGTGTTTTGCAGTTTTACTCTCTTACCTCATCTGTGTCCCTGGAGGGACTTGTGTCCTGCAGAAGTGTGGTTTTTCATCATGACCTCTCTGTCTCTTGTCTCTGTATGTCTCTGTCTGTCTGTTGTGTGTGTGTGTGTGTGTGTGTGTGTATAGTGTCCCATAACCATTGTGGTCTTTGGGGAGCGAGACATCAGAGACCTCAGCTTCTCTAGGGGCATAATGATATTGAGGGCAGCACCCAACTCCCCTACATCGCTGCTTTACCTTCCCTGACCCTAAAGAGGGCAGGTAACTATTTACAGCTGGGTGAGTGGGGGACTGTACTGAAGCCAAGGTGCCCAAAAAGGTTACCCATCCAACTGGTAACCACGTTCGATGCTGCTTAACTTGACTTGGGGAAAGCGAGCGCTCTGACCACTTAGCTATCCCCCCCCCCCCCCAATGTCTTGATAAAAACTTGTTCCCCAATGCCTTCAAAACTGCCATGATCCCCATCTACAA
>CM060320.1:17016251-17018751 GCA_030674155.1 Stramonita haemastoma
GGAAACAATATTTCACGCAAACTTCCTATCACAGGGTTATCCAGTCATTCTCTGTGTATGGGGGAGTAACGAGCCAACCCTGTTATTAGTGTGGATGGCCTATAGACCATGAAACTTTTACTTTAGAAGGTTACAGTAGTTATATCAAGACATAGCACATGCTCAATTGCTGAAACTTAATTGGATTAGAAAAAATGTACACACAGAAGTGCAAAGACTTCACCGGGTTTGCCCAGATATTGACTAACATGATAATGATTTGTCAAAGCGATTTTCAGAAAAGACAGTAAGTGCTTTTTGGAAAGATGTTTTTAATTTATATTCACTTCTGTAGATGTGTGGATATCAAGACCTTGCTGCTGAAGCAATCATTTATAATGAGAAATTCAACATAGAAAAAAGAAGTATTGTAACAAGAAATGGATATTCAAAAGGAAATGTGCTTTAATCACTTTTAATAAAACACCTGTTAATTTATTATTTATTCTTTTATACTTATTTATTCTTTTATATCAAGGATAATGGAATAAGCACTCATTTGCTTTTTTACATCCAGTACCTGTGTGTATGCAGTTTTGTAAATCTTGTCATCAGAAGTTACATTTGAATTTGAAGTGCTTTTTAGTTTTTATCTCTCCTGTTTTGAGTGAGAATTATGAAATTGATTACAAGTCTTAGTCTTGTCAAATCATTGTTGTTTGCAGTGAGTGACACGTGTTTCAAAGGTGCTGCCAATGATCGAAGTGGTGATAATCTCAAAAACCTTCTGGAATCAGGAAAACTGTGAGTGCACTGATTTCACCTCATATACTCCATCTAGAGCTCTCTCTCTCTGTATAAATGTATATATATTTAGAAAAATATGATATATATATATATAATATATTATATATATATATATATTATACTATATATAATATATTATATAATATATATATATACCATACATACAATGACATACATATTATATATCTATAAACAAAGAGTAGCAAAGAAAAAAGTGCAGATAAGTGTTACAACTCCTTTGTTATTGCAAGAATGATTTCTAAAGATCTAAAAGAAAACAAAATCAAAACAAAACAAGAAAAAAATCCCTACCTTCATGAATATAAAACTTTGGTAACAGCACTGGAGGATCTTTTGCAGTATAGCCCACTTGATTTACATATATACACAGAGAGAGAGAGAGAGAGAGAGAGAGAGAGAGAGAGAGAGAGAGAGAGAGAGAGAGAGAGAGAGAGAGAGTATAGACCACTTGATTTGCCTAATCTGACTCATGACAATGTTTTGACTTCTGTGTGAGCCATTGTCAGTACATTTGGCAGTGATTTTGGATAACCATGCCTGGTACCTTAAGGAGAAATGACTTTCCAGGATGTAAAGGTGTTTTTGCTCTCACAGGAACAATAAAAAAAATTCAGTGACCTTCTAATGCCGTCACCAAAAAGTGATATTAGGAAAAGAAGGAAAATAAATATACTGTAAAATATTGTTGTAACATAAAAAGATAAGTGAAATTGATGTGCTGTGCAAATTCTGAATCTATATATTTATATAATTATCTCTGTATGTGTGCGTGTGCGTGTGTTGTTGTGTGTGTGTGTGTGGTTTGTGTGTTGTGTGTGTGTGTGTGTGTGGCTCGTGCGTGTGTGCATGTATGTGTGTGTGTGTTGTGTAGGTTTTCTGCTCAGGTGGTGACCAAAGATATTGTACCTGATGAGCTAGAAGCCATAAAGGTATACCTGACTCTTGTTCAGAAGGGTGGATGTGTAATTATTTCTATCTGTCTGTCTGTCTGAATGTTTTTGTCTTTCCGTCTGTCTCTGTCTGTCCATGTCTGTCTGTCTGTCTGTCTGTCTGTCTGTCTCTGTCTGAAGCATAAAAATGTGGTCTTACAATTTGTTTATCGGATGTATCTTCAAAAGTTTCTTAAATGTTTGTTTTTTGAAGGATGTAATATTAAAAAGGAAGGTAGATCATTCCACAATGTTCTTCCTGAATAAGCAAGACTTGACTTACAGGGATTGTTATGGGGCCTGGCCCAAAACAGTCTATGGGTAGGTTGGTTTTATTGACAGCAAAATTTTGCACAATTTTCTTTGGGGCTTTTCTGTTTATTGTTTTGTACATGTATAAGACACTTGTTGAAATAAAGACTGTCTTTGAGTGGAAGAATATTAAGCCCTTTGTAGTTGGTCTATGTTTTAGGATTCAGTGTATTAGTTTAACAGCTCTTTTATTTGGGCGGCTTATGTGCTTTAGGTTGTTTCACTAGCTCTATCCCAAAAGGATAGAAGCATAATTTATAAGATATGTGTGTGTGTGTGATTTTTAAAAAAAAAGTTTCAAGATTCAAAACATTCTTTTGTCATTTAAGTCATGCAGACCTATTTGAAACAACACAACAAACATCAGTTTTAATCATCTCTCTGCCCAAAATGATGTCCACTTAAAATGAGATGTGTGTGTGTGTGTGTGTGTGTGTGTGTGTGTGTGTGTG
>CM060320.1:17023751-17031251 GCA_030674155.1 Stramonita haemastoma
GGGTGTGTGCATTGTTTAGCCACTGCCACAGCAGTAAGTGATGATGATGGGGTGTGTGCATTGTTTAGCCATTGCCTAGCAGTAAGTGATGATGATGGGGTGTGTGCATTGTTTAGCCATTGCCATCAGCAGTAAGTGATGATGATGGGGTGTGTGCATTGTTTAGCCATTGCCTCAGCAGTAAGTGATGATGATGGGGTGTGTGCATTGTTTAGCCACTGCCACAGATAGGGTGTGTGCATTGTTTAGCCATTGCCACAGCAGTAAGTGATGATGATGGGTGTGTGCTTTGTTTAGCAGGTGATGATGGGGTGTGGACATTGTTTAGTAATGTGATGATGATGGGGTGTGTGCATTGTTTAGTAGTATGTGATGATGATGGGGTGTGTGCATTGTTTAGTGTGTGATGATGATGGGTGTGTGGATTGTTTAGTGGGTGATGATGATGGGGTGTGTGCATTGTTTAGTTGGTGATGATGATGGGGTGTGTGCATTGTTTAGTGGGTGATGATGATGGGGTGTGTGCATTGTTTAGTGGGTGATGATGATGGGGTGTGTGTATTGTTTAGCAGCTGTCAGTCATTGTAATAGCATGCCTTTGAAGTCATGGATCTTCAGAAATACCCAATCATATCTATGTAATAGCATGCCTTTGAAGTCATGGACCTTCCATCTCCACCCTTACCCCTTATTACAATGCCTAGGGTGCTGATTGAAGAACAGATGGTCAGTAACAGAATGGAATGAAGGCTGAATGTGTGTGTGTGTGTGCAGTAAAGTAGCAGAGTGGAAGTGAAGGGCTGAAGTGTGTGTGTGGCAGGTAAAGTGAGCAGAATGGAAGTGAAGGGCTGAAGTGTTACTGTGTGTGTGTGTGTGCAGGTAAAGTGAGCAGAATGGAAGTGAAGGGCTGAAGTGTGGTTACTGTGTGTGCAGGTAAAGTGAGCAGAATGGAATGAAGGGCTGAACTCTGTGTGGTGTGTGTGTGTGCAGGTAAGGTGAGCACTACAGAGGTGGCCAAGCGGGCCAGGGAGTCGCCCTATCCCTTGGTGCAGGTGGACCAGGCTGTGGCCACAGTGCTGCAGCATGCACCTGTGCTCAGGCCAGTCTCCCTTCACCTGTCAGGTACACGCTTCTTTCTGACAGGTGTACCTTCTTTTGGTTGTCCTTTTCTCCATGGGTTTTTTACCCTCCAGGTTCTATCCCCAAACAACAAAATGAATTTATCTTTTAAAATTTAATCTGCATGTAAAAATCATCATCTGATAGTGTTTTTATTTTTCTGTTCCTTTATCAGCCGAAGTTCAAGATATTACAGGGGAGTCTGCCTTTATTTGTATTTGTATTTGTACCACTTTATGTCACAGTAGATTTCTCTGCGTGAAATTTAGGCTGCTCTCTCCCCGAGGAGAGCGCGTTGCCCTAAGTGCAGCACCTACCCTTTTTTTTTTCCTGTATGCAACTGTATTTGTTTCCCTATCAGAGTGGCTTTTTTCTACAGAATTTTGCCAGGGTCAACCTCCTTGTTGCTGTGGGTTCTTTTGCGTGTGCTAAATAGTGATGTGTAACACACGGACCTCAGTTTATCGTCTCATCTGAAAGACTAGCACCCAGACCAGCACTCAGGGTGTAATGGATGAGGGAAAAGTTTTGGGCCCTAACGGGATACGAACCACTGCACACTCTGGCCCAGACTTTTTGCTTTCTAGCAAGGCGTGTTACCTCTAGACCACCGAAACCACAGGCTTCTAACAGTTGTACACTTCTTTTGGTCTGTCTTTTTCTCAATGGGTTTTACCCTCCAGGTTCTATCCCAAAACAACAAAATGAAATTTACCTTTTAAAATTTATTCTGCATGTAAAGCCATCATCTGAGAGTCTTTTTTCTTCTGTTCTTTCCTCTGTCAACCAAAGTCCAAATATTACAGGAGTCTGCTTATGTGTAAGTTTGTAAGAAGGGACAGTGCTTTTCCTACAACAATCTAGTACTTGAGGCGCATGAAAGGTATGCACCCAAACATACACAATGTGCACTGAGCTATATGGAATGTCCAAAGTTTTCTGAGCTTTGGAGGAATGTCATAACTAAGGAATAACGTATCCAAGATCCATGTACACATTTGTAATTTGTTCTCTTCTGACAAAAAACTGTCAAACTGAGCAAAAGTATAGTCAAAATAAATAAGTTGCATGACATTGTTGAAAGGTTGACTACATCTTTATATTCTGTCACATGCATGTTGTAAACATTTTTGTTAACCTCCTAACTGACGAGTGCATGTGCACCCTATATCCCACAGAATAAATTAAATTATGTACAGAATAACACTCGTCTTATGTTCATGTCCACGCAGTGTACTCTAGAAACATTTACTGTATGAACTCACATACGACTGATAGTTCATGCCGTATAAGCCACAGAATTGATACATATCTATAGATTACCACTCGCTATGTTCATGTCCCAAGTACTCAGAAATTACTGTATGAATAATCTGATATTCTGCCATAAGACAGTATGTACATATCATAGATTACTTTCAGGCAAGCTCAGAGTAGTTAGCATGATATTTTCCTACAAAAATATGTCAAAACTTATGAAAAAAATAGATGAAAATACACTCTCTTCATCCCCACTGTCATTCTGAGTACCCCTCATCTCAATAACATCACACATAAGTCGAGGCAAAACCTCAGTCATTTTTTTTGTTCATCTCCACAAATCTCCTGATTCATACAAGATCATTTTCATCACTGTCAGACTCATCTAAAACCTCATTTGCCACTTCTTTAGCTGTGTAAAGTCATTGATGCATTCGGCGAGAAGAGTTGATCCTTGTGAACAAGTACAGTCCAAGCAGTCATGCAAAACAACACCAAATAAGCTGAAAAAAATGGTCATTTTTGCCATGTTTCTGCAGCTAGATGTTGGTTGCGAAGCAACGGAAGAGTGACCTCCATTAATTTTGGAGTTGTTTCCCTTTAACTGTAGTCTGGGAAGCTTGCTTGTTTACATCGACTCATAACCCTGGGAATTTTCTGGGTTGTAGGCGTATAGAGTGCACATTTTACCGCAGATAATTTCTGGGGTGGGGCAGTCTAGGGGTTAATGCAAATTATATATGTTACAGTTGATTTTGTTAACTTTGTTCTCCATGCCCTAAGAGGGGATAAATGTGAATTAAATCTTAAATGTGTGTTGGTGTGTGTGTGTGTGTGTGTGTGTGTGTGTGTGTGTGTGTGTGTGTGTGTGCATATGTGTGTGTGTGTTGTCATACATTGGCCTGTTTGCTGCTCTGAGCATGTTTTTGCTATGTTGGCCTTTGAAGTAGTGTAAATGTTGTCAATGAGGATGTTAGTGTTATTAGTAATATGAGTTGGAGGATCAATTAATTGCTGTAAACCATACACAGTATGATGAATATAATTACTGTAATTATGTGATGATGTGTGTTGCAGACGCTTTGGGTCACTACCTTGCAGAAGATGTGCATGCAGCAGAGCCCCTTCCCCCCTTTCCCGCTTCCATCAAGGATGGCTATGCTGTGATAGGTGGGTGCCTCTGATTACCACCATCGTCACCACACTTTACCCCATTCCATTTTGTCCTTAAGAATACCTAGATTCAATCAGTCTACCGTTGGCCACCGCTCTTTCTCTATTTCTGGTCCATCGATCTGGAATGACTTCCCTCTCTCCCTCCAGCAAAAGCCTACTTATGACACTTTCAAATCCAACCTCAAGACACACTTATTTCAACCTTAAGATTTTTCCTTCTGTTTCCATCTCCTATCTGTCCCTGTCTTAAACACCTGAAACTCCCTTCACCCTTCCATAGCGTATAACTTTCTAGTGTGGCGGTGTGGGTGTGTGTGTGGGTGTGTGTGGTTTGGTGTGTGTGTGTGTTTGCGCGTCTGTGTGTGTGCGTCTGTGTGTGTGTGTGTAAGTGTGTGTACATTAATATTTGTTAAGACAATTAATTGTTATTGATTGCTTGTGTGTTGTATAGGTTGGATTCAAGCGCTTTGATTTTTTTTGTGTGCAAGATATAGCGCTATATAAATTCCATTATCATTATATATTATTATTATTTTTTTTTTTTGGATGGAGTGCTTGCTGCTGCCATTTGTAAAAATGCAAGAATATGTTGATAATGTCTGCTGAGCATATATTATTTTTTTTTAATTAACCATATCATAGCCAAAAGATCTTTTTGTCATGTGATGCAGGTGGACACATTAAATGTGCCCATGTTATTTCCTGTTTAGATTATTGTAACTCAGATATTTTTGGTCACCAGATGAGTAGGTATCTTGTTTGCAGAGGGTTAAAAACTGTGCAGCCACACATTAGTCATTGGGAGGAATTTCACTGTCTACTAGCATTTTTTTTTATCATTACAAGATTGCAGTTCCTGTATTCTGTCATCGAAATACACTGTGCTGCTACTATACTACACTAACTACTACTATACTACTACTACTAACTACTACTACTACTACTACTACTACATCTGGAATTTATATAGGCTATATCTTGCAAAAGCAAATCAAAGCGCTTAAGGTAAATGTGCACACTTTAGAAAGTGGAAACAATGAAACCAGTGGCCAGATTTATTCTTTTTTCATGATTTTTTTGCAGAACATGTACAGAAATATATCCTGTTCTTTAGGAAAGCCAGGAGTATGTGCAGTTTGCATTTTGCATAGCCTAAATTAAGTATGGCTGGTTCAGTTGATATGTTGATGCTATGAAACACTTTTTTAATATTATTATTCAGAAACCAAGAATGTTGAACAAAATATTGAGCTCTTGCTACTTCTTCCACATTGCTCAGAAACTAGGCAGTATGGAGAAACCAGGCACTGGAGGTAATCTCAGTTCGCTCCAGAGAAGATAGTTGTGTTTGTGTTTGTTTTACATTTTGTTATTTGTTCTCTACAAACATACTTTATTAAAACTTAGCAAATTTGTTCTCTTCTGACAAACATACTTTATTAAAACTTAGCAAATTTCTAGTTAAGAGTAAGGTTGCATGATATTGATGTAAAGGTTGACTATGTTTCTGTTTCTGTGAAATTTTGTCTTGTAAACATATTTTGTTAATGCAAATTATATATATGTTCAGTTGATTTTGTTTACTGAAATCCTCCATGCCTCCAAGAGGGGTCAAAGGCGAATTAAATCTGGAATCTTTTAGACAATGTTATGTGTTGAAAGCATGACACTTAAAGAATGATGACCTGCCTGTGTTGTGAACAGCGGCTGATGGCACAGGGCTGAGGAAAGTGATGGGAGAGAGTTCTGCAGGGGATGTGGTGAGTACACTCTGTACTGTGTGGATCATCTCTATCATTTTTTTTTTTTTTTTTCTTTTATTCTTTTATAATGAGGATAATGGAAAAAGCACTCATGTGCTTTTTTTTCATCCAGTCCCCGTGTGTATAATACTTTTGTAAATATTGTCATCTGTTCCCGTCGGCACATGATGGCCTACTCTTACGAAAAGCGGAACAGGATTTAACGTGTGAGCAAGATGTTTTGCGTGCGTTCGCACACGGGGCCTCGGTTTACAGCTCATCCGAAAGACTTTTGAGGAGAGTGGAGTCCGCACTGATGTTAACTCCAGGGAAAAATCCCCTGGAACAGGAGTGGAACTCGGGTCGTCAAATTGCGAGCACAGTGTTCTGACCACTAGCTGTCCCGTTCCCTTCTGCATAGCTGTCAGTTTCCCCACTTTCAGCACCTCTCAGCTGCTATTTCATCATCCATCCCATCCCAGTCTAGGTGGGGCTAGCTGGTGCTATTTATAACAGGAACCGACCACACTTGGACTAGGTAAAAGAAAGGGCATGCTAAATATAGCAGTCTGACTGAGTGGTGTTGGGTTTGTGAGCTGTGTCTGCAGTTTTATGCCAAAGATGTGACATGGATGGTAACAAGTAAAAGTATTAGGACATTGTTTTCTCCTGGATATGTGTAATAGATATAGGTGTAGATGTAATTGATCATATCATATGGCTTAAAAGAAAACTGTTCACTTTGCTCCCATACAGAAGGCTGATAAAGTAATGTGGCACTTTCAATGACCAAAGTAACGTGGAAACAGTAAATGAGACCAAACAAACAAGAACAAAAGTGTCTTCTTTTTTTCTTTCGAGAAAAAAAGTGTCATTAACTTGTCATATCCATTTCGTTTGTTATGAGACTAGTCTAGTAATAGCAGTAAAGTAAAAAACGGGTGTTAAATGTTACATGTTTTTTGTGCCACAAATAGAATTCACTTTGGTCAGACAACATCAGTAAAGCAAGGGGTATAAAGGTGAAGACAGAAGACAGATGGACACATACTAAGCAAATAGGACTGCTGATTTCTTTTTATTCTTTTTTTTTTATATCAAAGATAATGGAATAAGCAGTCATGTGCTTTTTTACATCCAGTCCCCGTGTGTATGCAGTTTTGTAAATGTCATCTGTTCCCACCGGCACATGATGGCCTACTCTTATGAAAAGCGGAACAGGATTTAATGTGTGCACAAGATGTTCTGCATGCGTTCGCACACAGGGCCTCGGTTTATAGTCTCATCCAAAAGACTTTTGGGGAGTAGAGTCAGCACTGATGTTAATTCCAGAGGAAAAATCCCCTTGACCGAGATTCGAACTTGGGTTGTCAAATTGTGAGCGCAATGTTCTGACCACTAGGCTATCCCGTCCCCTGATTTGACTGAGAGAGTGATCACACACTCATTCATACACACAAACTAATAAGAAATCAAGCCCTAACATTCTGCAGGAGAAAAATGATTTTACTTGCACACAATTATATCTGTGTGAAGAGTGGAGGAATCTTCAGTGGTGCCCACATGGCCCACATCTTTTTGTTCTACCTCTTCCCTTACCTCTATATCCCCACTCTTTGTCTTGCTTATTTCTGACTGTCAAACCCTTCTCCTGCTTTTTTTTCCCAAGCAGATCTGAAGTATTTTTCATGTGAACTTTTAATTTTGAGCTGCCCTAAAGTTGGAATTGATGGCTGAGGCAGAGGGCAGACCTCCTGCAGAGTCACAAGCATAGAAGACAGGCACTACGCATTTACCCATTTTAACCTTCTTGCATTCGTACTCTCTGAACACAAACTGCCCCTAGATTTCGAATTCTATCACGAAATCAGGTCAGGCACACATACTCGCTGGCCTTTTCCTCCTTCTATGTACATACCAGCAGCTATAATTACTTCCAGACACTCAACAGGGTTTCTCCTTCTAGCCTGATAGAGGTTTGACATGTGGTAGCAATTAGCGATGGTCACAGAGTGATGGAAATCTACTGTGTGTAAATCCTGGAAAATCCTGGGTTCAGGACTTAGGGGGGGTATTTATTCAATCCCGGCAAATCCCAGATCGGGACTAAGAGGGTTTTAAGGGAACGAAGAAGAAGAACACACGTGCACACACAGAGTGGTTCTAGTTTTTCCCAGGAGCACATAGCAAACTCATTCTGGGT
>CM060320.1:17043751-17049834 GCA_030674155.1 Stramonita haemastoma
CTGCACTGGACCCCAGACGGCAAGAGAAAGAGAGGAAGACCAAGAACAACACGGAGGAGGACAGTGGAATGTGAAATGGAAGCCATGCAACACTCTTGGAGTTCATTGACCAGGTTGGCCAGGATAGGCAGGGGTGGAAAGTCTTTGTTGCTGCCCTACACACCACTGGGTGTAAAGGATGATGATGATGATGACGTGTAGTCAAGGTGTGCTGTTCCTA
Organism: Stramonita haemastoma; assembly: GCA_030674155.1. NCBI lineage: Eukaryota > Metazoa > Mollusca > Gastropoda > Neogastropoda > Muricidae > Stramonita > Stramonita haemastoma. The sequence goes on from CM060320.1 coordinate 17,043,972, forward strand.
TTCGACTGATGCTTCTTTGCCTATAACCCGTCAGGCCCACACAGTGCGGTAAAGGCTGCATTCAGCATCAATAGATAAACAATTTCGTTGTCAATACAAATCGCACAGTATTCCTTACGAACAGTTCTTTTCGTTCACTGCTGTGGATGAGGAGATCCTCACTTTTGACAATCAGGACTCCGAAGTAGATACATATGCTTAAATTAACACTACCTTGTAACTGAAACAGCCGGTGACGTCCTCAGCAAACACCGACCAACACAGTAGTCCTGGTTCACGGAAGACATACTAGAGCTGTGCGGAAAACAAGAACAGAAGGCAGAAGAAGAATGAGGCTGAAAATGCAACACTGTAACAGAAACTAATCAGCAAGTCAAAAAAACGGGACATGCGAAAAGTATAGGGGACGTGGATTGAAGAACAACGCCAAAGCGTTGAAAGTCTGCAGAAAGATAACAGCAAGAATACCTGCCAGCTTGTAAAATTTTTGATTTTTAAAAATTTATTCTTTTATATCGAGGATAATGGAATAAACACTCTTGTGCTTTTTTTTTACATCCAGTCCCCGCGTGTGTGCAGTTTTGTAAATGTCATCTGTTTCCACCGGCACACAATGGCCTGTTCTTACGAAAAGCGGAACAGGATTTAACGTGTGCGCAAGTGTTTCTGGTAAAAGACCTGACAGGCAGTATGTAGCAATAAGGATGTATATGCGCGCGCGCGCGCACACACACACACACACGAAACACACAACAAAAAACAACAAAACACATAAACACACACACACACACACACACACACACACACACACACACACACACACACACACACACTGGACAGACTAGACTTTACAAAAGTCTGTCTGGGTTGTTAAGAGACCACCAACATCGGCTCCAATAATCTGGAAGCCCCCCCCCCCCCCCCCCCCCCCCCTTTCATCCCCTTCGTCCCTCCCTCCCTCCCCCCCAGTTCTTCAGCTCCCTTCTTTCCCCCCATTCCCCCATCCGTCTCCGCCCTCCCCTTGCTTTTAGTTTATCCTCATTACTCCGTTTTAGGGGGGGGGAGGGGGTGGGGGTAGATTTTTTAAAAAAACTTCATCATTTCCTCAACTCTTTTGACTGCTGCTTTTTGTCTGTGGTTGTGTAGGTTTTCTTGTCTCTGTCTTCTGTCTCTGTCTGTCTGTTTTCTTTTCTGTCTGTCTGTCTTCTGTCTTTTTCTGTCTGCTGTCTTTCTTTCTGTCTTCTGTCTTCTGTCCTCTTTCTCTTCTCTCTCTCTCTTCTCCTCTTCTCTCTCTCTCTCTCCCCTCTCTCCCCTCTCTCTCCTCTCTCTCCCCTCTTTCTCTCGTGGTGTGTTGTGTGTGTTGGGTGTTGGTGTGTGTGTTTTGTTTTTTTTCTGTCTGTCTGTCTGTCTGTCTGTCTGTCTGGATGACCTCCTCTTCTCTCTTTTCTCTCTTCCTCCCTTTCCCCCTTTTCTCCTCTCTCTCTCTCTCATCTCTCTCTCTTCTCTCTCTCTCCCCTCCCTCCCTCCCCCCCACTCGGCCCCCCCCTCAAGTTCTCTCTTCTGTCTCCTCATCTGTGTTCCTCCTTCGTCATGTTTTCCCCCTTCGTTATCTTCCAGTGTCTGCTCTTCCCTCCCATCCATCCGCCCCCCACCTCCTCCCGCAGTTATATAATAATATAAAAAAAAAGTTAGAAGAGATGGGGGGGGAGGGGGGGGGGGGGGAGGGGGGGGCAGAGGAGGCGTTTTTGTGTAGTTTGGGTAATAGCGATGACTGACATTGAAGCAGGTTTGTAGAATGAAAGCCAGGGCGGCCGTTTAATTAATGCGCCTCTGCTATTAAAACCGCTGTTTGGCTACAAGGGAGTTAGGCTGGTTATGTAGGCAGTGTCTTCGCCTCGCGATGCGTTAGTTAGTTAGTTAGTTAGTTAGTTTCTCTGTTCGCTTGTTTGAGTGAAAACTTAAAGTGTCGGGTAAGGTGTTTGTAACAAAAAAGGGCGGGACTGCATTTGTACGAAATATAGATAGTTTTATAAACACGCACGCACACACACAGAAAACACAACGCACGCACGCACGCACGCACGCACACACGCACGCGCACACACACAACAAACACACAAAAACACAAACACACAAACACACACACACACACACACACACACACCACACACCACACACACAACACACACACACACACACACCAGAGGAACGAAGAAGCGGGTTGAGAGATACCGAGAAAAGTTGAGCTTGTTATTTTATTTATTTATTATTTATTTATCTATTCTTTATATCGAGAATAATGGAATAAGCACTCATTTGCTTTTCTTTTCATCCAGTCCCCGTGTGTGTGCAGTTTTGTAAATATTGTCATCTGTTCCCACCGGCTCACAATGGCCTTCTCTTACGAAAAGCGGAACAGGATTTAACATGTGTGCAAGATGCTCTGCGTGCGTTCGCACACGGGGCCTCGGTTTACAGTCTCATCCGAAAGACTTTTGGGGAGAGTAGAGTCAGCATGATGTTAACTCCAGGGGAAAAATCCCCTCGAACGGGAGTCGAACTCGGGTCGTCAAATTGCGAGCGCAATGTTTTGACCATTATGCTATCCCGTCCCCGTTACAGTTGTTATGATCCCTTATGGTGATAATAATTATAAATGCGCTATGCAGGTATGCTGAACACTTCCATTTAAACACCAACAAGCTATGCCCGTTATGGGCACTGTTTGTGATTAAGGACAAACCATCGAACTTTTTAACGATAAAAACTTAAATCAAATCAGCGTGAAAAAAAAAGTGCAGTCATTATGAACAGTCTGGAATAGTTGCATATCAATGCGTGTCCATCTTGGTATTCAAAGAGACTTTCCAAGAAAATCAACTTCGTTGGAATTATATGGTAGCATAAAACAGTCTTTTATGAACTCTATTGAATTGAAACAAGAGGTTTATGTAATGAATTATGTGTTCTAACTGTTTCCTTTTTGTAGCTGGAAACGCATTGTAGTTTGTCAGTAGTGTTTAAATCGCTTATCCTAATGTGTAGTTTACAACAATCTATTTACTTTTTCTGCCAAACAAAAATATATGAGGAAACTTCAGCACAGCCAACAAACAGTGGTTAATTTTTCTCGTTTTGTTTGTTGAAAACGCTTCATTTAACTAATTTTGTATCTATCTGTTTGTCTGTCTGTTTATCTATCTATCTATCTATCCCATCTATCTATCTATCTATCTATTATCTATCTATCTATCTATCTATCTATCTATCTATCTATCTATCTATCTATCTATCTTCACTCTCTGTCTGTCTGTCTGTCTGTCTGTCTGTCTGTCTGCCTGCCTGCCTGCCTGCCTGCCTGCCTGTTGTCTGTTGTTCTGTCTGTCTGTCTGTCTGTCTGTCTGTCTGTCTGTTGTCTATCCCGTACTTTGGCGACTGTGGGGGCATCCCAAAGACTTGACAACCAGTTCCCTACATTCCTCTCTCTGTTCTGCCTCTTTTAGGGTTTTTGAGTTCTAGGCCCGTCCATTCGGTGATGTTGTCTTTCTATAATATAATTATTGTGTAAACAAAATTGAACTAGGTACATGTAAAACATTTTGGGAGGGTTTAGTTTTCAGTTTAGACTCTACAACCTTTTCATGCCTTGGTGGCGTGTCCATACAACTGAGAACCGCATATCCACTGCATTGGCATACAGGACGTAAAATAATTATTAATGGCTTCATTCAAAAAGTATGGGGGATCTTAAGAAGTCTTGTCTCAGCAATCGAGGTAAATTGTATCAACAGCTGCATAGTTTTCTGTGAAAGCAGTATGTCAGAACACCACTACGCAACAGGCCTGTAAATTGACCTGGCAGGAGTGAAGTTCTCACTGGTCACAAACCTCATTGTGGCCTGTTCTTGGTGGTACAGTAAGCTTGGGCACTGACACAGAGATGAAAAAAGTGTAGATTTGGCTATTGATGCTTTTAAGTTGGACTGAAAGCTGTAGAAATACAGCACTCAAATCAAATCAGATCAAATCAAATCAAAATCTTTTATTTCGAGGATAATGAATAAGCACCCATGTGCTTTTTTTTTTTACATTCAGTTCCCCGCCCTAATCAGGGATTACATCCGTTTAAGAACACCTCCAACTAACAACAGAAAATAAACCAAACAAGAAGGCCCAAAACAACAAGACAGTAATAAAAAGAAGTCAAGATGTAAGGACAGAAGATATGATAGAATAACAAGGGCACAATACAGTGAAACTAAGATTAATGATAAACAATCAAATAATCATTATCATTACTGACAAATGCAGTAACTGTCCCCAAATAATGTAAGGAAATACGTCCACGTGTGTGTCTACGTGTCTACGATGTGTCAACGTATATGTCTACGTGTCCACGATGTGTCAACGTATATGTCCACGTGTCCACGATATGTCAACGTATATGTCAACGTGTCTACGATGTGTCTGCACCAGCCTCAGCAGCGGGCCGTGGTGCCGGGGCAGTGCATGAGGATCAACACGGGAGCCCCCTTGCCCCCGGGGCTGACGCCGTCACCCAGGTGGAGGACACTCGCCTGGAGAAAACGGACAGTCAGGGGCAGGAGGAGCTGGAGATCTCCGTCCTCGTCACTCCCTCACCTGGTCAGGACATCAGGTGAGTGGGTTCTGCTACGATAAGGTGGGGGGGGAGGGAGGGAGGGAGAGGGGGAGGGAGAGGGGGGGAGGGAGGGAGAGAGGGATTTGATTTGATTTGATTTGATTTATTCTTTTATATCGACGATAAGGGAATAAGCACTCTTGTGCTTTTTTTTTCATCCAGTCCCCGTGTGTATGCAAAAAAAAACCCCTAACAAACCAAAACCCCCTCCAAAAAAAAGAAAAGAAAAAAAAAACCTAAAGAAAAAACAAAACAACAACCCAAACAAAACAAAAAAACAAAACAAAAATTTCACCAACACTAATTAACTAACATGATATTGTGTGTGGTGTGTGTGTGTGTGTGTGTGTGTGTGCGCGCGTGCGTATGCCTGCCTGCGTGCGTGCGAACGCTCGCGTGCGCGCGCGTGCATGTGTATATGTGTGGTGTGTGTGGTGCAGGCCTGTAGGCTCTGATATCAGGGCAGGGGAGCAGGTGTTGCGGCAGGGGCAGAGGCTGGGGCCGGCAGAATGGGGCTGTTGGCCACTGTGGGCCTGACCTCCGTCCTCTGCTATCCGGCACCCGGGTAGCCGTCCTCTCCACCGGCAATGAGGTCCGTATCTGTCTGTCCCTGTGTCTCTGTCTCTGTCTGTCTTGTCTGTCTCTGTGTCTGTCTCTGTGTTTCTCTGTGTCTGTCTCTGTGTTTCTCTGTGTCTGTCTCTGTGTTTTTCTGTCTCTGTGTTTCTCTGTCTCTGTGTTTCTCTGTCCCTGTCTCTGTGTTTCTCTGTCCTGTCTCTGTGTTTCTCTGTCTCTGTCTCTGTGTTTCTCTCTGTGTTTCTCTGTCTCTGTCTGGGCCTCACCCTCCGTCCTCTGCTACCCGGCGCCAGGGTAGCCGTCCTCTCCACCGGCAATGAGTCCTCACCTACCTTACCTGCCTGCCTCTTCTCTTCTTCTTTGTCTCTTGTCTTGTCTTGTGTGTGTGTGTTTGTGTGTGTCTGTGTGTGTCTGTCTGTGTCTGTCTGTGTCTGTCTGTCTGTCTCTGTATCTCTCTTCTCTGTCTGTGTATGTGTGTGTGTCTCTGTGTGTGTCTCTGTCTGTCTGTCTGTCTCTGTCTCTCTCTTCTCTGTCTGTCTGTCTGTCTGTGTCTGTCTGTCTGTCTGTCTGTCTGTCTGTCTGTCTGTCTGTCTGTCTGTCTGTCCTCTCTCTCTCTCTCTCTCTGGGGCG
>CM060320.1:17049934-17112434 GCA_030674155.1 Stramonita haemastoma
CAGAACGTACAGAAATAATCCGTTCTTTGGGAAAGCCAGGAGTATGTGCAGTTTTGCATTTTGCATAGCCTAAATTAAGTATGCTGGTTCAGTTGATATGTTGATGCTATAAACATTTTTTTAAATATTATTATTCAGAAACCAGAATGTGTGAACAAAATATTGAGCTCTTGCACTTCTTCCACATTGCTCAGAAACTAGGCAGTATGGAGAAACCAGGCACGGAGGTAATCTCATTCGCTCCAGAGAAGATAGTTGTGTTTGTGTTTGTTTTAACATTTTGTTATTTGTTCTCTATAAAAACATCTTTATTAAAACTTAGCAAATTTGTTCTTTTCTGACAAACATACTTTATTAAAAACTTAGCAAATTTCTAGTTAAGAGTAAGGTTGCATGATTTTGATGTAAAGGTTGACATGTTTCTGTTTCTTTTGAAATTTTTGTCTTGTAAACATATTTTGTTAATGCAAATTATATATATTTTCAGTTGATTTTTTTTCCCTGAAATCCTCCATGCTCCAAGAGGGTCAAAGGCGAATTAAATCTGAATCTTTTAGACAATTTATGTGTTGAAAGCATGACACTTAAAGAATGATGACCTGCCTGTGTGTGAACAGCGGCTGATGGCACGGGGCTGAGGAAAGTAAAGGAGAGAGTTCTGCGGGGGATGTGGTGATACACTCTGTACTGTGTGGATCATCTCTATCATTCTTTTTTTTTTTTTTTTTCTTTTATTCTTTTAATAATGAGGATAATGGAAAAAGCACTCATGTGCTTTTTTTTCATCCAGTCCCCGTGTGTATATACTTTTGTAAATATTGTCATCTGTTTCCCATCGGCACATGATGGCCTACTCTTACGAAAAGCGGAACAGGATTTAACGTGTGAGCAAGATGTTTTGCGTGCGTTCGCACACGGGCCTCGGTTTACAGTCTCATCCGAAAGACTTTTGAGGAGAGTGGGGTCCGCACTGATTTAACTCCAGGGGAAAAAACCCCTGGAACAGATGGAACTCGGGCCCTCAAATTGCGAGCACAGTGGGTTTTGACCACTATGCTGTCCCGTTCCCTTCTGCATACTGTCAGTTTCCCCACTTTCAGCACCTCTCAGCTGCTATTTCATTCATCCATCCCATCCCAGTCTAGGGGGGGCTACTGGTGCTATTTTTAACAGGAACCGACCACACTTGGGCTAGTAAAAGAAAGGGCATGCTAAATATAGCAGTCTGACTGAGTGGTGTGGTTTGTGAGCTGGTCTGCAGTTTTTATGCCAAAAATGTGACATGGATGGTAACAAGTAAAAGTATTAGGACATTGTTTTCCCTGGATATGTGTAATAGATATAGGTGTAGATGTAATTTATCATATCATAAAGGCTTAAAAGAAAACTGTTCACTTTGCTCCCATACAGAAGGCTGATAAAGTAAAAGTGGGACTTTCAATGACCAAAGTAACGTGGAAACAGTAAATGAGACCAAACAAACAAGAACAAAAGTTCTTTCTTTTTTCTTTCGAGAAAAAAAGTGTCATTACTTGTCATATCCATTTCGTTTGTTATGAGACTATCTAGTTAATAGCATTAAAGTAAAAAAGGGGTGTTAAAATTACATGTTTTTTGTGCCACAAATAGAATTCATTTTGGTCAGACAACATCAGTAAAGCAATGGGTATAAAGGTGAAGACAGAAGACAGGGGGACACTACAAGCAAATAGGACTGCTGTTTTCTTTTTTTTCTTTTTTTTTCAAAAGATAAGGAATAAGCACCCATGTGCTTTTTACATCCAGTCCCCGTGTGTATGCAGTTTTGTAAATGTCATCTGTTCCAACCGGCACATGATGGCCTACTCTTATGAAAAGCGGAACAGATTTAATGTGTGCACAAGATTGTTCTGCATGCGTTCGCACACAGGGCCTCGTTTATAGTCTCATCCAAAAGATTTTTGGGGGAGTAGAGTCAGCACTGATTTTTAATTCCAGAGGAAAAATCCCCTTGACCGAGATTCGAATTTGGGGTTGTCAAATTGTGACGCAATGTTCTGACCACTAGGCATCCCGTCCCCTGATTTGACTGAGAGAGTGATCACCACTCATTCTTTACACACAAACTAATAAGAAATCAAGCCCTAACATTCTGCAGGAGAAAAATGATTTTACTTGCACACAATTATATCTGTTGAAGAGTGGAGGAATCTCAGTGGTGCCCACATGGCCCACATCTTTTTGTTTCTACCTCTTCCCTTACCTCTATATCCCCACTCTTGTCTTGCTTATTTCTGACTGTCAAACCCGTTCTCCTGCTTTTTTTTTCCCAAGCAGATCTGAAGTATTTTTCATGTGAACTTTTAATTTTGAGCTGCCCTAAAGTTGAATTTGATGGCTGAGGCCAGAGGGCAGACCTCCTGCAAGTCACCAAGCATAGAAGACAGGCACTACGCATTTACCCATTTTAACCTCTTGCATTCGTACTCTCTGAACACAAACTGCCCCTAGATTTCGAATTCATCACAAATCAGGTCGGGCACACATACTCGCTGGCTTTTCCTCCTTCTATGTACAAACCAGCAGCTATAATTACTTCCAGACACTCAACGGGGTTTCTCCTTCTAGCCTGATAGAGGTTTGACATGTGGTAGCAATTACGATGGTCACAGAGTGATGGAAATCTACTGTGTTTTAAATCCTGGAAAATCCTGGTTCAGGACTTAGGGGGGGGATTTATCAATCCCGGCAAATCCCAGATCGGGACTAAGAGGGTTTTAAGGGGAAAGAAGAAGAAGAACACCTGCACACCAGAGTGGTTCTAGTTTTTTCCCCGGGACCATAGCAAACTCATTCTGGGTTGGAGCTGGCTGGGGTCCTGAGCAAATCTTGTGACTCTTTATTTGGATTTCGAACCCACTACCTTCCACACCTAACCCTAATGTGCTAACAACCACTGTTTCCATCAGGGCTGGGTTGTTTTTGTTTCATTAGTCTTTGTTTCGCTGGTGGCTGCTGGGTTCTTTTTTTCCTGGTTATGGTTCTGTTTACAGAGAGCTGGACGAAAAATATTTTTTCAATGTTTTTTTTTTCAAAGAAAAATTACGTGTTGAAAGAAAATTCGTTCGTTCTTGGTTTGCTTTCAATTGAAAGGGAAGAGTAAGGACAACAAAAAGCATAGGGGGACTCAAGGGGACAGGGAAAAAAACCCCCTAATCTGCTTTTTTTAGTCAACTTTTGAGGGAAAAGCAGAACCCAAAGGGAAAAACCCGAGTTTCCTCATCTCTCCCTCCACTCTCCTCTCTTTTCCCTTTTTCACTCTCCTCTCTCTCTCTACCTCCTCTCTCACTCTCTCTCTCTCTCCTCTCCCTCTCCTCCCCTCCCATTCCCCTCTCTCCTCTCTCTCCCCCCTCTCTTTCCTCCCTCTCCCCCCTTTTCCCCCTCCTCTCCCTCTCTCACCCCTCCACCTCTCCCTCTCCTCTCCTCCCCCCACTCCCTCACTCCCCCCTCCTCTCCCTTCTCCTCCCCTCTCTCTCTCTCCCACCTCTCCCCCATCTCCTCCCCTCTCAACTCTCCCTCCCCACTCCCTCCCCCTACTCCCTCCTCACCCACCTCCCTCCTACTCTCCACCATTCCCTCCCCCCACCCCTCTCCCCTCCCCTCACTCTCACTCTTCCCTTTCCTCTCTCTTCTCTCTCTCCTCTCTCCTCTCACATCTTCTCCCCTCCTTCTCTATCCTCTCTCTCACCTCTCTCATCACCTCTCTACTACTCTCTCTCTCTCACCATCTCTCTCCTCTCCTCTCTCACTCCTCTCTCCTCATCTCTCTCCTCTCTCTACTCCTCCTCTCTCTCTCTCTCTCTCCCTCTCCCTCTCTTCTCTCCTTCTCCTCTCTCTCTCCTCACTCCCTCTCTCTCTCTCTCTCCCTCCACTCCCTCCTCCTCTCCTTCTCCTCTCCTCCTCCTCCCCTCTCTCCTCTCTCTCTCTCTTCTCTCCATCTCTCTCCCTTCCTCTCTCCCTCCTCCTTCTCTCTCTCCTCTCCCTCCCTCTCCTCTCTCTCATCTCTCTCCACCTCTCTCCTCTCCTCCTCCTCTCCTCCCTCTCCCCTCCTCTCTCTCTCTCCTTCCTCCTCCTCCTCTCTCCTCTCCTCTCTCTCCCTCCTCCTCTCCTCTCCTCTCCCCTCTCCTCTCCTCCTCTCCCTCTCCCTCCTCTCTCTCCTCTCCTCTCCCCCTCCTCTCTCCTCCTCTTCTCCTCTCCCTCCTCCCCTCCTCCCTCTCTCTCTCCCCCTTCCCCTCTCCTCTCTCTCTCTCCTCCCCCCTCCTCCCCCCCCTCCCTCCTCCCCCTCTCTCCTCTCCCTCTCCTCCCCTCCCTCCCCCCTCTCCCCCCCTCCCCCCTCTCCTCCCCCCCCTCCCTCCTCTCTCTCTCCCCTCTCCTCCTCCTCCCCCTCTCCCTCTCCTCCTCCCTCTCCCCCCCTCTCCCCTCTCCTCCTCTCTCTCTCTCCTCCTCTCCCTCCTCCATCCTTCCTCCCCCCCCCCCATCCCTCCCCTCCTCACCTCCTCTCTCTTCCTCCCTCCCTCCCTCTCTTCCTCTCCCCTCTCTCCCTCCCCTCCACCCTCCCTCCCTCCCCCCCTCTCTCTCCCCCCCCTCCTCTCCTCCTTCCCCCCTCCCTCCCTCCTCTCCTCCTCTCCTCTCTCTCTCCCCTCTCCCCCCCCTCTCTCTCCTCCTCCTCCTCTCCCCTCCCCCTCCTCCCCCCCTCCTCTCCTCCCTCCTCCCTCCCCCTCTCTCCCCCCCCTCCTTCTCCCCCCTCCCTCCCCCCCTCCCTCCCCCCTCCTTCCTTCCCCTCCCTCTTCCTCTCCTCTCCCTCCTCTCCTCTCCCCTCCTCCTCTCCCTCTCCTCTTTCTCCTCCTCCTCTCCTCCTCCCTCTTCTCTCTCCCTCTCTCCCCCTCTCTCCTTCCTCTCTCTCTCACTCTCTCTCTCCACTCCTCTCTCTCCTCTCTCTCCTCCCCCTCTCTCCTCTCTCCTCTCCTTCTTCCTCTCTCTCTCTCCTCCCCCTCCTCTCCCCCCCTCCCTCTCTCTCCCTCCCTCTCTCTCCTCCCTCTCTCCCTCTCCTCTCCTCTCCCTCCTCTCTCTCTCCCTCTCCCTCCTCCCCTCTCCCCTCTCTTCCCCTCCCTCTCCTCCTCCTCCCTCTCCCCTCTCCTCCCCCCCTCTCCTCCTCCCCCCCTCCTCCTCCTTCTCTCCCTCCTCTCTCCCTCTCCCCTCCTCTCCCCCCTCCTCCTCCTCTCTCATCCTCCTCCTCCTCCTCACCTTCCTCCTCTCTCCTCTCTCTCCTCCTCCTCTCCTCCCCTCCCCTCCTTTCCCTCCCCCTCTCCTCCTCTCCCTCTCCCCCTCTCCTCCTCTCCTCTCCTCCTCCCCTCCCCCCCCCCCTTCCCCCCCTCTCCCCCCCTCCCTCCTCCTCTCCCCCCCCCCCCTCTCTCTCCTCTCCTCCCCCCTCTCCCTCTTCTCTCCCCTCTCCCCCCCTCCCTTCTCCTCTCCTTCCCTCCCTCCTCCTCCTCCCCCTCCTCTCTCTCTCCTCCCCCCTCTCTCCCCTCTCCCTTCTCTCTCTCTCCCTCCCCTCTCCTCCTCCTCCCCTCTCCTCACTCTCCTCCTCTCCATCTCTCTCCTCTCTCCCTCTCCATCTCTCCTCTCCTCTCTCATCCCACCTCCTCCTCCTCCTCCCTCCCTCCCTCCCCTCCCTCTCTCTCTCCTCTCCACTCCCTCCTCTCACTCCTCTCCCTCCTCCTCTCTCCTCTCTCATCCCTCTCCCTCTCCATCCTCTCCTCCCTCTCTCTCACTCTCTCTCTCCTCCTCCCCATCTCCCCCCCTCCCTCCCTCTCTCCTCCTCTCCTCCTCCCTCTTCTCTCTCCTCCTCTCTCTCTCTCCCTCCTCTCTCCTCTCCTCCTCTCCTCTCTCCACTCTCTCACTTCTCACTCCTCTCCTCCTCTCTCTCTCTCCCCTCTCTCCATCCTCCCTCTCTCCTCCTCTCCTCTTCTCTCCTCTCCCTCTCCCTCCCTCTCTCCCTCCCCTCTCTCTCATCTCCCCCTCTCTCCTCTCCTCCCTCTCCTCTCTCCTCCTCTCTCTCACTCTCTCTCCTCTCTCCCCTCCCTCTCTCCCATCTCCTCCTCCTCCTCCTCTCCTCTCCTCCCCTCCTCCCTCCCCCTCCTCTCTCCTCCACCCCCTCCTCTCTCCTCTCTCTCCTCTCTCCCTCTCTCTCCCACTCTCCTCCTCTCCTCTCTCTCCCCTCTCTCTCCCCTCTCCTCCTCTCCTCTCTCCTCCCTCCACTCTCACTCTCCCCTCCCCCTCTCCCCTCCTCTCCCCTCTCTCTCTCCTCTCTCTCTCCTCTCTCTCTCCCTCCCTCCTCTCTCTCCTCCCTCTCTTCTCCTCCTCTCTCTCCTCCTCCTCTCTCTCCTCTCTCCTCTCCTCCTCCCTCTCTCTCCTCTCTCCTCTCCCTCCTCTCTCACTCTCTCCTCTCTCCTCCTCTCCTCTCTCCTCTTCTCCTCCTCCATCCTCTCTCCTCTCCCTCTCCCTCTCTCTCTCTTCTCTCTCCTCTCTCACTCTCTCTCCTCTCTCTCTCCTCCCTCCCTCCTCCTCCTCTCTCCCTCTCTCTCTCTCTCTCCTCTCTCTCCTCCCTCTCTCTCTCCTCTCCCTCCTCTCTCTCTCCCTCCCCTCTCTCTCCTCCCTCTCTCCTCTCTCTCTCTCTCCTCCTCTCCCTCCTCCTCTCTCTCTCCTCTCTCTCTCTCCTCCTCTCTCTCCTCTCCTCTCTCTCCTCTCTCCTCTCCTCCTCCTCTCTCTCTCCTCCTCTCTCCTCTCTCTCTCTCCTCTCTCTCCTCCTCCCTCTCCCTCTCCTCTCTCTCCCTCTCCTCTCCCCTCTCTCTCTCCTCTCCCTCCTCTCACCTCTCTCTCTCTCTCACTCTCCCTCTCTCTCTCCTCCTCCCTCTCTCCTCCTCCTCTCTCTCCTCCTCCTCTCTCTCTCTCTCTCTCTCTCCTCTCCTCTCTCCCTCTCCCTCTCTCTCCTCCCCCTCTCCTCTCCCCCTCTCTCTCTCCTCTCCTCCCTCCCTCTCTCTCTCTCCCTCTCCTCTCTCCTCCCCTCTCTCTCTCTCTCTCTCCTCTCTCTCTCTCTCTCCTCCTCTCCTCTCTCCTCCTCTTCTCCTCCCTCTCTCTCTCCTCTCCCTCCTCTCCCCTCTCAGTATCATTTATAAACAAGAAATGCCAGTAACCCCACATGTTTGGCCAAGCTTATAGCTGAACTGACCGTGACCCTCAACAACACCAGGGATAGATTTGTCTCAACTGAGACTACTGGAAGTTGGTTCCTACCCGACAAATCTTAGGGACAATCTTTGAATAGTGTGACCTTGTAAGATGTGTCCTCAGAAATTGACCTAGTTTCATCGTTCACAGCATGCATCTTTGTCAGGACACCCTCAGCACTGTCAACAAGTATTGTCACTCCCATCATACACATGGAGGATTTCCATGCTCCTACGCCTCAGCACAGAGCATGAGCAACCAGTGCAGCAAGCTGCCAAGAATTCCAGACATATTCACTGATTCGGAAGAGTCTTTTGGATGAGTCTTCGAATGCGACATATAAACCGAGGCCCTGTGTGCGAACGCACGCCAAGAACATCTTGCGCACAACTATCTCATCGATAAATCCTGTTTCAGCTTTTTTGTAAGAGTAAAGCCGTCGAGTGCCGGTGTGCAACATATACATTTTACAAAACTGCATACACACACGGGACTGGATTAAAAGAGTACATATGATTGCATATTCATTATCCTTGATAGCAAGATAAACAAAATTCCTGGCACAAATTTAATGATCCCTAAGCACTTTTTTCCCGCGTAGGTTCCATGGTGTACCTACATTAATATGTCTCACTCTTCTGATAGATTTGTTAGGTAATAGAGACTGAAACTAATGTTTTCCAGGGAAAAAATCGCCTGAACAGACATGAGTTGACATCCAGATCAGAAGTTCGACGCTTTACCCCACAACGAACACGAAACTCGAAAATGATTTATTCACAGAAAGGCCATTGGCCCATACATGAAGGGTTTGCCTAACAGCTGAGTATTTGTGTTGGATAAAAGACAACAGCAATAGCACAAAAAATACTGCAATAGCAAAAACAACAGTAAACAAAAGTATGGTTATGATAATAAAACGAGAGAGAGAAGAGAGATAGGAGAGAGAGATAGAGAGAGATCAGAGAGAGAGAAGAGAGAGAGAGAGAGAGAGAGAGAAGTTTTAATTTGCGGACGTACCGAGATAAATGGCTGTAGGCCACGCTGCTGCAGCCATTGCATGTAAAGACATTAAAGAGGAGCAGAAAATGAACAGAGTGAAGTGGTGCTGTTGAATTAACATTTCATCAGGAACTGAGACGGGCGTTTTCAAACCTGTCTTTTCCATCTGTGAATGGTCTGAAATTATTTGTAACCTGTCTGTGAAATAGAAAGTAGCACCTCTGTGTGTGTCTGTGGTTGTGTGTGTCCTGTGGTTGAGTTAGTGTGGTGTGTGAGTTTTTTGTGTGTGTGTGTGTGTGTGTTGTGTTGTGTGTGTGTGTGTGTGTGTGTGTGAGTGTGGTGAGACAGAGAGACAGAGAGAGAGAGCGAGCAATTAAACGAATTTATTCCTTATATATATATATATATATATATATATATATATATATATATAAATTATAAATATAAAATATATATAAATATATACTATATATATGTTGTGTGTGTGTGTGTGTGTGTGTTTGTGATGTGTGTTTGTGTTTGTGTAGACAAAACAGACCCCCCACAAAAGTATAACGTCCACGATCATAAATCATCGTAGGAAGAATATCTAGTCTTTCATTAGTAATAATCTTTAATTCCAGATAATGTAGTAAGCTCTCGTGCTTTTTTTTTAATTTTATATCCAGTCCCTTTGCGCAGCAGTTTGGTAAATTTTTTTTAACTATTCCAACTGACATAATTCGCCTGCTCTTCTCTCGAAAGAGGGAGTGTCTACAAAGCCCTCTGGTGACTGAAGAAGACGAGTATGAGAGCACGCAATTTTTCTGTTGCATGCTGGGCAGATTAGGGAAGAACAGGAACTAATGAGGAAGGAACGGGAACTTATGAGGACTAAACGGAACTGGTGTTAGTCGTTCCTTTGATCCCCCTTACCTTCCGCTTACATGTCTCATTCGCTACGTCGCTTCTTTGAAGTTCACACTTTCTTCAGCTCTTTTGATAGACTAGCGCCTCTCGTCCCATCCAAGTGCTTCCTGGTGCCACGTCTGGAGCTGCAAATAATGAAGGACTTAAATCACCACCTTGACTTACTCCACACCTGGCCTCAAAAGAAATCAGCTCAGCTCAGTTTTGCTCGTGACAATGAAACTTAAGGAAGAGAGAACATTGCATACATAGAAGCGGAGAACTTTCCATTCACACCTTGTTTCTCCTCGCGTTGGAGACGTTTATCAGAAGAACAGAATCAACGCTAGTTTTTTCTGCAATTACTCATCATACCCTTTGGGACATATTGTATATTATTATTCAGAATTAATATTTTGGTTTTGTATTGAAAGTTCTCTGCAAAAACCTGCTGCTAGGAGGGAGGGAGGGAGGGAGGGAGGGAAAGAGAGAGAGAGAGAGAGAGAGAGAGAGAGAGAGAGAGAGAGAAGAGAGAGGAGAGAGAGAAAAGAGAGAGAGAGAAGAGAGAGCAAGCGAGCAAGCGAGCAAGCTGAGCGTATCGAACTAATTCATGCTGTGTGCGTTTCTATCTTTGAATTCCTAAGATTACTTAAAATGGCGCGTGCACAGTACCTCCCCCCCCCCCCTCTCACTCTCTCCTCTCGTCTCTACTCTCTCTCCTCTCCTCTCTCTCTCTCTCTCTCTCTCTCTCTCAATCTCTCTACTCCTCCTCCTCACTCTCTCTCTCTCTCCTCTTCATCTCTCTCTCACTTTCACTCTCATCTCCTCCATTATCCTCGATATATAAAAGAATAAATCAAAAAGAATAAATCATATTTCACTCTCTCTCATCTCTCCTCTCTCCTCGTCACCAATCACAATCTCCTCTCTCTCTCTCTCCTCTCCTCTATCCTCTCTCGCACTCTCTCTCTCTCTCTGTCTGGCTCTCTCTGCCCATTCTCCTCTCTTTCTGTGTTTTTGGGGGGCAAGATCAAAGACAGTTTTGTATTCAGAATAAGCAATGCATTGTTTATTTTCCTCAAAACTCGTGTGTGTGTGAGTGTGGTGTGTATGTGTGTGTGTGTGTGTGTGTGTGTGTGTTGTGTATTGTGTGTGTGTGTGTGTGTGTGTGTGTGTTGTGGCTGCGTTCGCGCGCGCGCGTGTGTTTATACTTTATTAATTTATGTATTATAATCTTTTATATCGAGGATAAATGATGAGCCACTCTTTTTGTAGTGTGTGTGAGTGTGCGCAACGCGTGCGTATGCGTGCGCGCGTGCGTGTGCGCGTGCGTGCGCTTCCTTGATTGTGTGTTTACGCCGTGAAAGTGTACCGTTGACTGCCTGTGGTGAGGCTGAGAGCTTAAGACACTTCAAAGAAATGGCGGAGTGAGACAAGCTGGGAACGTGCTTTGATATTCTGTAAAGGGGACCACTGAAATAGCCCCCTCCTACCTTATGCATACACACATCCCTTTAACACTTGTGCTGTGTGTGCGCGCGCGCTGGCACCGACACACCACTTCACGCATGCACGCATGCATGTGCGCGCGCGCGCGCACGCACACACACATAACACGCGCGCGCGCGCTCGCACACAACACATACCCCACAACACCTCCGGGGGCCAGGGAACAGATGACGAAATTTGCAAAAACACATCCCACGGGGGAACTGGATTCATAAAAAGCAGTCCCGTTTATTTGATTGACACAAAATGAAGTGATAATCAACAGACAGACAGACAGACAAAACAAAAAACAACAGACAGACACACCCCACACACACACACCACACACCCCACACACACACACAACACACACAAAACCTCATGATACTTATGGGGAAAAAAACAAATCAATGTTTAATTAATTTAAATGTACTACTGGAAATTAAAAAAAAAAAGACTTTGAACACACACTTTGGTTGTCACTGTCGGCTCTTTACCCCCCCCCCCCCCTTCTTTTTAAACACTGTGTGGGTGTAAACAATCATATACCTGGGGTGCTTCAAGAAAACCCTCTCACCCTCTGTTGAGGGCTCATACTTGTTTTTGTCTCAGCATATTGTGCAACATGCAGAAGCTTTACAAATTACAGGGTTTGTTTATGTACTTGGTGTGTGTGTGTGTGTGTGTGTGGTGTGTGTGTGTGGTGTGTTGTGTGGTGGAGAGAGAAAAGAGAGAAAAGAAGAAAGAGAGAGAGAAAGAGAGAGAGAGAGAGAAGGAGAGAGAAAAGAGAGATGAGAGAGATCAAATCAAGTAAAATCAAATCAAATCAGACGAAATAAAATCAAATTCTTTTATTTCGAGATAATGAAATAAGCACTCCGCGTGCTTTTTTACATCCATTTCCTCCCCTTATCAGGATTAAACCAGATTAAAAAAAAAAAAACCAAGAGAGAGAGAGAGAGAGAGAGAGAGAGAAGAGAGAGAGAGAGAGAGAGAGAAGAGAGAGAGAGGAGAGAGGTGAGAGAGAGAGCGCATGTGCGCCTACGCGCGCATGCTTACCGTGACGCTATGTGAGTGTGTGTGTGTGTGTGTGTGTGAGTGTGTGTGTGGTGTGTGTGTGTGTGTGTGTGTGTGTGTTTGGGGTGGGGGGGGATTGTTTGGGATTTGAAGAAGCGGGGAGGAAAGTTGTGTTTTAAGTATCTATAACACGTTCGTGTATATATACGCAAGCGCTTGATTTATGTATGTAAGGCGGGTGTGTTTATGTGCGTATCTGTTTGGGTTTTTTTTGCGTTTTTGTTCAAATTTGTTTTCCCCTGAGATAAAGACAAAGTATCAAAGTACAGAGATGTAAAAGGAGAGAAAATGGAGATGGTGGTGAAAAGAAATTATCAGCAGCATTCCATCAGCTTGGAGGGTAGGGAAAGGTCAGACGGTGGCAAACTGCCGAACAATAATGCTAATAAGGAAAAAACGAGGAGGAAGCAACGTAGTCCACCACCATTTTGGCCTCTTAATTAAAAGACTGTTGAACATTAATCTCTACTGTGCCTTGTAAGAAATCATCGGAATTTTTTTGTTTTTATTGTTTTTTGGGGGGTGGGTGGGGGGTGGATGGGGGAGGAGGAGGGGGGGAGGTGTTGATGCAACAGGTTTTTTTGTTTTTCATATACATTGTATTAAAAAGGTTTAAATCTCTAATTTCCTAAACATGTATGTATGCAACACAACATGCGCGCGCCAGCACAAAGCGCACGCACGCACGCACGCACGCTACCCACTCACCCTCCTCGCACCCAAAACCACACACACACACACCCCACACCTACCACACACACACACACACACACACACAACACACATACACACACACACACACACACACACACACACAGCATGGTAGCGTAGCGGTCAGAGCATTGCCCTCGGGAATTTACGACTCAGGCCCGATTTCCGTTCGAGGGAAATTTTTTCCCCCAGAGTTAGCCATCATTTCTGATTCCACTCCCCCAACAATCCTTCAGATGAGAAATATAAAAAAAGGCCCCCTTTGCGAACAACGAAAGGGGAAACAAAAAGCCACACGTTTTAAATACCGTTCGTAAATCGCTTTCGTAAGAGTAGGCCTTTTTGTGCCGCCGGGAACAATGGCAAGAGTTACAAAACCATACACACGGGACGGATGTAAAAAAGCACGAGTGCTTATTCCATTACTTCGATATAGAAGAAAAAATAATTAGAGAAAAGAATAATGAATAGATGAATAAACATTCACACACCGCGTACACACACACCACACAACACACACACACACACCCCACACACACACAAATAAAACCCCACTCCCCACACACACACACATGTACACACATAAAGCACACACGTGCGTTACAAAATGCACACACTTTTCCACGCACTCTCTCAGAAGAGAAGAAAAGAGAGAGAGAGAAGGGGAGAGGGGAGAGAGAAGAGAGAGAGAGAGAGGAGAGAGAGAGAGAGAGAGAGAGAGAGAAACTCGAAAACGAATTATTTTTTTCGAAGGGGAAGAGAGAGAGAGAGAGGGGAGAAAGAGAGAGAGAGAGAGAGAGAGAGAGAGAGAGAGAGAAAAGAGGGGGGGGGGGGGGGTTTTTTTAGTGGCATGGCCATGAAAAGGGCGCACTACTTTACAAGACAGGGGGTAAAAGCAAACCATCAGTCCTCCTTAAACCATCCTAGCAAGATTTATGCTGCCAGGTAGATCCTCAACAGACTGAAAAACCAAGCAGAAAAACTCTGGCAGAAGAACAAGCGGGGTTTAGACCAAAACGCAGCACAAAGGAACAAATTTTTTAAACCTGAGAATTCTGATAGAGAAGCATCTTCCAACACCAAAAGACTTGTACCACAATTTTATAGACTTCAAAAAGGCCTTTGACAGGGTATGGCATGACGGCCTCTGGCAAGTACTCAGGCACTTCAACATTGACAACTGCCTAATTGAAGTCATCAAGGCTCTGTACGAGAATGCAAGAAGTGCAGTTTTCATGAACAACCACGTGGGCGAGTTCTTCAAGACCACGGTTGGAGTCCGCCAGGGCTGCCTTCTCTCACCTGTACTCTTCAACCTCTTCCTCGAAAACATCATGACAGAGACACTGCAAAACCACCACACTTCCATCTCCATTGGTGGAAGACCCCTTTGCAACCTCAGATTTGCAGATGACATTGACCTCATGGGCAGCAGCAAACAAGAACTGCAAATCCTCACAGACAGTCTAACAGACCGAGCGAGCGCATACGGCATGGAGGTCAGTACAGAGAAATCGAAGATCATGGTCAACAGCGCGAGTAATGACAGCACGGAAATAAAGATGAATGGAGAAATATTGGAAGAGGTGAGCCAATTCAAATACTTAGGCTCCATCCTAACAAAAGATGGCACATCAAACAATGAGGTGAAAGCTCGCATTGCAACAGCAACATCTGCTCTAGTCAGACTCCAGAGGATCATCAGAAGCAACAACATCAGCTTCTGCACCAAATACCACCTCTACAATCCCTCGTAATATCTATCTCCTATATGGCTGTGAATCATGGACTCTGACAGCAGAGTTAGAGAGAAGAATCCAAGCATTCGAGAACAAGTGCCACAGAAGACTCCTCAAAATATCATACAAAGAACACAAGACCAATAACTATGTGAAAGAGGAAATCAAAAAGCGTGTGGGCCCCCAAGAGCCTTTGCTCTCCACCATAAAGAGGAGAAAGCTGATGTGGTTTGGTCACACCACAAGACACAACACCCTAGCAAAAACCATCTTGCAAGGAACAGTCGAGGGCAAAAGAAGAAGAGGCCGCCAAAAGAAATCATGGGTTGACAACATCAAAGACTGGACTGCCCAACCCCTGCAACGCCTCCTACTAGCCACACAGGATCGTGAAGCATGGAAAAAGATCTCCGTTGCGTCTTCTCTCATGTCCCCCCTACGTCCTTTGGGACATGGGACTGAGTGAGTGAGTGAGTGAAAAGCATGTCAGGCGTAACAGTGTAGATCAGAACGGAGCTCCCGCCCATTCCTAGAAGACACGGGATG
Source organism: Stramonita haemastoma (assembly GCA_030674155.1). Taxonomy (NCBI): domain Eukaryota; kingdom Metazoa; phylum Mollusca; class Gastropoda; order Neogastropoda; family Muricidae; genus Stramonita; species Stramonita haemastoma. The sequence continues at coordinate 17,064,652 of CM060320.1, forward strand.
TCTTTGGCGGCATCAAAGCAGTCATCCCTTTTTGTCCTCAGTCCCTTGTTGAACAAAAAATGGAATACAACTTTATAGGAAACATCTACTGGAAGATATGGCCAACTATGGCACAGTAGGGAAGTGGTCTCATCTCTATTCTGTTTGTTGATGGTGGTGGTTGTGGTGAATATTAAGTATTTAAATGCTCACAACAACACCATTTTTTGTGGCGAGTTTTTTTGTAGTAAGTGTAAGACTGAAGAAAAGAAAAAGATAGCGCATCTCTCTGTGAAGTTTATTTTTGACACGTGTTACGTACACAATTCACATCCAATGACGTGTATCTGATCCTATCCTGTCTTACTCTGTGACGTCGCATTGTGGCATGGCACCAAGGCTTACACATCATTACTGCTATTAATTAACACTACGCCAGAAATAACAGCTATTGCATAGCTCTCTGCTTGCTGTTTCTCTGACTTTTGTAACTGCAGGACATATCATGATTGCTTTTAACACCACGCGCGCGAGGAGTAACAGCTATTGCACATTTCTCTGCTTGCTGTTTCTCTGACTTTTGTAACTGCAGTTGTATTATTTCTGCAGTGACTATGGGTAGATGCATTACTGACATCTCCATTATAGTTTTCATAATCTCTACGTGTAGTCAATAGATCCTTCTACACCAGCTGCCTCCAGAGAATCCTTCGAATCTTTTGGTCAGAAAATATTTCCAATGAAGATCTACTGGGGAAATGCAACCAAACCGACATGGGCACCATCATTAGCAAACGAAGATGGAGATGGATTGGGCATGTACTCCGGAGAGACACACAATCTGTCCCAAGAACAGCACTGCACTGGACCCCAGACGGCAAGAGAAAGAGAGGAAGACCAAGAACAACACGGAGGAGGACAGTGGAATGTGAAATGGAAGCCATGCAACACTCTTGGAGTTCATTGACCAGGTTGGCCCAGGATAGGCAGGGGTGGAAAGTCTTTGTTGCTGCCCTACACACCACTGGGTGTAAAGGATGATGATGATGATGACGTGTAGTCAAGGGTGTGCTGTTCCTATTCGACTGATGCTTCTTTGCCTATAACCCGTCAGGCCCACACAGTGCGGTAAAGGCTGCATTCAGCATCAATAGATAAACAATTTCGTTGTCAATACAAATCGCACAGTATTCCTTACGAACAGTTCTTTTCGTTCACTGCTGTGGATGAGGAGATCCTCACTTTTGACAATCAGGACTCCGAAGTAGATACATATGCTTAAATTAACACTACCTTGTAACTGAAACAGCCGGTGACGTCCTCAGCAAACACCGACCAACACAGTAGTCCTGGTTCACGGAAGACATACTAGAGCTGTGCGGAAAACAAGAACAGAAGGCAGAAGAAGAATGAGGCTGAAAATGCAACACTGTAACAGAAACTAATCAGCAAGTCAAAAAAACGGGCCATGCGAAAAGTATAGGGGACGTGGATTGAAGAACAACGCCAAAGGTTGAAAGTCTGCAGAAAGATAACAGCAAGAATACCTGCCAGCTTGTAAAATTTTTGATTTTTAAAAATTTATTCTTTTATATCGAGGATAATGGAATAAACACTCTTGTGCTTTTTTTTTACATCCAGTCCCCGCGTGTATGCAGTTTTGTAAATGTCATCTGTTTCCACCGGCACCACATGGCCTGTTCTTACGAAAAGCGGAAGAGGATTTAACGTGTGCGCAAGATGTTCTGGTAAAAGACCTGACAGGCAAGTATGTAGCAATAAGGATGTATATGCGCGCGCGCCACACCACACACACACACACACACACACACACACAAAAAACCCAACAACAACACATAAACACACACACACACAACACACACACACACACCACACACACACATCACACACACACACACACACACACACACACACACACAGACATCACTGACGATTTACAAAAGTCTGTGTGGGTTGTTAAGAGGACCACCAACATCGGCTCCAATAATCTGGAAGCCCCCCCCCCCCCCCCCTCTTCATCCCCTTCGCCCTCCCTCCCTCCCTCCCTCCCAGTTCTTCCAGCTCCCTTCTTTCCCCCATTCCCCCATCCGTCTCCGCCCTCCCCTTGCTTTTAGTTTATCCTCATTACTCCGTTTTTAGGGGTGGGGTAGGGTGGGGGTAGATATTTAAAACATCTTCATCATATTCCTCAACTCTTTTGACTGCTGCTTGTTGTCTGTAGGTCTGTGTATGGTTTTCTCTGTCTCTGTCTCTCTGTCTCTGTCTGTCTGTCTGTCTGTCTGTCTGTCTGTCTGTCTGTTCTGTCTGTCTGTCGTGACCTCTGTCTTCTTTCTTCTGTCTGTCTCTCTGTCTCTCTGTCTCTCTTCTCTGTCTCTCTCTCTCTCTCTCTCTCTCTCTCTTCTCTCTCTCTCTCTCTCTCTCTCTCTCTCTCTCTCTCTCTCTCTCTCTCTGTGTGTGTGTGTGTGTGTGTGTGTGTGTGTGTGTGTGTGTGTGTGTCTGTCTGTCTGTCTGTCTGTCTGTCTGTCTGTCTGTGAGTGACCTCTCTCTCTCTCTCTCTCTCTCTCTCTCTCTCTCTCTCTCTCCTCTCTCTCTCTCTCTCTCTCTCTCTCTCTCTCTCTCTCTCCTCCTCCTCCCTCCTCCCCCCCACTCGGCCTCACCCCCTCAAGTCTCTCTTTCTGTCTCCTCATCTGTGTTCCTCCTTCGTCATGTTTTCCCCCTTCGTTATCTTCCAGTGTCTGCTCTTCCCCTCCCATCCACATCCGCCCCACCTCCTCCCGCAGTTATATAATAATATTAAATAAAAAGTTAGAAGAGAGGGGGGGGGGGGGGGGGGGGGGGGGAGGGGGCAGAGGAGGCTTTTCTGTGTAGTTTGGGTAATAGCGATGACTGACATTGAAGCAGGTTTGTAGAATGAAGCCAGGGACAGCCGTTTTTAATGCGCCTCTGCTTAAATTAAACCGCTGTTTGGCTACAAGGGAGTTAGGCTGGTTATGTAGGCAGTGTCTTCGCCTCGCGATGCGTTAGTTGTTAGTTAGTTAGTTAGTTAGTTATTAGTTTCGTTGTAGTTTGTTAGTTTGTAATAGTTATATAGTGTCTAGTCGCTTTTTTGAGTGAAAACTAAAGTGTCGGGAAGGTGTTTTTAACAAAAAAGGCGACTGCATTTGTACGAGAAATAGATATTATACACACGCACGCACGCACCACCACAGAAAACACACGCACGCACGCACGCACGCACAACACACGCACCACAACACACAACACAAACACACACACACACACACACACCAACACACCACAACACCAACACACACAACACCACACAACACCACACACACCACACACACAAACACACAACACACACACCAGAGGAACGAAGAAGCGGGGTTGAGAGATACCGAGAAAAGTTGAGCTTGTTATTTTATTTATTTTATTATTTATTTTATTCTATTCTTTTATATCGAGAATAATGGAATAAGCACTCATTTGCTTTTCTTTTCATCCAGTCCCCGTGTGTGTGCAGTTTTGTAAATATTGTCATCTGTTCCCACCGGCTCACAATGGCCTTCTCTTACGAAAAGCGGAACAGGATTTAACATGTGTGCAAGATGCTCTGCGTGCGTTCGCACACGGGGCCTCGGTTTACAGTCTCATCCGAAAGACTTTTGGGGAGAGTAGAGTCAGCATGATGTTAACTCCAGGGGAAAAATCCCCTCGAACGGGAGTCGAACTCGGGTCGTCAAATTGCGAGCGCAATGTTTTGACCATTATGCTTCCCGTCCCCGTTACAGACGTTATGATCCCTTATGGTGATAATAATTATAAATGCGCTATGCAGGTATGCTGAACACTTCCATTATAACACCAACAAGCTATGCCCGTTATGGGCACTGTTTGTGATTAAGGACAAACCATCGAACTTTTTAACGATAAAATCTTAATCAAATCAGCGTGAAAAAAAAAGTGCAGTCATTATGAACAGTCTGGAATAGTTGCATATCAATGCGTGTCCATCTTGGTATTCAAAGAGACTTTCCAAGAAAATCAACTTCGTTGGAATTATATGGTAGCATAAAACAGTCTTTTATGAACTCTATTGAATTGAAACAAGAGGTTTATGTAATGATTAGTGTTCTACTGTTTCCTTTTTGTAGCTGGAAACGCATTGTAGTTTGTCAGTAGGTGTTTAAATCGCTTATCCTAATGTGTAGTTTACAACAATCAATTTACTTTTTCTGCCAAACAAAAATATATGAGGAAACTTCAGCACAGCCAACAAACAGTGGTTAATTTTTCTCGTTTTGTTTGTTGAAAACGCTTCATTTAACTATCTATGTATCTATGTATCTATCTGTTTGTCTGTCTGTCTGTCTGTCTGTCTATCTATCTATCATATCTATCTATCTATCTATCTATCTATCTATCTATCTATCTATCTATCTATCTATCTATCTATCTATCTATCTATCTATCTATCTATTCAGTGTATCCATCTATCTATCTATCTATCTATCTATCTATCTATCTATCTATCTATCTATCTATCTATCTATCTATCTATCTATCTCTCACTCTCTGTCTGTCTGTCTGTCTGTCTGTCTGTCTGTCTGCCTGCCTGCCTGCCTGCCTGTCTGTCTGTCTGTCTGTCTGTCTGTCTGTCTGTCTATCCCGTACTTTGGCGACCGTGGGGGCATCCCAAAGACTTGACAACCAGTTCCCTACATTCCTCTCTCTGTTCTGCCTCTTTTAGGGTTTTTTGAGTTCTAGGCCCGTCCATTCGGTGATGTTGTCATTCTATAATATAATTATTGTGTAACAAAATTGAACTAGGTACATGTAAAACATTTTGGAGGGGTTTAGTTTTCAGTTTAGACTCTACAACCTTTTCATGCCTTGGTGGCGTGTCCATACAACTGAGAACCTCATATCCACTGCATTGGCATACAGGACGTAAAATAATTATTAATGGCTTCATTCAAAAAGTATGGGGGATCTTAAGAAGTCTTGTCTCAGCAATCGAGGTAAATGGTATCAACAGCTGCATAGTTTGCTGTGAAAGCAGTATGTCAGAACATCCACTACGCAACAGGCCTGTAAATTGACCTGGCAGGAGTGAAGTTCTCACTGGTCACAAACCTCATTGTGGCCTGTTCTTGGTGGTACAGTAAGCTATGGGCATTGACACAGAGATGAAAAAAGTGTAGATTTGGCTATTGATGCTTTTAAGTTGGACTGAAAGCTGTAGAAATACAGCACCCAAATCAAATCAGATCAAACCATATCAAAATCTTTTATTTCGAGGATAATGAATAAGCACCCATGTGCTTTTTTTTTTACATTCAGTCCCCGCCCTAATCAGGGATTACATCCGTTTAAGAACACCTCCAACTAACAACTATAATAAACCAAAACAAGAAGGCCCAAAACAACAAGACAGTAATAAAAAGAAGTCAAGATGTAAGGACAGAAGATATGATAGAATAACAAGGGCACAATACAGTGAACTAAGATTAATAATAAACAATCAAATAATCATTATCATTACTGACAAATGCAGTAACTGTCCCCAAATAATGTAAGGAAATACGTCCACGTGTGTGTCTACGTGTCTACGATGTGTCAACGTATATGTCTACGTGTCCACGATGTGTCAACGTATATGTCTACGTGTCCACGATGTGTCAACGTATATGTCCACGTGTCCACGATATGTCAACGTATATGTCAACGTGTGTACGATGTGTCTGCACCAGCCTCAGCAGCGGGCCGTGGTGCCGGGGCAGTGCATGAGGATCAACACGGGAGCCCCCTTGCCCCCCGGGGCTGACGCCGTCACCCAGGTAGAGGACACTCGCCTGGAGAAAACGGACAGTCAGGGGCAGGAGGAGCTGGAGATCTCCGTCCTCGTGACTCCCTCACCTGGTCAGGACATCAGGTGAGTGGGTTCTGCTACGATAAGGTGGTGGTGGAGGGGTATGGGGGAGGGAGAGGGGGTGGAGAGGAGGGGGGGAGGGAGGGAGAGAGGGATTTGATTTGATTTGATTTGATTTATTCTTTTATATCGACGATAACGGAATAAGCACTCTTATGCTTTTTTCATCCAGTCCCCGTGTGTATGCAAAAAAAAACCCCTAACAAACCAAAACCCCCCTCCCAAAAAAACAAGGAAAAAAAAACAACCAAAAGAAAAACAAACAAACAAAAAAACCCATTTCACCAACACTTATTAACTAACGTGATATGTGTGTGTGTGTGTGTGTGTGTGTGTGTGTGTGTGTGTGTGTGTGTGTGTGCGCGCGCGCGCGCATGCGTACGTACGTGCATGCGTGCGTACGTGCATGCACGCTCGTGCCTGCCTGCGTGCGTGCATGTGTGTATATGCGCGCTGTGTGTGGTGCAGGCCTGTGGGCTCTGATATCAGGGCAGGGGAGCAGGTGTTGCGGCAGGGCCAGAGGCTGGGGCCGGCAGAACTGGGGCTGTTGGCCACTGTGGGCCTGACCTCCGTCCTCTGCTACCGGCCCCCAGGGTAGCCGTCCTCTCCACCGGCAATGAGGTCCTATCGTCTCCTGTTCCTGTCCTGCTGTCTTGCTGTCTCTGTTCTGTCTCTTGTCTTTCTGTCTCTGTTTTCTTGTGTGTCTCGTTCTGTCTCTGTTTTTCTCTGTCTTGTGTTCTCTTCCTTCTCTGTTTCTCTGTCTCTGTCTCTGTGTTCTCTGTCTCTGTCTCTGTGTTTCTTCTGTGTTCTCTGTCTCTGTCTGCTAATCTCCTCTGCTCAGGTCCGTCTCTCAGCTGCTCGTATCTTCCTGCCTGCTCTCTCTCTTTGTCTTTTGTCTTGTTTTGTTGTGTGTCTTGTGTTGTCTGTCTGTTCTGTCTGTTCTGTCTGTCTGTCTGTCTGTCTCTGTTCTCTCTCTCTTCTTATGTGTCGTGTGCTCTGTGTCTCGTCTGTCTGTCTGTCTGTCCTCTCTCTCTGTCTGTCTTCTGCTCTGTCGTCTGTCTTCTTCTCTTCTGTCTGTCTGTCTCTGTCTTCTTCTCTCTCTCTCTCTCTCTCTCTCTCTCTGGCGTGCGTGCGTGCGTGTGTGCGTGCGTGCCTGTGTGTGCATTTAAGATATGTTAAACCTATTTGCGAACGGTCGCATGCGCATGAATGGTTTGAATGCAAGGGCTTTGAATTTTTTGCTTTACAAGATGCAGCGCTATGAAAATGCCATGTATTATTAATTATATTATATGGATCAAAGTTTAACTGTATTTAGAATGAGTAGGTACATGGGGGGCGGATAGCTCAGTGGTCAGAGCACTTGCTTTCCCCAAGTCAAGTTAAGCAGCATCGAGTGTGGTTACCAGTTGGATGGGTGACCTGTTTGCGCGCCTTGGCTTCAGTACAGTCCCCCCAGTTCACCCAGCTGTAAATGGGTACCTGCCCTCTTTAGGGTCAGGGAAGGTAAAGCAGCAAGGAGAGGAGATGGGCGCCTGCCCTCAATATGCTGGCCCCTAGAGAAGCTGAGGTCTCTGATGCCTCGTTTACCTACGACCTCCTAGGTTATGGGACACCTTTACCTTTACCTTAGGTCATTTTTCAGGTCAGTCTAGTGATCATATCATAACATTGCCATCTTCAGAATTAAAAAATGACACTAGGAGAGAGAGAGAGAGAGAGAGAAGAGAGAGAGAGAGAGAGAGAGAGAGAGAGAGAGAGAGAGAGCAGACAGAGACAGACAACAGACATGACAGACAGACAGAGCAGAGACAGACAGACAGACAGACGAGACAGACAGAGAGACGAAAACGAAGAACGAACACACACACAGACACAGACAGAACAGACACACACACACACACACAAACAACACACAACAGACGACAACACACAAACACAGACAGACACAAGACAGAGAGATAGGGGTGGGGGAGGAGGGAGGGGGAATAGGGTGGTAGGGAAGAGGTAGAAGAGAACGAGGTCAGACCTGACCTGCACGTGTGTATAGTCAGAGAGCCGTTCTCCTGTGTTTTCAGCTGGTGGAACCAGGTCAGCCCTTAACCCCTGGAAAAATCCGGGACAGCAACAGAACCACCTGTTGGCTCAGCTCAGAGAGGTGGGCCTGACACCTGTCGACCTGGGCATTGCGCCCGATAGGTAAGCTGCTTTCGGAGGCTTGCACCTGGATTTGTGTGTGTGGTGTGTGTGTGTGTGTGTGTGTGTGTGTGTGTGTGTGTGTGTGTGTGTGTGTGTGTGTGTGTGTGAGAGAGAGGAGAGAGAGAGAGAGAGAGAGAGAGAGAGAGAGAGAAGAGAGAGAGAGAGAGAGAGAGAGAGAGAGAGCAAAGTAACTGGTCTTGCAGCATAGAGGATGTATGGTCGTTCTATCTACAAGCACTTTGAATTGTAATACCTAGGTGTTTATGGAAAGGAACGTCTTGTAAATCGGTCCTGACCAAATGTCAGGGTAGAATAGGGATCGGATCACAAAGTTCTTGATTTCGTTCGATCCTTAATAGAATGTTTCTGTTCAGATGCTGGCCCACTTGCTATTCTTTTGAAGGTCTGAATTCAAGATTTCACTTCTTAGTTGTACTGTCATAACAACATTGATTGGAGGCTGTTGACTAGCCACCAAAGACTGGCACCTCTTGTACTGTGTTCTGTCTGAATCAGTATTCATTTGATCACTCTTTTCACTAAGTCTGTATTCCTCTGTGTGTGTGTGTGTGTGTGTGTGTGTGTGTGTGTGTGTGTGTGTGTGTGTGTGTGTGTGTGTGTGTGTGTGGACAGTCCTGATGCCTTGCTGGATATGCTGAGGAAGGCTATGGACAAAGCTGATGTCATTGTTACTTCAGGTGGTGTTTCCATGGGTGATAAGGTTAGTTACTTCTCTCTCTGTTTTCTCTGTTCTGTCTCTCTGTCTCTCTGTGTCTCTGTCTCTGTCTGTCTGTCTGTCTGTCTTCTCTCTCTCTCTCTCTCTCTCTCTCTCTCTCTCTCTCTCTCTCTCTCTCCTCTCTCTCTCTCTCTCTCTCTCCTCTCTCTCTCTCTCTCTCCTCTCTCTCTCCAGTTTACTCTGTCATACCGGCAGCCAGTGGAGAGATTGCAAGAGAGGGGTAATGTGCTCAGATTTTTTTCTTTCTGAGGACCAGTCGAGCTGCAGAGTTTTGTATACGTTGAAGGGAGTGGATAGATGATGATGGCAGACCAGAATCATATGATCTTATGGGATTCGAACCCGCGACCTTCCAGTCTGTAACCCAAGGTGCTAAGCACTGCGCCATGGCAGCTGCTCCCCCCCCCCACCCCCCACCCCCCCCCCCCAAAAAAAAAAAAAGTTCGTTAGAACAGACCTCAGAAGTGCACTCATTCTGCATGTCTTAATCATTATAATTTTTCCATTTTTATATTTTGCTCTATAATAAAACGGTTAAGTGACAACTTATTTTTGGCTGCTGGATTTCAAACTGCGTCAATTTGTTTTTAAAAAAAAGTGAAGGGGGGGGGGATAACATCTGTTATAATTTTGAATTGTGAAGGTGTTGAAAGTTTGTGCGTGGGGGGGGAGGGGGGGGGGGAAGTAGAGTAGCGGGCATGTAACGCTGAGTTGGACGAAGTGGCTTGTTGCGCGAAGAGGGCCGGAGTGATAATGACCGTACGGCTTCCATAATTGCTGCCGCTGGTTTCCGTGGGGGTTCTGGGCGGAAATCGAGGTGATGACACACAATTTTCAAGCTATCGTTTTATGCACGAACACTTTCAACTGCAGTCCTCCTTTAATTAGAGCATGGGCCAAAACGTTCTCTCCCTTCCCGTTCTGTTTTTTTTTTGGTCCCCTCTCTCCCTTTTTCGTGTTGTGCAAGACTGCAGTTTAGAATAATTATATATTTCTTAAATTAACTAATTTTGTCCGAAATATGTATGGTGGTGGGTTCATTGTTTTGTATATTTTGTGTTTCATCTAGACTTTTAAACTTCACACCCCTTCAAATGAAGCTTTGGACTTACTGAACCTGTCTCTGTCTCTGTCTCTGTCTCTGTCTCTGTCTCTCTGTCTCTGTCTCTCTCTCTCTCTCTCTCTCTCTCTCTCTCTCTCTCTCTCTCTCTCTCTCTCTCTCTCTTCTCCCTCTCTCTTCAGTTATTAGGCTTTACCTGGCAAACCTACAGAAAGATCGAAAAATAAGAGGTATCGTCAAATTACTTATGTAGATTATCTTATCAGTAGAATCTTCAATTAAAAATGTTCCTCAAGCTTAAATGTCAAAAAGTATAACAATTTATGGTTGATTGGTCTGTATATGTTTCTTGTTTTCTAAGTTTCTCTCTCTCTCTCTCTCCTCTCTCTCTCTCTCTCTCCTCTCTCTCTCTCTCTCTCTCTCTCTCTCTCTCTCTCTCTCTCTCTCTCCTCTCTCCTCTCTCTCTCTCTCTCTCTCTCTCTCTCTCTCTTCTCTCTCTCTCTCTCTCTCTCTCTCTCTCTCTCTTCAGATTTATTCAGATTTAGAAAATAATGACAAATATATGTGGTATAGTTCCTTCAAAAGTGTCTTTCAAACAGAAAGATATCTGTCTTTTATAACCAACAAATGGTACAAGATCAGTCTCAGTAGATTTCGGCTAAGAGTCAGTGGCCTTAAAAATTGTAATATTGGTTTTCAAGTGAAGATAACTCTAACGATAATATATGCCCTTCATGCCGAAATGCCACAGAAGACGAATTTCACTTTCTTTTCGATTGTATGGCCTATTCTGATAAACGCAGAAACTGTGAGGCGCTAAGTGTGTTTAAAGGCATTGCTGATATGAATTCTGTTTCAAATATTCTATCTGTCAGCAGTGAAGAGAAAATAGAAAGTCTAGCTAAATTCATTGGAGAAGCAATGAATATTAGGAAAAAGATAACGGAACTGAGTAACTAGTCCTTAGATGGTCCTTTATTGATTCTGTTAGTGTGTGTGTGTGGGGGGGGGGGGGGGGGGAGGGAGGGAGAGAGAGATGTGTGTGTGTGTGTGTGTGTGTGTGTGTGTGTGTGGTGTGTGTGTGTGTGTGTGTGTGTGTGTGTGTGTGTGTGTGTGTGTGTGTGTGTGTGACCTGCGTGGCAATTAGAATGTGCAGTAGCATAATGTAAGTGCGAAGTGAGAGGAAAATTTGAAAAATGTTATTATGTTACACAAATTCATCTGAACTTGTTATTCCCCCTTGTCTACATGGCTGTAATGCTGTATGGACAATAAAACTGTGTCAGTGTCAGTGTCAGTGTCATGCTCTCTCTCTCTCTCTCTCTCTCTCTCTCTCTCTCTCTCTCTCTCTCTCTCTCTCTCTCTCTCTCTCTCTCTCTCTCTCTCTCTCTCTCTCTCTCTCGTTTCCTCTGGAGTTAACATCAGTGCCGACTCCCCCCCCCCCCCCCTCTCCCCGAAAAGTCCATCGGATGAGACTATAAACTGAGGTCCCGTGTGCGAACGCACGCAGAACATCTTGCGCACGTTAAAACCCGTTCCGCTTTTCGGAAGAGTAGGCCATTGTGTGTCGATGGGAACAGATGACAAAATTTACCAAACTGCATACACACGAAACTTGATGGAAAAAAGCACACGAATGCTTATTCTATTATCCTCGAAATAAAAGGATACAATAAAAAATAAATGAATTATCATTTTTAGGCATTCTTCAATCCGTAAGACTATGGAGATGCGCTCTAGAACTTTGGGGTTGGAGGATCACGGGAGAGGCTCGTTTGGGTTGCTATTCCGGATGGACATCTCACCAAGTCTGGCTCCATGATAGAGCTATTACTGTTATTAGTAGGTAGCGTAGGGGTTGCCATATTATATATATATATATATTATATATATATATATATATATATATATATATATAAATATATATATATAATAATATAAGATAAAATGATAACCAGGTGTGATGAGAGAACAGAATGCGTATTTGGGTGACCTCTAGGATGTCAACATGGGGAATCTTATCCCAAAAACGTTTTTAGAACACACAGTCAACACAGAGGATGTAAATCCAGTTTTATGTATTTGTCAGCTTCTGGGATGTTGAGTGTGACCTGCGGCATTATCATGTGATATATTGTGGTGACTGTGCAGGATTACCTGAAACAAGTGTTGATGACAGATTTGAAAGCCACCATTCACTTTGCCCGTGTCTTCATGAAACCAGGGGTGAGTAGAGAGAGCTTTGTGCAGGTATTTGTCTGTTGTTGATGTGTAAGTGGTGGACGGATTGGAGCGGAGGGAAGGGCTGGGCCGAGGAGAGAGTATGTGTGTGGATATGCTCTCTTTGCTTTTTTCGTTGGAACTAAAACGAAAAGGCAGAATTGGGCTTTCGGGTATTTACCCGCACTGTTTTGTTTCAGTATCTGTCATTGTCTTTGGTTGTGCAGTAATGTAATCACTATTTCCATAAATAATTTGTTTTCGATTTGCTATATTACTATCTGTATTGTTTGTTTGGTTGTTTGCTTGTTTTCTTCGGTTGGCAAATGTTTTTTTTTTTCTGGCAACCTTGTACTGTATGTTTTTGTGTGTCAGTCGTTACCTATTGATGTTATTTTACTATGACATTGTTGGTCTGTGCTGTCTGATCACATATCAATGTGTTTGTATGTCTTTTTTGTTATTTTTGTCGTATATCTGTGGCTTGTTGTGTAGTACATACTGTGGTATTTTTCTATGCCTTTGTATTATCTTTTATATTTTTTATGAGACTTTTTTAAGCCTTGCCTCGGCAATGTATTTGTGCTTTCCTACAGTCATTATTTTGAACCATGCCTTATCTATATCTGCTTTTGTTAAACAGAAAAATACTCCACAGACAACAGACAGCACAGACAGACAGACAGACAGACAGACAGACAGACACACACACACACACACACACACACCACACACACACACACACACACACACACACACACACACACACACACACACACACACACACACACACACACAGAGAGAAGAGAGAGAGAGAGAGAGAGAGGAGAGAGAGAGAGAGGAGGAGAGAGAGAGAGAGAGAGAGAGAGAGAGAGAGAGAGGAGAGGAAAATAGAGAAAAACGCATTTCAGTAAGATTACACCAACTCAAAAAAAAAATCAAAAATTTTCTAAATTTGCCGTCAGAAACTATTCTTTCACGCACATCTATTTCTTATGAATTTTGCTTCTACCTTATGGGATAGTGCTTGGGAACAAACCTTAGCATAGCTTGACAGCTTTTATGTAGGCGGTTTATATGCGCATATAAGTTTCTTACATAAAAGCTGTCAAACTAATAAGATTGAATCCTAATACAAAGAGATGGGTATTCTTCACTCAAAGACAGTTTTTAAAATTAGCTCCTTCAAAAGAACCGTTTAGGAAACTTTTGAAGAGACATCTAATGGGGGAAAAAAAGTAAAAGCTATTTTCTTTATGCTCGAAGTTATTTTACAACTGATTTGCTTTGAATTGCTGTCTTTTACCCTTGTTATCTTGTTTTCTTCACTACTTTCTGCCTGAATCGAACACATGTGGTAATGTCTTGGTTTTTGTTTTATCTTATAGTGAGAGGTCTGGATTAGTTTTGTCATGTTCATTTTGGTTCTTTTTTAACATTGTTAGTATTGTTTTTGTTTGTTTTTTTAAATCAATTTTGGGGGGAGGGCAGAATGAAAAAAGGTTGTGTGAACTTAATCTTTTACTTTCAATAAAGATCATTTTGATTTGACTTGACTTGACTTGACTTGACTGGACTGGACTGGACTGGACTGGACTGGACTGGACTGGACTTGGACTTCACACCACAAACACACGACACAGACACACAACACACACACACACACACACACACACACACACACACAACACACAAAACACACACACGACGCACCACCACGCACAGCACGACACGCACGAGCCGACGCCACGCGCGCTTACACCACCTACACACAACCCACACACCACACACACACACACACACACACACACACAACACACACACACACACACACACACACCGTGTACAGTTTAAAGGCAGACTGTGTCATTTTACTGTGTGTTTGTTCTCTTGGCTGTCATCGTGAGCATGAGGTGGTAGGGAAGGAAACCGAGGGGGGGGGGGGGGATTCATTTCTTGCCTTAATTGACATCACACTGGGCATCTTTGTCCTCAGGATGATAGTGGAGGAGGAGAGACATAAAGTGCTTTGTACGCAGTGTCTGCTGCATGCCTTGACATCAATCCCGACTGTCTGTTCGTCCGTCTGTATGTGACATGTTTTGTCCGTCAGTCTGTGTACCAATCTGTTTATTTATTTATTTTTAGTTTGTTTTTTTAATAAAATTCTTTTATATCGAGGATAATGGAATAAGCCATCATTGTTTTTTTTTACATCCAGTTCCGTGTGTATGCAGTTTTTGTAAATGTCATCTGTTCCCAACCGGTACACGATGGCCTACTCTTACAAAAGCGGAACAGGATTTAAGTGTGGCAAGATGTTCTGCGTGCGTTTGGCACCGGGGCCTCGGTTTATAGTCTCATCCGAAAAGACTTTTGGGGAGGGGGGGGGGGGGGGAGTAGAGTCAGCAATGTCTTCTTGTTTGTGGGTGGGTTGGTCAGTCAGTTAGTCCGCCTGTTGTCTGTCTGTCTGTCTGTCAGCCTCCCAGTCCTCCTGCCTACTCACGGATACCTGGTCTTGCACTGTGACTCGCTGGTCTTTTTTTGTCTTTTTGTCCGCTTCCTTTCCAGTCCTATCTACATCTGCTTGAAAGATTCCACCTGTGGTTTTCAACTTGCCTTCTGTTAATAAATAAAAAGATTTTTTTAAAATTAAGGCTATAAACAGAAAATAACTCCCCCCAAAAAAAACTACAACAACAAGCAATTACTACTACAACAACACAAGCCTACGACAGCAACAACAACAACGCCCCGCTCGCGCACGATCACGCACGCACCACCAGCACACACGCACGCACCACGCACCACGCACGCACCACCACACACCACGCACACACACACACACACACACCACCACTCTCTCCATCACTCTCTCTCTCTCTCTCTCCTCCACACACCATCCTCCCACTCTCTCTCTCTCTCTCTCTCTCTCTCTATATTCTCTCTTTCTCTTCTTTTTATATTATATATTATTGCGTGTGTATGTGTGTGTGCGCCACCACACACACACTGCACCGCACGAATCAGTTGTTTTAATCGAAAAGAAAAGGAGTTCGCGTTTTTGTAGGATTAATGGAACGTACTTTTGATGAGATACACCCACTGATTATCTGTTTGGCCATAAACGCCCAGGGAATGGTGGCCTGCCATACAAAGGCCAAGCCAGTCTTGTTTTGACTGGCCATTGTTGTGAAAGATGTCCCATGTTTGTTCATTTATGTTGACTGCAGTTGACATTAAGGCAAGAAAGGTAGAAGAAATGAATGGGTGAAGTAAGATACTGCTATGAAGTCATATGCATTACAGTCTTTTTGTAATAATGTGTTCATGGCTGTTTAATCGATTCCAATGGTTTTCCGCCACTTCCAAACCCCAAACCATACCAAGTTGATAGTGTTGGGGTTATTTTTTCGATTTTTCTCCTGTCTGGCTTTCTGATTTAAGTGTACCCCTGCCCTGTATTGCTGTGTCTATGTTTTAGATAGAGAAGAACAATGGATAAATTAAACACTTCAAACTTTTTGAAGTTAAATATAAACCATTGTAGAGGAGAGATAGAAATCTGAGATTATGATTCGAGTATAGAAGCATTATGTACGCCGTCTTGGCTCGGGCGAAAAGTTTTTATAGTTATTGATGTGGCCAAAATGTCAAAGCCCTACATTAAGATGTTGTGCTCTGGAATGCTGTGTTTGAGCATGGCTGCCCATGTGGCGAGGTGTTTGAAAATACTATAGCCATAGACGCAAATGTCTTATCCAGTGAGTAGTTAAGGTCACACAGTGATTCCATACACAATGAGAAAGTCAGTGTTCTGAGTCACCCCCAGGATTAAATTGAAGGACGCCAACAACAACAACAGAATGATATATATATATATATATATATATATATATATTTTTTTTTTTACGTTTATCATTAAAAAAAAAAGAGATGAAAGTGGATTGCATAGACATAATGGGTAAAAACTAAGTAAAAAAGGTAAGGGTGTCCCATAACCTATGTGGTCGTAGGGGAGCGAGGCATCAGAGACCTCAGCTTCTCTAGGGGCCAGCATATTGAGGGAGGTATCCATCTCCTCGCCATCGCTGCTTTACCTTCCCTGACCCTAAAGAGGGCAGGTACCCATTTACAGTTGGGGGAACTGGGGGGTGGGGGCTGTACTGAAGCCAAGGCGTGCAAAGGGTCACCAATCCAATTGGTAACCACGCTCGATGCTGCTTAACCTTGGCTTGGGGAAAGCGAGTGCTCTGACCACCGATATATTCCTCCCCTCCAGTGTATATTCAGAACTTTTATAACTATATTTGTGCGTTGGACATAAAACGATGTTGACATTATAGTCGAATTTATTTTGGACGCGAATATTCCGATTTGCCTGTGAACTAAATAGATGACCCCCCCTCCCCCTACTTTTACTGTGTATCTTCTCTCCATAGCATATCGATAGGAGAGTTTACATTTAGATTGTGAAGTGTGTTAGCAACGTGTACAGAAGCCACTTTATGGGATACCATTCGTACTGACCATGCAATCGAACTTTGCAACAATCGTTTCAGAGACCTCACAACGGTTGTTACTAGAAAGCAGTACCCAGTGGTAATGAACTGCTACATGGTGTTTTAATTTTATGGAGTCGTCGATGAATAATTTATTTCCAGGTTTCACACATGCGCTTACACGCACGCACACCTAGAGATATAAACAGAGAGAGAGAGAGAGAGAGAGAGAGAGAGAGAGAGAGAGAGAGAGAGAGAGAGAGAGAGAGAGAGAGAGAGAGGTGCACGTTAGAACGGTGTCATTTCGGACAAGCACCATTGTAGGACAGCCCACTCGAGCAAAG
Organism: Stramonita haemastoma; assembly: GCA_030674155.1. Classification (NCBI taxonomy): domain Eukaryota; kingdom Metazoa; phylum Mollusca; class Gastropoda; order Neogastropoda; family Muricidae; genus Stramonita; species Stramonita haemastoma. The sequence continues at coordinate 17,081,645 of CM060320.1, forward strand.
GGGTGTGTTCTACAGGGATCAGATCAAAGTAGCAGGGGTATTAATTACTTCAGGGCATCCGCCCGCCACAGCTGCTTGTAACTGGAGCCCCTCACTGGGCCTGTCCAGGGCAGGATGAAGTGTTGGCAGCTCTTCTGCTTTCATTGGGGTCCGCTCTACTTAAAGTGATAATGATAATAATACATGGAATTGATATAGCGCTGAATCTTGTAATGCAAACAAATCAAAGCGCTTGCATTCAAATCAGTCACACGCATGCTACCATTCACAAATGAATTAACAAATTATATATTTACGCAAACACAAACAAACAAACACACACGCGCGCGCGCACACACACAAACAACACACACACACACACACACACACACACACAAACACAACACACACACACACACACACACACACACACACACACACACACACACACACACACACACACACACACACACACACACACACCACACACACACACACACGCACCTACACACACCCACATCCGCACACACACACACACGATAACGCATAGTGATGGAGATGGAGGAGACAGAATGAAACTTACCGTCTCTCCCCACTCCACTCTAAGTCGGCCTGCCACCTACCTGTATGTATGCCTATACATTCACAGTCTCCTGCAATTTAGCGTAACCTCAGGATGCGTGAAGTCCTGTCTGAAACCAGATGTTTTGTGTCCTCCCATCTTATGAGACCAGAATGATCAATTGGGTGCTGATCCTGGATCTGCATATGTGGTCTTTCGTCCGTAGCTGGTTTTCTTCTGAGACAAACCAACATCGAGATCTATCTATCTATCTATCTATCTCTATCTATCTATCTATCTATCTATCTATCTATCTATCTGTCTGTCTGTCTGTCTGTCTGTCTGTCTGTGTCTGTCTGTCCTGTCTGTCTGTCTGTTATATCTATCTATACTATCTATCTATCTATCTATTCTATAAATGTATAAAACATAATAGTGACAGGAAGATAACAAAGAGAAAAAAGCAACACAAGGATATGGAGAAGAATGATTTGTTTTTTGTTTGATACTCAAAACGGGGTGCTTTCAAATATATGAATGATAAATAACTGATCTGAAGAGAGAGGAGAGAGAGAGAGAGAGAGAGAGAGAGAGAGGAGAGAGAGAGAGAGAGAGAGAGAGAGAGAGAGAGAGAGAGAGAGAGAGGGGGGGGGCACTGAACACTAAGACACTGTACTATTGTTATTGCATACACATAAGGGGGTACACAACTTTCTTTATGCCACAAAAAAATCAAATAACACATAATTGATTATTCAGTGATGTTGAAGCTATATGATGTAATTTAAACAAATTTTGCAACTTGAGCATCAACACTTAGTACATAAATATATGTTTCTATACTAGTCACACTTAGCAGTTCAAAATACATGTTTAGCATCTCCCCACTTAGTACATAAATATATGTTTCTATACTAGTCACACTTAGCAGTTCAAAAATACATGTTTAGCATCTCCCCACTCCTGATCAGCAACCCCCGTCCTCCTTGTCACACACACTTACAAACAGGCATGTGGGCACACGGCACTCCCCTCCCCCTCCCCTCCTCTCTGTTTCACTTCACATACATACACAACATTTGCAACGGAGGCACAAAGACACTTGTCCCCCAAGAGGAGAGGAAGGGAGAGGGGGAGAGAGAGAGAGAGAGAGAGAGAGAGAGAGAGAGAGAGAGAGAGAGAGAGAGAGAGAGAGAGAGAGAGAGAGTTGTTGCAAAGAATGGCAAAATTTAGTGAAAAGAAAGAAACCGATGTGATCAGAAAAAGGGAGAAAAATAAAGCAAATGCCGCTGGGAAGGTGAAGAAATATGTATATAAAGGAAAGGCGAAAAAACAGATATAACTAAAGGAAAGGGGAAAAGCAGAAGAAGATAAAGTTTATGGATTAAAAAGATAGATGCAGGTACAGTAAAGGGAAAAAGAAGATGTTTGCAAATGACAGGGCAAAAGTAAAGGGGAAAGCAGATGAAGGTAAAAGGAAAGGATTTAAAAAACAAACAAACGTAGACGTAGATAATAAAAAATAATAAAGGGGTGGCATATGTATGTAAAGGAAAAAAGAAAAGCATATACAGGCACAAGAAATGGTAAAGATATACTCAGGTAAAACAGAAAAGGCAGATGTTGGTAAAGGAAAGGTGAAAACAGGTAAAAACACGCAAATAGAGGTCAAGGAAAGAAGAAAAGCAGATGTAAGTAAATGAAGATGTTAGTAAAGAAAAGGGAGAAACCATGACTGTAGTAAAGGAGAAAAGCTGATGTAAGTCAAGGTAAAGGGAAAAGCTGATGTAGGTCAAGGTAAAGGGAAAAGCTGATGTAGGTCAAGGTAAAGGAAAAAGCTGATGTAGGTCAAGGTAAAGGGAAAAGCTGATGTAGGTCAAGGTAAAGGGAAAAAGCTGATGTAGGTCAAGGTAAAGGGAACAGCTGATGTAGGTCAAGGTAAAGGGAAAACTGATGTAGGTCAAGGTAAAGGAAAGCTGATGTAGGTCAAGGTAAAGGGAAAATAGATGTAGGTCAAGGTAAAGGGAAAAGCTGATGTAGGTCAAGGTAAAGGGAAAGTAGATGTAGGTCAAGGTAAAGGGAAAAGTAGATGTAGAGGTGACGTGCCTGTCTAGAAAGCGAAAAGTCCGGGTCGAAGTGTGCAGTGGTTCAAATCCTATTTGGGCCCAAAACTTTTCCCCCCGTCCATTAGACCATGAGTGGTGGTATGGGTGCTAGTCTTTTGGATGAGACGATAAACCAAAGTCCCTTGTGTTACACATAATCATTTAGCGCGCGTAAAGAAACCCACGGCAGCATTAGAGTTGTCCCTGGCAAAATTCTGTGGGAAACAAATACAGTTGCAGACAGGAAAAGAAAAAAAATACTGGGTGGTGCTGCTGTTGTAGCGACGCACTCTCCTTGGGGAGTGCAACCCAAATTTCTTTGAAGCTAGTTTTTCCCAATTTTTTTTATTCTTGTCATACCTTTCCGATTTTTTGTCTTGCCGTTCAAGTTAGCTGCCATTTTCGGGAAGGTTTTAATGCCACTGCAAGTAACAGTACATTCACCTGTAGATAGCATGAACTCGCACACATAACTGATGCAGTTAAAGCCAGGAACCTCTTTGTCATCATTTTTTTATACCCAGGATAATTGAATAAGCACTCCATGTATTTTTTTTTGCATCCAGTCCCCGTGTGTATGCAGTTGTGTAATTCTTGTCATCTGTTCCCACCGGCACCCAATGGCCTACTCTTACGATAAGCGGAACAGGATTTAACGTGTGCGCAAGATGTTCTGCGTGCGTTCGCACACGGGGCCTCAGTTTATAGTCTCATCCGAAGAACTTTCGGGGGGAGTGGAGTCAGCACTGATAGGGAAACAAATACAGTTGCATGCAGGAAAAAGAAACAAAAAATGGGTAGGCGCTGCACTTGTGGCGACGTGCTCTCTCCGGGGAGAGAGAAGCAGCCCGAATTTCACGCAGAGAAATCTGCTGTGACATAAAGTGGTATAAAATACAAACCCCAGAGGAAAAATCCCCTCGAACGGGAGAATCGAACCCAGGGACGCCTCATGACCTTAACCACCGGGGCGAAGCAGCTGCTAGCTGTGAATTGTGGGCCAGTTTGTCCAGACGTGACTTCTTCCACCTCAAAAGCGAGGTTGATAGCGGTGCGGTGATAGATGGGGCCCCTTTCTGTCTGGGCTGGCTGCTGTGAAGAGAAGGAAAAGTGAGGAAGATGGAGAAATACTTCTTCCCCACTCACTCAGGACAGCTGATGCTCATCTGTTGACTACTGTGGCTGCCCTTCTGTAGTCCACACTCTTGTCTTGGGATTCCTATTGTGCTGTCAGAATAAGGGGCAAGCGCCTTGACATGTGGGTGGCACTGTGCTTCCACCATTATTATCGCAGCAGCAAACGCTAGGGCCTAAAGATGCAGTTTGTCATGTACTCAAGGTCGCTTCTAGTTCTTAGAAGATAACATTGTTATTGTTATTAATGTACTTTCAAAATCATCGTCGTAATTATTTCTTAACCATTGTGATAGGTGTGGTGGTAGTGGTTCCTTGAGTGCTTATTCCAATATCATCGAAATAAAAGAATAAAGCACATGAATAAATAACACACATACACGCGCATGTGTGTGTGTGTGTGTGGTGTGTGTGATCGGTGGTCTAGGTGGTAACGCGCCTTGCCTAGAAAGCAAAAAGTCCGGGTCTGAGTGTGCGGTGGTTCTTACCCCGTTTGGGCCCAAAACTTTTTCCCCATCCATCAGACCCTGAGTGGTGGTCTGGGCGCTAGTCTTTCGGATGAGACGATAAACCGAGGTCCCGTGTGTTACACATCACTATTTGGCGCACGTAAAAGAACCCACGGCAACAAGGGGGTTGACCCTGGCAAAATTCTGCAGAAAAAAGCCACTCTGATAGGGAAACAAATATAGTTGCATACAGGAAAAGAGAAAAAAATGGGTAGGCGCTGCACTTGTGGCGACGCGCTCTCCCCGGGGAGAGCAGCCCGAATTTCACGCAGATAAATCTGCTGTGACATAAAGTGGTACAAAATACAAGTGTGTGCTCACACACACACACACACACCCCACACACACACACACACACACACACACACACACACACAACTACACACTACACACCCCCACACACACACACACACACACACACACACAAAACCACAACCACACACCACACACACACACAACACACACACACGCACACTGCACGACATACATACACTACCTACACTACAACACACTACTAAACACTACTACCTACCTACCAGCACGCACGCACGCACGCACGCACGCACATGTTCTCAGAATGCATAAAAAAGATGCCCCTAGTCCAGTTTCGTACACTTGCTGTCATCCTCCTAACCACAAGCCTTCATCTCACACCTCGTGCCCAATGTCTTGGCTCGCTTCCCTCCCTCTCCCCTCCCCTTCCCTCCCCTCCCCTCTCCTCCCCTATGGTATGACCCCATCACTCAGCCTACCTTTAAATATTGTCAGTAGCCTATCAGACAGGGAGGGTACTCGGGGAGGGAGGGAGATGATGGTATGATGATGATGATGATGGAACTGAGGAGGAGGGCTAGGGGGGTTAAAAGAAGAGAAGCTTAGAAGGTGCCAGACCTACTTCTCCTTTCTGCATACTTTTGCTCTCCCTTGTAACAAAGGTGCTCTGTCCAACATATTAAACGTTGTGTGGTGTGTGTGTGTGTGTGTGTGTGTGTGTGTGTGTGTGTGTGTGTGTGTGTGTGTGTGTGTGTGTGTGTGTGTGGTGTGTGTGTGTGTGTCGACTGTGTGTGTGTTGTGTGTGTGTGTGTGTGTTGTGTGCGTGTGTGTGTGTGTGTTGTGTGCTGTGGTGTGTTGTGTGTGTGGTGTGCGTGTGGGTGTGTGTTGTGTGTGTGTGTGTGTGTGTGTGTTGTGTGTGTGTTTGTGTGTGTGTGTTGTGTTGTGTGTGTGTGTGTGTGGTGTGGTGTGGTGTGTGTGTGTGTGATTGTGGTGCATGCGCGCGCGCGTGCATGCGTACGTGCATAAGGTGAAGGAGATAGGAATGAAAGGGGATTGTTCTGCTCCACGCTGATGATAGAATTGGCAGGGACCGTGACCAACCGCTTTTTAATCGTCTGAAAAAGTCACACTTTTTCATGATGTGTTTGTTCTTTGTGTTAGCTTCCAGTAGAGAAAGTTATATTTATATCATCATTATTTTGCATTTTAAAATTTCTCTCTCTCTCTCTCTCTTCTCTCTCTCTCTCTCTCTCTCTCTCTCTCCTCTCTCTCTCTCCTCTCTCTCTCTCTCTCTCTCATAATTATATATTCCTTTTTTATACCGTCTCTTTGATGTTTCGTACACAAACACACACACATACACATACATACTCACACATACATACACACACACCACACACACACACACACACACACACACACACACACACACACACACACACACACACACACACAAGGTAGTAATGCGTGTGTGTGTGCGTGCGCACACTCGTGTATATGTGTGTAGGTGACGGGGGGGGGGGGGGGGGGAGGGGGGGGGTCACCTCACTTCTCTTTTGATGATTTGTTATTGCCGTTTTCCTTCTTCTCTGTCTCGGCCGCCAACATAGTGATAAGGTAACGTCTGTCTCCTCTGCTCTCCCCCCCTCCTCCCCCCCTCTCTCTCTCTCTGCCTGTGTTTCTCATCTCCATGTCATGGTCAGTGCTGACGTCAGGAAGTGTTGGGTTCGGGAGGGGTTGTTGGGCAAACAGACAGACAGCTAGGCTAGACCTAGTTCAGATGAGGTGGGCACCTCCATGATGATTGTCATTGTGAAGGGAAGAAGTCTTCTTTCCTAGGCCTAGCTGTGAAAGTCGTCTCTATGCGCAGTCCCGGAGTGCAGTGCACGTGTAGTGTGTCTTTCATCCAGCGTTGGCTGGTTGGTGGCTGTGATGACGGTGGCGGCGCGATGATATCCTAATGGATCGCCAGAACAGAGCCCGTGTGTTGTGCAGTGCGGTCAGAAAGAATGGAGTGCTGTACGCAGCTCGGCGACTAAACCCCATGATACAACAAAGAGGGGATGGAAAATCTCCCGCAGATGTAGGAGAGTAAACAAATGAACAGAAATAGAGAAAGTTGCTATATAGCCTAGCGAGTGCCGTTTGTTTGCCTGGTATATATTGCGCATCAGCGCAGTGCATGCAGCGCTCACACGCTTCGAGAACACACACAAGCAAACAAGCAAGTACGCGCGCGCGCGCACGCGCGCACGCACGCACGCACGCACGGTCGCACGCACACACACACACACCACACACACACACACACACACACACACACACACACACACACACACACACACACCACTACTCTCTCTCTCTCTCTCTCTCTCTCTCTCTCTCTCTCTCTCTCTCTCTCTCTGTAAATGTTTATCATTTAGCACTATAAACTTCAGCTGAGCTGTGTAAAATTGGGGTTCACTGTTTTCTAAATTAATTAATTACTGAATGCCAGGAAAACATTTGGGTGAAAAAGTCACCACGCTTTATAGCTGCTATCTACAGCTGTACTTGATAGTGAACTTCTATGTTTTCAATCCATTTCACATCTCCTTGGGGAAGTCTTTTCACAAGAGCTCCAGGCATGAGCGCTGGGGAAGAAAGCTTTAGGTAAATTGCACAAGAATAAAAGGCAGGTAAAGGTAAAGGTGTCCCATAACCTATGCGGTCGTAGGGGAGCGAGGCGCCAGAGACCTCAGCTTCTTTAGGGGCCAGCATATTGAGGGCGGGGCGCCCATCTCCTCTCCCTCGCTGCTTTACCTTCCCTGACCCTAAAGAGGGCAGGTACACATTGACAGGCAGGAGAAAATCGAATCTGGGAGGAAGAGGGAAAAACACTCTCATGACATGACAGCTTGACTGAAAGACTAGCAGCATTAATTAATACAAACTACGAAAATGTCGTCCGTCTTCCTCAGATGGTCACACACACACACACACACGCACGCACGCACGCACGCACGCACGCACGCACGTCAGCACGCACGCACACTAACACACACACACAACACACACACACACACACACACACACACACACACACACACACTGTGCTGAAAACCAAGAGTGTCCGTTGAACTGAATGCCACCATCTATGCTTCTGCATGTTCAAGAACTTACAAAGTCAGAAAGATATGATCAGAAAATGACATAATATTAATGAGCTGCAGCATCATCATAATTATTCATTTTATCTCCTACTTTTGGACACCAAAGCCTTATTTGTACACGATTTCCCCTTTTGCCTCACCTATTCTTATTTTGTCTTTCTCTTTTGCTTCTTTCTCTCCTCTGCTTGAAAATAATGTCTTCTTCTTTTTCGTTTTCTTCTTCTCCTTCTATAGTGCATGTCATACGAGGAGCACTGGCACAGTGACACTTGTTTCCATGGTTATTAGTAAATAACAAGAATAACAACAATATAGTCACTACTACTCCCTGCTTCTAGTAGTGTTAATGGTGGGGTTCATAGTGGTGATGATAGTGGGGACTTGATGATGATGCACCTTTAATTGACTAAAAAAACTGCGAACACAAATTGTTTACAAAGGGTGCAGAATTAGCCTAGTGACGTTTCTTGGTGAACCAATATGCAATTAAATGCATTTTAGATGATTTCTTCGCCATCATCCTGACAAATATTTGCTTTCAACGCGTTGATGGGCAAGCATCCCTCAAGCCCAAACAGAAGCAGTTTTAGATTTAGATTTTAAACATAAAGAACCTAAGGCTGTGTGTGCCTTTGGACATGAATTTTGAAAAAGTGGTCACGAAAGTGGACGGAAAGAAAACAAGAGGTATTTAGCAGCATGGCATTGTGGGAACGGTGTGCTTTTGCCGGATTTAGATAGGCAGTTTCTTTGTTAAATACCGATGTAAAACATCGTTGATTCACTGCTTCCTTGACAGAAGGACCCGGAGTATCAAATGGTATTTTAAGGCCTGTAGATGGCTGACCGGAATGTGACCTTCGGATTGTCACTAGAAAGCAAAGGGCAGTTGTTTTTTTTGGTTGCAATGAAGCTGGGAACACCGAAAACAGCATAAACTCTGCAAGTGGCTATCGTTAACATATATATATCAGTGTTTTATCACTGTATGCACAATGGCATGAACTCTCAATTCATGCACGCGCGCGCGCGCAGCACACAGACACACGCACACTCACGTACGCACGCACGCATGCACGCGCGCGCACGCACGCACGCACGCACGGACACACACACACACACACACACACACAACTCAGGAGAGGGAGAGGGAGAGGAAAGGGTTTGAGAAGAAAAATAACAAGAAACACCTTTTCAAAGAACTAAAGGAAACTTGATGTATACCAGGAGAACACAAGCGCAGACGGAGGGCATGGGAGGAAAACTACAACATTGTCCCCATCAATGTCCGTATTTATTTGAGGGGGCAGGAGAAAAACTACTACATTGTCCCCATCAATGTCCGTATTTATTGGAGAATGTTTCCTGTCATCTCATCTAGGCAGTTTTTCTCCCACTTGGCTATTTTTCCCCAATCACTGGTGTAAATCTGACATTCTTGTTCATTAAACTTTCCGTCTTACATTTTTACAAGGAGCTGGTCTAACAGATAAAAGCAACTGAAAATGATATATGGATGCCCTCACCTATAATATAAAAGGCTATGGACAATGGATGTTATTGTATGAAAATGTGTTCTCTCTATCTTTTGGACTTTTCTGATAATCCTCATAACTTACGAAATTGTTTTTCTTGTTTCATCGATAACTTGTAAAATTAGATATGGGGAGAATGATTTACCGACTACAAATATATTCGAGAGGCGTTTTGTTTGTGTAAGACACCACAAAAGCAAAATTACGACTTTTCGTTGTGTTTGATAGATGCGTCTCAGAAAAAAATAAATGTTCGTATGTTTTCTGGCTTCTGATCCATAGCACGTCGAGGAAATTGGACAGGAGTTTAGAGAGAGATTTGTCGGATTTAAAGCCTTGCTAGATGTCAAGCTTTGACATAAAGTTTTATGTCAGGACAGCTTTCATGTCAGTCTATGAGTCGAAAGGCCACAGTGGATAGGTTAAGGAAGGTGATGGATGGCCCACTGCTGTCTGGTCCAGCGGAGGGAAGGCAGAGGAAGATGCATGCTCTTCCAGTTCAGGCAGCTGTTCCCAGCTGGTTGGCCTTGCCTCCTCCTCTTTTGCTTTTGCTGCGGATTTTTTTTTCACTGATGGAATACCTGGATCAGAACTCCCTCAGGAAAACAAATGGAAAACAGTATGGAAAATACAATCGTTCATGGAAAATACAATCGTTCATGGAAAATACAATCGTTCATGGAAAATACAATCGTTCATGGAAAATACAATCGGTTCAATGTTCACCAGAGCATATTTAGCTTGTTACAGGAACAACACCCCACACCAAAAGGGACAACCAGCTGTTCGCCAGCAGCCACCGTTTGATATTCGCTCTTTCCTTTCAGTCAGGAGGACATAACGTGTCTTGTGGATGGCCTTGTCAGCCCATAGTATATACACTTGCAAGTAGAGGAACTAATCTGTGCTGTTATCTATTTTTGCTTGTAATATTTGCAATAAAATACACGGACAGAGCTTCTGGCTCATATCACATAATATGGATACTAAGTCAACTATCAAAAACAGAACAAAGTACATTTAAAAAAATTATTTCCTATATCATTCTGGTCTGTCAAAAGTCGGTATCATTGTCTACAAAATTAAGTTATCATGCGAACTCACTGAACTGTTTCATTGTACTATTTTTTTTTTCTTTTAAAGATTGCTACGAATCCTGTCAGCTTAGATAACGTCATTTCTGTATGGAAGCTAACAGATGAAGTTATTTGGACACCTGTTGATGGTTAGCAAAAGGAAAGCAGCCTGGTGGCTTTTTGCATGCATCTTCTTTCTGTATACCAAGCTGGCACTTAATGATAGCTTCAAAGACAATCATGATTTATATTTTTGTTACTTGTTTTTCCAATCTGATCAGGTCTTCAAAGAAGAAAGACTGATAGTGCCTGTTAGTCGAGGCCTTGATGTCCTTCTCTACTGTGTGAGGTCACTTTTCTCTTTGTGCTGCGTTTCTTGTTGACTGATCCTTCTCCTGACTTTTGCGGAATGGTTGTGTGTGTGTGTGTGTGTGTGTGTGTGTGTGTGTGTGTGTGTGTGTGTGTGTGTGTGTGTGTGTGTGTGTGTGTGTGTGTTGTGTGTGTGTGTGTGTGTGGTGGTGGTGCGTGCGTGTGTGTGGTGTGTGTGTGTGTGTGTGTGTGTGTGTGTGTGTGTGTGTGTGTGCGTGTGTGTGTGGTGTGTGTGTTGTGTGTGTGTGTGGTCTGTGTGTGTGTGTATGTGTGGTGTGTGTGTGTGTGTGCGCTGGCGCGCGTGTGTGTGTGTTGTGTGTGGGTGGTGTGTGTGTTGCCCCTGGCCTGCAGTGATGTGTTATACTGTTATGCTTCCCTTCCTTTATCCATACCTTGGGCAATGAACATTGTTTTCTTTGGGCTGGCTGCATGTTTGGTTTCAGGCCTTTTTGTTTAAACTCTCCTTTTTGTTTTTTTCTTTGAGGACACATTTGTAATGGAGGGGAATAGTAAATCGTTTGGACGAAAAAAGATGTTTCAGTTAGTTGATCATCAAGGGACACATGTGACGTAAGGAAACAACCCCATCACATTTGGGTTTCAAAGGGGTTGAGTTTCTAACACTCAAAGAAACAACGTTATTGATGTACTAAACAAACACTTCCTCCCAGTTTTTTTTCCTCAGGGTCTGTTCATTTTCTTTTCATGTCGGAAATTTAAATTTGGACATGTCTTTTTCTGATATGATCATAGAATCCATGATTGGACTGTCACTTTGCACGTGCACGGTTGTGTGTTTGCGTGCGTGTGTGTGTGGTGTCGTGTGCGTGTGTGTGTGTGTGTGTGTGTGTGTGTGTGTGTTGTTGTGTGTTGTGTTGTGTGTGTTGTTGTTGTTTTTTTGAGAGAGTGAGAGAGAGAGAGGGAGAGAGTGAGGGAGGGAGGAGATAGAGAGAGATTTGTAGAGATTGTTTTAATTAAATATCTGCATACTCATGTTCTATTCCAAGTCTGCGCATTGTATCATATCTCATGTTTATTCAAGCTTGTCTATTGTATTGTATTGTATTGTATTGTATACCACTTTAAGTCCAGCAGATTTCACTGCTTGAAATTCAGGCTGCTGTCCCAGGGGGAGAGTGCGTTGTCACAAGAGCAGCCCACCCATTATTTTTTTCTTATCCTGTCTGCAACTGCATTTCTTTACCTGTCAGGGTAGCTTTTTTCAACACAATTTTGCCAGAGACAACTCCTTTGTTGCCGTGGGTTCTTTTACGTTCGCTGAATATGTGTAACACACGGGACCTCCTCGGTTTATCGTTTCATCTAAAGGTAGCACCTAGACCACCGCTCACGGTCTAGTGGATGGGGGAAGTTTTGGGGCCTAAACGGGTATCGAACCACCACACACTTCGAACCAACTTTTGGCTTCTAGGCAGGTGCGTTACCTCTAGACCACCGATCCACACCACTTCCCTCTACCCCCACCACCCCCCCCCCTTCTCCTTTTTTTTTTTTCCTAGCTACACCCTTTACTGACCCTCTTACATCTTAGCGGAAAGTTAAAGACGTTGGGAAGTGCCCTGGAACACAGCTACGTAGCGATTTGAAAGTGGTGAGCATCAGAGGGGCGGTGATTGCACGACAGATGCGTACCTTAAGATCAAAACCACCTGCATTTTTTTGCTACTGCCGCTTCCGCTTGTTTGTCTGCGCAGTCATTGCCTCTCTTGCTTACTGCTGAGGCTGCAGCTTTGCAGGAGCTGTTGCATGCGCGGAAATTCTGTGGATTGTTGTCATAGGGAATTGAAGGGCGTTCTGTGATTACCATTGCCGTTACGATTCCTTTTGTACAATATCCATTTTAGGTGAACTTTCAGATTAAGGGTTTTGTAGAATGCCACCACGTTTTTTGTCATATTTTATTTCTTTTATTACAAGCCTGAGGACGAAACAAAACAAAACAACAAAAAGCAGTCAGGGAATTTCCATGTTTAACTTCCCTAAGGTTAACCCTGAAATTTTGGCCATACTATACCATAATGCAAAAAAGGCCTTGACCTTTCATAGTCAAATACAGCCAAGGCTGCTTACGAAAGCTTACATGTGATTTGCTGAAGGTCAGCAAAAGAATAGGGGAAAGCACTTGCACTGAAAACAACATCCCAAGTCTCTCTTGGATGCAGTCGCTTTCATTTCTCCTCAGTGGACAAGAGGAACAGAACATTGTGCCCCAAATGCCAACCACACATTTTCAGAAGCTGGCCTTCACCACATACTCACTTTTTTGGCAATGATGTGAAGACCACTTCATCTACCATTGAATCAACATCAGAATTGTGAAAAAAAAATTCACTCAGTACCAAAAAGGCAGAAATTCTCTCCCCCCCCCCCCCCCCCTAAAAATTTAAAAAAGAGAGAGAGAGGGGGGGGGGGGGGCACAGTTGGCTCAGAGGCAGCAGACGCATGATAATCAGGGCCAGAACAAGAGCAGGAGCACACGGAAACAGCTATACATTTGGATTTGAACCCCAAAGTACATATTCAAACTACTTATCCTGATCATCTCAAAATCTACACCGATGGGTCCGTTCTAAATACTGATGATTTGATCTATTCACATGACAGATTTGTGTGTTGTATGTGTGTGTGTGCGGGTGGTGATTGTGTTTGTATGTGTGTGTATGTATAAAAAAAAATCTTCAAAAAGATTTCGTCTCAGATGCCTTCGCCACCTGGTGTTGCGCTTAATGAGACTAACATAGTGTAGTTCCCCTTGCTTGCCTTTGGCCGGTATAGAACATAAAATGTGAAATATCCACAGAGCACTTGCTGCTTACACCCACCCCCTCTCCTCTCCTCTCCTCTTCTCTCCCTCTCCCTCGGCATGCATGCATGTGCTTTGCCACCAGGCTGTATTTCGTTCCAGGGCACTGGGCTCTCCAGACCCAGTTTTGTGATCAGTATGAAGAATGCTTTGAACCACTATGAAGAATGCTTTGAACCACTATGAGATGCTTGAACACTATGAGAATGCTTTGAACCACTATGAGAATGCTTTGAACCACTAGAGGATGCTTGAACACTATGAAGAATGCTTTGAACCACTATGAGATGCTTTGAACCACTATGAAGAATGCTTTGAACCACTATGAGGAATGCTTTGAACCACTAAATGACCAATGAAATGCTTTGAACCACTATGAGATTGCTTTGAACCACCATAAGAATGCTTTGAACACTAGGATGCTTTGAACCACTATGAGGAATGCTTTGAACCACTATGAGGAATGCTTTGAACCACTATGAGGAATGCTTTGAACCACTATGAGGAACGCTTGAACCACTATGAAGGATGCTTGAACCACTATGAGGAATGCTTTGAACCACTATGAGGAATGCTTTGAACCACCATGAGGATGCTTTGAACCACATGAAGGAATGCTTTGAACCACTAAGAGGAATGCTTTGAACCACTATGAGGAATGCTTTGAACCCCATGAGAATGCTTTGAACCACTATGAGGAATGCTTTGAACCACTATAGGAATGCTTTGAACTACTATAGGAATGCTTTGAACCACTTAGGAATGCTTTGAACCACTATGAGGAATGCTTTGAACCACTTTGAGGAATGCTTTGAACCACTTGTAAGGAATGCTTTGAACCTCTATGAGGAATGCTTTGAACCACTATGAGGAATGCTTTGAACCACTATGAGGAATGCTTTGAATCACTATAAGGAATGCTTTGAACCACTAGGAAGAATGCTTTGAACCACTATGAGGAATGCTTTGAACCACTATGAGGAATGCTTTGAACCACTATGAGGAATGCTTTGAACCACTATGAGGAATGCTTTAAACCACTAGAGGAATGCTTTGAACCATATGAGAATGCTTTGAACCACTATGAAGATTGCTTTGAACCACTATGGAGATTGCTTTGAACCACTATGAGGAATGCTTTGAACCACTATGAGGAATGCTTTGAACCACTAGAAGAATACTTTGAACCTCTATGAAGAATGCTTTAATTAAAGAGAAGATTTTAAACCACGATGCAGAATGCTTTAAACAACTTTACAGATTGCACTCAGAGACAGAGAAGTATTTACAAAATTGGACAGCAACAGCATTTAGCATCCAATTTTGTTGTTTGGATTTTTTTATTTTATTCTTTTATATCGAGGATAATAGAATAAGCACTCATGTGCATCTTTTTTTTTTTTTACATCCAGTCCCTGTGTGTATGCAGCTTTGTAAATTTTGTCATCTGTTCCCACGGGCACATAATGGCCTACTCTTTTAAAAAGCGGAACAGGATTTAACACATGCGCAAGATGCTCTGTTGTCAGAAAGAAAGGCCATGAATGGTGAACACTGGTTCAACAACAAAAAAAGGCTCTTTCTTGAGAAAATCCTTATCCTCTGTCGCAAGTTGTTTGGAAATGTACACTTTATTTATTTTCCCTTCTCAGCCTCTTCATTTATCATTGTCGCTTTTTCTTCTTCCTCTTTGTTTTTCCTTCGTCTTCTAAATCTGTGTACCCCCCCACGTTCCCTACACACATCTCCTACTTACGTTTTGTAATGTGTTCTTCCTTTATTCCTTTTCTCTCTTTTTTTTGTTAGCTGTTGTTTTTTTCTCTGCCTTCTTTCTCCTTCTGTCAATAGGAACATTTAGCGGTCAGAAGAAACTGCATATTGTTATGGTCTTGCACGTGCTCAAAATAGATGATAATTATATCTGTCTTAATAAGAAATGCAACTGGAGAAATACATAAACGAAATGCGTATCTGAAAAAATAACCAACGGAATGATGTCAAAAGAATGGAAGCAAGGAATGATAGGGTATTGGGTTAGTGCGCCAAATTTAGTGAAATACATTTTATATTCCAGTTACGCATACATTACACACACCATCTGATAAAATGGGAAGAGGTAAGAGAAAGAAGAGGTGTTGCCAGCTTATAGCAGATGTTGGCTAATTTTAAGTAAAAACTTGAAGTAAGTGCACTGAATGTTATATCTGATTGTTGTGATTTTTTTTTTCAAATTTCAAATATACGTATATTTTTGTAAATAATGTTGCATTAGAATTAATAATGTTGTTAATTACATTTAAAGTTTTACCTGTTATCCCTATTTCGTTGAACTTTATTTAAAAAAAACAACAACAACAAAAAACTGACCCTCGTGCCACACATTATCAAACGCTTTCTGAAATTTACAAAGCAGCAATTAAGTATTTTAGTTTTTACTCTAAGTACATGATCTATTAAGTTGTTAAGTAGGAAGATATGGTCCATTGTTCTGCATGCTTTTTTTTTTTTAATCCAGCTTGTTCTCTGCAATCTTATTGTTATTTTCCAAATATTCAGAAATTCTTGATTCAGTGTTACCAAAAATTTTTCCTTTGTGTCTGTTGTCTGTGTCTCTCTGTCTGTGTGTCTGTGTGATTCAGACCACGGATTTTAATCCATAAGATTTTCTCCCATGTTTTAGAAACTATCTAGGCGTTTAAAAGTTGGCCAGTAGATTTGGATCTCGATGAGAGGAAACGTTATCGGTCATAACACCTTTTTTTCCAAACTGCGCTTTGCAGGCAACTGTTTAGACAGAAGAGTAGGACAGGAAAGAGGAAGCGGATGAAGGAACGGGTCTGATAACCTCTTCGTCCCTGTCTGGGAAATAGGACAGACAGTGTGGCGAAAAGCAGGTCTTTCTGTCTCTTCCTGTCTGATAACCTCTTCGTCCCTGTCTGGGAAAGGACAGACAGTGTGGCGAAAAGGAGGTCTGTCTCTTCCTGCTGCTAGTCTTCGGGCAGGTCTGTCTGCTCTTCTGCTGTCTGCCAGACTTCAGGCAAGGTCTGTTGGCTGTCTCTTCCTGCTGCCTGCCAGCTTCAGGCGGTCTGTCTACTCTGCTCAACCAACGGCGGCTGGTAAAGTTTTTGCATTGGAGGGATGTATCCTCGCTTAATGTTTGCTTTTGTAATGCCCACGCTGACAATATTCGAAGCCCTCTCGCTTGCAGCACACACGTTCGCATATGTGCTACGCGCGTTTACACACACCACGCACGCACGCACGCACACACGCACACACACATAAATAAATAAAATTGAACAAAATATTGAATTAAAAACAAATAAAAATAAATAGTAAAATAAAAAATAAATAAATAACACACAGAGAGAGAGTGATGATGAGTGAGTGAGTGAGAGAAGAGAGAGAGAGAGAGAGAGAGAGAGAGAGAGAGAGAGAGAGAGAGAGAGAGAGAGAGAGAGAATGAAATACTTGTTTTCAAATCCCAATGTATATCAGGTTGCACTGCAGAAGAGTGTGCAAATAATGTTTCAGAGACGCGCTGTCTTCAGTCCATTTAAAGGATAAATACCCCCCCTAGCGTTTTACTCGCCTTCTGTTCCCCTCTCCTACTACTTTGAAGAGATGGAGGGAGAAGAAGTGGCAGCTGTGGAGAAATCGGTTATTTATGACATAGCGCTGGCTCCTTAGTTCAGATTTCTTACCGCCGCTATCATCATTAACGTCAAGTCCTGTAAGCTGGCTCCCTACCCTCATCAACCTCATCTCTCTCTGCCCTTCCTCCACCCCTAGACTTTTTCCCCGTGGAAAGTCTTCTGCTTTATCCTTTGCGCTTTTCCATTGCTTTGCTGACGTATCGTACAGGCATATCATACAGACATATCATACAGATAATTATATATCATATCATATATGGACATTGGGGTGAAAACGAATATAAGTGAAATAGTGTATTTGAATTTATAATCACATTCTCTCTCTCTGTCTGCTGTCTGTCTGTCTGTCTGTCTGTCTTCTGTCTGTCTGTCTTCTGTCTGTCTGCTCTCTCTCTCTCTCTCTCTCTCTCTCTCTCTCTCTCTCTCTCTCTCTCTCTCTCTCTCTCTCTCTCTCTCTCTCTCTCGATTGAAACTACAGATCTTTGTATCAGATCCACAGATATTGTCCCTGTTGCAAACGCAAAACTAAACAACAAAACCAACAAACATAAAAAACGATAACACCCCTCAAAAGACCCCCCCCCCCCCCCAACCCCCCCCCCGACTACAAAAAACGGGTGAGAAAATGCGACCGGTTATACATTTCAATATACGGCTAGGCCTAGTTAAGTCAAAGCTGAAACATAAAAGCTGAAACTCGTAAAAACCTGGGTTTTTTGTTTTGTTTTTTTGTGTTGTTTACGTGTTTACGGTGTGTTTTTGTTGTTTTTTAAGACACGAATAGAGGTTTTGTTTACGGTATGTTTTTCTTGTTTTTTAAGACACCAATAGAAGTTTTCCCACAACGTGGTGACCGTCCTGGGCTGACCCCTATGGTTGACCAGGGCGCCAATACAAGCAACGACAGCGAATTTGGTTTTATACCCCGTTTTAATCTGTATATAGTTGTAAAGTTTTACGTTCCAACTGCATGAAGCTTGTTGATATTTTCTTATCCGTGGCATGAAACAGCTGTCTTTTGTATCAGTTACGTGAATCTGGGGTCATGTCTTGTGCACCAGTTGCATAAAGCTGGGTTGACATGTCTTTTGTACCCACAACAGGCATATTCTCGGCACATGGCTGAAAGGCATTCATCTATCGTGATCCAGTGTCCATCATATGGTGACTTGGTTCAAGACGTACTGTCTCTATACTTAGCTTTGGTGTGATCGCAAGCTGTGTTATAAACCAAAGATGATGTGGCTTCTTGTGTATCGTAGTTCTATACTACCTTTGTATGTATGTATGTGTGTGTCAGGTTGTGCATAAAACGCATGCACAAAGTGAAGGAAACCATTGTGTGTGTTGTGACAGCAAACCCACCACCTTTGCCACGTTGCCATACGGAGCTGGGACCAGCAAACTGTTTTTCGGGTTGCCAGGCAACCCCGTGTCTGCCTTGGTCACGTGCAACCTCTACGTAGTTCCGGCCATCCGGAGCATGATGGGATGTCCCTCTCCCAAACTTCCTGCCATCCGAGCCCGGGTAAGAACAGAGTTGAAAAATAGGTGTGGTGGTTTTCTTTAATATTTTTTTTAGTGTTCCTTCTAAACAGGGTTCTGGGGGGAGGGATAGCCTTGTGGGTAGAGCAGGGGCGAACATTTGTGAGAAGTGATTGTCCACTGAGAACATTGCCTCCACTTTTTCATTTGTTTCTATGATTACATCTGGTGTGCTGATTTAAGTCTGCAAATAATAGTGATATCATTCTGAAATGCTCTCCTGTTCTCAATTTAAGAAAAAAAAGGTAAGAGGAAAGAAAGATGGAAATAAAAGATGAAAGAAAAAAGGAAAGAAACTAGGAAATAAATAGGAAAAAGATAAATGCAGTTTTTTTTTTCGTCAGTCTCTTATCTCAATAGCGATGTAAGAGATCTTTGGGAATCAGGTGGTGACGGCAAAGTGAGTGCACTGAGGTAGGCTATATCTGAAAATTGTTTGTCTTCTGTGGTCTGTGGTAGGCTATATCTGATAACTGTCTGTCTTTTGTGGTAGGCTATATCTGATAATTGTGGTCTTGGTGGTAGGCTTATATATCTGATAATTGTCTGTGGTCTGTGGTAGGCTATGTCTGATAATTGTCTTCTGTGGTAGGCAAGATATCTGATAATTGCCTGTGGTCTGTGGTAGGCTATATCTGATAATTGTGGTAGGCTGTAAAATCTGATAATTGCTGTGGTCTGTGGTAGGCTATATCTGCTAATTGTCTGTGGTCTGTGGTAGGCTATATCTGCTAATTGTCTGTCTTCTATGGTCTATGGTAGGCTTATATCTGATAATTGTCTGTCTTCTATGGTCTTTTCACTAAATTTTAGAGAACTCTTTTCACTAAAGAGGTAGGCCATATATAATTGTCTGTCTTCTGAGGTAATTGCATAATATAAGTTGTCTGTCCTTCTGTGGTCTCTGGTAGGTTAATATTTAATATACATCTGATAATTATGTCTTCTGTGCTCTGTGGCAGCTGGACCGCGCGGTAAAGCTGGACCCCCGGCCTGAGTATCACCGCGCTGTGGTCACCTGGTCTCTGGAGGACGGGGAGGGGGTGGGGCAGGCCATGTCCACGGGCAACCAGATCAGCAGTCGTCTGCTCAGTCTGCGTCAGGCCAACGTCCTGCTCTGTCTGCCTCCCCGCTCCCAACAGCTGACGGAACTGCCGGAGGGCTCTCTTGTCGACGCCATTGTTATTGCCGCCTTGTAGCAGCAAAGTGTTGGTAAAGAACTCCCTTCGGAAACCTTTGTCAAAGTCTTTGGTGGTTGTGAAAGAAGTTTCATGTTTTTGGTGTTTGAAATTTAGTGAAAGAAAGTACACGTCAAGTTGTGAAAGAAGTTTCATGTTTTTGGTGTTTGAAAATTTAGTGAAAGAAAGTAGGCGTCAGTGCCGTTGAAAATCCAAGTTGCATGCTCATTGATGGTATATGTCACGTTTTCATGAACTTTTCTGACACATTATAGGAGTCATTGTAGCGCTGCACTACACAGTTCAGGCAATGTGTTGTGGACGTGTTGCACTGGCAGGGTCCATCCTAGTGCAGGTGGGAGTCAGACTGCATGCTACCCATGTTCAGGCCATCCATGCTACCAGGCAGACCTGTAGTTGGTAGTTTTCCGACGGGTTGACTCTACTGAGTCTAAAATTCAAATTCAGATTCCAAATTCCAATACTTTATTTTCTCAAAGACAGAGAAATTCACGCGAGTTACGAGCCACACATAAAAACAGTAAACATGTAAACATAGTATCACGAAAAATACTACAACATAGTATTCAAAACATCAGCTCGCATCCATCACAATATAAAAAGCACCCACAAATCAGCAATACCTCAGCCAGTCATAAACTCATACAAATAAATTTTCAAACATTCCTGCGCATTCTTAGTGTGTGTGTGTGCAAGATGTTACTCGCGCATTCGCACATGGAACCTCAATTTTTTTCTTCATAGAGAAGCTTTGGGGAGGATGTAGTCAGAACTAGTGTCAACGTGGGACTCCTCAAATGAGCACAGGAGTGGAGACAAGAACTGGCGTCCCCACATTACCATCAGGTCTGGCGTCTGACTACTTTTTTTTTCTAAAGTGTTTTGCCCTTCCAGATATGCTCTGAGGTTCACTAATGGTGAGATTTTTACGTATGCGACTTTATGAAATGACGTGACAGTGTTGAAGGTCGGTGAGCATAATTCGACCTTATACTGTTTTTCGTGTGGTATTTCATGTCTTTGCAACAGTGACACCTTGTCCGTTTTTTGTATCTATAATACGCCTTGAATTGTCATCTATTCAAACTGTCGCTCGCTACACTATAGGGGTGTGTTGGTCCTGAATGTGTTGCCTGAACTGAATTTGTTACCTATTGTAGCTTTCGCGCATATACTCTACAATTCTAGAAGATGCAAGCAAAGTGCATATGAAGCTCTGGACTAAAGTAATATTTTGAATAAATAAAAAACAAAACTGTACATTGTTTTTAAAATCCCAATGAGATAGACATATGAAGAAAGGAAAAGGAAGCAGGTCCAATTTGTTGCCTGCAACAATTCCAATTTTGGCCATTTCAAACCTGGGACTGAACACTTCCTAATTATCGGCGGCAAGTGTTTGAATAGCTGACGAAAGAGATTGACATCGATGATGACGATAAATGGTTGCTGACTTTTTTACCTCAAAGTATTGCTTTTTCCATTTCTGTATTGAAACTGAATTCCAGTATAAGCAGACTTGTTTGGTGTGTATGACAGGATAAGCAGATATGAGTGTTGTTTGGAAGGAAAAATTTATCATAATCAGAAAATGTTTTCAGACGTGCCTTATGTTGGGTTTTCTGGAAGTGCATGGGCATAATCAGAATTACTGTGGGCAAGCATAATCAGGTATAGCACAGTACAGCAGGTAGTTAGTATACTATACCCCCTGTCTCTCCACTGACTTTGATTGCTGTCCAGTCTGACAAGCAGCAGTTTTAGGCCCGAATATTGATGAAGTGATTTTTGTTCCCTGTGAGTGCCACCAGTATATATATATATATATATATATATATATATATATATATATATATATATATATATATATATACATATATACATATATACATATATACATATACATATACATATCTCTGTGTGTGTGTGTGTGTGTGTGTGGTTCTTGATACTCCAGTTTTCTCCACCACAAAATATTTCATTATACCAGTACATAATCTGAACATGTATAATCAACTATTATATTACATGATATATTGCTTAGAGAAAAGTTATGTACCCCTTGTCAAATGGCTTTTGTTAGGCAATGACAGTGCACTGTTTTAGTGTTTAATCTCTCTCTCTCTCTCTCTCTCTCTCTCTCTCTCTCTCTCTCTCTCTCTCTCTCGAAGAAAGAAAAAGAATCATCTTCAATAAAACAATAGACAAGTCTTCAAAAGTTCTATATATCAAGTAATCTGAATACAGAAGAACGTAATAAAACTTTTCCTCATTACAATTCTGGATTAACTGTTGGCTACATGGCAATGTATTTTTCTTTCCTTGTATCTTGAAACACTACAGTATTTAAGAAACCTTTCATCATGCCAGTGAGTGCCCAGCAGCATAGACAACTTACAGGAAAGTTTGTTGACACTTTGATAAACATCCTAGGGCATAAATCAACATTCTTCAGGCCTGTTGGCATTTTGTTGCTGCCTAAAGGGTGTGATACCATGGGAAGACACTTTGTGTGTGTGTCCATAGACAGTGAAGTGTTTTCGTTCAAAACAGCAATCTTCCAGCAGTCTGTTATACGGAAATACAGATCATCCAGGTTTGGCATGTTGACAGCTGTTGCCTTTGTTTTCTTGTCATGCTATCTGATGACATGTGGTGATGTAGAATCAAATCCTGGCCCAGATTCTCCCCAAAAAGATGTCATTGGTGCACAGAAGCCTTCCCTATCCAAGAGAAGTAGCTGTAAGGAAGGTGCTATCCCTGATGCCAGGGAACGACCTGATCCACAGCAAGGCCCAAACATGGAGACTGTCATGAACGGCATGATAGAAATGCAGACCTGCGTGAAGAGAATGGAGGAGAAACATGACAGGCAGGCTGAGCGTATAGAGGGAGCAGTGGATGACATGAAGGTATTTGTGAGTGCTCAGATGGCCATCATAGAACAAAAACACCAACAGTTTCAGGAAGAAATCGCAGATCTTCGACTTCAGTGTGATCAGTTGAAAGAAGAGAACAATAGTCTAAAGAATCAGCTGGACTCTATTACACAGAAGTGTGACTTTCTTGAAAACTACAGCAGAAGAAATAACCTACTGTTCTTTGGAATACAGAAGAACCAGGAGAAAGAAAGCTGGGAGGATTGTGAGAGACAGGTCAGAACAGTGATCAGGGAAGGAATGGAAATCACAGAAGACATTATGATTGAAAGAACTCACAGAACACAGAAGGGTAATGCCATTGTGGTAAAACTGCTTTCCTGCAAACAGAAAGACAGGATCCTGAGAAGTACTCGAAAGCTGAAATCATCAGACAGGTTCGCCGACGTGTACGTTAGGGAGGATTTTTCGGCTACAGTACGCCAGAAACGCCAAGGTCTCAGAGACAAGGCAACAGAGCTGTACAGTGCTGGTCAGAAACCCAAACTACGCTTTGACAAACTGATCTCAGAAGAGGGAATTTTCACGTATGACATCAGCCAGAACAGAGTTACAGTTCTGAAGAGAAATGGTCCTATGTACAGGAACAGAAACAGTACAGGAAAAGCTAATGATGGACGGCCAAGAAAAGCAACTGAGCAGAGAGCAGCCCTCAACGATGCCAGGCAGGGTTGGTTCAATGACTTCCCTCCCCCTGATCTGGGAAGAAGCGAAGATGAAGACGATGACTCCATGCCATCTTCACAGCAAGCACTTTCGCTTCCAGTGTTGCAGTACCCAGACCTCAATGTCTCACGATCTCAGAGGCCACCTGACAGGTCTCAGCACAACCTTGACCGAGGTGACAGGTCACAACTGAAGAAAGTACGTGAGGCACGAGACACACGGCGAAGCAGCACCTCTGCAATTGGATTGGGACCAAGAAGCCCTGTCAACACACGCCACAGAGGGCGAGCAATGTCATCCACGGGGCCTGGAGAACTCCGCACACCCACACAAACACCCACACTGCAGCAGTGGGTTAGACCAGCCAGCAAAGGGCCAAAACAGCAGCAGAGTGGGTGTGGTGGGGGTGGTGGTAATGGGAGAGGGGGGAGAGGGGGTAAAACTAAATAGGGGTGTGGCCGAAGCCCAGGGGAAATAAAAATATGTACATGGAACTGCAATGGCTGGTTAAGAAAACTGGACATTAAAGATGTAATCCAGTCACTGTTGTGTTACGATATTTTTGCATTAAATGAAACTTTTGTAGCTTCTGAAAATTATACTTATTCTGCATTCAGTGATTACGATATACATATTTCGAAAGCAGTGAAGCTGTCGAACAGTTATAGGAATTCTGGTGGCGTGCTTGTCTTTGTACATAAGGCTTTATCAAAGCTTGTGCACAGAATTGAAACACATTATGGCATTTGATTGTTTTAGAGATAGATAAATCGCTGTTTAACGTTCAGAAAAATATCATCTTGGTGTGTCTGTACATCCATCCATATGACAGTAAATACTGGAACACAGCTAACAATGGTTATGGAATAGAAGTGCTAGAGCAGTGTATTGTGGATTTGCATGTAGTGAGAGGGGAATTTTCTTTGATCATAATGGGCGATTTGAATGCACGGACAGGTTGTATGAATGCTTTGCCTATGAGTGTGGATGTAGATGTGGAAATCTGGAATCACAGAGGTGTAGATGAAAGGGCAGACTTGTTATTTGAAAGAAAATCTGATGACAAAGAGGTGAACACTTTTGGGAAAGAATTGTTGAATGTATGTTCCATATTTGATTGTGTTGTGTTGAATGGTTTGTGTCAGTTTGGTTTTGATGAGTCGTTGACATTTGTTTCACCAAATGGGGGAAGCACAATTGATTATGTCATTATGTCTAGAGAGCTGTGTGTTGCTGATTTGGTTCATGCTGTTAAGACTGTTACTTTTATTGACTCGCCACATTTTCCTGTTATGCTGACACTTCGTAAAAGTAAAAATGATTTGTGTACTGCAAACACAAGCATTAAGAAATGGGTCAACAATTAGTCTGGGATGATACAAAGGAGGGTAGTTTTCTGTCAAATCTTTGTTCAGATGAAATGCAGGATATGTGTATGCATGCTTTTTCATTGCTAGACCATAATATTGATGGGGCATTGGAAACTTTCACAAATGCATTATTACAGGCCAGTGAATGTATGAGAAGGCGTGTCTGCATTGGGAATAACCAGCAAGATGCCCGTTGGTTTGACGCAGAATGTAAAGATGCTAAACATAAAGCACGACAATGTCTGTCAAAGTTCCGTCGGTCGAAGGGAGATAATGATCGATTTTTGTACGTAAAGGCACGAACAGACTATAAAAAGTTGATTACATGCAAAAAAACTAGACATAAGCGAGAAAAAGCCAAGTACTTGGCTTCTCTTGGTAAAAATAGCAAGCACTTTTGGAAAGAACTTAAGCAAGTTTCAGGAAGGCGAAAAACAAAAATCTGTAAAGATATAACTGATGATCAGTGGTTCAATCATTTTCAGCAATTGTTTAACGAAAACACAATAAACACCAGTATGAGACCAGCTACTGGCCTTGTACAAGCAGAAGGCAATGACTTAAGCTGTCAGCTTAATCAGCCTATCTCTGAAAAGGAAGTTGCTGATGCCTTACAACACTTAAAAAGAGGCAAGGCTTGTGGTGTTGATAACATCTTGGCAGAAATGTTAAAGCTAGCAGACAATCTGGCTGTGCGCTTTTTAACCAAATTGTTTAATATCTTGTTTGATAATAGTGTGTACCCAAATCAATGGGCAAAAGCCATTATTGTACCAATTCTGAAAAAGGGAGATGACAGTTTAACTGATAATTACAGGGGAGTTTCTTTATTGAGCTTGACTAGTAAATGTTATACGTCGGTTCTAAACAAAAGACTTGTGCAGTGGGCTGAAGATCATGAAAAACTGACAGAGTCACAAGCTGGATTCAGAAGTGGCTATTCCACAGCAGATCATATTTTTACACTCCAAGCAGTGGTCGAGAAGTGTTTAGCAAAGAAAAGAGGAAAACTTTATGCATGCTTTGTCGATCTGAGGAAAGCCTTTGACTCTGTTCAACGTCAGCCTTTGTTCAATATTATGAATCAAAATGGAATTCAGGGGAAATATCTAAATGCTGTTATTGCCATGTATGAATCGGTGGTGTCTTGTGTGCGTATCGAGAGCAGACTAACTGAATTTTTTGATTGTCCAATCGGTCTAAGACAGGGATGTGTGTTGAGTCCGATATTGTTTTCATTGTATATAAATGAAGTAGCTTCAGCAGTTGATACTAACGGTCTTCATGGTATACAGTTGTTGCCCAGTTTTCTTGAATTGTATCTTCTTTTGTTTGCTGATGATATAGTTCTGTTATCATATACTGCAGATGGTTTACAAAACCAAATTAACAGTCTATACAATGCATGTACAAAAATGTTTTTGAATGTTAACATCGACAAGACAAAAGTTATGGTTTTTCGCAAAGGTGGATTTTTGGGTAAGAAGGAAAAATGGAAGTTAGGTGACAGTGTATTAGAAGTGGTTAATAAATACAGTTATCTAGGATTTGTTTTTACCACGAGAATGAGCCTGAACAGAGGTGTAGATGCTCTTGCCATGAAAGGAAGGCATGCATGTGTTGAATGCGTGAAACATATATCAAAACTAAATGACATTTCAAAGGATTGTTTTTTTCGAATTTTTGATGCGCAGGTACTGCCAATTCTCTTGTATGGATCTGAGATGTGGGGTCTTCATAGACTGAGCAATATTGAAAAGATACATACCATGGCATGTAAACGTTTTCTAAACGTTCCACTTAGGGTACCAAATAAATTTGTTTATGGAGAAATAGGACGTTATCCATTATATGTAAACAGTGCAGTCAGGTGCATTCGATACTGGTTTAAGCTTTTAAAAATGGACATAGATAGACTTCCCAAGCAAGCTTATCTAATGCTTGTTAACTTGGACGAATATGGCAAAACATGCTGGGTAACTTTACTTAAACATACCTTGTTTACTCTTGGTTTTGGGTATGCCTGGTTGGAGCAAGGAGTTGGTTGTGAACATACTTTTATATCGTTGTTTAAGCAAAGAATGATAGATGTATATTTACAAGAGTGGAATGGGTCTATAGTGGATAAAGACATATATCAGACATATAGACTGTTTAAAGCTGACTTTGGATGTGAACTTTATTTCAAATACATGGATATAAAATGTTTTAGGGATTGTTTAGTTAAGCTTCGTCTCGGCTTGCTACCAATTAATGGATCATCTTTCAGGAGAACTTTTAAGAAGGATACTGACTACATGTGTAAGTTGTGTAAGGTAGTGGAAGATGAAGAACATTTTATAAGAAATTGTATTCTGTATGAAAATCTAAGGTATAAGTACTTGGTCCCAATCGATCAACCATACGTAAATGTGTTGAAATATGGCTGTGTATTTACCATTCGTAGGCTAAGTTTATATCTTTTCAATGCCTTAAAAATAAGGCAGGATTTTGTTGAAAACTTGGAGACTTGACAAACAAATAACATCATTTAAAAGAGGTCAGTTTAATCTAAAAGGACACATGTTCACACTTGATATGTTTTAGCAGTTGCCATATATGTCATGAGGTTTTATTTTATTTTTGCATTCTTTGCTTTGCTATGCTTTGTTTACCCCATTCTTGGGGCTGGTGGCCTGAAGAATAAATCTTGTTCATGTCATGTTCATGTTCTCTCTCTCTCTCTCTCTCTCTCTCTCTCTCTCTCTCTCTCCAGATATTTCTTTCCTGTTTGGTTTGGTTGTGTTATTTCTGATTTGTTGATTGATTTGTTGTTGTTGTTTTTCTCTATGGCAGTAGTAAGATGAGAGCTAATACAGTCCAGTTAATCAGATACATCTTTTGTTCTGAACTTTCTTATGGTGTGTGCTTGATGACTGTGTGTCAGCTCTTCCTTTGCAGATAAAGCACATGACATGTGTTAGTGATGATTCCTATGACGCATTGTATGGTACACACACGCACGCACGCACGCACGCACGCACGCGCGCGCGCACACACACACACACACACATACACACATACACACACACATACACACACACACACACACTCACACACTCACTCACACACACACACACACACACACACACACACACACACACACACACACACACACACACACACACACACACACACACACACACACGAAATTAATTGAACGTTAGATTTAAGGCTGAAAGGAATATGTTTTAAAGTTAGACATGAAAGAATGAACAGTTGTATTGTGCCAGAGATAGTATGGGAGAGAATTCCAGCAAGAAGGACGATTTTGTTGGAAAGGTGGGGATACGAAACAGACGAGTATCAGTAGAGGTGCGAAGATTACCGAGATGGGACATGATAATTAGTATATAACATCATCATGATTAGTCAGAAGTTTGATAAAGGTAAAACTTGATAAAGTTAGCTGCTGTAATCCTTTTGGGTTAAACCCATTTATTATACTGACAGGACCCCGGCACCCCCACTAGGGAAATAGAGTTCATTTAATTGCAACGATTTCATCTGATTCATGCATCATGCACTGAACACAAATGGTAGAATTTATTCAGGCACATCGAAAATCATGAAACATATAGAGGTTTTATCAGATTCACGTGTTTGGGTCCACTCGAATAAATATGTGGGGGAAAAAAAAAAGAGTAGAGTTTCAGTTTCTCGCCCAACAGATATGTAAGCAGCTGTTCTATTCCAGCCCGGCTTGTATAAAAACTGGCAATGCTTTCTATTTAAAGGGAACGCATGGTAAAAGGAGGGGGGGGGGGTCCTTTTCAGCCTCTCCCATCTCCCTTCCTTCCTGTCTTTTCTATTTCAAAGCTGACCCAAGTTGATCACAATATTTTAGGATTTGTCAATGTTATTTTCACAGCCAAAAGAGCCCACTGGCGCTTTAAGTGATAGTTTTTGTGTTAGTTTTTTTTGTGTGTTTTGGTTGTATGTGTTTGTGTGTTTTGTTTGTGTTTTACATAATAGGACGATGTAGATAAACAGAGCGCGTGTGCCTGCGAAAGGAGAGAGAGAGAGAGAGAGAGGAGAGAGAGAGAGAGAGAGAGAGAGAGAGAGGAGAGAGAGAGAGAGGAGAACGTCAGTGCAGATTCACTGCTAACAGGGATGGTGAAAAACACTGCTGTATGCCCAAGGCACGTTTGCCCTGGAGAGTTGAATTTGCATTGTTTTGAAAAACTGCACACCTTTTTTTCTTTTTCTCTCTCAGGGATTCAGCAAGCCATCTCACTCCATTTTTCTTTTGCCTTTTTTTGCTCTTTTATTTCAGACTGTGCACACGTTTGTTTGCTTGTTTGTTTGTGTGTGTGTGTGTGTGTGTGTGTGTGTGTGTGTGTGTGTGTGTGTGTGTGTGTGTGTGTGTGTGCGTGCGTGCGTGCGTGCGCGCGCGCGTGGGTGTGTTTGTGGTGTGTGTGCATGTGTGTGTGAGACAAAACACACATTTTGATTATTTTCAGATTGTTTGTAAAAGATTATGATGCATTTGAATAACATCAGTTTTCGTTTTATAGCTCTTCCTTTTTTATGTAGTTCACTGAAATTCTAGTCTGACAATACATTTCACTTGACGTCAGAAGCAAACCCACATTTAACTACAGTGTTCTACATGATCAGGACCCATGTTGAAACTCCCCTCAAATAATGAGCGCGGAGGCAGTTGAAACAGTTGACGCATCACAAATTGGACCACAGTCTTCTTATTCGTCTTCTCCATCCGATCTGGGTTCCCTGGCTATGCTGAATTTTTAATCTCATCTGGTCTGGATGGTAAAGTCTGCAGTCTGTCCTAGTGACCCCATCCATCCTCACAGTTTTTCCTGGAGCTCTACTGGGCTGAGGCACATCTGTAAGGACCAATCCAATCCAATCATGTTGTTTATAGCCCCGCCGACCACACAGGCCATATCGGGGCTGTCACCTCGTCAAATTTAAAATTCAAATTAAAACTATACACAGATTAAAAGGGGGTATAACTGTCTTTCCTTGTATGGACGCCCTGGTACTGAAGGTAGTACAGAAATGTAGGATATGAGAGGGGATTGTGAGCCAGTGCCACATGTATGATTTAGATGCTAGAGGTAAAGAAAATTGGGTAACCAAGATGCGTTGGGTTTTTTTGTTTTGTTTGAATAGGGATTTGGCTTTGTTTGGCAAAGTCAGAGGTTGATTATGTTGATAGTTTTATACTCTTTTTTCGTCAACGTTTAGTAGATTATTCTTAGCTGATCATATTAAGAATAGTGACATGTTTACAGTCTACAGAAATGTTTGTGGCGTTTCTGATTTAAAGCCATATTTATGGCTGGCTATGGATAAACATTTACTGTTTATAAGCTGCTTGAACCACTTTCTGTATGGTCCCAGTTTCCCAATGAGCCCATAGCAAACTCACTCTGAATAGGAGCCAACCAGTGTCCAAAATAACCCCAGTATTTCGTGGGATTCGAACCAGCAATCTTCCGGTCTGTAACCTAGGGCGCTTACAACTACGCCAATGCGTATGGTTTCCTCAAAGTTATATTAGTGTGTGCGTGCGTGCGTGCGTGCGTGCGCGTGTGTGTGTGTCTATGCGTCCGTGCGTGCGTGCGTGTTTGTGTGTGCTTATGCGTCGGTGCGTGCGTGCGTGTTTGTGTGTGCGTTTGTGTGTGTGGTGTGTGTGTTATGTGTGTGTGTGTGTGTAAATTGTAGAGTTGCTGAAATCATGCTGACGTGTCTAATGAGGCAGTGTCTTAATGAGTTAGTAGCAGAGCAACTTATCAGTCATGAGTTGCTATGTCAGTGATAGCGAAGGGTAGGGTTTGAAATGGCGCCTTTCTTTCTTATCACTGCTGCAAGGAAAGGAGGATTATCCT
>CM060320.1:17114934-17154934 GCA_030674155.1 Stramonita haemastoma
ACCCCGATCTCTGTCTGTCCTGCCTCAGGACCCGGTCTTTTCAGCTGCCGCAGGACATGCTTGGCTGCTTTCTGTTATGCCTGCCTACAAGACCTCCCTCTCCTGACTTTCAGCATTTATGTTTATAAATTTGATTAGAAGCTGCACGCGTGGAGAACACCAACACGTTCGCAGTCACACCCACCACACACACACACACACACACATATTTGGGCATATCTGGCCTCCATTTCTAGAACTAGTTGGTGGGATGTTAAGGTGTGCCTTAGCTGCTGTGCACGCCTCTATTCAAACATGGGACTCAAGCAAAGGACTAGCACACAGGCTTGTAGTCAGGCGCTATGTTTAATTCACCCAATGAAAAAAAAATCATCCCAATGGACGGTCAGTAGCAATGAAAGAAAACACGGGAGTGGCTCATAGCTCTTGGGATCCAGAGTGTGATTCCCTAACCACAAACCTCCTCCTCCGCCCCCACAGAAATGCCAACCCACACCACAGTAATCCTGTAGGAGGGAAACTGGAAAGCGAATGTGAGAGTTCATAGGTCATGGAAACACGTCAGGACACAGCATGTGTGTGACACTCCTGAAAACAGAACAAGACAGCCAAATGGGGACGATGGGGCGGAAAGAGGGGTGGGGGTGGGGGGTGGGGCGAAAGAGAAACGTGAGGGGATGAGAGGACAGCAGGTATAAAAAGAAAACAAACAAACAGCTCATAAATTGCAAAGAGTGCACAGGCAACTTGCAAGTCCATAAACAGGCAGAGAGGAGTGGCCATGGTGATCATGCAGGGGGGGGGGGGGGAGTAGAAGGGGGTGGTGGTTGATGGATAAGTGGTGACAGTTAGCGGAGAGGCGGTTATCTTAATGAGGGGCCAGGGGCGTGAGGGACGTGAGGGGTTGGGCGGTCAGTGAGGGGCAGGGCAGGTGTGAGAAGGGGGGGGGGGGGGGGTAGACCGGAGTGTACAGCCAGGCTGTGAAGAAAGGAAATAAGAATGAATACTCAACTTTGTTTCCCCAGTAGATTCCCGAAGACCCATACACATGAACCCTTTGAAAAAAAAAAGCAGTTACACTGCTTATTCAATGTACCATCAGGAAATAAAAGTTTGACTTGACTTGACGTGAAATCTCTGCCATTTTTACATATTTCTGATTAACTCCTTTGTTTGGCTTCACTGCATGATGTAGGAATCTCTTAAATATTCTTAGTTATATAGATAACAAAAAAGAAATGCAGCGTTGTTGTCAAGATGTACAACCTCGCCTCATTTCTTTTCTTGTGCAGTCTAGCTGAAGACAAAGGCCACCTTTCGTTTGCTGTTTCATATCATTTTCAAAATGCTCTTATTTTTTATTGAGAACTTATTTATTTATTTATTCTTTTATATCGAGGATAACAGAATAAGCAATCATGTGCTTTTTTTCATCCGGTCCCCGTGTGTATGCAGTTTTGTAAATATTGTCATATGTTCCCACCGGCACACGATGGCCTACTCTTACGAAAAGCGGAACAGGATTTAACGTGTGCGCAAGATGTTCTGCGTGCTTTCGCACACGGGGCCTCGGTTTAAAGTCTCATCCGAAGGACTTTTGGGGAGAGTGGAGTCAGCACTGATGTTAACTCCAGGAAGAAAATTTCCTCGACCGGACTCGAACCCGGGTCTTCAAATTGCCAGCGCAATGTTCTGACCACAGAACTTAAGACAGCAAGTATAGAATTAAAAAAAAAAGAACTTCAATCTCAGTTTATATCAAACATAAACTAGTAAGTTGCCGGTTAGAATGATAATTATGGTTCCAAGAAATGTGATAGGAAGCGCAAAAGGAAGTTCCGTTGGTGTTTCTTTCAGAATGAAGTAGAGGTATGCCAGTAAACACAGGATATTCATAGGAAATATACAACTGTTTAAGAAGTTTTATATGAGTGAGTAATTATATAATATGAGTGGATGAAGTCATATGTTCTTTTATAAGACCTTGGCTGCAATAAGTTGTGGGGGTATTTATCTATCTATCTATCTATCTATCTATCTATCTATCTATCTATCTATCTATCTATCTATCTATCTATCTATCTATCTATCTATCTATCTGTCTGTCTGTCTGTCTGTCTGTCTGTCTGTCGATTGATCTATCTATCTATCTATCTATCTATCTATCTATCTATCTATCTATCTATCTATCGATCGATCGATCGATCGATCGATCGATCGATCGATCGATCGACATATCTATCGATCGATCGATCGATCTACCTATCGATCGATCTATATATAGATAGATCGATAGAGATATCTATCGATCTATATCGATCGATAGATCGATATACATACAGAGAGAGAGAGAGAGAGGAGAGAGAGAGAGAGAGAGAGAGAGAGAGAGAGAGAGATGGGGTGTGTAGCCTATATAGGTGTTTTGGTCTGACTGCAGGTATGATTAAGTAGTGCATGGACAATAAGCATACAAGAAACAAGGAAAACAGACAGACAGGCTAAGATAATATGGGGACAGACAGACAGACAGACAGACAAAGAGACAGAGACAGAGAGGGATACAGACACAGACAGACAAACAGAGAGAGACAGACAGACCTATAGAGATTTACAAATTCATGGGAAAGAAAACAGATTTCAAATGATTTAGGCGTGTGGGTCAACACGAATCTATTGGAGAAATAAATAAAGTTAGGGGAAGATGGAGCCCTGTATTTATTTCTTCCCAGCCTGGCCTCACACAGTAGACCTTTGCTTTGGCCGTGACTGCCGCTGACTACACAGCACGCTTTGCTCCCTTCCCTCCTCCCTTTCCCCCAGTTTCTTTCCCACCCCCATCTTACTTACCCCCATTCCCCGCTTTTCTGGGTTTTTTAGTACATTTTTTGTTGTTGCTAGTTTCGTCATTTTTCAGCAAGCGCACACATTCATTTATCCTGTGCATGGTTTTTGTTCGTGTTTCTTTTTTCATTTACCCTTCGCCTTGAAAGCAAACTTACAAAATTTTAAACATCACGTGTTTGCCAAAAAAAGCAATGTCGCCCACATCTCATTAAAACAAACACACAAACAAACAAACGAACAAACAAACAAAAGAGGATAGTCTCCTCCCCGCGAAATATATTGATGTCTACAACACTTAATGATCCAGTCCTTCGTGAAATATCCTGGGCCTGATTAAAGTGTTTTATCGTACTTTTAACATTAGTACCACAACATTAATTGAAGATAAGCGGTCTGAGAGGTTTTCGGATCATCTGATTGTAGTTGTTTTGATGCACTCCTGCTGTTTCTCTTTCTAAGCGTGGAATTATCTAGTTGTATATCATTGTATGTTCCGTTCATGCTCCATGTTCTTCACTGCATCTGGTTATTTACCCAAATCTCCTGACCTTGTATGTCTGTCAGACTTGTGGTCAGCTGTTGAACATAAAAAGATCACTAGAGGAAGGTGTGAGACATGGACAACAACAACAGACATTGAAAGAAGATTACAGACAATGGAGATGAGATGTAAACTCCTTGGTATCTCATACAGAGGTCACATCACTGACGAAGAATTGTAAACGCCATTGAGCCATATGAAGAGCGCCTGACTTCAGTGAAAAAACGCAAACTGAAGTGGTACTGGCACGTCACACGAACATCTGGACTGGCCAAGATTGTCTAACAGGGAACAGTAAAAGGAGGGAGATGAAGAGGCAGACAGAGTAAATGATGGGAAAACAACAACAGAGAGTGGACTGGCCTTGAGATAAAACTAGGGAAAGCTAGAAACCGCCAGGAGTGGAGGAAGGTGGTTGCAACATCTTCAGTGGTACTCCAACTATCTACGAGGCCATGGGACTCAAGGAGAAAGTGAATGTTATCACCACAGGTATTGATCAAAGGCTTTGTACACTTCAGTGATGTCATTGCCACATTTATTTATCAAAGATATAGGTACACTTTAGTGATGTCATCGCCACATTTATTGATCAAAGATATAGGTACACTTTAGCGATGTCATTGCCACATTTATTGATCAAAGATTCAGGTACACTTTAGTGATGTCATTGCCACATTTATTGATCAAAGATTTAGGTACATTTGAGTGATGTCATAGCCACATTTATTGGCCAAAGGCTTGGTACACTTGAGTGATGTCATAGCCGCATTTATTGGCCAAAGACTTAGTACACTTGAGTGATGTCATTGTTACAGTGGTTGATCAGACTTGGTACCCTTTTAAAAAAATATATTCTTTTATATAGAGGATAATGGAATAAGCACTCATGTGCTTTTTTACGTCCATTCCCCGTGTGAATGCAGTTTTGTCAATCTTGTCATCTGTTCCCAACCGGCACACAATGGCCTACTCTTACAAAAAGTGGAACAGGGTCTAACGTGTGCGCAAGATGTTCTGCGTGCGTTCGCACACGGGACCTCGGTTTACAGTCTTATCCGAAGGACTTGAGTGATGTCATTGTCACAGTGATTGGTCAAAGCCAATGCAGGAAGTACAGAGCATAATTCAAGAGGAGATAAAAATGGTCTCCTCCTGGAAAACCATGAAGAGCCGTGAAGGGGGGGGGGGGGAGGTCGTGCACTGGCACTGGTACTGGAGACTAGTTGTGTCCTGCCTGGCTACTCCCCATAGAGGGAATGACAGTTTTCTTCCAGGTAACTCGCCACTACACTGGCTCTGGGCATTAGGATACTTGTTGTCCGGAAGACGTTTTCTCGTCTGAACATGATCCTTAGCCAGAAAAGAAAGATACTTGTTTTTATTTTTTCCGTGTGCAATTTTGGAACATGTATGAGAGTTAAAACTGCTTGCTTTGCTTCGAAATACTGGTATTTAATCTGTACAGCCTTGATACGAGACATAAATAAAAGCGTTTGCACAGTTTCCATAGCAGCGGCTATCTTTCCTCAAGAGCTGCTTGCATCTTTTCCTTTCCAATCATTCATGCTTGTGTGCAGTACTACGCAAGCAATCTGGAGTGAACTTTTAGGTCTTCACAGGCTTCGGCCAAAACACTCGGGCTTGTGTTTATCCTGTATGCCATTTTGCTGCAAATTGTAGCTTATGTCACAGGAATAGTTGTGTCAGGTTCGCCTTGGTCACATACAGCTAAATCATGCTGGGTAAAGTGCAGGATTGATGTCCTTATCAATGCTGCAGTGTTGGCAACTAGCTTCAAGTTGACATTTTATCTTGTTCTCTTTTCGTTCAGCTCATGTTTTTATCTTTTCTCAAGTATTGATGACGTCATTGTGGGTTCCCTTTCATTTTTCTTTCCCTGTTTGTGCAAGGCTGGCAGGGGATCCATGGTCTAGAAATAACGCACTTTCCTAGAGAGTAAACAGTCCTCGTGGAAAGTATGCAGTGGTTTGATCCCCACTTGGGCCCAAAACTTTTCCTTTTCCCTATCCATTAGACCATGAGTGGTGGTCTGGGTGCTATTCTTTCAGATAAGACGATAAACCAAGGCCTTATGTGTTAAACAAAATTATTTAATGCACACAAGAGAACCCAAAGAAACAAGAGAGTTGTCCCTGGAAAAATTATGTAAAAAAAAGCCACTCTGATAGGGAAACAAATACAATTGCAGACAGGAAAAAAAATAATGGGTGGCACTGCTCTTGTGGCGACACGCTCTCCCAAGGGATAACAGCCCGAATTTCACGCATAGAAATCTGCCGTGACATTAAGTGGTGTTAAAGTAAAAAGTAAAAGATGCAATGCAGGCGGCAGCTCCGCTATTGTTGCTTGTATCTATTTATTCATTCATTTATTTATTTATTTATTTATTTAGGCAACGTTCATGAAATCTCATTCCGCCACTCCCCTCTGGGAACAAGAAACGTCAGAAGAGTTGGTTTGAACCCATGTTTTAATCCTTATGACAGTTGCACAGTTTTAATCTGAGATTTTTAAAAAACTGACAAGGCGACAGCCCTGATATAGCCTCTGTGGTCGGCGGGGTTATAAACAAGAAGATTGGATTCGATCCTTCCTTCGGGGATTTGGATCCTTCCTGATCTTCAAGAGGCGGGTATCGATTTGAATGTTACCTGCAACTTCCCCAAGTTCCCTGAGCAGCCTATGTGGACAGTAGAAACCCTTGGTGGTTTGGTTTGGTCTTGTCCCTCATCAGAAGGATGTCACCAGTTTGACAGTTTTAAGAGGCCTTTCTCGTGATCTGTCATGACAGTCATTCGTCCTACACAAGCGTTAACTGATGGATCCAAGTCCGAGGAAGGGGTGACCTGTTTCACTACATTATTGTCCTGCCATCATGGAATGCGCTTTTTCTAAACACTTGCCTTTGGACAGCTTGGTGTATACTTCTGAACTTAATCCTATTGTTCTGTCCCTAAAACTGATTCAGCAATCTTGAGAGAAAGGTTTCCTGGTCTGTACAGATTTGCTCTGTTCTCTGGAAGCCATTGCTTGTAGGCACAAAATCATCCCAATCTTTAAGAGTTCTACGATCCCTTATGGTCGGCCTGGGTGTTTTTACAAGGAACGATAGTAGAGTTAGTTTTTAAACCGTATTTTCATCTGTATGCCATTGCAATTTTAATCTGAGATATAGAATATATGAGGTGACAGACCCAATATACCATCTGTCGTTGGCAGGGCTAAACATTAATATTGGATTGGATTGAATTGGTTCTACAATACGTATACACCATGAGACGAAGGGGTGTGACAATGTTCTGGTATGAATCTTGAGGAGTCTGGGCATTCAGGACAATGAAGCAGTTGACCAACTCCTACGAGTGCCTCGAAGAAGCAGACTGCTATATCTACTGCAATGCATACTGGCTGAAAATAGAAAATTGAATGTGGTGCACAGTCCATCTGGCAAGAGGAATGGAACACTCAGACCAACAATGAACTTTTCTGGCATTGGCGTTATCTCGTTTTAGGTATCGTTTATGTGGTTTTCCCCACAACGCGGTGACCGTCATAGGCTGACCCTCACGGCTGACCAGGTCGCTGATAACAAGGAATGCTGGCAGAGTTGGGCTTAAGCCCTGTTTTGATCTGTGATTATTGGCGTAAAGGGACAGGCTTAATAGACACAAGAACCCCTCCCTGGGTCTGAAAACTGGGTCTGACAGTTTTAATCTGAGATTTAGAAATGTTACGAGGTGACACCCCTCAATATGGCCCCTGGGGTTAGCGGGGGCTATAAACAACAAGATTGGGTTTGACTGGGTTTAAAGGAGGAATGTTCTCTAGTTCTGGAACTGTCTTCAATAACATTTCTTAGGAAGTGGATTATTAGAGACTGCGTCCACTCTTGAGCCATATCATGGTATCCCAGATTTCTTTCTTATACAAAGTGTTGTCAGCATCTTTGCAGTCTCTTCTCCGCCATGCTTGAGTCATTCTGCTGGGATGTTGTCCACTTCTGGTGATTTACCCACTTTTAACCAGTGTACTAATTCCTCTATTCTTCCCTCTGCCTTTGCAGCGGGTTTGCTTCTTTTGTTGATGTTCCTTGTTCCACTATGGTGGTGTCTGGATGTGTCATTCCTTCCCACCGGCACACAATGGCCTACTCTTCCGAAAAGCGGAACAGGTTTTAACGTGTGCGCAAGATGCTCTGCGTGCGTTCGCACACGGGACCTCGGTTTAGAGTCTCATCCGAAGGACTCTTACTGCAGACTCCCTAAAGATCCTTTTTCGGGATGTTCCACCGAACACCATTTTTAACTTCCTGAGAGAATCTGGTTTTTCCCGTCTGATATGAGTGAAAGTGGTATAGTTGGTCTCTAAAGACAAGGTTGTTTTAAGGAATCTGGTTTTGGGTTTTATCTCATTTTATGTGTGATGGATGTGGGTTTTTCCACAACGCATCATTTATCATGAGGTTGTTGTTGTTTTCAAATTTAAGTATATAACTGTAGCTGACGTCCGAAATATTGTGATAAATAGGGGAGGGAGGGAGAGACACGGCAAGGTAAGGCAAGGCAAGTTCTTTTATTTCGATGATAATGAATAAGCACTCGTGTGCTTCTTTTTTTTTTTTTTACATCCAGTCCCCAGAGAGAGAGAGAGAGAGAGAGAGAGAGAGAGAGAGAGAGAGAGAGAGAGAGAGAGAGAGAGAGAGAGAAGACAGACAGACAGACAGACAGACAGACAGACAGACAGACAGACAGACAGACAGACAGACAGACAGACAGACAGACAGACACGACAGACAGAGACAGAGAGACAGACAGAAACAAGAGACAGAGACAGAGGTACACGAACACACGCAAAAACTTTTTTTTTTGCATTGCCACAGTCCTTACCGGATATTTTCCAGGAGAAGTGCAGGAAGAAGAAAACAGCTCGATACTTTCTTTCTCTGTGTTTTGGTTTGTTTCTCTATTCCCTTCTCTTTCTCTGCTTGCTTACATTTCCCAGAGATGCGCTGACAGGAACATTTTTCTTGGGTTGAAAGCTGACACTTACTGCTGACAGTCTTCCCAGAGGGTACACCCTGAGAGGGTCTTTCACTGTGACGGATGTCTTCAAATGTCATTGCTGCTTTGGTCGTGAAATTAGCATTGTTTGTGTTACATTTTGCAGGGGTGCCTTTCAACTATAGACGACTGTTTCTTACTTTTTAATTTTTATTTTATTGGCATCACTCCTTCTTGCAGGCATATTGTTTTACATCGTGTTGATTGGGAGTAGAATGGACAACTGTGTGAATGTGTTTACAGATAATGAGTGTGGTTGAGTTAATGTGTGCATGCATAATGGGTTCCTGTGATCAAAGTTTTTGCTTATTATAATAATTATGATCCAAGTAGTTGGATGTTAAAAACACTTTTATTTCTGCACTTAACAATATTACATATTTATACAGACTTTTGGCAGAGCCCCCAAACAGTATGAAACAGTGTAGAATGTCTCTTTGTCTTAAGACCATGGATTGTTAACAACTCTTTATTTGATGGTAAAAAATGGAGTTGATTGACTGTAGAAGCCTGTTTAAAATCGCAGCTTTCGAACATAAAAGTGTACCATTAAGGTTAGAATATCAGTGACCAGTGGTATTACTTGTAAGAATGAAATAAATCTTATTTTGTAGACCATTCAACTTTTCATAATACTGCTGCTTGCTTAAACCATGGG
Source organism: Stramonita haemastoma (assembly GCA_030674155.1). Taxonomy (NCBI): domain Eukaryota; kingdom Metazoa; phylum Mollusca; class Gastropoda; order Neogastropoda; family Muricidae; genus Stramonita; species Stramonita haemastoma. The sequence goes on from CM060320.1 coordinate 17,124,062, forward strand.
TTTATAATTTTCAAAACCCTAAGATTGCATTTAGATGGGAGCAACAAGTATAGTCTGCTTCCCTCAAAGAGACCAAAGAACTTGATTGTGGTGGGAAGCGCGGGGAGAGGGGGGAGGAGCTAGTATTTCTGGCTGAGTAGGATAGACACTTCAATGGCCAGCGTTCAAAACAGTTTTTTTGGGTCTGTTTTCCTTTTCATGGAAGGGGCATAAACAACTGAATCAAAACCAAAAAAACACCGCCTGTATTTTTCTTTCAATGTCTGCTGTTTGGGTCCATGTTTCACAAGTGTACACCATTATCACTACACCACGATCGCCATCAGCCCCCCAACCACCCCCGCCCTGTTCCTCATGTCCCCCCTTCCTACCTACAGACAGGCACGTCACATAAGTCACCTATCTTTCCTCAGGAACTAAGCCTGCATCTCTCGAGCACAGCCTCAGATTCCCTGATTAATGTTGCTTCCTCAGATCAAACTGTGTCCATATCGCAGCATTCTGATACACTGCATACTCACATCTCTCTCGGTCTCTCTGTCTCTGTCTTTCTCTCACTCACTCACTCACTTTCTCTCTCTCTCTCTCTCTCTCTCTCTCTCTCTCTCTCTCTCTCTCTCTCTCTCTCTCTCTCTCTCTCTCTCTCTCTCTCTCTCTCTCTCTCTCTCTATATATATATATATATATATATATTCAATATATCAGATGACCTTTACAAAACTGCTTAAAAGTGCTTATTCCATTATCCTCGATATAAAAGAACAAATCTGTCTCTCTCTGTCTCTCTCTTCTCTCTCTGCCCCCCCTCTCTCTCTCTCTGTCTCTCTCTCTCTCTGCCTCTGTCTGTCTGTCTCTCTCTCTGTCTCTGTCTGTCTGTCTGTCTGTCTGTCTGTCTGTCTGTCTGTCTCTCTCTCTCTCTCTCTCTCTCTCTCTCTCTCTCTCTCTCTCTCTCTCTCTCTCTCTCTCTCTCTCTCTCTCTCTCTCTCTCTCTTCTCTCCCCCCCCCTCTCTCTCTTTTCTCTGCCCATCCCCTCTTTATTAAATGGCTGATGGATCAGCTCCCACACCCTAAGCCTTCATTCGTGATTTCCCTCTGGTCAGACAGGGGAGCGGCCAGTGTCCTGCTGTGCCTTCTCTGGCACTGCTGTGTGCTCCAGGCCCTGACGTTAGTGTCCTGACAGTAGCCTTCACACTTTATCTGTCCACATGGACTGATAAAGTGCTCTCCACGCCAGCCTACTGGCTCTTTGTCTCTGTTTTTTATACCCTGGCCACTAACCACGACTTAAACACGACGCAGATTGTATCAAGTCAAACTTTTATTTCCAGATGGTACATTGAATAAGCAGCGCAATAGCTTTTTTCATCAAGCCACTCACCCATCTGTGTCCTTCCCTTGTGTCACTTGGATTGTTGATTCCAGTTCTAATTTGAATAAAATAATAGGTAATGGTATTTATTCATAGAACACTGATCCTTACCCCAGATGCACAAACCAAAATACTATCACACTTCATGGCTGTTTCCCCCTCATTTTCTGTGAAAACACAGCTTTGCGTATTTGTGTCTTACTCGTCTTGCTCTCACGGTCTGTGGTCGGCGGGGCTATAAACAACATGATTGGATTGGTCTCGCTCCTTTTTATACACTGTACTCTTTTCACTCTGCTGAGGTATTTCATGAGAAAAGGAGAAGTTTTCTGTCATTCCCCTTTACTTTGTAAAAAAAAAATGTTAAAGGTCTTGGTCAGTGATGAAAATTACGTCTATAAATACATGTTGAATAGCTTTATTTACGATGATCATGGTTTATGTTATATGACAGTCATTATAACTAGTCATTTACAGAACATTCATGGAAATATGTATACTAACCCATGAAAAACAGACTATATTGTTACCTCTGTCTGTCGGTCTGTCTATTTGTTTGTCTAATTTGATTTAAGAGATAAAACAACCAGCCCCCACCCTGAATTATAACTGCATGGCGAGCTTCAGCATTGCCCCAACAGACAGACAGACAGGTAGATAGGCAGATAGATAGACAGATAGACAAACAGATACATAGACAAAAAACAGATAGACAGACAGATAATAGATAGACAGATAGACAGACAGATAGACAGGCAGGCAGATAGACAGGTAGACAGACAGAGAGACATAGACAGATAGAGAAATGACAGATGGACGATAGACAGGAAGACAGACAGAGAGACATAGATAGACAGATAGAAAAATTGACAGATGGACAGATAGACAGAAACTGACTGACTGACCGACAGACAGGCAGACAGATGGACATACAGACATAGAGTCAGACAGACAGAGACATTGTAATAGAGAAAAGTACATAATGATGCCGGCATACATTTCCTCTGCGGGCTAGACATTACACACGTCACTACCGGCCTGATTCCACCAGAGGAGCAAGCAGCAGACAACATCCAGTGCCGCGCGCTTTGACGTCTTTCTTTCTCTTTCCATGCTGGCACACTTTGTACCATGGTTAAAAGCTGACACCGACTGCTTTCAGTCTTCCAGCCCTAAAGGGTTTTTATTTTCCTTTCTGTTAATGCCGTGGCTGTCCTCAAATGGCATTCATGCTTCGGTAATGAGTTGGCATTCTTGGTGTTGCATGTACATTGGTACTTCTTAGCTAAAGACGACAGTTTAGTTTCTCTTTGTTATTGGCCACATTCCTCCTCGTGTTGTATTTTCAGCGTCTTGTCTTGCTGACTCCAGTCAATTTTCTGCTTGCAGTTTGCGCGATGACAAGGGGAAAGCATATGTATTTTGCTAGCGTTAAAGTTTGTTTACTCATGCATATAGAAGCATGCAACCAGTTAGCTTCTTGTGCCAATGCTAATACATTGCAATGCTAATCAATGCAACTCTGGACATACTTTTTATCAGAACAGATCCTGAAGATCAGCCTCTAGCCTGCTTCATTGCAAGAAAGTGGAGGCACAAAAATGACCAATGGTCTTGAAATCCATATCGTTCACCTCCCTTCATCATCCTGTGTTCCACTCTGGACTGAAGGTCTGGTGGCAATGCACCCCATCTCGAAAACGAGAGGCTGTGGATTTGAATCTCGTCTGAAGCCCAGATTATCCCCCTTCATCAGATGCTAGTCTTTCCGATGGGAGAGAGAGAGAGAGAGAGAGAGAGGGAGAGAGAGAGAGAGAGAGAGAGAGAGAGAGAGAGAGAGAGAGAGAGAGAGAGAGAGAGAGGGAGAGAGAGAGAGAGAGAGAGAGAGAGAGAGAGAGAGAGGGAGAGAGAGAGAGAGAGAGAGAGAGAGGGAGAGAGAGAGAGAGAGAGAGAGAGAGAGAGAGAGAGAGAGAGAGAGAGAGAGAGAGAGAGATTTCATTTCATTTCATTTTATTTCTTTTTTTTTTTCTTTTATATCGAGGATAATGGAATAAGCACTCTTGTGCTTTTTTACATCCAGTCCCCGTGTGTATGCAGTTTTGTAAATGTCATCTGTTCCCACCGGCACACGATGGCCTACTCTTACGAAAAGCGGAACAGGATTTAACGTGTTCGCAAGATGTTCTGCGTGCGTTCGCACACGGGGCCTCGGTTTAAAGTCTCATCCAAAGGACTTTTGGGGAGAGTGGAGTCAGCACTGATGTTAACTCCAGGAGAACATGCGTGTGTGTATATCTAAATGAGGTAGAGGACTTGAATACCTCTGCAGGCATTTAGATCTAGACCCAGGCTTACTTGAGTTATTTGCATATTATTGACATCATACTTTGATTAATTTTTTAAAATTTCATTTTCTCTCTTTGTTCAAATATAAGGATACGTACCCAAAGCATAGTGTGTGTGTGTGTGTGTGTGTGTGTGTGTGTGTGTGTGTGTGTGTGTGTGTGTGTGTGTGTGTGTGTGTGTGTGTATGTGTGTGTGTGTGTGTATGTGTGTGTGCTCTTGTGCGTGTGCGCTCCTGTGCGTATGTGTGTGCTCTTGTGGGTGGGGGAGGGGAGCACCGCTTTAATTGCCTTTACGCTATCGTTTTCCCATAGCTCATGCACACACAAACCCAAGAATACTCACAAGAACACGACAGCATTGAGAATATACACACATAATAAATGAGAAAATGTAGATACTCACACATGGATACAAGCTGGGATGAAAAAAAGTGGCTGACAATGAGATTGATCAGAAATTGCAAACAGCCCATTAGATTACGTACTGATCAATTCTAGGTGACCATTTCTTCATTATGTTTAAACCGTTTTCCTCACCCCATTAAAAATTTTGCAAACAAGAGAGAATAAGAAGATACCACTCTCTGGCAGCATTATGTGAATGAAGCTCCTACTGCCGACAGCGGTGATAGAGTGCAGTGGCAGATAGGCGATTTGTGCATGTGGCTTAACCTACCTTCTCATTCCTTGAGTACACGAAACAGAAAAGTATCTTAGGTATTATACAGTCTCCGTCAAAGTAAGGGTTTTAAAGGGAAAAGGGTATGTACACCTTAACCATGCACCAGTCAGTGTTTTTTTTATATCGAGGATAATAGTATAAGCACTCATGTGCTTTTTTTCCATTCAGTCCCCGTGTGTATGCAGTTTTTGTAAATCTTGTCATCTGTTCCCACCGGCACGCAATAGCCTACTCTTACGAAAAGTGGAACAGGATTTAACGTGTGCGCAAGAAGTTCATGAAAGATGTAATGTTTATTATCAAGCGTACAGAGATCGTACATCAGCCTGGCAAAACCAGCCCTTTAAGTAGGGGCTGGGCCAACATGCAAGAGAGGAAAAAACCCTTGGTCCTAGGGGACAGATTAGCCCCACTGTTATAGACGGAGGACCACCGCACGAAAAAAATAATAGTGAACGAGGGAAAATGTCAGGCGGGAAAATGGTCGGGATAGGTGTAAGCAACAGGAGCTGACGACTGACTGCTCTCCTCTTTTTGGCCGGTGGGAAATCAGGGAGGAGGTGCACGGGTCTGAGGGCTGACTGAACAGCCATTAAACCGGCAGGGGGGTAGGGGGGGGGGGTGGTGGACAGGGAGGGAGGTAGGCCTAGTGGAAGGGGGGGGGGGGTGGGGCTGGCTCAGCTTTCCTGCGTGACTGACTCGTAGCATGAAGGGGACAGACATCAGGTTTTAAATGTATTTTTTTGCAAAGCCAGTTTTTTTTCTTCCAAAAGTGTCCCAATATCATCATCATCATCATCATCATCATCATCATCATCATCATCATCATCATCATCATCATCATCGTAGTTGTCGTTGTCGTTGTCGTTGTCGTTATTATTATTATTATTATTATTATTATTATTATTATTATTATTATTATTATTATTATTATTATCATCATCATCATCATCATCATCATCATCATCATCATTATTATTATTATTATTATTATTATTATTATTATTATTATTATTATTATCATTATTCTTTTATTTCGAGGACAATGGAATAAGCACTAATGTGCTTTTTTTTTAACATCAAGTCTCCATGTGTATGCAGTTTTGTCAATTTTGCCATCTGTTCCCACCGGAACACTATGGCCTACTTTTCCGAAAAGCGGAACGGGTTTTAACGAGTAAGCAAGATGTTCTGCGTGCATGCCCACACACAGGACCCCGGTTTATAGTCTCATCCGAAGGACGAGGAGGAGTGGAGTCAGCACTCATGTTAGCTATATGTATCTGTAACTGGCCTTTAACTATTTACATCACTTTGTGATGTCCTTTATCTATCTATCTATCTATCTATCTATCTATCTATCTATCTATCTATCTATCTATCTATCTATCTATCTATCTATCTATCTATCTATCTATCTATCTATCTATCTATCTATCTATCCCTTTGTCTGGCGAACGTGGGGGCACCCATGAAGACTTGACAACCAGTTCCCTCCATTCCTCTCTCTGTTCTGCCTTTCTCAGGGTTTTGTTGAGTTCTAGGCCTGTCCATTTGCTGATGTTGTCCTCCCATCTCTTCTTTGGCATGTCTCTTTTTATTTCTCCTTGGACAGCGCCTTACAGTATAGTTTTTGTTAGTCCTTTTGATCTTGTTACATGCCCGTACCATTGTTTATAGTGTGAGAATGGTAGACTGTTTCCATATCTGCTAACTTCCCTCCTCTTTTTTATGAGCCATTTCAATGCACTTTCAACTCTTTGCTGGCGTTGATGTTTGGTGGAGGGGATCTAACACCTTGGGTTCTTATGTTGCTGTGTGTGTGTGTGTGTGTGGTGTGTGTGTGTGTGTGTGTGTGTGTGTGTGTGTGTGTGTGTGTGTGTGTGTGTGTGTGTGTGTGTGCGTGTGTGTGTGTGTGTGTGTGTGTATGTGTGTGAGTGTGTGTGTGTGTGTGTACGCGCACGTGCACGCGTGTGTGTGGATGTACCTGTGTGTTTGAAACGTTGTTTCAGAACATGGGTATAGTAATAGATATTCTCAATAAAATACAATACTGACCTCACAGCAAGAAGGACATGGAATAAACAGAGAGATAAATCTGCATTCACGGTGCTGTCCGTGACGTTGTGATCATAAAAGCAACGGCAGAAAGTGCCTCTTTCAAACCAAACCCTGATCCTCTTCCTGCAACGGACCACTAAACAAGAGACACAGAATACAGCGCAGCAGTGACAGTTTCTTCTTGTCTTCGAACATGTTGATATGTCCTTGCCTATGAATGACTGTCCTGACTTCACCTAACTCGTGTTGTTATCACAGAGGTCATATTGACGGCGTCCTTCATTGCACCAGGCAGCCATGTCTTGTGGTGTCGTGAAGTGGCCTCCTTATCGCTAACTGCATTTATTATTTTATTTTATTTTATTTATTCTTTTATATCGAGGATAACAGAATAAGCAATCATGTGCTTTTTTTCATCCGGTCCCCGTGTGTATGCAGTTTTGTAAATATTGTCATCTGTTCCCACCGGCACACGATGGCCTACTCTTACGAAAAGCGGAACAGGATTTACCGTGTGCGCAAGATGTTCTGCGTGAGATGAGATGTTCAGTTGGGTCAACCCGGGCCAGGCGTAACTAGAATATATATATTCTTCTTCTTCTTCTTCTTCTTCTTCTTCTTCTTCTTCTTCTTCTTCTTCTTCTTCTTCTTCTTCTTCTTCTTCTTCTTAATACCACAGCATTGCTCTCTTTGACTCTCTCTAGTTTCTTTAACTTTTTCTCCAGCCTGTCTCTGTCCCTCCATTGCAAGTCACTGGTATATTTTCTTATTTTCCCCAACAATTCATTAGTTTTTTGCATACCTATTTCAGCATTTATCATCTCTGTGGTGCATGATAAGTCCTCTTCACATTTTTCAATGGCTAGTCAAACATTTTTTTAAAGCAGGTATAAAATTCTGGAGCTGGTTTGACTTAAAAGTTCCGTTATTCCTGTACATAAAAGTTCGTCTTTAGTATTAAAGGCCGGATAAAAATTCACACACACACACACACACACACACACACACACACACACACACACACACACACACACACACACACACACACACACACACACACACACACACACACACACATATATATATATATATATATATATATATATATATATATATATATATATATATATATATATATATATATATATATAAACTGCTTAGCACATCGTCTTATATCAACACACATGAAAACACGACCCAAAAATATTCATACAAAAAAAAAGATATATTAAATAAAGAGAAACAAACTCACTCCAAACTGCGAACGTAAAGGAACTACTGTCTATAACTTTAGCTGAAAATCTGTTAATCTGCCGATTAGCACGCTCACAGGGATGATAGGAATTGTCAGGTTTGGAATCGTTTGTATTGCAATTTGGCAGCCTACCTGTGAAGGAAAGGAGAAAGTTTCTTTTCCACGCAAGTTTCCAGACCAAGAGGGAGGAGGGAGGGGGGGGGGGGGGGGGGGGGGGGGGGGGGGGGGGAGAGGAGAGAGGAGTTATTATCTCACACTGGGCGTTTTCCTCCCTGTGTTGTGTAATGTAAATCAGAGGCAGAATTGTCAGATGAAACGAAAACTGAACCTGCTCGGTAAAACCAAATAAAGATATACATGTGCTTTTCTTTTATATTTTACTCTTTTATATCGAAGATAATGGAATGGGCAGTCATGTGCTTTTTTTTTTTTAACATCAAGTCCCGTGTGTATGCTGTTTTGTTAGTGTTGTCATCCGTTCCCACTGGCCCACGATGGCATATTCTTACGAAAAGTGGAACAGGTTTTAACTGTTTGCAAGATGTTCTGCGTGCGTTCGCACACGGGGCCTCGGTTTATGGAATAGCCAGTCATGTGCTTTCTTTCTTTTTCTTTTTTTACATCAAGTCCCCTGTGTATGCTGTTTTGTTAGTTTTGTCATCCGTTCCCACTGGCCCACAATGCCTATTCTTACGAAAAGCGGAACAGGTTTTAACGTGTGTGGGAGATGTTCTGCGTGCCTCCGCACACAGGACCTCGGTTTAGAGTCTCATCCCAAGGACTTAGGGGAGGGGGGGGGGGAATCAGCACTGATGTTCACTCCAGGAGAAAAATCCCTTGAACGAGATTCGAAACCGGGTCAGCAGATCACAGTTGTGTGTGTGTGTGTGTGTGTTGTGTGTGTGTGTGTGTGTGTGTGTGTGTGTGTGTGTGTGTGGTGTGTGTGTGCGTGAGCGCGGTGCGCGCGCGTGTGTGTGTTTCTATAAGCTACCATTTAACAACTCTAAGTTTAACTTTTTTTTTCGGGGGCATAATGTTTCCAACGCATATAAACAACATAATTGGATTTTAATGTAATATCTTGATGTGTGCAACATATTATCTGTGTACTTCACACCCAAGGTCCCCATTGAGAAATAAAATCCTTGATTTTGATACAGTGTCTAGTCTGCACAGACAGTCAGACAGACGACAGACAGACAGCCAGACTGACAGGACAGACAGACAGACAGAGACTGATAGACAGACAGAGAGAGATTGATTGATTGATTGTTGATTGATTTATTCTTTTATATCGAGGATAATGGAATAAGCAGTATTGTGCTTTTTACCTCCAGTCCCCGTGTGTACAGTTTTGTAAATGTCATCTGTTCCCACCGGCACACGATGGCCTACTCTTACGAAAAGCAGAACAGGATTTAACGTGTGCACAAGATATTCTGCGTGTGTTTGCACACGGGGCCTCGGTTTAAAGTCTCAGCCGAAGGACTTTTTTTTTTTTTTTTTGAGAGAGAGAGGAGAGAGAGAACAGAGACAAAAGACAGACAGACAGACAGACAGACAGACAAGACAGACAGACAGACAAGCAGGAACAGACAGAGAAGAAGAGGTGTGCCAGATAGTGGATAAGGGGTAGTTTGCTTTTCTCCATGCAGTCTCCACCCTCATTAGGGCGGATATCCTGAGGAGAAAAGCAAAGTTATCAAGTGTATCAGTTTGACAAACCACACATTTCAACGCAATAAAAGACTGGAGTCAGGAAGTATACAGATATGACACCGAAATTCATCCCAGCGCGCTGAGAGAGAGAGAGAGAGAGAGAGAGAGAGAGAGAGGAGAGAGAGAGGAGAGAGAGAGAGAGAGAGAGAGAGAGAGAGAGAGAGAGAGAGAGAGAGAGAGAGAGAGACGAGAAGAGAGAGAGACAGACGGACAGGACAGACAGACAGACAGAGACAGACAGAGACAGAGACAGAGACAGAGAGACACAGAGAGAGAGACAAGGAGAGAGACACACAGAAAGACACACAGGACACAGAGAGAAGACACAGAGAGAGAGAGACACAACAACAGAGAAAGAGAGAGAGAGAGAAGAGAGGTAGGGAGGAGAGAGAGCTCTGAACTCAACATTTTAATTGTACTTCGTTTTTGGGCCACAATACTAACAAAGGGGAAAAAAGGGAACCGTAATATTTAGAAAAAAAACACACTTGAAGGTGAAACCTTGGTCACTTTGTTATTTACACCACTACTACGCATGTTACTTACCATCATTATTTGTTTGGCAATGCCATGTTACACAAACACACATGCGCGAGCGCTGCACACAGACGCACATAGACACAGACACACACAGACACCGCATATCATTTTCAGCATTTCATATGCAGTGCTTGAATCCACAAAGAACACAATACACCTGAAATAAATTGCCAACATACACCAAAATCAATATTAAAAGAGAGAGAGAGAGATAGATAGATTGACACGAGGGGGGGAGGGAGGGAGACACAGACAGACAGGACAGAAAAACAGACACGCACGCACGCACGCACGCACATGCACGCACGCACACACCACACTCACCAGCACACACACAATCACACACACACACACACAACACACACACACACACACACACACCACACACACACACACACACACACACACACACAACACACCACGGAGAACCTATACAGATTTTTCAAAACGGTTCCACACGTAACAAGCAATGCCGTTACGTGATTTTCAGCATGCCGGCAATGCCACAGAGACAAAAATAACAGGATCGAAGCTGAAATATTTCGGGTAGCACGGAGAAATGAGGACAGAAAAAACCCGCATTTGTGTGGCTGTAGGGGAGATGGCATAGGTAAAGGGATATAGCGATGTTTTTGTTTTATTTTATTTTATACCACTTTATGTCACAGTCGCCACAAGTGCAGCGCCTACCCATTATTTTTTCCCCTCAGGGATGGTGTTAAACACGACACCTCGTGCATGCTGGTATTTGATCCTTGGGAATATAATCAGTTCCCAGCCTATACTACTAACATAAAAGCGTAGATCTGAAGCCAATGGCTAGTGGTTTGAATCGTATAAGAGTCATGGGGATTTTTCGAACTCTGGCCGGCTCCTACCAGAGTGAGTGTGCTGTGGGCACAGTGGGTAGACTGGGACCCACTAGTCGAGCTTCATCCACTTACGGATGCGAATTTGAGAGTGTTGCTCAAATTACCTGACCGAACACTGCAGGTGTCAATATCTCTCTGGCCCGGTTGATGCCGAGATATAATAGTATGCGTGGAGTACAACCGTGTCAAGTAGTTTCAAAGCAATAATAAAAATTGCCTCTGATTCGGTGGCCCACGTTGCTCGGGTCTCATGGTGACCTCAGATTTGGTTTACCCATACACTTCTGAGCCCGTGGTGAGTTTGTGTCAAAGCTTTGGGGTTGATGGGGGGGGGGGGGGGGGGGGGGGCGATCGTTGGAGGGACGTCGTGGTGGTCGCCACCTCAGGTGGGTGACTCACTCAATCTGGCTCCGCGACTGAGCTAATACTGTCGTTAGTAGGGGGCTTAAGTAGGTTGTGTCCTGTGTATGTTAACACAGACCAGGCACCACTGAACACCACCAAAGTGACACAGCAGAAGTGCAGGGCCCCTTGGCTGGTGGCCCAACGACGGCCTAATATTGGTGGGCTCCCTGTGGACTCCCGACCCTGAGGATGCGACATAACAAATATGGTAAGGCTGTGGCGGGGAGATTGAAATGAGCGACGTGGGAACAGCAGAACGGGGATGTCATAGAAGATGAGACAACAAAAAGAATTCACTAATAATGAAAAGACTTCAAATCAAAAGAACTAACAAACCTCATTTTTACGAAAGATGAGCAGTTTTTAGCAGATACGCAAAACTTATGTGTACTGTTACATTTGCCTAAAGGACCCTGAGTTTGGACCCATTCAAAAGGTCTTTTGGGGAATGGAGTCGGAACAGTGAAAATAAATTTTCTGAAGCGTAAAAATCTACCAATTACAATATTAACATCATCATCATCATAGTCCTTATAAAATTTATAATAATAATAATAATAATAATAATAATAATAATAAGAATAAAATATAATATATAAGAGAGCAAGAAGAAGAGAAGAAGAGAGAGTAGTAGTAGTATAGTAGTAGTAGTAGTAGTAGTAGTAGTAGTAGTAGCAGAGCAGCAGCAGCACAGCAGTAGCAGCAGTAGTTAGTGAGTAGTAGTAGTTAGTAGTAGTTAGTAGTAGTAGAGCAGTAGTAGTAGTAGTAGTAGTAGTAGTAGTAGTAGTAGTAGTAGTAGTAGTAGTAGTAGAAGCAGCAGCAGCAACAGCAGTAGCAGCAGCAGCAGCAGCAGCAGCAGCAGCAGCAGCAGTAGTAGTAGTAGTAGTAGTAGTAGTAGTAGTAGTAGTAGTAGTAGTAGTAGTAGTCAGCAGCAGTCAGCAGCGCGCAGCAGCGCAGCAGCAGCAGCAGTAGTAGTAGCAAGTAGTAGTAGTAGTAGTAGTAGCAGCAGCAGCAACAGCAGTAGCAGCAGCAGCAGCAGCAGCAGCAGCAGTCAGTAGTAGTAGTAGTAGTAGTAGTAGTAGTAGTTAGTAGTATAGTAGTAGTAGTAGTAGTAGTAGTAGAAGTAGTAGAAGTAGTGTTATTATTATCATCATAAGAAAAGGAAAGAGTCGGAGAAGTGGTCAATGACTTCACACAGCTTTTTCATGCTGCATCTTTGGCAAGGCTGATTGCTGGTGACCAGACTATTTTGACCTAACAACGTGGTGGAAGACATTCTATATAAAATGATCAGCTTGCAGAAGAAGCAGCCTCTGGTTTAATCAACTTCAAAAAACCTGATTCGTGGGGCTGAAAGATATGATTGGAACTTAAATCCCAAATTAACAATATTGTTTGACAAAGTAGCTTATTCAGAAACAAAAACCATCTAGAAATCAAACACACAACTGAATATACAGATTAAATGAAAAAAAAAAGGAGACAAAAATGAAACAGAGAAAGAAAGAAAACAGGCAAAACAACAAACCGATAAAAAAAGAAAAGCCTGGGATAGGACTGTACACTTTCTTTGCTTCCTTCATACTGGAACACGCCCCTGAGCGTAACTATGCACTCTGTGGCAAAGTTATGGGTGTACAGGTATCCCCCATATCATCATACACCTCATTTCACGGACTGACAGGCAGAGGGTGCTCTGTGTGGGTGTGGGTGTGTGCGTGTATGTATGTATGTGCGTGTACGTATATATATATATATATATATATATATATATATATATATATATATATATATATATATATATATATGTGTGTGTGTGTGTGTGTGTGTGTGTGTGTGTGTGTGTGTGTGTGTTGTTTGTGTGTGTGTGTGTGACGAGCGAGCAAGAGAGAGAGACCGACAGACCGACAGACCGACAGACAGACAGACCTGTAGGTAGACAGGCAAACAGACATTGGGGGAGTGGGAAAAAAGAGTGAACCCCCCCCCCCCCCCTTCCCACCACGAAATGGAGCAAATCAGAGAGCGAGCCAGCGGGTGGGCGGGCAAGCGAGCGAGCGAGCGAGCGAGAGAGAGAGAGAGAGAGGGGGGGGGGGGAGGTGTATGCCTGTCAGTGGCATGTAAAAGATCCGACACAAAAAAAGAACAGCGGTAATGGCTTGTTGTTCGTTAGTGCCGAGAATTGATAGGTCTTGTTATCATCACGACTTCTCCCTTTGCCTTTTGCAGCCCAAGCATGTTTGCATCTCCTGCATCCTGAAGTGATAAAAAAAAAACCCGCAGTGTCTGACTATACTAAAATTATCTTCTTTTCAACATGTAGCCTTTTCTTCACAATGGAGGCAGTATTCTGGGTTACCAGGGTTTCACCCGTTATCGTATGTCAGCCAGTCAGATGATCGGTAAGTAACATATAAAGCAGTTGATGATTCTGGAAAACAGTGTGTTTGTCATCCATATTCCTTTTATTTCCCACCAGCACACAGTTCTTTGACAAACAGATTTAAACACATTTTCAGTTAAAACTGTGCAAATCTCTTCCTGGGAGCGCGCACACACACACACACACACACACACGCACGCACGCACGCACGCACGCACGCACGCACGCACGCACGCACGCACACACACACACACACACACACACACACACACACACACACACACAACAGTACACAACAAATTTCATGGGCTGGTAATCTTAATGGCTTCTCTTCAACACCATACGGTACTATCCCACACGGAAGCTAAACAGTACTGTTGGTGATTGACACAAAGCCATTTACTGTGAGAGGGCAATCTTCAACCTGCTCTTCCCGTAAGCTGCAGCAGTAACCAGGATAATGCATCATCCTGACAGGAACAATGGTACAGGCAGTACCCCATTCTCCTTACTTTAGTTCGGTGGTTCAACTTTTCACCATACCCATCTCTACTTAACCAGTGTAGTGAATATCTTCCACAAAAAAGTACAGCAAAACTAAACTAAGCCAAGACAAAAAATAAACAGCAAACTCAAACCAACATGAAAGCCCACAGGAAAAATCAAACACTGTGGTGCAGTGATTCCGTTTTGAAATGACTTTGCCAATGTCAGGAAAACACCGACATCAAGCTTGTTACAATTTATACACAGAGTTGTGCAGAATATTGTTTAGCTTCGTTAAAACTCATGGTGATGTTTACAACTTCTAGAGTTTTATCTATATTTAGATTGATATGTCTTATTGGTAACAACAGGGATAAGTGTTGCCACTTTATTCCAAATTATAAAGCAACAGATGGAAAGTGTAAGCATATCGGGGCTGTCACCTCCGTATCAAGCACAGAAAGAGGGAATGAAAGGAAGGTCCAAGATATGGTCTGATAGTTTGGTGGTGGGTCCAGCAGTGAGCATAGAAGCCAGAAAACGAGGCATCTCTCTCTACCCTCCTGCTTTCTCTCTCCTGCCATGTGCTGGTTTTATTTTTCTCTCTTTTCACACTACAGCTTGAAGGCTTACTCGAGTTCTAGTCTTTCAGATGAAATAATTAACTGACCCACATGAACATACATTTAGCATATGTAAAAGACTAGGTTGTGTACATTTGTCTCTGGCAAAGTGATACATTTCTTTTAGCTTTTAGATTGGGCCTTCAATGACTTTAACGACCAATATTATGGTTTCTCTTTTGTGTTCTTTTGCTTGCGAATGACTTTTTCACTACATGTTGTCCATGTTTATTTCTATATCCTCCAAGTTTCCTTTGCTATCATCTCTGTAGATGACCATTCATGGCCGACCGTTTCAGACCTTGTAGTTGTCTCTATGCCATAAATCTCAGCAACCTCTCAATCTCACGAGAACTGCTGACGAGAGTGTGATTTGACTTGGATAGCTGTACCTTTCGCTATTGTTACATATTGATTTATGTCTTCATCTTCTACGATGAACCCTCGGACTCCTCTGCGAGTCAGTTCCTCAATTTCTATGTTGGTAATACCCAGGAGTCTGTGATAACATTTCAAGGTCCGTGTCCATTTATCTACGTCTGATGTCAAAGTCTAAGACTCACGCCATACAGAATATTGAGATACCAAGGAGCACATCAGTCTGATATTTTAAAGCTTATCAGGATGTGTGGTCATTATATATTGTTCTTCAGTTGACAAAACTGACAAAGTGCTGTATAGTGTGTGCAGTCCTAGAAGGTACTACAGGATTTGATCCTTTGTCTGTTACTACTAGTCTGTTACTAGAAACTATGCCATTTGAAGCTATGGACTGTTTCCCAGTCTTTGCCATCAGCTTTGACAGAGTTCACTGTCCTTGATATTGTTGGTGATCAAGTTTGTCTTTGTAGACCAGCGCCATTGGCGCAGTGGTTAGCGCCGTGGATTCCGGACTGGAAGGTCGCGGGTTCGAATCCATAAGTCATAGGGATTTTTTCGGGCTCCGGCCGGCTCCTACCCAGAGTGAGTGTGCTGTAGCTCAGTGGGGAGACTGGGACCACACAGTCGAGCTTCATCCACTTTACGGATGCGAATTTGAGAGTGTTGCTCAAATTACTGACCAACATGCAGGTGTCTGTATCTCTCGGGCCTGGTTGACGCCGGGATATATTATGACAGTAAGCGTTAGAGAACACACTGTCAAGTAGTCTCAAAGCGGATGCACCTCCACAGCGCATCATTACATCATCCTCTCATCATTGATCATCATGCAATATAAAAATTGCTCTGATTCGGTGGCCTCCGTTGCTTGGTCTCATGGTGACCTCAGATTCGGTTTCCCCTACGCTTCTGTGCCTGTGGTGAATTTGTGTCAAGCCTTTGGGGTTGGGTTCGTGGGGAGGCGGTCGTTGGAGGGACGTTGTGGTGGTCGCACTTGGGTGGGTGACTCATCAGTCTGGCTCGGACTGAGCTAATACTGTCGTTAGTAGGGGGCTTAGTAGGTGGTGTCCTGCGTAGTTAGCTCAGAACAGGCACCACTGAACACCACCAAGTGACCCAGCAGAAGTGCAGGGCCCTCTGGCTGGTGGCCCGCGGCGGCCTAATATTGATGAGCTCCTGTGGACTCCCGACCCAGGGTGAGACACACGAATCTGGGTATGGTTGTGGCGGGAGATTAAAATGAGCGGCGTGGGAACAGCAGTACGGAAGTCACAGAAGACGAGGCAGCCAAAAAAAAAAAAAAAAAAAAAAGTTGTCTTTGTAGCACTTATTTCCACGCCATATGTAGCTGGGGTCTTGTTTTTGCATTTTTCCAGATTTAAGGGTTCCTTCACTTTTTCTGCCAGGCTGTTGATGTCATCAGCAAAATGTTGGTTGGAAATTGTTCTTTCTCTGATTCTGACCGCTCCTTCGTTTTTCCTAATGAGATAGGTAACATTGTAACATCAAGAAAAAGTATCTGCAGAAACTCATTGTCAGTGTTTTGTTATCCATTCAATGATACTCAGAGGTCCAGTTTCAGATAAGCAATGATCCTATACTCGTTGTAGAAGTGAGGAATACCCACATCTTCACCGTGACTTTTTGTTTAAATTTGAGTTATATTTGTTGCATACAAGTTCTGTTATTAGTCCTTCGTGTCTTTAAAATGCTCTTGCCTTAGTGTGCTAAATCTGATTCACCGACTTTAAAAAAAATCAGTGACTTATGACATAAGCAGCCACAGACAACTTTTCTGAAATTTTGTGGCAGTAGACGTTATTTACAGGCTGACTTCATTCCCAGGGAGTCATAGCCTCAGTGCTTGTTGGAGCAAAGCAAGATGGTGGCTCTACGGTCGGCTTGCACTTCCTGTAGTTAAGGGCAAGTTTGACACAGGTTTCCACACACACTGAACGTGCTCCATAGAACCGCTCGTGCTGTTCTGCTGTTGCAAGTTGGAGGGATGGGTGTGGTGTCTTTAAATGGATCTTTATCCTTAACTGGTTTAAGACGTACAACAAACCCGATATAAGCGTAAAGGGAAATTATTTATAAAGTACTCAGAAATCGTTTTCTATTACCACATATTATAAAACCAGTGCCCTAAATGATGTGAATAAAAAGATATCACCGAAATAACAACTCAGTCAAGACTACAAACGTTAAATGGGTAGTGCATGACTTTCCAGGGGATGTATATTTTACCGGATTTGCACGCTCACAAAGACAATAGATAGTGTCAGATTTGAAAGCTTTTGTCTTGCCATTTGCAGTATGTGCACTGGCAGCCCAACTGATGAAGGAAACGAGAAGGGTTTATTTTCAAAAGCAAATTTCCAGACCGAGGAAGTTCTTATCTTTGCTGAGCCTGTCCATCTGATGAAGGTAACCACTTTACGACTCAAAGACTGGAGGAATGGGCGGGCGGTGGCGAAGGAGATGAAAAGACAGATGCACGTGCTTTTCGCATCAGGAGGCTATACAGGGGTGGGGAGTTGTGCATGATCCGCTGTTGCCAGAGTAAGGGCTTTCTTGCTGCAGTGCACTGTGACGCCTGGAGCTGCTTGCTGTAAAGTGGGCCAGTGAGGAGGGATGGTGGTGTAACACCCAGACATCTGATGAGCTGGACAAGGCATCGTCTAGAACCAGGCCTGGAAAATAGCTTCTTAATGACTACCCCACCGTCTGAAAGACACACTTCTTTGTCGTTTGTGGGTGCCGGTATCGCTGAGCAAACAAGATAACTAATTTCAGAAGTGCCACAGCCTGAAATGCTACAATTGTGGCTGATTCACATGCTAAAAATATCTTGAGCTTGGCTTTCCTTTCTAATAGTAGTAGGCACCCATCAGTCTCGAAAGACTATGGAGTTGCGCTCTAGTCTTTAGAGCGCAAAGCCTGGGTACGTAAGTATGGAAGGCAAACTGTCACCCATGCTGCAGACCCCCCCCCTCTCCACACCACTGGAATAATACCCATGCAGCAGACCCCCTCCCCTCTCCACACCACTGGAATAGTCCATTGGAAAGGCCCTTTCTAATAAGTCGTAGCAATACCTTGTATTATTTTTTTTAATGAAACTGTTATCATAATTGTTCTTATTTGGTCGCCCACCGTCCCTCAAAACAGGAAGGTTGTGAACCCTGTGGTGTAACTATTGACAGTGAGGCACTGTCAAAGGAGGACAGCAGTTACTTCTGACAGGGACTGGGCACTATAACAGCATCCACTACCTGCTTTCTGAGAGACCCCCATGTGTCATTCTGTTCATGCCAAACACAAGTATGTCATTCTATTCCTGCCAAACACAAGCATCATTCTATTCTTGCAAAACATAATTGTGTCACTCTATTCCTGCCAAACACAAGTATTCTATTCTTGCCAAACACAAGTGTGTCATTCCTTCTTGCCGAAAATAAATGTGTCATTTTCTTACAGAACACAACTGTGTCATTGTCTTCTTACCAAACACAAGGGTGGTATTCTATTCTTCCCAAACGTGTGCGTCATTCTACTCATACCAAGCACGTGTGTCATTCTATCATTGCCAAACACACCTGTGCCATTGTCCTCTTACCAAACACAAGGGGGACAGGATAGCCTCGTGGTCAGAACATTGTGCTCGCAATTTGACAACCCCAGTTCGTTCCTTCGAGGGGATTTTTTCCCTGGAGTTAACATCAGTGCTGACTCCACTCTCCCCTAAAGTCCGGATGAGACTATAAACCGATGCCCAGTGTGCAAATGCGCGCAGAACCTCTTGCGCACTAGTTAAATCCTGTTCCACTTTTCGTAAGAGTAGGCCATTGTATGCCGGTGAGAACAGATGACAAGATTTACAAAACCGCATACACACCGGGACTGGATGGAAAAAAGCACACTGAGTGCTTATTCTATTATCCTCAATGTAAAAGAAAAAAAGAAAGAAAGAAAGAGCAAGTGTGTCATTGTCTTCTTACCAAACACAAGGTGTTGTTCCATTGTCGTCTTTTTACCAAACACAAATGTGTCATTGTCTTTTTACCAAACACAAGTGTGTCATTCCTTTCTTGCCCAATGCAAGTGGATCATTATGGGAGATTTAAAACTTGTACGAGGAGAAAGCCCTGATCTGGCCTCTGTGATCCGCTGAAATAAACATCAACGCTTTATCTGATTCTATGAGTCCTTTTCGGGGTTTGTCCCACAAAGTGATGACCATCCTGAGTTGGCCCTCATAATTTGTCAGGGTAGGAACAGCAGCAGGGTTGATTTTGAACCCTGTTGTAATCAGTACATAGTGACAGTTTTCCAACTTAGGTAACTGCCGCAATATCCCCTCTGTGGTCAGCAGGGCTATAATCAACAATACTAGATTGGTTCTTCCCAACATTTTTAATAGTTCCTTGTCAGGAGGGAGTACTGGACTAGGGGACTGCGCTAGGTGGTGAGTATGTTCATATCAGCCATTTCATTGGTAGGTAAAAGGTAAATGTGTCCCATAACCTGTGTGGTCATAGGGGAGCCAGGCGTCAGAGACCTCAGCTTCTCTAGGGGCCAGCATTTGAGGGCAGTGCCCATCTCCTCTCCCTCCTGCTTTACCTTCCCTGACCCTAAAGAGGGCAGGTACTCATTTTTTTTGCTGGGTGAACTAGGGGGGGGGGGGGGGACTGTACTGAAGCCAAGGCACGCAAACGGTCACCCATCCAACTGGCAACCAAGCTCGATGCTGTTAACTTGATGGAGGGGAAAGCGAGCGCTCTGACCACTGGGCTATCCCGTTCCCATTGCCTGTTAATATTTCATGTATTATGACAGAGATGCATTAAAGTTTTGCTTGTATAATTATCTGCCTTGTGTTACGCTGGGTGGTGCCTGGAAGGTGTGTGGCTACTACACCATCCAACGTTCTGTCCCAGTAGTGGACAGATTTTTGAGGGAATCGGGCTGGCCGTTGTGACAATGCTGACAGTGATTGCTCACACTTGTAGACTGAAACACCTTACAGGCCTTTTACTGCTTTTTTGACTGAACAAGTGTTATGTGACTGGCAATGCATTGAAAAAAATCTTGTGGATTATTATCATTATTATTATTAGTAGTAACAGCAGCAGCAGCAGCAGCAGCAGCAGTAGCAGCAGCAGCAGTAGTAGCAGCAGCAGCAGTAGCAGTAGTAGTAGTAGTAGGAGTAGTAGTAGTAGTAGTAGTAGTAGTAGTAGTAGTAGTAGTAGTAGTAGTAGTATGTGTTTGTGTTATCATTATCATTATCATTATCATTATTCTTGTTTGTTTGTTGTTCTTCTTTATAGCCCAACAGTAAGGATTTTGTTAGGGTGAACACTGCGAAAACCAAAGCAAGAAATCTACCACAAAAAGAAACGGAGAACAATGTGAAACTATCTGCATTCAAACCAAAACAATCTATGTGCTATGACATTTTGTTCTTACAGAGGGTACAAAAATAAAGCCAAAGCAAAACTAAACAAAGCAAACAGAAATATAATGTCAACAAAAAACCACTGTGTGATAATTACAAGTCAACAGTAAAAGCTGATAAACCATTAAGCCAAGGACCGAACCTAAACGTTAAGGACCGAAACATAAACTGTTATCACTGACAATAACGGCAGTAGAACTGGGCAATAAATCAATTCGTCTGTCCAGCTCTGTAAGTATCTAGGTGTTGTTATTGACAACACAATTTCCTTGCAAAACTTCATCGCCCAGACCTGCAAGTCCTGCTACTATCAGTCACAGCATATAAGTACAATTCGCAAGTACCTGATGCAACGTTCAAGCTTGTCAAATCCCTCATTCTTTTGCATTTGGAATACTGTAATTCTATTTTGGCTGGTCTACCAGCATCACCCATCCACTTCCTTCAACACTTTCAAAACTCTACACCTGGACTGGTCCTCCCTAAAGAAAAATCTGTGCAGATTACTCCCCTCTCGCAGTGTCTCCACTGGTTGCCTGTCCAAAAGAGAGTAAAGTATAAGATCAGTACCCTCTGTCTACAATACCTCTGTGAATGTCTTCACCTGTGCATTCCTAACCTCGTACCTCCCATTCTGCTGCAGATAGCATGGTGCTTACACACATCCAGGTTTAAACAATTCACCCTTGGCCGTCACTTTCTCTACTTCTGTTCCATCGATCTGGAAAGACCTTCCTCTCTCCCTTCGCTGAAAGCCTACTTCCGAAACTTTAAAATTCAGCCTCAAGATTTTTTCTGTAATCTTTCCAACCTATGATCTTCCCTGCTGTTTCATCTCATATCTGACCCTACCTTCAAGAGCCAAAAAATACAAATGATTGGTTGCATGATTTTGTAAGAATAGATTGAATGCAAGTGCTTTGATTTGCTTTTACTATTATGTACTAGATATAGCAGCTGTACAATTTTCATATATAATCATTTATATTCTTCCTTCAAGAGCCGAAAAATACTAATGATTGGTCGCATGATTTTGTAAGAATAGGTTGAATGCAAGTGCTTTGATTTGCTTTCACTACATGTACTAGATATAGCACTGAACAAAGTTCATGTATCATTATTTATATTCTTCTAAAATGCATAATTAACCATACATAATAAGACCTATGAACACCCCTACACAAAAAAGAAAAAAAGATCAGGTGTAAAAACAGATAATATTTGTAAGAGCAAAGACAGCAGGAGAAGAGGGATTAGGCCTACAGGAGAAGTTGGAAGTTTTACACTAGTGGTGAAGAGGGCAATATAGCTCAGAATTTTACGGGGGCACACTGTACTACAAGAACAAGACCTCCACACCCCTCAACATGTAAAAACATCAGTAGAAATCCCCATGTGTAAATATTGTAACACACACACACACACACACACACACACACACACACACACACACACACACACACACACACACACACACACACAGAGTAAATAAGGTTTTGAAATAAGATGGCATAACTATTTAGTTTTAGGGGTGACTTTTGCGTCACGTGGGAAAAAAACAACTCGTCTTGAATTTGTGAAGCTGTAAAAAAGAACTAAAAGGTTACTCTTTAGAAGTGTCTTTTACGCCTGTCTAAAAATGTCTGGGAGTTGTTTCTTTTTTTCTATCGTGCCAACAGGCTAACCTTTGGGCCGCTATTTTTAACTGACATTTCTTTATACATAGGACTGACGCGCGCCCCGCATTTAGTTCTCAGACACTCCGTTTATCTATCAATTATTTTCTTCCTGCTTTCAGAAACCGTGCGCGATACAAGTTGGGTGTGGGCGTGATGGCAGTGCAGCCATCAAAATTAAAAAACAAACAAACAAACAAAGGTAAAAACCCAACGAAAATAATTAGACATTTAAAAGAAAGAAAGAAGGTAAGAGCAAACAGAGGTAGGCAGCGTTTGTTGGTGGGTCACATACTGGCAATCAACACTAGTGTGGCTGACAGAGATAGTTAATTGCCAAATGCGGAGAGCATGTTTAGTACTTGAACACCTTGTTTCCTTCAGTCCCCTCTTTCTCTCCATGGCCCCTCCTCTCCCTGTCTCTCTTTAAGTGTGTGTGTGTGTGTGTGGGGTGTGTGTGTGTGTGTGTGTGTGTGTGTGTGTGTGTGTGTGTGTGTGTGTGTGCTAATGTTAACTTTGTGCAAAAATGCGTCCATGCAAAAAGGTGGCAAAGTGAGTGTGTGTGCATGGTATGTTTTTATCATCTTGAAGTTCTATGTTTTTTGTGCTCTTTATGTTTTTGAAATGGTATAGAGATTGCGGTTTGTTCTGTTTAATGTAGAGCAGGTTTAGATTGGTGATTTAGAATGTGGTGTTATGACTTTTTGATATTCATGTAGGTATTTACATCAATGTGTGTGCTTATGTGCTAGTGCTTGTGTGTGCATGAGTGTGTGTGTGTGTGCATGTGTGTGTGTGTGTGTGTGTGTGTATGTTTGCCCATGTGTACATCCAGGGATGAGTGTGGGCAGAGAGTTGTTACATTTACGTTTCATTGCAATTCACTTTCACCTTCACCTGTCCCGTAGTCCCTTGGATCTTGGGGGCACCAGTTCATTGCAATAAAAGGTAAAGGTGTCCCATAACCTAGGCCATCGTAGGGGAGCAAGGCATCAGAGACCTCAGCTTCTCTAAGGGCCAGCATATTGAGGGTGGTGCCCACCTCCTCTCCCTCGCTGCTTTACCTTCCCTAACCCTAAAGAGGGCAGGAACCCATTTACAGCCGGGGGACTGGGGGGGCTGTGCTGAAGCCAAGGCAGGCAAACAGTGACCCAAACAGTAATTGCAATAACCCTTGTAAAATCAGTGGTTTTCATTTTTGTCTCTGTGGTTGGGAATATTTGTGCATAAAGTTATGCTGATTACTTGGTTTAGTTGGTGAAATGAGTGATTGTGCAAAATTTAATAAGAATGTCAATAATATGAGTAGGCTTATACTATGTGGCAAAATGCACATGCCAATGGATATGCATATAGTCTACTTGTATTAATTAGTTAGTTTATTAAATAATTAAGTGCCAATGTGACCTGGTTGATTGTGTAAATGATACAGTGATTAAGGTGGGCTTTTTAATTACATTTCATCGCTGTGCATGTAGCCTACAATATTTTTATGTTTGTTTCCCCCTTTTTCACGAGGACCTGGTGTAAAGAATCCTCTGATTTATCCAGGTACCCTCAATAAGAAATATTTGATTTCGAAATATGAGTTTCTCTCTCTCTCTCTCTCTCTCTCTCTCTCTCCTCTCTCTCTCTCTCTCTCTCTCTCTCTCTCTCTCTCTGTTTCCTTCAAAATATTGTCTTAGAGTAAGAAGGATTTTTGAAAATGTTTTGATATATTGTTTTTTTGTTTGGCCTACTCTCTTCTCAGTAATTTGATGTAAATGTTTATCAGTTTGCAATCATGGAATGTAGAAAAATTGTACTCTTAACTGACCAATCAGATAATTAGGCATTGTTGTCTTCGGGATACTTCTGGTGAAAGGGCCTTGGGGTGGGGGAGGGGAGGTAAATGAGGGGCTGGACTGCTAGGATTGTCATCAGTGGTCACTCCCTCTTTCTATGCCTGTTTTAATGAGTAATACAAACAATAGCAAACTCAACACAATCTTTAAATGGTCTAAATTTATTGGGGGCGGGATAGCTCAGTGATCAGAGGGCTTGCTTTCCCCCAGCCAAGTTACGCAGGGTTGCAAGCATGGTTACCAATTGGATGGGTGACCCTTTGCTTGCCTTGGCTTCAGTACAGATCACCCAGCTGTAAATGGGTACCTGCCCTCTTTAGGGTCAGGGAAGGTAAAGCAGACAGGGAGAAGAGGTGGGCACCGCCCTCAACATGCTGGTTCCTAGAGACAAACCACATTGAATGCCAAGCCTCCTCTCCACGTGTAATCAGCCTCTGAATGCAAATCAAAACTACAAAAGGAATCACCCTCTACCTCTTCTTCAAGTACAACACCCCTTACTTACTTTGAGCTAGTCTAGACAAGACCCAGAAGCTTGACTGGAAGTCAAACTAGACCACATTAGTATGTCGTCTGATGACCAACACTTCATTATTTCACACTTCCTTGCTTGTCTCAGCAGTTGCCATAAATCAAAATAAAAGTATCCAGAACATACCACAGACACAGATACATAAGAATTTCACATTCCTTATTAATAGCACAGAGGCATGTTTATGACAGTACACACACACACACACACAACACACACACACACATGCGCGCGTTCGCACACACACACACACACATGCAAGCGCGCACGCACGAACGTGGCGCACACACACACAATCATAAAGGCACACTATAATCATTCTTATAACTAAACATCAGGAAAAGAACTGTCTTGATAAAATAACTTTCACTATCTTTTAAGTATCTTTTTATCTTTGCGACTTTTTAGAAGTGGGATGGGAGGGTGAGTTGACAGATATGGTTATTAAAAGTCTGTATATAGTAATTTTTGTAGTGCATAATGTATCAAATACATATTTTGCATTTATTGTTGGGACACGCTTACACTGGCAACAACAGACCTTGCTTTAAAACGCTAGCTATCTCGCAATCCAACTTCTCAATGAAACATATTACTGGCAACTTTCATCTCTGACCTAAACTTATTTTGTAAGACATTCCACTGACATCAACACTTACAGTTTCCTTTTAAAGAGGATGATAAGCAAGTCAGTTTACCACTATTAAAGTCAGTCTTCTCTAACTCAGGAAAATAAGAAAAACAAATCTGGACTGAAGCATACACAGCTTGGCAACGCCAACGAAAAAAACACCACAGCTTAGTTCATGTTATAACCAGCGAACCAGCTTGAGCTCTTGCGCTCTTGTCGCCTTGGAATGTGTGTAATGTGCGAGCGCCCCTGAGATGGAGATTAGAGAGGTAAAACAAACTGCGGTTTGCAGTCCTATGAGGGGAAAATAATTACCACAGACCCTGCTGAAGGGGAAAAGGAGACAGGCCATGAACACATTCTCTCTTTACTGGAAGGCTGCATGCGCCATGACGATAACTGCGTTGGCTGGTTGTCTTAATGACTCATTTGTTTTTTGCTTTTCTCATGTTATTACTGCTGCTGTCTAACAATAGGATAATTGCCACAGAGAGAGAGAGAGAGAGAGAGAGAGAGAGAGAGAGAGAGAGAGAGAGAGAGAGAGAGAGAGATTCTGCTCTCAGAACTGGCAACCACTGTTTGACCTCTCTAGACTGTAACTCATGCATAGAACTCTTCTAAAATTTCAGCGTTATTCTCAGCAAAATTGGTGCGTCTCATGTTCCAATTTATGGACATTATTGTCCATTACCTCACAGTTCTATGAGATCTGCTGTTACACCTCCTGGTATTTCCCTGCAGAACATAACTTTTTCAGCTCCCCTAGAACCCATTTTGAAGCATGTGAACCAGTCACTGGTAAGCTTGTATCACATTATACCTAATCCCCAAACCTGACCCAATACAAACCAAGGTCCTGTATGGACATTTTTTTTCTATTAGTCACCAATAGTATCATTAATTAACTCTTCCCTATTCTTCTGGAACTGGACCTTTGCAGTGGAAAACTGCTGCCATAAAGCCTTAGCTAACAAGGCTGTTTCTTGACAACAGTTCATTCAAGAGTTACTGGCCAATCTCCAGTCCTCCCCTTCCGTTCTAAAATCCTTGAAGCAGGTATCCTTGTCTAGCCACTGCCTTCCCATCAGTACAGTGACCTGTGTAACGGCACACTCTGCTAACTGAGCTACACACAGTACTGAACTGCTGTACCTGGCTAGTGGTGATTCAGCGCCATGAATGACAATCAGATTTCAGTTCTTTTCCTTCATCTTGCTGCCGTCTTCGATACTTATGCCTGACCACACTTCCACATGTTCTCCACTCTGATTTGCTAGATAGGATTCCCTGTCACCATTAACGATCGTGTTCTGCCCTATTTTGGGTGTTCAACACGCCCTGTGTTGGGTTTCAGTTTATTTGCTCCGTAGCAACATCTCTCTCTCTCTCTCTCTCTCTCTCTCTCTCCTCTCTCTCTCTCTCTCTCTCTCTCTCTCTCTCTCTCTCTCTGGCAAAATCATTTCAATGCTTCATGTCACTCGACAGGATGACACTAAACTAAAAAACTCAGACAAGCCAAGCAACATACACACAATCAAGCATGAGCTTTCAGTCTGTAGGTAAAGGTAAAAGGTAGGGGTGTCCCATAACCTTTGTGGTCGTAGGGGAACGAGGCATCAAAGACCTCAGCTTCTCTAAGGGCCAGCATATTAAGGGTGGCGTCCATCTCCTCTCCCTCGCTGCTTTACCTTCCCTGACCCTAAAGAGGGAGTATCCTTACGCGGGTGAGCTGGGGGGATTTTACTGAAGCCAAGGCACACAAACGGTCACCCCAGTCTGTACAAATGATAATTATAAAGACACCAGATGAGAAAAAAAACAGCTTAATGACCACGAAACAGAAGCTGTAACTTTCTCATCTCCTCCCCTGCCCCCATCTTAGGCTCTTTCACCAGACACCTCTTTCAGATAAATTATTGATTTATAACAGCATACCAGTAGAATTTGTCAAACTGCTTTCTTACCGAATTTGTTTCAATTCAAACAAGTCAGCCCCATCCGTGAAAACCTCTCTAAAGGTGCTAATAAGAACCGGGTAACATCATTTATCCTGTCTCCGCTGAACTATTTTAACTCCTTGTAAATGGGATCTCTCAGTCAAGGATTGGACCCACACAAAAAGTGGAGCCTTGTGTTTGTGCTTTGGTTTTGACATGCTCCGGCCATCAACCCTTCTGGTGAAACAGTTTTCCTGGCTTCCATTTCTCAGATAACATGAAGTATAAAATAGCCTGCTTTTGTTTTAGCTCTTTTACTGATCAAATACTCTTATATCTCTTTAAACTCATGTAAGCTTCAAAGCCTTCATAATTATATTCTCCACTCTGCCAACATTTCCCTTTCATTAGCGAAAAACTTTGGATATGTCCTTTCTTTGGTGTTTGTTTGTTCTGCTATTTAGAATTCGGTTTCTCTATAACATCAGGCACATACATCAAAGCACAACAGTTACTTCATTAAGGTTAAATACATTCTTAAACTAACTCATTTTTCATTTAGCGCTAAGCAGTCTTAAACTACACATTTTTCACTTAGAACTAAGCAGTCTTAAACTACACATTTTTCACTTAGCTATCAAAGCAGTTCTAATACTACACATTTTTACTCTCTTAATATACAAACATGTCTGAATATGTACATTATCATTTATTACTAGGCTTCTTAAGCTATACATCATTATTTCTTTACTAACTGTCTTAGAACTTAATTATTCATTTAACTAGCTTTCTTAAAACTATACATTTTTATTTCTTACTAACTGTCTTAAACTATATATTATTCATTAACTAGGCTTTCTTAAAAACTATACATCTTTATTTCTTACTAAGCTGCCTTAAACTATACATGTGTGTGTATGTGGTTTGTATGTGTGTGTGCGTGTGTGTGTACCCGCGTATGTGTGTGTCCGTGTGTGTATGTGCATTTGTGTGTGTGTGTGTGTGCGTTTGTGTGTGTTGTGGGGTGTGTGTTGCGTGTGTGTATGCGCATGTGTGTGTGTGTAGTGTGTGTGTTGTGTGTGTGTGTGTGTGTGTGTGTGCGTGCGTGCGTGCGAAAATAATGTGATTTCGCTCTCAAAAGAAAGAGGACTCTCCTTTGGTTGCATAGACTGAGGGAGGGCTGGATGATGAAGGTAATCAGAGAGAGGGGGCAGGAGGTGGGTAGGGGTGTGTAACAGCTTCATTCATCTGCACCATGTCATCCAAAACAAGGAAGGTGGCAGGATGGTTAAGACGTTCGCCTGCCAACAAGTAAACCGTGAGGTTCTGCGTTTGATTCCCAGCCTCCCCCCCTTTCCTTCCCAGTTTGACGAAAAAAAAAATCGAACTGAATGTCAAAGTCATTCGGATGAGACTATAAACCGAGGCCCCGTGTGCGAACGCACAGAGAACATTTTGCGCACACTTTAAAACCCCGTTCCACATTTCGGAAGAGCAGGCCATTGTGTGCCGGTAGGAGCGGATGACAATTTTTTTTTAAAAAACTCAGCATGCACACAGTTGTCGTGTTTAGACACCATCCCTGAGGAAAAATAGGAAGTTGGAGTCCCCAGGGCGGCTCAGGGCTGTATATATCTATATATCTATCTGTATATCTATATACATATATATATATAATGGGTAGGCGTTGCACTTGTGGTGACGCGCTCTCCCCGGGTAGAGCAACCCGAAGTTCACGCAGAGAAATCTGCTGTGACATAAAGTGGTATAAAATAAAATAAAAAAAAAATCTGTCCATTGGTATCCTGCAAAACAACAAGGATAAATGCCGCCTCTGCAGCCCCACCTGCCTGCCTGACTGCTGTCCTGGGCTGTCTGAGGAATAGGAATTGTCTTCCAATGTTCCGCCCCCCCACCCCCACCCCTTCTGTGTTTGCCCCCCCCCCCCCCCCTGCTTTATCCCTCTCTTTCTCTGTGTGAGAGAGAGGGAGAAGGGAGAAAGTGATGGCGGATGGAGAGAGAGAGAGAGAGAGAGAGAGAGAGAGAGAGAGAGAGAGAGAGAGAGAGAGAGAGAGAGAGAGAGAGAGAGAGAGAATTCTGTGTGTGTGTGTGTGTGTGTGTTGGGTGTGTGCATGTGCATGTGTATTGCGTGTGTTTGTGTTTGTGTGTGTGTGTGTGTGTGTGTGTGTGTGGTGTGGAGAGAGAGAGAGAGAGAGAGAGAGAGAGAGAGGAGAGAGAGAGGGGAGAGAGAGAGAGAGAGAGAGAGAGAGAGGGGAGAGAGATGGAAGAGAGAGATACAGTTACTCTTCACCTTTACCAACGTGTCTTTCATTGCATGATATGTTTGTTTCCTGACAGTCCCTTTTGTATGTAACCCATTAACATTTCCATTCTACATCGATTGTCAATGAATCAGTGGGGAAGCAATGTGCTAAAAAAAAAAAGCCCCAGCTTATTGCATCAGTGTATGGAATGTAATCAGTCTTTCAAAGAATAGCCCGCTTGTACTGGATTTTGCCACTTAAACTACTTTTCTTCCCCACTTTCTCTGACTCCTCACCAGCTGTTGTAGTCTGCATGGAATAGTCCTCACGCAGAGGTCACCTCTTGGAATTGTGCAATTGAACTTGAACCCCAAGGTCAAGGTCATTTAAAAAAAAAAGTACGGTTAAAACATTCCACGGATTATTCCAATGTCAGCCACGTGTTTCCTGGTTTCAAACTGTGCTGACGACGACAAGAAAGTCAGGGGGAAAAAAAAGTCAGGGGAAGTGAGGTATTGCACTAGTGCACTGCTGCACTGAATTCCGGAAAGTCACGCGGGCAAGGAATGGTGGGTAGCATGGAAAACTCTGAAGTTGCCTCTTTCTCATCATTCTCCTACAAAAACAATATTCAAAACCATTTTTCTTAGCTGAAGGACTCTAGGCCCAAAGGATAGGTTATTTTCATCTTAATCTTAACTCTTGTACCCCTTAGAATTGATCAGCATCGTATAATAATAATATAGTAGTAGTAGTAGTAGTAGTAGTAGTAGTAGTAGTAGTAGTAGTAGTAGTAGTAGTAGTATAGTAATAATAATAATAATAATAATATAATAATACATGAAATTTGTATAGCGCTATATCTTGTAAAAACAAATCAAAGCGCTTGATTACATGATTATTTTGGCAATTTATCAAGTATCACTTGAAAAAAAAACACCAAGACAAATAGAAACCAATCGGTTTTTCAACTTTCCTCCACCTCCAGATTTCAGAATCAAACAAATAAGTTAACTTCAACAAGAGCAACAACGGTAACAACAAAAAATCCTAAAAAAAACCAAAACAAACACAGCGCAAAACAACCAAACAAAAAGAAAAAACACAGATAATGAAGACATAAAGGAAATGACTATTTGTATGGCTTCACTAGAGTGGAGGGGGGGGGGGGGAAGCCAAGAGAACCAAAAATAGCAGCATTGAAGTCATCAGTTGAGACAGTTATATGATAGTGTTCTAATGACAACTGATTTATGGCCTTGTTTTGGAATTACATTTCTCTGCAGCACAGGAAGTATTAGTCTATATTCTTTCTGAAAATACCAACAATAAACAGAACACAAGAGATAGGAAAACAAATCCAATTCTTTTATTTCCAGGATAATGACTAAGCACTCGTACGCTTTCTTT
>CM060320.1:17159934-17162434 GCA_030674155.1 Stramonita haemastoma
CTACTTCAGTGTGTGTGTGTGTGTGTGTGTGTGTGTGTGTGTGTGTGTGTGTGTGTGTGTGTGTGTGTGTGTGTGCGTGCGCGCACACGAGTGTGCGTGTGTGCACGTGTATGTGTGTGTGTGTGTGCGTGCGCGCGCACGAGTGTGTGTGTGTGTGTGTGTGTGTGTGTGTGTGTGTGTGTGTGTGAGCTTTTTTGTGTCAAATTGAAATGTATTGTATATGTACATAAGTCATTGTAGATTTCTCTACGTAGAATTCAGGCTGCTTTCTTCACACGTGGCCACAAGAGGGGTGCTGCCCATTGATCGGTTTCATTTTCCTGTCTGTATGTCTAATCGTTTGGCTGTGATCGAGTCTTTTTTCCTGCAGGATTTTGCCTAGGACAACTCTTGTTGCCGTGAGTTCATTTGTGTGCGTTAAATATGTGTTAATATAGACCCCAGTTTACCGTTTCACCTGAAAGACTTGCACCCAGACCACGACACAAGGTCTAGTAGATGGGGAAAGAGTCTTGGTCAAACTGTGGAGCGATCCTGCGACTGCTATCATTATTCTCATACTGCCTAGTATTATCACGTAGTTATGTGAAAGTTCAAAGCTGTACACGGTATGACTTTTTGACCTTTTCGCAACCTGACGTTCATAAAACTGGTTAATAGAATTAGTTTATATATTTCTCCTTTTAGCCACATTCCAGTTTTCACAGATAGCAGTAATAAAATGTTGGCGAATCAGCATGAGAGGCTTCCTTCCTGATTCACTTATCTGCCTTGTCAATTCATAGAATGATTTAGTTACATTCAGCATAGCAGAAACCGCTTTGATATGCAAGCGGTTTGATTTGTTTTTTGCCAGATATAGCGCTATATTTTCAACCTGAGAATTCTGATAGAGAAGCATCTCCAACACCAAAAAGACTTGTACCACAATTTTATAGACTTCAAAAAGGCCTTTGACAGGGTATGGCATGACGGCCTCTGGCAAGTACTCAGGCACTTCAACATTGACAACTGCCTAATTGAAGTCATCAAGGCTCTGTACGAGAATGCAAGAAGTGCAGTTTTCATGAACAATCACGTGGGCGAGTTCTTCAAGACCACGGTTGGAGTCCGCCAGGGCTGCCTTCTCTCACCTGTACTCTTCAACCTCTTCCTCGAAAACATCATGACAGAGACACTGCAAAACCACCACACTTCCATCTCCATTGGTGGAAGACCCCTTTGCAACCTCAGATTTGCAGATGACATTGACCTCATGGGCAGCAGCAAACAAGAACTGCAAATCCTTACAGACAGTCTAACAGATCGAGCGAGCGCATACGGCATGGAGGTCAGTACAGAGAAATCGAAGATCATGGTCAACAGCGCGAGTAATGACAGCACGGAAATAAAGATGAATGGAGAAATATTGGAAGAGGTGAGCCAATTCAAATACTTAGGCTCCATCCTAACAAAAGATGGCACATCAAACAATGAGGTGAAAGCTCGCATTGCAACAGCAACATCTGCTCTAGTCAGACTCCAGAGGATCATCAGAAGCAACAACATCAGCTTCTGCACCAAATACCACCTCTACAAATCCCTCGTGATATCTATCCTCCTATATGGCTGTGAATCATGGACTCTGACAGCAGAGTTAGAGAGAAGAATCCAAGCATTCGAGAACAAGTGCCACAGAAGACTCCTCAAAATATCATACAAAGAACACAAGACCAATAACTATGTGAAAGAAGAAATCAAAAAGCGTGTGGGCCCCCAAGAGCCTTTGCTCTCCACCATAAAGAGGAGAAAGCTGATGTGGTTTGGTCACACCACAAGACACAACACCCTAGCAAAAACCATCTTGCAAGGAACAGTCGAGGGCAAGAGAAGAAGAGGCCGCCAAAAGAAATCATGGGTTGACAACATCAAAGACTGGACTGCCCAACCCCTGCAACGCCTCCTACTAGCCACACAGGATCGTGAAGCAAGGAAAAAGATCTCCGTTGCGTCTTCTCTCATGTCCCCCCTACGTCCTTTGGGACATGGGACTGAGTGAGTGAGCGCTATATACATTCCATTATTATTATCTTTTTTTAATTAAAATTTTTTTTATTTATTATTTTTAAAAAGTGCAGCGCCTACCCATTTTTTTTTCTTTTTCCTGCATGCAACTGTATTTGTTTCTCTATCAGAGTGGCTTTTTTTCTACAGAATTTTGCCAGGGTCAACTCCCTTGTTGCCGTGGGTTCTTTTACGTGCGCTAAATAGTGATGTGTAACACACAGGACGTCGGTTTATCGTCTCATCCAAAAGACTAGCGCCCAGACCACCATTCAGGGTCTAATGGATGGGGGAAAAGTTTTGGGCCCAGATGGGGTACGAACCACCGCACACTTCGACCCGGACTTATTGCTTTCTGGGCAAGGCACGTAACCACCTAGACCACCGATCCATCATACCATACCTATGTAGCAGGCCTCAGTGTTTGGACCATGACAACCAGGTGTGTACGTCGTCA
>CM060320.1:17167434-17172434 GCA_030674155.1 Stramonita haemastoma
TTAAATCTACATTACACAGACAATCGAGGTTTTTAATCATATACACAACCTGGTTTCAGTTGTTTAAAAAAAAAAAAGAAACACAAGATAGATCACTCTAGCTTTTCTCCAAACAGGCAAGGGCACAACACACAACATCACATTAATTAGGGCAGCGAGATTGGACCAAGGTGCACTTGATAAACATACAAGGAAAACAAGATGCAGGGCAACGATCAAGAAAACCTGTAACAAAATCTTATTCAGGGAATTTAAAAAGATCAATAACATCGTTGTCATTATATGTTCATTATCCCATAAACTTAAAGCTTCGTTCCTGGATCGAAAATTGAAAACTAGACCGGTGCGAAACCTAAAGAAAAAGAGAGACAATAGAGAGTTGTATGAGGGGGATGTGTAGCAGCCTGACATAACCAGTGCTGTGAAAGTTGTAGTGCTGACAGAGGAAGGAGGGCCTGTAACTGCACATTCTGACTGTTGCTCCACTTGACGGACATGAAGGCCGAGTTGCTAAGATCGTTCAACTTCAATCCCATAGTTCATGAAGTCGTGAGTTCGAATCTCGGCAACATCTGGTAAAGTAAGGGTGGAGATTTTTACGACTCCCAGGTCAACTTCAAATGCAGACCTACCAGTGCATTGATTCTCTTCGTGTATGCATATGTCATGTGACCACCCCTGTCATTGCCTCAATGGCCCTGTGGCCCCCAAAAGATCGGGTGTTAGGTTTTTGCCTTGTTCCCATAACAAAGATCAACTATGCACGTTAAAGATTCCGTCACTCATGTCAGCGTAAGGTGGGTTACAGAAACACGAACATACCCAGCATACACCCTGAAGTTTACAGAATCTTCACAATGTTGAAGACGGTAGAGAATGGAACGAACAAATTACTTAATTAATTAATCATCACTCCTCATGGACACTAGGGCTTCACCTCAACTTGCCTTCAAGGGAACTTTCTATTGTCTTCATTTCTCTCTCAGCTTTGGGGAGGGGGGAAGGTGAATCAACCTTCAGTACTATCCTATCTTTTGTTAAATTATTCACCATTTGAGCAGCGCAGACACAACACACCCACACCCACACGCGCACTCACACATGAGATGATTAAAAGTATTTTTGACTTGACACTGTTGGATATCTGAACAGTTGGCTTTTGTTTGTGAGGTAAAAAACACAAAAGAAGACCTGTGCACTTCATACAGTCGTATACTATTAGAGATCTCCTTATAAACTTTTCTTACAGCATGCAGAACTTATTTTTTCAAGCACTCGACTTTCCCTTACTGCCTTTTTAAATATTCTTTTATATTTATCGAGGATAATTGAATAAGCACTAATGTGCTTTTTTCATCCAGTCCCGTGTGTATGCAGTATTGTAAATATTGTCATCTGTTCCCACCGGCACACGATGGCCTACTCTTACAAAAAGCGGAACAGGATTTAACGTGTGCGCATGCAAGATGTTCTGCATGCATTCGCACTACCTGGGCTCATGATCATTCCCACGCCCCCCCCTTACCTTACCCCCTTTCCCTACTGTCAACCCCCTCCCCCCCCCCCCCCCCCCCCCACTCCCTGTTGCTGTCTGCAGTCAGTCAGCCCACTACTTCCCTTGTTGGGGCAATTAATTCCTCCTCACAGGCCGCCCACACCACACCACACCACACCCCCACCACACCACACCACACCACACTACACCCCACTACACCCTGACAGTGTGGCCCTGTCCTGTCCCTTGGTATGGTGCGTGTGACCATTGGGAGCTTGTGGGGGAGTAAGAGGGCATGCCTTCGCCTAGCCTGGCCTAGCACGGCCTAGCACGGCCAAAACAGGCCGCAAATGGCCTTTCACCACTCTCCTCCCACTGATACACAGCTCGTCACGAAGCCAACATCAACCCTCAATTAGACGCTTTTCCTATTTTTTTCTGTCTTTTCTTTCTTTCTTTTCTTTCTTTTTTCTTTTAAATTGTGATCTTTTTCTTATTGATTAGACTGGCACTGTTCGTTGTTTCTATTGTTTTGGTTGTTTGGTTGGTGTGGTGGTTGTGGTTGGTGTGTGGTTGGTTTGGTTGGTTGGTGTTGGTGGTTGGGTGGTGGTGGTTGGTGGTTGGGTGGTTGGTGTGGGTTGTTGGGTGAGAGGCTGGCAGGGTGTGGGGTGGCTAGAGGCTTAGTTGGTAGTTGGGTTGTTTGCTTGCTTGTTTTTCCTGAGCTGATTGAGGATCAGATGTGTTACGTGACACAGGACCAAAGACAGACAACACTAGTCATAGCAACTCCCAAAACAAAATCCACAAACCAGTAGAAGACATTGACGGACTATCAGGATCAGAACATGAGCTTGCCAGCCTAACAGAGCACCTGAATACGGCATGGAAATCAGTGCAGAGAAGATCAAACTGATGACCAGTAACGCCAAGGGCATCAGCACTGCTAACGGGGTCAATGAATGACCAGAAACTGGAAACGGTTCAAAGCTTCAAGTACTTGGGAGCCGTTGTATCAGACAAGGGGTCCAAGCCAGGGGTAGTATGCAGGATTGCACAGACAACAACAGCACTGTCAAAACTGAACACCATCTGGAAAGATAAAAATATCTCACTCAACTCCAAGAGCAGACTAATGCCCTCCCTTGTCATATCCATATTCCTGTATACCTGTGAATGTGAATAGTGGACCCTGACTGCAGATTTGAGAGATGAGTACAGGTAGTAGAGAGAGACTTCCGGAGACTCCTTGGCATCTCCTACAGAGACCACATAAACAACGAAGAAGTGCATGACAGAATCCAGCAAACCATTGGTCCCTACGAAAACCTACGAATCGTAAAGAAGGGTAAACCTAATTGGTACAGCCATGTCACAAGATCAAAAGGACTTGCAAAAACAATACTGCAAAGCACTGTCCAAGGGGAAGAAAAAGAAGCAGACCAAAGAAGAGATGGGGGACATCAGCAAATGGACAGGCCTAGAACTCAACAAAATTTGAGAGAGGCAGAACAGAGAGAGGAATGGAGGGAACTGGTTGTCAAGTCTTTAGGTGTGCCCCCACGGTCGCCAGACTAAGAGATAGATAAATGGACAGATAGATGGATTGATAGATAGATAGATAGATAGATAGATAGATTGATAGATAGATAGATAGATAGATAGATAGATAGATAGATAGATAGATAGATAGATAGATAGATAGATTGAAAGGCAATTTTCAAATTCAGACAGAACAAGAACAATGGGGTTAGTAAGTATAGCTGATAGAGAGAGAGACAGAGACAGAGAGACACAGAGAGAGAGAGTTTAAAACAATGGCAGAGGCAGCTAAAAAAGTGACCCAACGGCATTTCTACAGGATAAAGGAAAAGGAACCCTGATTCACCATAAATTGACCTGCTAGTAGCAGACCCGTTAGGCATCGCACTCAACAGGAGACCTAGCCAGCCTTTAGCTGTTCAAAGTCCGGGGGTTCACATATGGATCTAGGCGGATGGAAAGAAGCAGCAGAGAAAATCCACAAACTCATGAACTGGATGCTGCCCTACCCCCCCCCCCTTTCCCCCACTCCCATCCCTGAAGAGCAAACCAGACGAGGGCTTCTTCTCTGGAGACCTGTTTTCTTCCAGTTTCATGACCTGTTGCGTGTCAGCATCAAGAGACAGGGGAAATGATCGCTGAAAACTGGTCGGCACGTGCACCTGAAACCATTACCTTCATCATCATAAATGACCCGCTACAAAATAGTCTTGTTATTTCTCTCTCTCTTCCCCCCCCCTCCCACTCTGGCGAATTCTGAAAGGGAACCTGTCTTGTGTTCTTCCAGCCACCTCCCGCCCCCTTTCCCCTGTCAGTAGTGCTTGTGTGTGTATGTGTGTGTGTGTGTGTGTGTGTGTGTGTGTGTGTGTGTGTGTGTGTGTGTGTGTGTGTGTGTGTGTGTGTGTGGCCTGTCTGTCTGTCTGTCTGTCTGCTCACCCGGGTGATCTCTTTTGTGAAAGACATCCGTCAGAGGTAAAGGTGTTGTTGCTATTTTGGTTGACAGTGTGCCGTGTGCAGGTAGGCAGACAGATGTAAGGAGGCTAGGGGCAGGCCGGCCACGCTGGCTGTTTGATAGCTGGTCTGACACCTTCACTGCCCCGCAAGGTCCTGCTGACTGACATCTATCTGTCATGTCCGCCTGCCACTGCTGCGTTTGGTCAACTCACCCCTAGCTAGCCAGGTCTTGGCCCTCACTCCATCAATCTCTGAGACACGTGCACACAGGCACGCATCAAATTCTATATCACATGTACACGCACGTACGCACGCACGCACGCATAGAAAGACACACACGCAGCGCGCCACGCGGCACACACAACACACATCCTCTCTCTCTCTCTCTCTCTCTCTCTCTCTCTCTCTCTCTCTCTCTCTCTCTCTCTCTCTCTCTCTCTCTCTCTCTCTCTCTTCTCTCTTCTCTCTTTAATTAGTCTTTCACTGTCTCTTCCTCTGTCTGTGTCTCTGTGTCTGAATCTCTCTTTGTCACCGTCTCTATGTCTTAATCTCTCTTGTCTCTCTCTGTCTCTCTCTTTCTCTCTGTTTTATGTCTCTCTCTATATATATTATATACATAATCCAAAACTCATGAACTATACACATATAGATAATAGATCTATATCTATATCTATCTATTAGTCTCTATTTTTCTACCTCTGTGGATCTGGGCTCCCTGTCACTCTGTGTCTCTTGGTAATCACCGACATGAAAAAAAAATGTCGACTCTTAAAACAAGACCTCGAAATGTAATATTCTTGATTAAAAAAAAAAAAAAAAAGGACGTGTGTCTGAAAAGTATTCCACCTCTCCAAAATGGATGGAATTGTTTCGTTAAAGCCAGCCTCCGCCCCCACGCCCCCACACCACACCCCACACCCCCCACACACGCCACCACCATCAACTGCTGTCTCGGCACAGTGGGAGTTTCCCCCACAGAGCTATTAAATCCCCATCACTGCAGCAGGCCGCC
>CM060320.1:17177434-17182434 GCA_030674155.1 Stramonita haemastoma
CATAAGATGTGTCAATGCCTGCAACAGTTCACTTTTCAGAGACAGCGCTGATGCTTTACTGCGTTTGGGTTACTATACTGGGAAGTCATTCTGATAATGGTACTTGTACTACAAGTGCCTTTAGACCTACACCGCTCTGTTTTAGAGTTCAGAACAGTGCTACATCCATCCTTTTATGTTATCGTCTTTGGGTTGCTTCTCAACTTAACTCTCCAGGGGATACCTAGTATGTGCTCTGCGTCTCACTCACAGCAGCTCTGATAAATAACTGTAAGACTGTAAGTACACAATGAATGCGCGAGTTTGTGGGCATGCAAATTATAGGTATCTCACCATAGAGGCAGCGACACTCTGGTTTCAGAGAAGCTTTGTGTCCTTAATGGAGGATGCAGGTTGTTGTGGTTGGAGGTTGTCACGATGAAGACAGCACCTGTCTATCATTTCAATATCGATGTAAGCCTGGAAGCCTGGCGTGGCATCACCACTGGCAAGGCTTTTGGCCTGGGACACATCCTGTTATGATACCTGCTTTTTTGTGTGACCTGTTGCCGTCTTTATCTTCAATGATATTGATTTTTTACTTGGCTGTCTGCTTGGCTGGTCTGCGACAGAGGGGAGGGGAAAGCAGGGTGTGGTGGTGGGGATGAAGGGGGCTGACTGTGCTGTGCTGATTGGTGGACTAGTTGACAGACAGGGGAAGGAAGGGTTTTCTCTTACTACACTCCTTCAGCTCAGCTCTCATTCCGTGTGGTCTCCTCTTCGCTTCCACACAGTCTCACACCCTCAGTTCAAGCACGCTGCTTTCCCCGTTCACTGCCAGAGCAGCATCAGAGAAACATACATTCCTAGTGCATTCTGTTCTCTGTTGGCTGTAACGAAATAATGTTATTATTTTAAAATCTGAACAATACTGCACACCTTCACGTAGATTACTACACACACCATGCTAAGGAGGGACTTATGACGAATTCCGATTGTATAAAATACAAAGCAAATAAACAAAAAGTCCCCGCAAGCACACTGGTATTGTATTTAGCCATTATTCTCGAAGTGGAATGCAGCTACTTATTAATCGTGGGCAACAGGTCAC
Organism: Stramonita haemastoma; assembly: GCA_030674155.1. Lineage (NCBI taxonomy): Eukaryota > Metazoa > Mollusca > Gastropoda > Neogastropoda > Muricidae > Stramonita > Stramonita haemastoma. Next base: position 17,178,525 of record CM060320.1, read on the forward strand.
CTACACAAAATTCATAATGGTGAACCTCGCATATCTAACCAAGGAAACGCACAACAAAAACAGGGGGGGTGGGGGTGTTCAAGTGTCCTTTATGATAGGAGCAAGATCATTTCTGTACGTTTGACTTTGTTCAATAATGATTTGAGAGCATTGACTTTGTTCAATAAGGATTTGAGAGAATTGGCTTTGTTCAAAAAGATTTGAGAGTATTGACTTTGTTCATTAAGGATTTGAGAGCATTGACTTTGTTCAATAAGGATTTGAGAGCATTGACTTTGTTCAAAAGGAATTGAGAGCATTGACTTTGTTCAATAAGGAATTGAGAGCATTGACTTTGTTCAATAAGGATTTGATAGCACTGACTTTGTTCAATAAGGATTTGAGAGCATTGACTTTGTTCAATAAGGATTTGAGAGCACTGACTTTGTTCAATAAGGATGTGAGAGCACTGACTTTGTTCAATAAGGATTAATTTGACAGCACTGACTTTGTTCAATAAGGATTAATTTGACAGCACTGACTTTGTTCAACAAGGATTTGAGAGCATTGACTTTGTTCAACAAGGATTTGAGAGCATTGACTTTGTTCAACAAGGATTTGAGAGCATTGACTTTGTTCAATAAGGATGTGAGAGCATTCACTTTGTTCAATAAAGATTTGAGAGCACTGACTTTGTTCAATAAGGATTTGAGAGCATTGACTTTGTTCAATAAGGATTTGAGAGCATTCACTTTGTTCAATAAAGATTTGAGAACACTGACTTTGTTCAATAAGGATTTGAGAGCTGGTGCTGCTATTGTTGGCTATTGCTTCTAGTGGATCTCTTTTAAAGTTGGTGGTGGTGGGAAGGAGGGGAGGGGTTGCGATGAGGGAGTGGATAGCAGATAAGTGCAAAACACACACAGCAAGGAACCAGACAGAAAGAATCGGATATACCAGCACACAGGTTCGACAAACAAGACAGAAAACGCAACATCTCTTGCCTCACCCCAAATAATAATAATAATAATAATAATAATAATAATAATAAATAATAATAAGATAATAATAATAACAATAATAAATAACAACAATAATAAATAATGATGATGATGATGATGATGATGATGATTGATGATGATGATGATGATGATGATAATCCATGGAATTTATACAGCACAGAATCTTGTAAAGCAACAAATCAAAGCGCATAACTCATCGCCCCACCTCTGAATTTAAAAAAAAAGTAGAACCAAATATATATATATATATATATATATATATATATATATATATATATATATATATATATTATATATATATATATATATATATATATATCAGCGAGACGACGAGCGCTGACTCAACCGGGCAAGGGAGGGAAGCGGAGTGACTAACTGAGGGCTGTGAATCAGGCGTGGATTGAACAAAGCAGGCCCAGGGGACGTCAGAGGGGAGGATGAAAAATTAATCACTGTTCCCTCACTCTCCCGCCCCTGTCCCCAAACAGCCCTGTCAGGCAGCCAGTGGGGAAATCCAGCAGACAGGCAATAGGCAGGGAACATTCACCACTGAAGGGGACGGGATAGCCTAGTGGTCAGAACATTGCGCTGACAATTTGACGACCCGAGTTCGATTCCTGTTGGAGGGGATTTTTCCCCTGGAGTTAAAAGCAGTGCTGACTCCACTCTTCTCAAATGTCTTTCGGATGAGATTGTAAACCGAAGCCCGTGTGTGCCAACGCACGCAGAACATCTTGCGCGCACACGTTAAATCCTGTTCCGCTTTTCGTAAGGGTAGGCCATTGTGTGCCGGTGGGAACAGATGACAATATTTACACAACTGCATGCACAGGGGGGCTGGATGAAAAACAAAAGCACATGAGTGCTTATCCCATTATCCTCGATATAAAAGAATAAAATAAAATTTTTAAAAAAATAATAAAAAAGTGAACACATCACTGAACAGGAAGATTTCAGCTCCAATGCTGCTCGCTGGAGGAAGGAAACAGTTTAACCAGCATTTGCTTGTTCTATCAAAAGGATTTGTATGGTATATACTTCAGCATCATGTAGTGTGACACATGTGTTAATAACAATATGTTGCATGTGACACAAGCTTGAACTTGGTCTAATATCACTTAATATAAAAAAAAGAAATTATAATATCTGTACAAAGGAAAAGAACAGGTTCCGACTATTGTGGTTTAAAAATGGCAACTCACCTCATGAAAAGAGTATTTGAATCCTTGTTTTACAGCACCCCTAAACCATTATTTCCTCTAGCACTGACATAATTATATGAATATAACTTCTCTCTCACACCCTCCCCACTCCTTCCCCTCAATTTTTTTCCCTATGTACACTATGCTATACTATGTGATGTATTCTTTATTCATGAGGAATTTTTGTGGGTTTTTTTTATACGCATTGCCGTATTATAATAAAGGACAAGGACAAAAAAAAAGCACAAATATCATATCAATGCCCTGATGAGTTTACTGTTCACATTGCACACAAATAAAGGATCTCATTAGTCTGGTATCCAAAAATGAGGTGAAAAAAGTCTGATGCAATATTCATCACACACACCGAAATGGAATCAGGCAGAATTTCGTGTAACACTAGCCAACAAGGAAGAAAGAAGGAATCAGAAATACATGAAGCAACACCCAGGCCGCTGTGAATGGTTCATGGTCATGGACTTCGAAGTGTTGGAGCTGTTATCTCCCTAGTGTGTGTGCTCCAGCCACTGTCATTGCAGATGGCTGCCTATACCCACCAGTAAGCACAGACAAAGAGCACTGAATGGGTTATGAACCCAAGCTGGTTCGTTTTCACTATGCTTTGTTTTTCTGAAATAAGCTTTAAATATTGAAATGTATCCACAACAATAGAGGCCAGCCCCGGGGACTCAATTTTTTTTACAAAAAGTGGTTTGTTTGATGGGGTAAAAAAGGAAAGTAAAGGGGAAGGGAGATCTAAACACACACACAAACACACACACACACATACACACACACACACACACAGACGCACACACACACGTGTACTCAAGCAAAATGCTACTCATTAATTTATCCACACACCTATATGCTTTATATATATTTGTCTTGAATACAAGCCTGAGACTGACAGGCAAAGGACAGCAGATGGACAGACACATGTACACAACATAAGAACGGCACCAGCCACAGCACTAAGAACAACAAATGGAAAAAAAAGGAAGAGAGAAGAAGAAGAAGAAGAAGAAGAAGAAAGAAGAAGAAGAAGAAGAAGAAGAAGAAGAAGAAGAAGAAGAAGAAGAGAGAAGAGAAGAAGAAAGAGGAGAGGGGGAGGAGGAGGAAAGAAGAAGAGAGGAGAAGGAGAAGATAGCTTGAGGAGCAAAATAAAACAAAGAAAAGGATTGCAGTGAACCTGAGGAGAAAATAATAGAACGGAAACAAATCGTCATGTGGCACATCTCCCTCTTAATTATTGATGCTCCTTGTCACTCTCCATACACCACCAGTGGTGACAAGTGCTGTGAAAGACATTGTCTACACACTAGCGCCTTGATACAGCTCAGGCAGGCAGCTTTCTTTGGACAGCTAGCAAGCAATGCACAGCATAAGTTACTTTTTGTTTTGAACGCAGTCACTGTAAAATCTTCTTTCATGCTCTGCCATGTACTTGTCAAAGCCAAAGAAAACTAAAACAAAACCCATCTAGACCAGCCACCATGGAGCAGTGGTTAGCGCCTTGGATTTGGGACTGGAAGGTCGCGGGTTCGAATCCCATAAGAGTCATAGGGATTGTTCAGACTCCGGCCGGCTCCTACCCAGACTAAGTGTGCTGTAGGTTCAGTGGGAAGACTGAGACTACACAGCCGAGCTTCATTCACTTTACCGATGCCACTTTGAGAGTGTTGCTCAAATTGCCTGACCAACACT
>CM060320.1:17184934-17192434 GCA_030674155.1 Stramonita haemastoma
TGTTTAGGTGCATCCACTAAATAAGATTATTGATACTTTTTTTTTGCATTATATGATAAATCGCATAGATATCGGAGTTGGTTGTTTCAACGGTGTGTCATCAGCAAACATATCGCATTGAGTACCTATGGATAAAGGGAGATCGTTGATGTACAGCAAAAACAGTAAGGGGCCTAAAACTGAACCTTGAGGCACCCCGTGAGTGTTAGGGAGAAAATCAGAGACAGATGCATTTAAAGATACTTTCTGCCCTCTATCAGAAATAAAAGAGAAGATTAACTCAAGAGTACCACAAGATATTTTGTAAAGTGCTAATTTTTAAAAAAATATATTAATTTCAAGATATTATAACGTCAAAAGCGTTTACAAAATCCACAGATAATACTTCAGTAAATTGCTTTATGTTTGTCTTTCATAACCAGCGATCTATAAGTTTTGTTAAAGCTGTGTGACAGGAGTGATAATTATTCTCTAAATCCAGACTGGTTGGGATGGATTAGATCATGCTGATGTAAGTGAGAAAGAAGACACTTATAGATCTAAATATGTTGATTCTGAAGCTTAGAAAAAAACTTAGAAATTGTGGAGAAGAGAGAGAGAGAGAGAGAGAGAGAGAGAGAGAGAGAGAGAGAGAGAGAGAGAGAGAGAGAGAGAGAGAGAGAGACTTCAGACTTCAGACTTCAGATAGTTTATTCAGATAGGTCACAGCCCCTTCTGAAGGGGTGAAAAACTACAAAAATGGAAGTAAACAGCCATTCACTGTTAATTGCTTGATGAAGAAATGAGTTATTCAATACAAATTTTGACTTACTTTCTTTTAACATTCACCAAAACTTTACATTGGCTCTGTTATTTTCTTCAAAGATTTGTACAAAAAAATTGCAAAGTTTTTAACAGTTTGCTCATTTTCAGATGCCATAAGCTGAGCTAGCCTGACCATTGATGGATAATTCCAATATAATGGCAGAATTAATTCTTTTCTTAAGTCTCTGAGAACTGGACATTCCAAAACAACATGCATTTCATCCTGAGTTGCCAATTTACACAAATTACAAACCAAATTATCACTGTTGTCTTTTGCATATCGTTTCAAATGTACAGCAATATCTGATACATCACATCTAAATTTTGATAATGCTTGCTTAACATACCTATTCATTTCTACCCCTGTGTAGTGTTCAATGCAAAATGACGTTTTAAATGTTGCATACAGAAAAAATCGATCACTGCTATGAATGTGAGTGTTCCATTCCTGCCATCTGCAGTCAACAAGTCTCTGCTTAAAAGATTTTATGAATTCGTTAACATTTTCGACTCCTTGATTGTCCCAGACAAACCCAAAGCCATACTGACACAAATATGTACGTATTTTAGATGCCCAAGTATGCTTGCCTTTACAATCAAGTTGGTATAGCATTTTATAAGCTTTAGATGGCAATCGTTTATCCTCCATACGAGTTATCTTAAGCCAATAACGAATGCATTTTACCTTAGAATTTATAAACAATGGATACCTTCCTAGTTCTCCATAGACCATGTCATTAGGAGTGCGCCAGTTTACACCAAGAAATCTCTTTAATGCAAATAAATGTAACTTTTCTATTGGCGCAATGTTTTCTATTCCCCAGATCTCAGCTCCATATTGTATAATAGGTTGTACCTGTGTATCAAAGAGTTTCATGAAGACTTTTACAGAATTATTTTCAAACTTGTATAAGATACTCAGAATACCCAGAACAGCTTTCTTAGCCCTTGAAGCTAAATCTTGGCACGTAAAATTGAAGCTAAGTTTAGTTGTCAAGTGGATTCCAAGATATTTGTATGAATTTACAACTGAAAACTTAGCATTGCCAAAGTACCATTTCTCATGAGCTGCCAAGAATCCTCCTTTCCGAAAAACCATTATGTTACTTTTGTTCATATTTACCTTCAACTGCAGATCTTTAGCAGCAGTATACAGATTGTTTAGTTGTGTTTGCAATCCCACAGCAGTTTCAGATAATAAAACAACATCATCAGCAAAAAGTAGTAAAAATGTCTCTTCCAAACAGTCCGAGAAAGATACCCCATGCTTTCCTTTATTTACAATATCGTCCGCTAGCTCGTTAATGAAAAGAGAGAACAATACTGGGCTGCATACATCACCCTGTTTAACACCTGCTGTGCAGTATATATAATCACTGAATTTTGTTCCGCATCTGACCTTTGCTTTGACTTCTTCATACATACTTTTAATGCAACGAAACAATTTACCCGTTACCCCATTTTTTCTTAATACTGGCCACAATAACTTTCTTGAAATAGAATCGAACGCTTTCTCAAAATCAATGAAAGCAGCGTACAGTTTTCGGTTATAAGCAAATTGTTTTTCTATAACTGCTAACAAAGTAAAAATATGGTCAACTGTAGAATGATCTTTTTTAAAGCCTGCTTGGTGCTCTCCTGTAATGTCATTTAATTCTATCCATTCTTGTAGCCTGCTGTTTATGATAGAGCTGTACATTTTCCCACTTATGTTAGACAAAGAAATCCCTCTATAATTATTTGTTTCATTCACATCCCCTTTTTTGTACAGCGGCAACAAAATAGATTCTGTCCAACCTTTAGGATATGCCCCCCTGTCAAACAGACTATTAAATAATGTCGTAAAAAATTCTACTGCAACATCTCCTGCGTGTTTTATCATTTCTGCAATAATTTTATCAGGACCAGCAGCTTTTTTACACTTGAGTTTTCTAATGGCAATGCTGACTTCTTCCTTTGAGATAGGACAATTCAGAACATGATTTACATCTTCAAGGTCTGTTGCTACACTGACCCTTTCTTCACTATCAAAGTCTGAATCTGTGGAAGCATTGACATTACTTTGATCAGAGCACCTTGCCATTTCTTCATTACTGACATCTTTTTCAAGGATACTTTTAAAATGAGTGAACCAGCTCTCAAGTGAAATATCATTCTGAGGTTGAGTTTGCTTCCGGGACAGCTTATGGACAGTTTGCCAAAAATCTTTCTGATTGTTAGAAGATTCTATCAATTTGTGAAGTAGTCTGTTGTTAAAAAGTCTTTTCTTTTCAAACAATAAATGCTTATATTCTTTTCTGGCCTGGCAAAAAATATAGCGATCACCTTTATCTTTAGTTTTAAGGAATTTTCTTAAAAGTTTGCGAACATTAGTCCTTGCATCTTTACAGTCTTGGTCAAACCATTCCCTTTCACTTCTGTTCCGATCTACATAAATTTTGCGTTTCATGCACTCAGCTTGTTTCCTCAGGATATCATTAAACATCTCCAGAGCTGTGTCTACATCACTTTCAATCAACTGAGCTGCTTCTTTAAACTTTTGCTGAGTTTCAAAGCTGTTAATGTTAGCAATGAAATGCTCAGTATGATCTGCTTTCCAATCATACTTTTCAAAAAATGAAGTTTTACATTTTTCTGTGTATGTACACAATGAGTGCGCCATTTCAAAACAAAACTCCAGAGGAAAATGATCTGATTCTATTCTCTCTTGTACAGTTAACCTACACTTGTTTTTAACCAAATTATAAAAGTCTGTTGACATCAAACAATAATCCACAACACTGTTACCAGCTTCAGACACATATGTACAACACCCATCAAGATCACCATGACAAAATCCATTCAAAATACTTAAACCCAAACTACTGCACATGTTCAACAAATACTTTCCATATCCGTTCAGTGTTTGATCTTCAGAACAACGACTGCTTTCATCACATGATGACACACTTTTGTCAGCAAAATCAAAAACAGTTTCATCTGCAGCACTGGGAGCACAGTTAGCAGTTCGACTATTCATGTCACCAGACATGAGCACATAGATGTCACCCAGAGATAAGATATTATCAACAAGACATTCCTCAAGAGCACTAACACCATTTCTAATGTCAAATGAAGTGTAGAAAGGTGAATTTTCTGGATGTACGTAAGCACATACAAACAATACATCTTTATCAACATTAAACAATTTTTTGTCGAACACAAAGGATAAATATTGTCCACAATCACAAGGGAGGTTACGTACATATGGCATCAAATCATTTTTAATTAGACAGATTACTCCCCCTGAACGTCGGCCTCGTGCAGACAATTTCACTGCTGGCTTAACAAAGGCGGTGTAACTGTTAAACAAAGTAGTATTCAACTCTTCCACAAAAGTCTCTACTAAACAGATGACATCAAAACCTGAAACGTAGGTAATAAATTCTGAGTCACTTAATTTAGAAAGAAGGCCACAAATGTTCCAATGAAGAAAGAAAATCTGCTTCTTTTTATGTGAGCAGTCTTTTGGTGTTTTTTGTTCATTTTCTTTGCTATCCAGCAAAGACCTATGAGAATAAACGCTACACATGTCTGTATCATTTTCATCATTTAGCTCAACAAATCCTGTTATGTTTGAGTCTTCATGAATGAAGGCTTCAGCACTGTTATCAGTATGCACGTCATCATCAGACACATCAGTTCTCACTTGTCTTGCCACTTCACACAAAGCATCAGTATCATCAGCACACACATTTTCATCTAGCATACCATGCATCCCACTGCCCAAGTCACCATGCATCAAAACATCAACATCATTTTCAGTAAACACATTATCTTCAGACATATCATACCACACGACACTTGCATCATCACACAGTAAACCATCAGCATCATCATTATCAAGAGCAATATCAAACATATCAAAACTCTGTATACTGGCATCTTCATATGATACATCATCAACCTTTTCATTTGTATAAACATTAACATCAGACACATCAAAACTAGCTTCATTTATGTCATTACACACGGTATTGGTATTTTCATGGACAAAAGTATTATTGACGTTTGCCCCCTTCACTGATTTATTACGGAACGCACAAAAATTCGGTGCACTTGCACCAGCTCCATGACTGTCAACAGGCTCGGGTACAGGAGCACCAACGCTCCGTTCACTTTGGGACAAGGTGTCGTTTTCCACATCAGCACTGACCCAGCTCATTTTGTCTTCACAGTTTTCACGTGCATAAGCGCACACCCTTACGGCACTGTCACCGCCAGCAACATCATTTCTAACCGTGTTTTGTTTGTGTTGCTACCATGTGAAAAAGGGTGGGTGGACAATTTGCGTGGTGGCTGTTTTTCATCGTGACAGGGCTGACCAACTTGCTAGGCTGCCTCACAGATCCGGTCGTTGTCCAGGATGTACTTTTTCCCTTCGATCACCAGGTGGTCGAAGATCATGATGGCCTTCTTCCCTTCCTTCCTTGCTGCTTTCAGGAATGGAGTCAGTTTCCTGCGGACGTCTCGAACACGCTGTGAAAAGTCCTCCCCCAGAAAGATGTTGCTGCCTTGAAGTTTCCGCTTGGCCTTCAGGATCCTCTCCTTGTCCTTGTAGAAGGTGAATCTGGCCATCACTGGGGCGTTGGGCTTGTTGCTGACACGGTGCACTCTGTCAAAAGACACGTCGTCCTCCACCTGCAGTTTGTCCTTGACCAGGCTGCGCAAGGAGTCTTCACAGTCCTTCCAGCTTTCATTGTCTTTCTTTGGGAGGCCATAGACAAGGACGTTGTTTCTTCTTGATCGGCCTTCCAAGTCGTCCGTTTTTCTTTCCAGTGCCTCCACCCTTTCCTGCAGGTCTTTGTTTGCACTTTGCAGCTGCTCGTTTTCTTTCTTGAGAGTGGACATTTCTTCTTTGAGCCCCGCTAGCTCTTCTACAAAACCATTGAAAGAACCACGCAAGTCCTTCATGTCCTCTTTCATATTGTCAAACTTGCTGTCCAATTTTGTAAACTGAGTACTCAAATCCCCCAGCGTGGCCATAATGTCTTTCAAACACTTGTCTGTTTCTCCACCCACACCTGCACTTGCCTGTCTTGATGCCTGGTCGCCTTCTTCAGCCAACACGCTGCTTCCACTGGTTCTGCGACTCGAACTCGTATTTGTCAGGTGTGTCTGTCTTGATGACTTTGGATTCGGCCCCGGGTTCAACTCAATGTCCCCACACCTGTATAGGAGGGTGGCAAAATACAGGTAGGAGAGGAGCGTGCCTACCACTACACCGCCTTTCATGTTGACAAGTTTCAATGTCCTCATCCTCATGTCTACCTTTTCTTTTTCACGTTGGCCCATAAAGGCCAAAAATACTGGTACAAAGCCACCACAGACCGCCCTGAAACTTAATGGTACCGCTGGCATGGTCCTTATGTACTGACTGTACACTTCTTAAGAAACGACACTGTCTGGAACCTGCTGAATTTGGCAAAATTTGGCAGAGCTTGGTGTACTGCGTCAACATCGGGTTTGAATTTTGTTCATCCCCCCCGAGAGAGAGAGAGAGAGAGAGAGAGAGAGAGAGAGAGAGAGAGAGAGAGAGAGAGAGAGAGAGAGAGAGAGAAGAGAGAGAGAGAGAGAGAGAGAGAGAGAGACAGACAGACAGACAGACAGACAGACAGACAGACAGAGAGAGACAGAGAGACAGAGAGACAGAGAGAGACAGAGAGAGACAGAGAGAGACAGAGACAGAGAGACAGAGAGAGAGAGAGGGGGGAGGCTCGCGAACTACGTACAAACGGGAATGTTGGGGGGGTTTTTTGGTTATTTTTTTTAGATAGTTAAAGACAGTAGAATGGCAAAGACATGCATGTACAGAAATCGCCTCTCACCGTCAATACAAAACAGTACAGAACAATACAGCTCAGTACAAAAGAGTATAGTACAGTACAACACAATACAATACAATCCAATGTAATATTATAACACAATGCAATTCTATACAAAAACATACAGATGCACACAGGATATGAGGAGACCAGTCACTAAGAAATGGTGGCATGCTGGCTGAGAAAAGCCACGAGTGATCTTGTTCAATGAAGCAAGGACCTTTTTCCTCCTCCACCTTTGTCTCTGCTGAGAGGAGAGCAGCAGGGGGCTGGGGTGAGGGGGCTGACCACTGCAGTCTGCCTGCTCCTGTGGTCAGCGGTCAGTGCAGCTAGCTATCGCCACTGCTGGCCACACAGCCAGAGCAGGCAAGTCTTTGAGAAGTAGCCACAGGAGGCTGCTGTCTCTAATGGGAGACCAGGCTGTACAGCGGCAACTAGCAGGAACCGCATGAAAAAGAGCACATCCTTCATCCTCACAGGCAGTATGGATGTGCTCAGTGATTGGCAGTAATGACAGAAAGAAGCCCGGAAGTCATTAGGGATCAATAGTGGTCATGGTAGCTGAATGGTTAAGACGAGGGGTTTCTTATTCTGCTGGTTGTTCTTAATTCAGGGAGAAGGGTTTCGAATCTCGGCTTCCCGGGTCGCGTTTTGTACAGACCTGTTGCATCTGTCTTTCTCCCCTCTGCAGATACAGATTTCATGTCAAGGTTTTGATGAATTAGAAAAAAAAAATCTGAAATCGCCTGGCATATTACCTGGCTCAACGGCCTGCTTCTCCATGCTAAGCTGATCACCTTAGCCAACAACCACTAGTGGGCTGTACACTCCC
>CM060320.1:17202434-17207434 GCA_030674155.1 Stramonita haemastoma
TCTTTCCTACAAAGATGGGAGTATTTTTAACATGCGCTCAAGACGTTAGGGGGGGGGGGGGGATAGCTCAATGGTCAGAGTGCTCGCTTTCCCCCGGTCAAGTTAAGCAGCATCGAGTGTGGTTACCAGTTGGATGGGTGACCGTTTGCGCGCCTTGGCTTCAGTGCAGTCCGCCCAGTTCACCCAGCTGTAAATGGGTACCTGCCCTCTTTAGGGTCAGGGAAGGTAAAGCAGCGAGGGAGAGGAGACGGGCGCCGCCCTCAATATGCTGGCCCCTACAGATGCTGAGGTCTTTGATGCCTCGCTCTTCTACGACCACCTAGGTTATAGGACACCTTTACCTTTTTTGTTGTTGAACCTTTTACTCAAGACGTTGTGTGCCTTCACACACGAGACCTTGGTTTAGTCCCATGTGAAGGACATATGGATATTTTGGCATTAAAATTTACGCGGGTGTACCTCGTCAGGTGCTTAACAGCTGTGTGTAACATTTTCGCTGATAGGCAATAATAGTTGCTGACTGAACGTTCGACGACGACGACGACGATGACGACGACGACGACGACGACGACGACGAAGAGGAAGAAGAAGAAGAAGGAGAAGAAGAAGAAGAAGAAGAAGAAGAAGAAGAAGAAGAAGATGAAGAAGAAGAAGAAGAAGAAGAAGAAGAAGAAGAAGAAGAAGAAGAAGAAGAAGAAAGAAGAAGAAAGAAAGAAAGAAAGAAGATGAAATTTGACCTTCGAATCAACTGGCTGTTAATAGGCCATAAACCAAACATGCAGATTGGGTGGCTTTAGATATTGCAGAGAGCGTATTATGAAAGAAAAGGTAGGCTGGACATTAAGTAAGAAACATAAAAATTCTATAAAAATACGGTGCTACGCATCTGTTATAACCGTCAGATCATTTGATATCAAAGGATGTATTAGAACTTGTAACTTAAAAAAGAAAACAGACAAGAGGGAAGAGAGAGAGAGAGAGAGAGAGAGAGGGAGAAGAGAGAGAGAGAGAGAGAGAGAGAGAGAGAGAGAGAGAGAGAGAGAGAGAGGAGAGAGAGAGAGAAGAGAAGAGAGAGAGAGAGAGAGAGAGAGCACCCAGTGAGTGAGTGAGGAAGGAGCCCGTTTCCATCCCGCCATCATTCGTACCGCTGCCACCTCCCTCCACCGCCCACCCATCCCTGCCTCCCACCCAACATCCTGCTCCCTCCATCCCTCCCTCCCTCCATCCCACACTCTCTCTCTCTGGTTCTGTGGCTCTCTGGAAGCGCGGTGAGCTGTGTGCTCAGCAAGCTCTAGGCTAGGTGTGTGCGTGTGTGAGAGAGAAAGAGAGAGAGACGGTGTTCCCTCTAGCTCTGGCTACTAGGCTACTTCTCCTGCAACACTGCAAAACTTCGACGTGCCGTGAAAAACTTCACGCAGTTTTTTTTTTCTCTTTTCAAAAGTTCAAAATCGTTGTTTCTTCTTCTTGTGTCTCGTGAATGTTTATTAAAGGAAACGAATTATGCTGCAGATTCTGGTCTGGTATCTTCTGGAACGGCTGTACTGGCGGTATTATTATTTAAGTGGGTAGATAGATAGAGATAGATGGTGGTGGAGTGAAGGTTTGGTGTGTTTTTTTTCCAGGAAAGTGCGAACGAACACAAGTGATGAGTTGTTTGTCGTGGTTGCGGACCGGTGTGAGAGGTGTGTGGAGATGTGCGGATGACGTACGTGTGTAGGTAGTAGTGTGTGCTGTACTGGGGAAAACAGGCCACTGCGGAATACCCTCACTACAGCATGCTTGCTCATTTGTCACTCTGGCTTTGAGTTTTCTTTTCAGGAATAACTTGTTAGCTACACTTTACGTGGATATGTTGTTATCTTACGTGCCTGGCAAACAGAGAACTGGCTCTGAATTACTTGTATTTTACACAAGGGTCTGTGAACAGATTGTGTAGCCTGGTTCAAAATATCTGAACGTTGGGATTTTGAAGTCGTGTGTTTTTTTTCTTCCTGATTTATTGGTAAAATTGGAAGTTTACTGAAGTGGTATATAACCAGGGTTACAGTCATCATTGAAACTTAGCTGAAAAAAAAAGTCTGGTGGTAAAAAAAGTAAGGAGGACGACAGAAGACAAGAGTGCAGCAGCTGTGATAGGCAGAGAGAGAGGGAGAGGGAGGGAGGAGGGGTGTAGCAGCACTGTGAGGAGGAAGAGTGTCAGTCTAAGGACCATCCCACCCAGGACACGTGTCCATCCTACCGCCACCCGCCACCCACCACCCCCACCCTGTCTGTAGTCGCAGTCCTCCTTGACAGACGACAGACGGTAAAGGCGGGGGAGGGAGACAGCTCTGGCTTTTGTCAGCTTGTGACCGCCTCCCGTTTCTCTGTGTGTGTGTGTCTGTGTGTGTCTGTGTGTGTGCGTGTCGTGTCCTGACTGCCGTGCCACGGGACACTGAGGGCGGTACAGACACCGTCACTGCAACATCTTCTGACGCCACTACCCTACCACCCAGCACAGGACACAGGCAGGGGCACAGGCCAATCACTTACTTAATCAGCTAGGTCCCCTCTCTATCTTTCTTTCACAGAAGTGTACTTAAAAAGACAGCACATACAGTTTCCCCAAACTTAAAAGTCAGTTTCATACTTTGGAGAAAAAAGCGTTAAAATCTAGATAAGTGTGACAACACGTTTTCGGGAGTAGGAAAAACCCCCTCCTGGCTGCTTTTTCTTCCAAGCAGTGACCAAGGAAAAGGATGCGTGACCAGACAGTACAAGTGGACAGGTATCATCCCGCTGTCACTTGCTGGCGCTGAGACCTTGCAACCGTTGCTGTACATACATACACAGTGGACAGGACAAAGAACGGGCGGAACGGAACCTCTCAGCAACAGGACTGTAGGGGGAGGAGGAAGGAGGGTGGAGTGCCTGGCGCAGAGAGGGGGAGGGGGGGCAGGGCGGGAGAGCGGCCCTGGTGGGGACAGTGCCCTGGCGACCCCTTGGATGGTGGAGGGCGGATGGGAGGGTAGACAGGGGGGGGAGGGTAGACAAGGGGGTGAGCGGGAGGAGGCGGACTGCAGCAGAGAGGGCCAGCCGCCGCAAGATGCTCTCACCTGGACCATGGGCATGCCAGCGCCACCCCTTCACCGCCTAGTGCTCCTCCTCGTCCTCCTGGCCTCCCTGCCTCCCGCCACCTGGGCCAGGGTCTCCCGCCCAGGATCCCTGCACCCCTTGTACTGGAGTGCCTCCACACCTCACCCGGCCCCAGCACCTAACCACCCGGCCACGCTCCAGCCGCCCCGTCAGTGGCAGTGGTGGAATGTCGTCGTCCCTCCAACCTCGCCTTCATCCTCTCCCGGCCTGTGGAACTCCCTGGTTAAGCCACAGTCCTCACTACATCCTGCACACAGCCCTGTGAAGAAGACAGGGGGAGATGGATTTGTCTTGAAGAACCAGGTTCTGGAAGAAGACACCCCCGGCGGACTGTATGACAATCTTGTGAATAGAATACCTTTTCCTTCTCTCTCGAGAAAGCCGCTACTTCGACGATTCAGACCCTCCAGATGGAGAAGCTCTGAGAAGACGAAAGTCCTGAAAAAACTGCAGTCAAAGCGCATCTCTGAAAAGAGACCTCGAAACAGCAGGCGGCAGATCAGTCTGCACTCCCACACAGCCCAGAGGGAAGAGGCCGAGAAGAAGGTGACTGCAGGCCATGGAGGACGACGAGATGCTTCAGCAGCAGGTACAGACAGCAGCAGTCACCACAGGCACCCTCACCCACAGGACTCGGACTCTAAGGACCTCGACATCACGCTGACAGTGCCGTCCACCATCCTCCAACCCCTCCTCACCTCCCTGCCTCTCGCTAAACGTCATAGTGACACAAAGACCTCCTCCGCTGTCCCTGGAGTGGAGATTGTTGGTCTTCGAATCAAGGATGCAGACGATGTGAATACCACTGTGGTGCTATCTTTGAGGGACCATCACATATACGAAGAACAAGACATCATAAAGCAAGGGTGGAAGGAGGGGGAGAACGCAGAGAAAGAGGTGGTGGAACAGGAGGAGGAAGAGGAGGAGGACAAAAGAAGACCCCTTTCTCGGGAGAAGAGAGCCACCCGGAGAAGAATGAGTTACGGGATGAACGCCATGATCCGGGCTCGGATGTTGGCCCATCGCCTGTCCATCTCCTACCGCCACGTGCAGCCCTGCTCCTACAAGGACCGCTATTACTGCATGAACGGCGGCACCTGTGTCTTCGTGGGAGCTCTGGATATCAAAACCTGCAGGTAAGTCCGTCAGTCAGTCTGCAGCCCCCTTCTCACAGCTGTCAGTTTCCCCACTTTCAGCTCCTCTTCTTCTTCTATCCCATAGTCTGTTTAGACCGTAGGGGGCGCCACGGAAGACCTCGCAACCAGCTCTCTCCATTTCCCTCTGTCCTCGACCTTTCTCAGGGTGTCACTCAGCCTGAGGCCCGTCCACTCTCGGATGTTGTCCTCCCATCTCTTTCTCTGCCTGCCTCTCCTTCTCTTTCAGCTCCTCTTAGTTGCTGATTAAATCCCTCCCATCCCATCCCAGCCTAGGTGGGGTAGGGCTAGCTGGTGCTATTTATAGCAGGAACTGACCCCCACTTGGACTAGGTAAAATGAAAGGGGGTAGCTAAATTTAGGACTCTTGACTGAGTGATGTTGGATTTGTGCGCACTGTGCTCTCCTTGCTCTTTCTCGCCAAGCACAACGCACCTTGCTGCAGTTTGGGGGGGTAGGCTGAGTTGGAGGTAGGGAGAGGGCGGGGTGGGGGTGGGGGGTGGGGTGTGAGATGGGGATTAGTGAGAGTAATGAATTTGCCTGTTTTGTCTGTCTTACTGCCGTTTTCTCTGTATGTCTCAGTCTGTCTGTTTGTCGGTCTGTCTGTCTGTCGATCAGTCTGTCTATCTGTCTGTCGATATGTCTGTCTTGCTGGTCTTGTTGCTCTTGCAGACTGTGCCCATGATCTTTCTCTGTGGGCAAACGACCTTA
>CM060320.1:17212434-17219934 GCA_030674155.1 Stramonita haemastoma
TGGCCAATAACTTGAGTAGTCAGATCAATAATCATTGCAGTGATCATTACAGCCCTAGGAATCACTGACCCTCTTCATACGCCACCACCACCACCACCACCACCGCCACCACCACCGCCATCGGCTCTCTTCAAAACGCCCACACTACAACACTGCCACTCAAGTCTCTGCGTGCTCGTGCATGTCCCTAGTCTGATATATACGCGCCCATGTGCACTCAAAAACATGCAAAAAGACAAACGGGCGTACACATGCATGCATGCACGCATATTTTAAGGCACTCGTAGGCTCGCCACTGGAACACACACACACACACACACACACACACACACACACACAAAACGTATGCAGGTATGTTAAAAAAAGACACAACTGGAATCAGGGGAAGAAGAAAAATCCTCCTGATTATGAAAGAGAGTATAAATAAGCCATGTGCATGTTAGCTTGTTTGGCAGAGTCGAGCAAGGCCAACAGCTGATGGACGCTGTCACATGAAAGCTACCGCAAAACCACTCAGCAGAGGAGGCTGTGGAGGCCACGATCATGTCCACATAGTCTGTGACATGCCTACAGGTACACTGGGGAAGTGAGAGTCATCATGTCCATAATTAGGGTCAGAGACATACCTACATCAGGTACACTGGGGAAGTGAGAGTCATCATGTCCATAATTAGGGTCAGAGACATACCTACAGGTACACTGGGGAAGTGAGAGTCATCATGTCCATAATTAGGGTCAGAGACATACCTACAGGTACACTGGGGAAGTGAGAGTCATCATGTCCATAATTAGGGTCAGAGACATACCTACAGGTACACTGGGGAAGTGAGAGTCATCATGTCCATAATTAGGGTCAGAGACATACCTACAGGTACACTGGGGAAGTGAGAGTCATCATGTCCATAATTAGGGTCAGAGACATACCTACATACAGGTACACTGGGGAAGTGAGAGTCATCATGGCCCTCCATCCAGCAGCCTTTCTGAAAATATCAGATCTCCCACAGTCAGTCACCACAGCTGGAGGAGAAAAAAATCCTAACCCAGGCCAGGAACTTTTTCAGTTATTAATGGAATGTATGTACCAAATTTTACGTTGTAAAATGTTACATAGACATTGTTTTCATCCATGGCATGCTCTTAGCTCAACGAACTATACTCTGCTTTAACTTAAAAAAAACCTTCTGAAATTTGGAGTATGACTGCCTAAATATGGCGAGCATTTGAAAAAGCCAAGGGAGCAAACTCCTCACCCAGTATTAGTTTACCGTATTTCTGTGAATCCCAGGTAGGGCGAGTACGCCAGTTTGCATAATTTTATTGTGGGTGACTTCCAAGTTGTCAGGATCGGGGAGCAACAACAACAATAGCTGAATGAGTTATTGAGGAAAAAGTAGTGGAGAAAAACAAGTGCAGGTACCAATCTCTCAATCATTTTGAAAAATTAACTCATCAAAAGATTCAATTTAAAAAAATTAAATAAAATAAACTCTTGGTAATAATGTTTTTCAGTGGCAGCATTGTATGCATATTTGAGTGAGAACCATGCCTTTGGCCTGATCTGACTGAAGTTTCAGCTCCTGGATGAGTTCTCATCAGAGGTCTTAGTAGTGACTGATACTCCACCTGCTGTGATACCTTACAGCAAGACACTTTTCAGGATTTGAAAGTGTCTTTGCATTCAAAGGAATATTTGATATTCCTGTGGCCTTTTGAAGCTGCCCTCAAAAGACAATGATAAAAAAGAGAAAGAAAATATGCTTAGAATATATGTTGAAAAAATTGAATAAGAGAAAATAAGCACCTAGTGAATTTTGTGCCTTAAGTTTTGGGATCCTATTAAAGGTGCAGGGGAGGTCAAAACAGGTCAATAACTGAATGAGGGGAGAATATGAAGTCACAGAAGAACTGCGTAGTGCTAGCAATTTTTGCGTTTTGAGCCCATGAGTGCATAATTATGATGATGATGCGATGACAAAAGGTGGATTCGGGTTAAGCTGTTGACAGCAGGACAGGGCCAGACTTCACACGTTCGTCACTATCGAGCCCTCAGCCAGGCCAGATAATTAATACCTGTAGATTTGTCTGGTAATTGAAGCAATGCTTGCAATTTGAGCTTTGCAACCTAATTCCAATGATACTTGCCTTTCTGATCCTAGACTTCCCGTGATGCCCATTACAGGCCCAGCTCTGGACAGAAGCCCGCTAAAATCTGATCTATTCCGTAAAATTAGTAAACCTTGTATGATCACTGAACCCCGTGTTCCTAGCCCATACCCAATGCCCTAACCCCGGTGCCAAAGGGGTCAAGTTTGACTGCAGAGTGATGAATCTTGCCCCAATAATGAGGTCAGTGGTGATGAATAGAAAAGTCTGCTGCAGTCTCGAAAAAGCAAGCTATGCTAACTGACTTTCCATGTCTCCAGCAGACATTGATAGTGGCCATGATCCCCCCCACCCCCCCCACCCCCGAGTTTGCAGCCACCTGTCCAAGCCACTGACCAAACCGGGCACAACTACACCGTACCTTTTCTCTCGCTTTGACAGCACTCTTCTATCACGGCAACTGAGAAGATAATCATACTATCTGCCACCCTGCCACCTGCCCTTTTGTCCCTTATCTGTCTGCCTGTCTGCTGGCTATGTCTCCCCAAAATATCTCTGCCTCTCGCGGTACTGGATCTTTTTCTGTCCTTTCTCTCGTTCTGATAGTTTCCCGCCCTTTCCAGTTTTTGTCCTCTCCTCTCCTTCTTCTCTTTTTTTCTGGTCTCTCTTGTTACTTTCATTTGTTTTGTATTGTTTTGTTCCTTTCCTTTTTTTATATTTTTCTTTCTTCGTATCTTTTACCTTTATCTTTTCCCCTCTTTTTTTGTTTTTCTTTCAGTCGTTTCTTCTTGATTTCTTTTTTACTTTTTTTCTTTGTGTTTTTTTTTTCTTGTTTTTTTTTTTCGTCAGTCCATCTACGTTTTAACCATTCTCTCTCTCTCTCTCTCTCTCTCTCTCTCTCTCTCTCTCTCTCTCTCTCTCTCTCTCTGCATATTGATGATCATCTCCCCCCCCTTACCTTTCAGACCTACAGGTGGGATGGCAAAAAGCCATGAAAACAGTTGTGTTAGCCTTCTGTGTGCCCCGTTGTGTAGAACTGGCTTTCTTCAGCTTTGTCTCTCTTTCTGTTGGACTGCCTGTCAGCTTTTGTTTGTTTGTTTTGCCGTAGCCAGTCCTTCGTCTTTGTGTTCTTTTTGGTTGAGAACATTGTGCGTTGTCACATCTGTAACCCCCTTACTGGTTATGAAGGAGGGCAGTCAGTGTCAAGACGTAGGTGTGAAAACTTACGTCATCACAAACTTGCTACTCCTAACATGAGGTGACAATAAATAATTAAGGTTACAAAAATATCAAGCTCGATTAACAAACCTCTGGTTTGGTTGATAAGTGTAAGTTTTGGTGATAGCATGACAAAGCATACATACTACGCTTTGACTTAAAAAATAATTGTCTGGAAAAAGAAAGTAACTTTATGCCAAATGGAAACTTCATATAAAGCGGTGTCCCGTTGGGTTGCTGTGAACAGCCCCAGAAGAGCATGGCAGAGGGATTGCTGGCTTGCTTTGCTCACAATGAACACAGGTTTCATCATCTAATCAATCAACCTCTTTGTCTTCAAAGGTCAGGCTATTTTTGCTGAACAGATTTTTTTTCTCTACCGAAGCTAGCTATATCAGATCCCAGTTGCGAAAGTCGTGCCGTTATTTATTTACAAGTTGACATCTTTAAATCTTGGTTTACCAAGGGGGAAAACAGTCAGATTTGAAATCGGCCGAAAAGGACACACAAGTGTACCGTGACCAATTTCTTTTTTGGGTGCAAATCTATCAGTCTAGTTAAAGGTTTATATAACGTATGGTATTATATTATCATATACGTATTACTACTCCTTTTTAACTGACGAAACATGATTAATAATACAGTCGTGGTGACGAAAAAACTTTGTAGGCCTACCACTTTAAAACAAGTTTATGAGAGAACACAACCAGCACGACTGATTGTTCTTGGAAACTAAACACATAAAATCATAAAGAAAAAAAGAAAGCAAATGATGAAATTTTAAGCAGCTTGACCGGGAAAGAAAGTGATGACATTAAGGAAAGAACTAACAATAGGCCTATAAAGTATACAGAGACTAGGAAATCTGGTATTGAGAAGAGAAAGCCAGTCTGTTCAGAGCCTATCTCTCTGTAGCTAGATCCCAGAGAGTCTCTCTCTGCCTGTCCAGCAACAGTGGACGTACTCTTCTTTCTTTTCTTTTTCTTTCTTTCTTTAATTCTTTTATATCGAGGCTAATGGGATAAGCACTCGTGTGCTTTTTTACATCCAGTCCCCGTGGTATGCAGTTTTGTAAACGTCATCAGTTCCCACCAGCACACGATGGCCTACTCTTACGAAAAGCGGAACAGGATTTAACGTGTGCGCAAGATGTTCTGCGTGCGTTCACACACGGGGGCCTCTGTTTTTAGTCTCATCCGAAGGACTTTGGGGGAGAGTGGAGTGAGGACTGATGTTAACTCCAGGAGAAAAATCTCCTCGAACGGGAATCGAACCCGGGTCGTCAAATTGCGAGCGCAATGTTCTGACCACTAGGCTATCCCGTCCCGTGCTGGGTGGACAAGGAAACAACGGCCAGTGCCCAGCCAAGGAAGGTAACACGGCAAAGAGAGAGAGGAGAGGAAACAACTCGGTCAGAACAAATATTGCTCGTATACCAATACGTTACAGACAGGATACAGTTGCAGACAGGAAAAAAGGGAAAAAAATGGGTGGCGCTGCACATGTGGCGACGCGCTCTCTCCGGGAAGAGCATCCCGAATTTCACACAGAGAAATCTGCTGTGACATAAAGTGGTATAAGATAAAATAAAATAGAAAAAAATACAGATCAAACAACGCAAATAGTAGTGGTTGTATTGTTATTGTTATTGTTGTAAATTCCAGACAGATAGTGCCACTTTTACTTAAAGAAGTCACTTGGCTGTATAAAAATCATGTAAAACGAGCAATGCTATCAAACAACATTGAAAACTATTGTCTCCATGTAGCTCAAAACCAAGTCTCACGTATTGCCACATTCCATCTTGGCAGTGGTGGTGGTGGTGTGGTGGTGTGTGTGTATGTGTGTGCTCGCGTGAGAGAGTGAGTGAATGCGTGTGTGTGTGTAGTGTGTGTGTGCGTGCATGCGTGCGTGTGTGTGTAGGTGTGTGTGTATCTGTGTGTGGAGAGAGAGAGAGAGAGAGAGAGAGAGAGAGAGAGAGAGAGAGAGAGAGAGAGAGAGAGAGAGAGAGAGAGAGAGAGAGAGAGAGAGAGAGAGAAGCGAATAATTTATATACATGACCCCAACATGAAGTGATATTTAGAAAATAGTAATGATTTTGCAAATTGTTTATCAAAAATTCCATTTTCTATATAAAAAATATCTAGAAAATACATCTTTTAGTGACAGTAAATTAGGCATTTTTCGTGTTATTTAGTGAAAGGTAGAGGTATTCCCACAACCTATGCGGTCGTTGGGGAGCAAGGTGTCTAATACCTCAGCTTCTCTAGGGGCCAGGATGTTGAGGGCGGCGCCCATCTCCTCTTCCTACCTTCCCTGTCGCTAAAGAGGGAAGGTACCCATTTACAGCTGGGTGAACTGGGTGACTGTAAGGAAGCCAAGGCGGCATATAGAACAGAAACGTAATGGTTGTTGCCAACTGCTGTAGTAAAATGGCCGTCTCTGTGAGTCTGTATTTGTATATATATAGAACGAAAGGAAAGTCGATGACAGGTTGGAGAGAAGGTAAAATGATTATATAAGCTTTTTGTAAGGAAAGAATGCTTATACTACTATTGGTGTTGTATGAATGTTTCTCTCGTTTTGTAAAGCACTGGGTCATAAAGGATATAGAATGTGTTAATTTTTCGAAGAACTTTGCACAAAATACAAACCCCCTGAATGGGTAATATATAGTAGTCTTTTGTAGTAAACTTCTTGTTTTTTTATATCTTTTTTCTGTCATCGTCAGAAATTCTAAATGCCACTCCATTTCAGTAAGAAGATTTGCTTTCAAGTTACAAAAGCAAGTGCCTATAAAAGCGAAATCTCTTTGTTGTTTATGTAGCTTATTATTTGATCGTAGTGGATTGGTAGTCTAGAGGTAACGCGCCTTACTAGAAAGCGAAAAGTGTGGGTCGGGAGTATGCAATGGTTCAATGCCCGTTTGGGCCAAAAACTTCCTCCCTATCCATTACACCATGGGTGGTGGTCTGGGTGCTAGTCTTTCGGATGAGACGATAAACTGAGGTCCCGTGTGTTACACAAATTAATGGCAACAAGAGATATGTACCTTGCAAAATTCTGTAGATAAAAGCCACTCTGATAGGAAACAAATACAGTTGTAGACAGGAAAAGAAAAAAAATGGGTGGCGCTGCTCTTGTGGCGACGCGCCCTCCCCAGGGAGAGCAACCCGAATTTCACGCAGAGAAATCTGCCGTGACTTAAAGTGGTTTAAAAAGTAGCTGGACCATTTCGGTTATATGCAACCGATTTCAAACCAAATAATTATCTAATCTTGTGTATTCTACTTTGGCCTTTGTGTACCTACATACCTGTATATATATATATATATATATATATATATATATATATATATATATATATATATATATATATATATATATATATATATATATATATATATATATATGTGTGTGTGTGTGTGTGTGTGTGTGTGTGTGTGTGTGTGTGTGTGTGTGTGTGTGTGTGTGTGTGTGTGTGTGATGTTGATGGTAACAGAAAATGGCCTACTGATAACACAAATTCATTCTCCATAGAAATAAATTATTTTAAAGGAAAGGGGGCGCAGGGGAGGGGAGGGGGGATGATAAAAAAAAGACCCGTGGGGGAGGGGATGTAATTGTGCCATTAAGGTTCATTCGAGAAAAAAGACATTTTTATCCTAAACTTCATAAGAGTAATCCAATTCCAACAGGAACAGGCCAGATTTCTGTGACTGGGCTACAGAAAACAATGGTATTGCCCACGGGATTTTCTCTTCTTCACGAACTGGAAGAAAAAAAGATTTAAAGTAAAGGCAAAAATGTGTGAGACTGACATAAAAACTTTAACAAACTATTTTTTCATACATGTATGACTATGAATTTTTCCAAAGTAGCCGCCAGTATATAGTGTATTAATAGATAACAATAATAGATTAAGTATTGGTTCACCAACGGTGAGATTTTTGCGTATGCTTGCGTTGTGTAAAGAGGATTACAGATAGCGGTTTTGTGTTTAAAAAAACCCACCAAACTGGTTTATGGGAAACTGTCTCTCACCTTGAACTGCCCAGAACCTACCGATAATGATCTCTGGACAGGACAACAATGTTGTACACTATAACGGACATACGTGGCAACCGGTATAATTATGGCGATGTAATGTTCAGTTTGGGTTTTGCTTGCCTGTTG
>CM060320.1:17224934-17227434 GCA_030674155.1 Stramonita haemastoma
CCCCTGTTTTACAGAGCGCTGCTCTTTCTCTGGCTTTCACCGCTCATCTGTCCCCCCCCCCCCCCCCCCCCCCCCACCCTACCACAGACACGTTCTCATTGCATTTTTTCCTGTTTTTTACCTCGTCTTTCTGTCCCTTTTCCTTGTCTGTGGTCCCCTTGTTCCCTGTTTTACTCTGTCTTTTCTCCCTGTTCTCTCTTCCTATCCCGTTCTTTCCTTGTCTGAACATCCTATTCTTTCAATCGTCCTTGTCCCATTCTTGTACCTTCGTTGTCCCATTCGTCTTTTTTGTCCCACCCTTGCCTTGTTGTATTTTCTAAAGATCTTGCTGTCAAGTGTTTTTGTGCCAATCTTTTCTTTGGAGGCTATGTTTCTCTTCATTCTAGCTTTCCTATGTTCGTCTTTTTTCTTGTCAGTTCATAATTTTCAGCTGTAAATGGGTGGGTACCTGCCCTCTTTAGGGTCAGGGAAGGTAAAGCAGCGAGGGAGAGGAGATGGGCGCCCCCCTCAATATGCTGGCCCCTAGAGAAGCTGAAGTCTCTGATGCCTCGCTCCCTTACGACCGCCTAGGTCATGGGACACCTTTACCTTTTTATCTTTCAATAACAATTTTCTCTTGGACATACATCAGCCTGACCTTGCAAACTATCAACTGTCTTGTCCATTCTATGTTGATGTAAAAGTTGGAAGCAAGAGGCCAGACATTTTGTCATCATTTTCTACTTCACTTCAGGAGACTGCTCCCGCCCTGTGTGTTTGCCTGTCTGTCCATCTGTCTGTCTGCCTGCCGGTCTATTTTTCTTGTCTGTCTCTCTGTCTTATCTCTGTGTCTTTTTCGCGCACATGCACACACATGTGCGCGTGTGCATGTATGCACACAAGCATGCATGCACTCAAGTACACACACACCTGCACAAACGCCTGTGATCGTATTTACAGCGTATGTGTGCGTGCGTGCGCGCTAGCACGTGTTATATTTATTTTGTTGTTATTCGTGCCTATTTTTACATCCAGTCCCCGTGAGCATGCGATTTTATAAATTTGTTGTCCGTTCCCACTGGCATAAATGGCCTACTCTTCCGAAAGATGTTACACGTTTTAACGTGTGCGCAAGATATATGCGTGTGTTTGCACACAGGACCTCGGTATATAATACTCTCAGCCAATGAAATTTTTGAGGAGTGGAGTCGCCACTGATATTATTCTATTCCAGAGGAAAATCCCCTTTGAACGGACATCTCGGTTGTGGCTCGACCCGGGCTCGTTCCGGAGCTATCAAATCACGAGCGCAACGCACAACACTGTAAGCCCAAGGCTATCCAGTCTCCCTCTCTACGTGTGTGTGTGTGTGTTGTGTGTGGTGTGTGTGTTGTGTGTGTGTGTGTGTGTGTGTGTGTGTGTGTGTGTGTGTGTGTGTGTGTGTGTGTGTGTGTGTGGGTTCTGTGTGTGTGTGTGTGTGTGTGTGTGTGCATCTCTGTGTGTGTGTGTGTGTGTGTGTGTGTGTGTGTATGCGCGCGGGACTGGTGACTATATAATAATAATAATAATAATAATAATTAATAATATAATATATAAAATAATAATAATATAGGAATTTATCTAGCGCTATATCTTGCAAAAACAAATCAAAGCGCTTGTATTGTCTGTAACAAGTTTCATGAGCGTTTCCTAGGACTTGCAGGGTGGTCATGTCTGATGTAATGCTCGATAGCCTCTCTCTGTCTGTCTGTCTCTGTCTGTCTCTGTCTCTCTCTCTCTGTCTCTTTTCTCTGTCTCGTGTCTCTGTGTCTCTGTCTCTGTCTCTGTCTCTGTCTCTCTGTCTCTCTCTCTCTCTCTCTCTCTCTCTCTCTCTCTCTCTCTCTCTCTCTCTCTTCCATCAATTTTTTCCGCTCTCCCTCCCTATCTGGCAAATTCACTAAAACTTCCAATGTGTGGCTGAGATCAACAAACCATTAACTTAATTTTTTTTTTTGCAAGCAAAAATTGTCTGTACGCGTGGGCGCACAAATGTGAGTGCATATATTATATGAATTATGACACACAATCAGGGATTGCTATGGAGAACACTGCTGACTAGTTATGCACACAATCAGGATTGCTGTGGAGAACATACTGCTGACTAGTTATGGCACACAATCAGGGATTGCTGTGGAGAACATACTGCTGACTAGTTATGGCACACAATCTGGAATTGCTATGGAAACACTGCTGACTAGTTATGGCACACAATCAGGATTGCTATGGAGAACATGCTGACTAGTTATGGCACACAATCAGGGATTGCTGTGGAGAACATACTACTGACTAGTTATGGCACACAATCAGGGATTGCTGTGGAGAACAGTACTGACTAGTTATGGCACACAATCAGGGATTGCTATGGAGAACAGTGCTGACCTAACTGCCATACTCAAAATGCAGTTACTGCTATTCATTTCCGGCTGCGTGAGACTTTTTCTGCTTCATTTGAGTACCATCCATCCATCCATCCATCCATCCA
>CM060320.1:17232434-17257434 GCA_030674155.1 Stramonita haemastoma
AACACTTGTTTGAAGGGGGCTTCTCCTCTGAGGGCTCTCTGCTGCCATGCTCTACGCGAGTTTCTTACCACTTGGGCATTATGTTGGCAGTGTATGTTGGCAGTGTATGTTGGCAGTGTATGCTGGCTGGGGCAGTGTATGTGGCAGTGTATGTCGGCAGTGTATGCTGGCAGTGTATGGTGGCAGTGTATGTTGGCAGGTATGTTGCAGGTATGTTGGCAGTGTATGTGGCAGTGTATGTTGGCAGTGTATGTTGGACGTGTCTATGTTGGCAGTGTTATGTTGGCAGTGTATGTTGGCAGTGTATGGTGGCAGTGTATGGTGGCAGTGTATGTTGGCAGTGTATGTAAGGTAGGGCAGTGTTATGGTGGCAGTGTAATGGTGGCAGTGTATTGGTAGGTGGGGCCGTTTCAGTGCCCATGGTCATGAAGGTAGCAGGTAGGATAGTGTCACCCAGTGTTCGACACCATAGGTTGAGAAGGATTGGAAAGAAGATGCTGTTTAATCTTTAGAGACAGTACAGAAAGGTTTCTTTTCCAGTCAGTGTCGTGGATCATCATGCGGGGAAACGGTGTCTCCGAGAAAGCTCTATTTTTAAAAGTTGAAGCAAGTGGGAATTTTTCTGTGCAGTGTTTCCTATCTTGGATCCAGCTCTTAACACTCATTAATTCAGGACAATTTAGACAATTTACGAGAGAGAGAGAGAGAGAGAGAGAGAGAGAGAGAGAGAGAGAGAGAGAGAGAGAGAGAGAGAGAGAGAGAGAGAGAAGAGAGAGAGAGAGAGAGAGAGAGAAGAGAGAGAGAGTTAGAGAGGCGCTTTGACGTCAGCATTGTGAGTGGGTAAGGGAAGGCCAAGCATTTAGATGAACTAACTAACTAACGGTAATAATCGTAGAACAAAGAGGCTGTCTGTTGGAACCAAGTCAATGATCAGATCAAATGTCACGGACCGTCGTTGTCAACCCACGAGCGGAACAAACTGATAAGAACTAGATTCAGAAGACAATGATGCTAAACTCTGTTTTTAAACAGGAAATATTAAAATGCACGCCCACGCACGCAGCACCACGTATGCACGGACACACTCTCTCTCAGAGAGAGAGAGAGAGAGAGAGAGGAGAGAGAGAGAGAGAGAGAGAGAGCAGACAGACAGACAGACAGACAGACAGACACACAGACACAGACACAGACACACAGAAAAAGAAATATTTAGATTTCGTTTTTCAGGCATTTATCATCGTCTCCTATGAAAAGATGATAAGGAATATTTAAGGTCAATAGAAAAAATTCGTTATGTTTACTTACAGAGGGTTTGTAGCTAAAAATATGTGCAAAAAAAACTAGTTTCATGAATGTTCTTTTTATAAATGAAATTTTCTCGTAGAAATATTAACCAGATTATGTGTGATACGATCGTCTTTTGATGTCCTCAATTAACTGAAAGAAATGTACACGGATTCTGTCGCCTCTTTATGTCTTCAATAAACGGAATGGAAATGTACGTAGATGCTGTCATATTTCTTCGAAATCGCTTCACTTGAGAGTTCGTTAAGAAGAGGACAAGTCCTAACAAATGTGAGTGCTTATCTTAAGTGGCTTGTTTGTACACAGGGACAATTCTACATGACAGATAGTTGTACACCAAGAAGTATGTGCCTTGATTTCAGACACCTATACACCAAGTCGGAGCCTAGCTTAGCTTACACCATAGATATTTGTAGAACATCATATTCTGTAAACATCATAATTATTTGTTACTTGACAAGATGTGAATATCAGTATAGATCATGAATGTGGGCGTGGGTTCGTATCCCACTTCTGACACCATGTAGACTGCCTTCCATTCAAGATCAAAGTCTGGGACTCCAGAATGAATATGAGCTAGCCAGTAGTTTAATTTGGGAGCTTCATCTCCAAGCGCATGCAGAAGTCACGTGATCACACTTTCTTGTGACGTCATAGGTTGAACACACTTATTCTACACTTATGTTGAACTTCTACCTTGTGAAACACACACATATAAAGTTCGAGTACAGGAACAGTGTATAGACAAAATATATGACATCGATCCATTTACCCTGAAAGTCTGTACACACACGCCATCATTCTCGTAGACGTTTTGTGGCAGTCAGCAGCAGCAGCAGCAGCAGCAACAGCAGCAGCAGAGATGATGATGATGATGATGATGATGTGATGATGATGATATGATGAAAAGAAAAATGAAGAGAAGAAGAAAAAGAAAAGCCGGCATCAGCAGCGTTGTATGTCTTTGTTTTTTGTGAGAGATATCTTTCTAAGCATTAAAGTTTGCTCTTGTCTGAAGCAAACAACGGGATGAACAGTAGACTGTCGGAATACTATTTGTCATCTGCTCTGTGGCTGCTGGTTGGGTCTGTCAGACTGCCATGGTCTCAGCTCAGAAAGCAGAACTTTCTCATAATAATTATGCACTCTGTCTCCCTCGTCACATCTGGAAATCACCGTCATACTGTCCGTAAGTATAGCCTACACACAGGTGAAAAATGAACTTGTACCGTGTGCTGCACCTTGCCAGACACCTTACTCTGTCTTCGGAGAAATTTTCTCCTTTACTTGGTGAATACAAGTTGTGTTTTGGTTTGTTTGTTTTTTGTTTAGATTGTCATGGTTGCAGACGATGTCACATAACATTAAACAACCAATCATCAGACTTTTCTTACTGCAATCAATAACTGATAATTTTTTGGCCTGGACCAGTGTGTTTAGTAGTTTAATTTAAAAAAAAGATTATTGATTTAATTGTAAACTAACTATGATTGCTATTATTGTAAAGTACTTTTCTGCTTCTTACCTTGCTTTATTTGCATAAAAGCTTGGCGCATTGGTGTACAGCAAAATGCAGGGAATGGTGTGTAATGGAGAATTTTAACAGTTTTGCATTCAAGCAGAAAACAAAATAATGACAAGAAAGACATCAGTTTTTGCAAATGTTTTTGTATATATAATCAGAAGGAAGAAAAAATTACTTAAGTGTTGAGATATGAATCTAATATCACAGAGCAAAAAAAAATTCCCTTCATTGTGATTAATGTAGCCATAAAGTATGGGACAATTTTCTTTTGTTTTTGTATGTACTCATTACATGGATTCTTATAACACGAGGAAAGTGAAAATAAACAAATATTGAATGTAATCTGCACATTAGAATTGTTAACGTACACTGAAAACGCATGAATACGTATCGAATTTACCCTGTATTATGTGCTGCTTTATATGTGATGCTTTCCCAAATCTACTGTGCATTGTATTGTGGCCCAAGGCCGATGTGCAATTAAATCATTCAGTGTTTCTCTCTCTCTCTCTGATTTAATGTAGTCACTTCATAGGGGAATGTGCTTAATGATCAAATGACTTTTCACTGTATTTGTCATACCATGTCTTGATATTGTTCACATTCCCCCTCATAAGGGGCTAAGGCCTATATAAATAAATCATCTGCTTCTGGGTCTGTGATAATGTAATGGATATTGGAGAGGAGATAGTAAGGAAGACTTATTACTGAGCCGTGTGGTTTTAAATAACTATGATTATGTGTAGTATTTTTTG
Source organism: Stramonita haemastoma (assembly GCA_030674155.1). NCBI lineage: Eukaryota > Metazoa > Mollusca > Gastropoda > Neogastropoda > Muricidae > Stramonita > Stramonita haemastoma. The sequence goes on from CM060320.1 coordinate 17,236,020, forward strand.
TGTTTCCTTGTGATTTATCACTAATTTTGCTGATTTATGTAAAACGTTTATTGTCTAGCTTACTGGTAATTCTTTCCCTGTCTGTGTGCTTCATGTCAGTACTAGAGAAGGATGATACAGAGAACACGTGTTCGTCAATATGTGGGGAATAGTTACTGAACTACTAGTTATGCATTTATTTCTCCATGTGTTCATTAATTCATATTATGTTTGTTTGTTTGTTCATCTGTTTATCAGTTTTCTCTCTTTCTCGTGAAGGCCTGGTGTAAATAAACCACAGGCTTATCCAAATACTCTCTCTAAAATTCTCTCTCTGTCAAGATGTCACAAACGTTGTTTTTATTTCTGGTGTTTTTTTTCAGGTAGTTATATAATATCCCACGTGGAGTTGTTTTTCATTTATTTGTCACAGGTGTACTTTACCGTGTATTCTTAACATCAATCATTGATTTGATCAGGTCTGATAATGTTTGGGCCAACGGCCTCTTTATGGATGTCTTTTCGGCTCAGAGTTCTCTCCTCCTCTCTTTTCCATTCTCTCCCTTTTCCCTCTCTTTCACGTGCGCACAAGTTTGTGTGCGCGTGCGTGCACATGCACGTACACATACACACACACACGTGCGCGCGCGCGCACCCACACACACACACACACGCACACAGGAACGCGCGTGCATACACACACAACACACATATATATATTGGTTGCATTTTTATAATCATATTTATATAATATATACACACACGCGCGCGCGCACACACATAAACAACACACAAACACACACACGACAACACACACACACAACCACACCACACACACACACACACACACACACACACACAACACACACACACACACACACACACACACACACACACACCACAAACACACACACAACAAACACACACACAAAACACACACACACACACCAACACACAACACACACACACACACACACACACAACCCCCCCCCACACACACACACACACACACACCCACACACACACCACACACAACATGTCTATTGATTGTCATGCGCTTTTTTTTTTTTTAATTAATTCTTTCGCTTAGTATGCGACATTTTCTCTTCTACCGGAAAGTGTTCTTACCTTTCCTTCTTACCTGAGCTGAGCGAGAGGGAGGCTCACAAATAGACTGGCTGACATGACGGGTCAATGACGCTCTCCGCAAATGCCATATGACGGATTAAGTTCTCCCTGTGCCCGCCACCCCATGAATCAAAATAACAAAACGCCAAGCTACACTGTCTTCTGCATCGATCCCAGGCCAAGAAAAGCAAGAAATCTCGGAGAGAAGAGGAGGGATTCTAAAAGATCCGCGGTGTCTGTCTGTTTGTCTGTCTGTCTGTTTGTTTGTTTGTTTGTCTGCCTGTTTGTTTGTTTGTCTATATGTGCGTTTTTGTTTCCAGTGTGAAAGGAACGTGAAGCGAGTGTATGTGTTGGTGGGGCGTGTTGTGTGTGTGTGTGTGTGTGTGTGTGTGTGTGTGTGTGTGTGTGTGTGTGTGTGCGTGTATGTGTGTGTGTGTGTGTGAGTGTGTGTGTGTGTGTGTGTGTGTGTGTGTGTGTGTGTGTGTGTGTGTGTGTGTGTTCCCTGTAACTAGTGTGGTCATAGCCTTTACAGACTGTAGCTAGTCTGCACGGCTCCCTGGGGATGTTTGATGACAAAGTGAAAGATGTCAGGTAGCCTATATGTACGAGAACACTTTCCAGTAAACTAAAACCAACTTTGAATGACCTGTAAAAGCGTTTACAGAAAATGGCAAAATTACATCACAGAAACACGAGAGTGAGATGTATTTCTGTGCCAAATTACGTCACTATTCTTTAATCCGTCTTTCTGTTCTGATACATTTTGACAAGGCACTGTCAAACAATGAGGAGAAAAACGGCAAAGAAAAGGACGTTTCTGACTGACGATCACCGCAGCTACATCGAGGTACGTGTGGTATTTGGCAAAAATGCATCAGAATATACTGGTGGAATTTCGAGCGCTTAGACGACAACCTTCTGTCCTTCGAAAGCAAGTGTGCTTAGATGGGTAAAGCGTTTCACAAACGGTCAGTCAAGTACTGAAGGTATTGGGGGGGGGGGGGGGGGGGGGGGGTGGTAAACGTGTATGAACCTCCCAGAAAGTCCCAAAACAAAGCCTGGGTTTGGAAAGATCAAATTCAGCCTCAAATCGATCAAGGCTAGCGGTGTCAAAAGCTGTTGTATACTGTCTTTTTCAACACAAAGAAATCGTGTTACAAAAAAGTTGCAAGCAAGGATAAATAGTCACGGATGAGGTTTTTTTTAGAGACTCCATTTTGTCTGACCTCAAGAAGTTTTACGCAGCTGCCCAACTGAACACTGGCCTGAGGGGAATCAAGATCCTCACCACAACGCACCTGCCTACTGGTCAAAGCTTGTAAAAGGGTTTCTAGCCCTGTTCACTGGTCAAAGCTTGTAAAAGGTCTAGCGCAGAGAACATGGAAACTTTGCCACACCCGACATAGTTCCCAGACCTTGCACCTTGTGACGTTCAAGAGCCGAGCTTTCTGAAAGTGTACTACAAGACCACGCAATACGGTCGCATTTCTGGAAGTGTGATATATGACCATATTTCTGGAACTGTAACATATTTATGGCAGTGTGATAATTATATGAGCGTATTTCTGGAAATGTAGCACATGTTTCTGGTGATGCCAGACATTATCATATTTCTAGAGGTGCTAGACATCATCATAATATGACATTATTGTGTGATTATCATGATTATTAATTAATTCATAATTGATATTATACGATTAATATAATTATTATAATATTATTTCTAGAGGTGCCAGACATCATCATATTTCTAGAGGTGCCAGACATCATCATATTTCTAGAGGTGCCAGACATTATATTTCTAGAGGTGCCAGACATCATCATATTTGTAGAGGTGCCAGACATATTTGTAGAGGTGCCAGACATCATCATATTTCTAGAAGTGCCAGACATCATATTTCTAGAGGTGCGAGACATTATATTTCTAGAGGTGCCAGACATATTTCTAGAGGTGCGAGACATTATATTTCTGGAGGTGCCAGACATATTTCTGGAGGTGCGAAACATCATATTTCTAGAGGTGCCAGACATCATCAATATTTCTAGAGGTGCCAGACATCATCCTATTTCTAGAGGTGCCAGACATCATCATATTTCTAGAGGTGCCAGACATCATATTTCTAGAGGTGCCAGACATCATCCTATTTCTAGAGGTGACAGACATCATCATATTTCTAGAGGTGCCAGACATCATCATATTTCTAGAGGTGCCAGACATCATCCTATTTCTAGAGGTGACAGACATCATCCTATTTCTAGAGGTGCCAGACATCATCCTATTTCTAGAGGTGCCAGACATCATATTTCTAGAGGTGCCAGACATCATCCTATTTCTAGAGGTGCCAGACATCATATTTCTAGAGGTGCGAGACATTATATTTCTAGAGGTGCCAGACATATTTCTAGAGGTGCGAGACATTATATTTCTGGAGGTGCCAGACATATTTCTGGAGGTGCGAAACATCATATTTCTAGAGGTGCCAGACATCATCATATTTCTAGAGGTGCCAGACATCATCCTATTTCTAGAGGTGCCAGACATCATCATATTTCTAGAGGTGCCAGACATCATATTTCGAGAGGTGCCAGACATCATCCTATTTCTAGAGGTAACAGACATCATCATATTTTTAGAGGTGCCAGACATCATATTTCTAGAGGTGCCAGACATCATCCTATTTCTAGAGGTGCCAGACATCATCCTATTTCTAGAGGTGCCAGACATCATCCTATTTCTAGAGGTGCCAGACATCATCCTATTTCTAGAGGTGCCAGACATCATCATATTTCTAGAGGTGCCAGACATCATATTTCTAGAGGTGCCAGACATCATCATATTTCTAGAGGAGTTAATATCAGTGCTGACTCCACACTCCCCAAAAGTCTTTCGGAAGAGACTATAACCCGAGGCCCCGTTTGCGAACGCACACAGAACATCTTGCGCACACGTTAAATCCTGTTCCGCTTTTCGTAAGAGTAGGCCTTTGTGTGCCGGTGAGAACAGATGACAAAATGTACAAAAACTGCATACACACGGGGACAGGATGTAAAAAAGCACATGGGTGCTCATTCCATTATTCTCGGTATAAAAACAAATAAAATAAACACAGACACACACACGCAGAGAGAGAGAGAGAGAGAGAGAGAGAGAGAGAGAGAGAGAGAGAGAGAGAGAGAGAGAGAGAGAGAGAGAGAGAGAGAGAGAGAGAGAGAGACAGACAGACAGACAGACAGACAGACAGACAGACAGACAGACAGACAGACAGACAGACAGACAGACAGACAGGAATTGAATTGAGAGAGAGAGACAGATGGAACTGAATTGAGAAAGAGCACACAATAATATATATATATATATATATATATATATATATATATATATATATATATATCTATATCTATATTGTGTGTGTGTGGTGTGTGTGTGTGTGTGTGTGAGAGAGAGAGAGAGAGAGAGAGAGAGAGAGAGAGAGAGAGAGAGAGAGAGAGAGAGAGAGAGAGAGAGAGAGAACAGAGAGACAGAGAGACAGAGAGAGAGACAGAGACAGACAGACAGACAGACAGACAGATAGACAAACAGACAGACAGACAGACAGACAGACAGACAGACAGACAGACGAGACACACACACACACACACACACACACACACACACACACACACACACACACACACACACACAACACACAGACACACAAACAGACAAAGGAGAGGAGGGGTAAAAAGTCGTGGGTTGATCCTTGCTCTTTTACTTTTCTGGCAATTTGTGGAGGAGGGGGGGGCGGGGGGGTGGCGGTCAGGTAATGGCGGTGGCAGTTAAGGCGCGGTGTTGGTGACAAAGTAAGATGAATGGCAGCTTTGGGTGATGATGAGCTAAGGGAGGAGGTCCTTCCTGCCTGCCTGCCTGCCTGCCTGCCTGCCTGCCTGCCCCTTTATACTGCCTGCCCTTTTATACTGCCTGCCTGCCTGCCTGCCCTTTTATACTGCCTGCTCGGGCACTGCCACCACGCCACTAATGGGGGTGCTGATGAGGGCCAGAATCAGGGACTACCTGCCTGCCTGCCTGCCTGCCTGCCTGCTGGCCACCCCACCCTGAGTCAGGTCATTGCACACTGCACACAGGACATTGTACACTGCACACAGGATATTGTACACTGCACAGAGGATATTGTACACTGCACACAGGGGAGATGACATTGCACACTGCACACAGGACATTATACGCTGCACACAGAGGAAAGGACATTGCACTGCATAGGACATTGCACACTGCACACAGGATATTGCACACTGCACACAGGACATTGTACACTGCACACAAGGAAAGGACACTGCACACAGGACATTGTACACTGCACACAGGGAAAGGACATTGCACACTGCACGCAAGACATTACACACTGCACACAGGACATTGCACACTACACACAGGACATTGCACACTACACACAGGACATTGCACACTACACACAGGACATTGCACCAGGGGAAAGGACATTGCACACTGCACACAGGAGATTGTACACAATAGGACACTGCACACTGAAAACAGACATTGCACATTGTACACAGGGGAAAGGACATTGCACACTGCACAAAGAGGATTGCACACTGCACACAGAGCATTGCACACTGCACACAGGGGAAAGGACATTGCACACTGCACAAAGAGGATTGCACACTGCACACAGCTGTGGACGTTATTATTAGCACATATGGTACACCTAAACAGGCGATTATCCCCTAGGATTAGCTTGTAATTAAGATAAATGTTCGAAGATCAAGGGCACTAGCACTTCCCAATTACTGTAATTAAACACCAGCAGTTGTTAACCTGTTAAAACCTTGTTATCAATCCACGTTGGTTATCCCGTGATGAATGTGGTTTATAAACATTATTTCAAGATCACACTACATTAGCCGTTAATCAATACTTATTACTCCTGAAATTCCATTTACCTGCATGAACACATAACCACAGATTAACCAAAGAAAGCGTTAATCAGTAAAGTCTCGCGGTTGTAGCCAACACCTATGTGTGCAGCAACTAAACACAGTTCCACTGAACCAGTTGCATACATGAATTTTTTTTGGTTAAATGGGTAGGCGCTGCCCTGGGGAGAGCAGCCCGAATTTCAAACAGAGAAATCTGCTGTGACATAAAGTGGTACAAAATACAAACCATCAAAATCATCAGTCAGTTGTTATTAGATTCAGGTAGCATACAAAAACAAAATAAAAATGAATCACTAGTGAACATTACAAAAAAGAGTAAAGAGAAAAAGAACAAGAAGGGAGCAAACTCTAAAACGGAAGTCAGAGCACCTATCAATTAGCCAATGGAGAAAGTGACCAGAAGGCGCTACCTACACTGCCTGTGATGAGCGGGAAACAACAACACAGTTACTGACTGACTGATGGACAATATGCCGGGTTGATAGACAAATTGGGGTGACAGATTGAAAAATGGCTGATTGATCGACAGAAGGTACCGCTTTAAATTCCTTGTCACAGCACACAGATCCAACATCACTCAGTCAAGTACTAAATTTAGCGCACCCTTTTCTTTTTACCTAGTTCCAAGTGCAGTCATTTCCTGCTATGATTAGCACCAGCTGGGCTGGGATGGGAAGGATTAATTAGCAGCTGAGAGGAGCTTAAAGTGGGGGAAACTGACAGCTGTGCTGTGTTGAATTGGTTACAGAGTTATTGCTATTTTATTTTATCTGTTTAACTTGATGACACATTGTGTAAAAGCCTTGTGATCTATATTTTTGTGAATAGTCTCGTTGCCTCATTGTTCCCAAAGCAGTAAGTGATGCTGGTTTACCACAAGGGTGGGGACTAAACTCAACTATGGTTTGATTCTTCCCTGCTGTGCCGGTACTGACTTGTAAGTTAGGCCATGGTATGACATAGTGAATGGACATTTCTTGTAGTCAATAGACGAACAGAAAGATATAGAGGGTGGAATGGAGAGAAGGAGGAGGAGGAGTAAGAGAAGGAGGAGGAAGAGAAGGAGGAGAAGATGGATGGTCACAGAGAACATGGTGGTCAAACTAGAACCAGAATGGTAGTTAGGCCTTCAGGTTTCTCTTTAGTCCAGTAAATCTACGACGAAAAGTGCCTTAACCTCAAAAATATTGCAAGAGTTTGTTTTTCTTCACAGATATGTAATACTATGGTAGACAAACAACATTGCAAAAATCGAAGTGAATCTAACGAGAATTATGCAATTTATAAGCGTTTTATTATGTAATGTATATTCATGTGCTATGCATATGCATGTAGTTGAAACGAAAAGCATTTTGCTTACCTTCTCTGCAGTTTTGTTATTCAGTTTAGTCCAAGTGTTTATAACAATCAATGGCACATATGTCCGAACATGTGATGGTCAAGGTCACACCAAGGTCAAGGTCACATGGACCTAACAGTGTTTTTTCTGGGCTGAAACACTGATCTTTTAATGTCATTCACCTTAAGATATGTCAGTTTTTGTAAGAATCAATGCTCAGTTATTAATCAAATGTCCTAAACCTTTTAGTCAAAGTCATGTCAAGGTCAAGGTCACCACACAGTTTTTTTCCTTTGGTAGCCAAAGTTCGCAAAACAGGGTCAGCGAACGCCACACTACTAACTGTTTGCTTCAAAAGCTTCTTCCTTTTCGAGAGGGTCTCCTACAGAATTGGGGCATTGAAGCCTGTGACAATCACCACAAGCAGGGGAGCAGTCAAGTCCATGCTTCGTGCATGTGCACCTCCTTGTATGACAGTCAGCTTTACAGTTACAGCAGATGACTCGAGAAGCTTCGTGGGGGCAGGTGGCAAGTTTGTGGTGATGGGGACAAGTTGGTTGTCTATGCTCTTCCAACCCCAGTCTTCAGGCCGCAGGTTATTATTTCCAATCCACTGCTGGACCTGCAAATACACTCGCTGACTGTGATACCTGGCAGCAGCAGAAGTTGGCGGTAAGCCATGAACTTGAAGAAACGTTGTTCCACTGCCACTTTCGAGCAAAAGCATTGGTATCTGAGACTGTCAAGAGTAGACCCAGACTTTCCATCGTAGAGACACATCAGAATCTGTTGACCAGCATCAGCAACTTCATGTTCTTTGTCTTCCATGAACACCTCAGCCAGCTTGCACAAATGTTTTAAATTCTGAAATTTCCGCAGGCCTGTTCGTTTCCCAATACCAAAAGCACGAGAGGTTGTGTCACATCCTGTCGCTGCATGGATGACTGGCAGAATGTGGCACAATTTGCCAAGAGACAGTTGCATATGCTTGATGTTCCAGCATTTGCTGGGTTTTTCTCTGACCTTTTTACTTTGTTGCAGAAATATATCCTTAGCATCTCTACTGGCATGGTGAATCAAGAGAATCAAGAGATCAGTGTCATCCCCAACAACAACAGTGACCTTGCTTTTTGCGCATTCCAAGGCTTCAGCAACTATCATGCAATCAGCATCACCTTCACAACATGTGGCCATGCACATATTGTTCTGCAGTTCACAGCTGAGCAGACCAATAAAGCGTTGCATGTTTCGGGATTGGCAAGAAACAGGTCTTTCGTAATCTGAAGAGTCATGTCAGGTGTAAAATGGATGTCAGTGGATGATTTCCCTTTTGATCTTCGCAGATGTGTGACATCTTTGGTTGAGGGTCCAGAAGAATATCCATCGAACACTACAGTTGGATTCCCATATCTCTGTTTTACGTGTCGGACGTACGTTTCGATGATGGATGCGTATGTGGACCACGTGACCAAGGTATCTTTTGTAAGAGTGCTCCACCATCCAGGACAATATGCACCTCGTCAGTAGGCATCAGCTTTGGCATATTTTCCAATGTCAATTTCCATAGTTCAACTGCAAGGATTGCTTTGTTCCCTTGCTGAAGAAAAGTGGGTGACTCAAAGAGAGATGATGGGTAGCTTGACAGCTCATATTTGAAGACTTCACTTTTATCTTCATACATGTTGCCTGCTGCAGAAACAAGTCGTTGGAACAACAGCTGTGGATCCACACTGACCACGTCATCATCAATCTTGACCATATTTTTGGATGCCATTGCAATAACTTGATCTGATCTTTTGAAACTGTACTCTGTCACTTTCTGACCTTCCATCTTTTCCAAGATAGTGCTCCCAATCTCCTGTGCTCTGTGTGCATTTATAGATGGATCAGCAATGGCACCTCTGCAGATATTTTTCAGATCAGGTCCTTCAGCAAATGGGTCCCTTTCTTGCAAAAATGTGAGCATAGTCATCAAATCTTGTTCATCTTTCTTCTTTCTGGCAGTAGTCGTATCTTTGCGTTGTTCACTTGTCACGAATGACACACCAGTGAAAGTCTGCATAGCTTCATTCATGTCAGCACACGCTGGCATTGATAGTAGTCATGACAAGCGCTGGGATTCAGAAGATTTGCATCTCTCTCTCTCTCTCTCTCTCTCTCTCTCTCTCTCTCTCTCTCTCTCTTGGCTGCCTGCCTACCTGTCTGCCTCCCCCACACACCACTCCCTTGCTTCTCTCTCTCCCTCTCTCTTTTTTTTTCTTTCTTCTTTTTCTTTTTCTTTCTTTATTTTTTTTGTTTTGTTTTTATTCTTCTCTTTCTCCATACCCAATACAAATTCTTCTTCAATTTTTCTCTCTGATTTTTTTTCTTTTTTATGTGCTCATTTCCTTCATATTTTTTTAAAACAAGATCTCCATTTTGACATGCATTTCTATGATGTTACAACCATTGTTCTTGTTATTTTTCTGTTTTTGTGTGTGTGTTTTCATAAATTTGCTGTTAATTTGTTTTCATTGCTATAAATTTCTGTGATTGAGGGCTGGATGTAAAAAAGCCATTACGGGTGCTTATTCTTTTCCCTTAATCAAAGTTTCAAAGTTTTAAGTTTCTCTCTCTCTCTCTCTCTCTCTCTCTCTCTCTCTCTCTCTCTCTCTCTCTGGACGGAATAGTGGTCAGAACATTGCCTGGCAATTTGACGACCCAGGTTCGAGTCCGGTGGAGGAGATTTTTCTCCTGGAGTTAACATCAGTGCTGACTCCACTCTCCCCAAAAGTCCTTCGGATAACACTTTAAAACCGAGGCCCGTATGCGAATGCACGCAGAACATCTTACGCACACGTTAAATCCTGTTCCGCTTTTCGTAAGAGTAGGCCATTGTGTGCCAGTGGGAACAGATGACATTTAGAAAACTACATACACTCGGGGACTGGATGTAAAAAAGCCCAAGAGTACTTATTCCATTATCCTCAATATAAAAGAATAAATCAATCTCTCTCTCTCTCTCTCACTCTCTCTCTCTCTCTCTCACTCTCTCTTTTCTCTCTCTCTCTCTCTCTCTCTCTCTCTCTCTCTCTCTCTCTCTCTCTCTCTCTCTCTCTCTCTCAAGACCAACAAAGCAATCTTTTTTTCTGTTAGTCACTATTAGCCAACAGCAATATCAGAAGTTAAATTTGAATTAAACTCGCCTTTCACCCCTTTATCAGTAAAAGTGAAGAATGCAGTATCAGCATTGCATTGCTGTTTGCAAATCACACACAAGTGTATGTCGCTCTCCATTGCAATCCTTTTGGAAAGCCTGCAAAATGGTTAGATTTTCTGTAAACTTTTGGAACCCTTGTTTTGACTCAAACAGGTTGCCATAGTTTCCCCTACACACGGAATATAGTGTTGGTGGAACCTGTCTCTAATAACCTCATGGATGCATCTTCTACTTTTTAAATCTTGTCTGTCAGTATTGGTATTATTGTTTCGCATTCTTTCATATCATTAAACTACACTTTCTGATTACTTATGTTAACAAAGGGTCGTTCCTAAGAAATACACTTTAAAATCCACACTGCTAACACAGAACGAACGTGTACACGTCTGTGAAAGCACTGTACGGAAACAACGTGTAGCTTAGTGTGAGCATATAGCAGAGTAAGCAGGCGAGTGCAACAGGTTCCACTCTGTTCTGGAACTAGAGGAGGGGCCTGCTGTTTAATTGTTTATTCCAGGCGATGATAGCCGCCGGGCAGCAATATGCGGTGAGGATTTTGTATGGTGCCACAGTCGTGCTATTTTGAGTTTAATTATTTTCTTTTTTATTTTCTTGTTGAGCTATTTGACGGTAGATTTTTCTCGATTGTTGAATACTATTAGATAAAACATGTCTGAACATACCGGTGAAAAAAAAAATTCTCTTGCAATTTTTTTGAGGTCATATCACAGTTTTCCTGTACTACTTTGGGTTACCTACCTACCTCACCTTGCCCTTGCTGCACCTGCCCCTACTCCTGCTGCTTAAAAAATGAAGGGGGAGGGGGGAGGGGTGAAAGGGAATGGAGCAGAGGAGGTAGGGAGGTTAGGGGAGCGTGGCGAGCAGTAGGCCTAGGACTTTTAATGTGGTTTTGGAGTGGCAGATCCAGCAGTGATGGTGCTGTTGGAAAGCTCCAAACAGTGGAAGTGGTCATTAAGCCAGCAGATGGGGGCCACCACATGGGAAGAGGGCTACACTCTACCTTTAGAGTCCGGGGGAGTGTAGATACTGCATGTATTAAGGCATCCATCCATCCACAGGAATATGTGAGTTCTTTTTTTTTTTTTGGTCTTTGCTGTTGAAATGTTTCCTTCCTTTGTTTCTTAGTTCCTGTGTTTGTTTTTTTTAAATGTTATTTTTTGTTGATGGTGCATTTTCATTTCCCAGGGTGCTAGTCACAATTTATGTATGTTGATTTTTACAGATTTTTTCAAGTATGAAAAACATTGCACTGTGTGCTTGTTGTTTTTTTTTTGGGGGGGGGGGGTTGAGGACTAAGAGCAATATACCAAATAGTTATGAGAAAGTTGGAAATGATCATCAGATCATTAGGGTTGCTTGTGTTCATAGAGTGCTGACCCCAGGCGTGCATACTGCGGTTAGGAAGGGAACACACGACAAAGGACTGAGGGGCTACAGTGTTTGCTGGAAAAAAAAAGTTCCAACCTACAAAATGTTTGCAAAATGACACGAGTTTTGAGTCAGGGGCCGGTCTTTCACGAAAAAGTGGTTTTTATTCCTGTGGATGGATGCCTTAGCACGTGCGGTATGAATGCAAGAGTAATATATAGGAAAACAGAAAGGAAAAGGTGCCAAACTTAACGGTGGTGTGTAGCCTGACCAACATAGCCACCTGCCTCACTCAGTGGCCTCCCTTCCTCGCATACCCCACACACTTCATTCGTTTGCCAGTGAACTTTTTTTTTCGTCTTTTGCCGTTGCTTTGTTTCCTTCCTTTGTTTCTTAGTTCCTGTGTTGTTAAAAAATATATATTTATTGTTATTTTTTGTTGATGGTGCATTTTCATTTTTGGAAATTCAGATACATAAAGAGAGATTAAAACAAGGTGGATGATGATGTATCAAATGCTAGGACAAAGCTTGAACACAATTATTTTAGGTTGCCCTTGAAAGCTGACCTTGACCCCGTGGGGATATGTGGGGGACTCCTTCACGATAGATAGTACCCGCACCACCTACAAATTCTGTGTTAGAAATTTCTCCTTTTCTATCACTCTCTTTGTTTCTGTCTTTTGCTTTGCCAGTCTATCATCTCTCTTTTTTTCCTTCTACATTCCCAGTCCATTTTCCTGCCCTTTTTTGAGCATATCTTACAAAAGTATTATTTGCTTGTCATATATTACACGACATTTTGCCTGTATTATTTTGTTCTGGCGACCAGGTATTGATATTGTAAACATTGGTGTGGGCATGGGATGTCCATTCTGCTGTAGTATGTGCCCACATGGCATTTTTTCATATAATATTTGTAGTGTTTGTATACAGAAGTGTTCATTATCCATCTTAACGCTTTGTTTATTTTTTTTTTAATTAAAAAAAAAGCGTTATGCGTTTTTTGTAATATGGGGATAATACATTAAGTAGAATAGGTAGCGTGCTTTGCACGGCCTGGCTTTTATCACCTTACAGACTAAAACGATGAAGGTACTTTGTCATTTTATTTCTTTTATCAGCCTTACTGACTAAAACGATTAAGGTACTTTGTCATTTTAGTTCTTTTTTCAGATGGACGGTGTTAGATATTTGAAAGGATTAAATTAATGGTGTTGATTTTGAACTGGAGGTGAATGTTATTGAAATTGCAGAAATTGATGTAAGGTGACAGCGCTGGTATGACCTTTGTGGTCGGTTGGGCTATGAACAACATGAAATGAAATGAAGCTGACATAACAACACAGCAGAAACAATATTGTTAGAAGCTATGTTCTTCTTTTCTTGAGCTGGCTCAAAATCAGAGAGTACGTTATTTCTGTGTATGTCTGTCTGTCTGTCTGTTTGTCTGTCTGTCTGTCTGTCTGTCTGTCTGTCTGTCTGTTTGTCTGTCTGTCTGTTTGTCTGTCTGTCTGTCTGTCTGTCTGTCTGTCTGTCTGTCTGTCTGTATGTATGTCAGTTTTTCTTTTTGTTGCTGTTGTTGCTGATGCGCTAGATCTATAATCAATGGGATTGCACTGGGCTGGAAGCATTGGAGTTAAAGGTGAATTCTATTGTTGGTTTTAAAGGATGTCTAAAATATAACAGCAAGAATAAGATCTGGCGCAAATTCGTCAGGAGTCTCAAACCACACCTGTGGAGTACAACAAGGAATGCATGAAGTGGGTTACCATTTTCATTCTTCATTACCTAGCTAGCCCTAACAGTCACTGAAAATGGCTAACATAGTGTTAGTTTTGACCTGAATAAATCATTTATGCTATTATTTGCTGATGATATTGGGTTTTTTTTTCATCTACAACAGTGACTGGATTGCAAACAAAACTGAATACCTTGCGCTTATCTGCATCTGGGTTCGAAGCAGAAGAGAGAGAGAGAGAGAGAGAGAGAGAGAGAGAGAGAGAGAGAGAGAGGAGAGAGAGAGAGAGGAGAGAGAGAGAGAGAGAGAGAGAGAGAGGAGTGTGTGTGTGTGTGTGTGTGTATGTGTGTGTAAAGTCAAGTCAAGTCAAATTTTTATTTCCAGATGGTACATTGAATAAGCATTGATTTGCTTTTTTCATCAAGCCATCTATCTCTGTGTGTGTGCGCGTGCGTGTGTGTCTGTGCGTGCGTGCGCGTGTGTGTATGTATATGTGTGTGTTGATCATTGTGTGTAAGCCACAAAGAAGACCAGGGATGAAAGGACAAGATAGAAGTGAGAAGCTATATAAACATCACAGTGCCTGCTCTACTTTTCAGTTTAATTATTCCAGGTTTCCTGCTGTACAACTGTACCATGTTCACGAGGACTGGTAGGGTGTTGATGCAAGAAAGAGCACACAGGAAGACAGACAGTACAGGTCCATTTGGAGAGAGAAGGGGGTCATTCTAGAGATGAGGCCTTTTTTTTTTTTTTTGCACAGGGGGGCTGTTTGGAGTGGAGGGTGGTTTAGCGCCAGGGTTTAATCGAAGCAGTTGGGGACGGCTAATGGCCGTACAGATCGCTGTGATTAGAGCAGAAAGGAGATAGCCAAATAAACATCAGTGTCAGACACTTTCGCCCGCCGCCAAGTTACCCTCCCCGCTATTGCTTGCAGATTGTGGAGGGAGACTTTGGGGGGGGGATAGGGGTAGTAGGGAGGGAGTGTTTGAACCTAGAGAAGGGGGGGGGGGGGGTAAGGGGGTAAGGGGGAAAGGGAAATTGCCGAAGTGCTGCACTTCCTTCTTGTGGTTTGAGAACAGACGCGAGAAGAAAGAAGCGGGAGAAGACGGAAGGGGGTTGGGGTGAGGTGGGGGGGGGGGGGGGAGGGGGGGGGGGCAGAGAAGGGGGTATCCCAGCATTGGGAGGTCGGCTGGGTGCAAGATTTACCTTGTGGCCTGCTTGGCTGCTGGCTTCTGGTCCAGCGCGCTGTTTAAGGGTCAGTTGTAATAACGGACCCAGTGGTACATGGTAACAGATTTGTCCGTTATTGATAATCCTAAGCGGAGTGCCAAGGCCTACATTAAAAATGGTGTTATGCTTTGAAATGTTGTGTGGTGGCTTCCTGCAGCCTTGACAAGCTCCTAGCACAACAGCCTCTATCCTCCTTTAAAGGATGACATCATGTTTTAAAGTTAGTGTATAAAATGCCTAGATGGCGAATTAAAAAAAAAGAGTTATGCATGCAAATTTCTCACACAGTATGTACTGTCAGTGATGTCTAGGTGTGCTTAATGAGATTATGTACACCTCCAGGGTACTTAGTTAGAGCTGGGGAACGCTCCACAGCAACAACAGCAACAACAGTGGTGGTTGTGGTGGTACAGGGTAGAATCAAGCCGTGAGTGGTGTAACGGTTATCAGTGGATTGCCCCTTTTTTTTTCTTCAGACCTCAAAACGTGGAATAGGCTAAAGGCTAAATGTGTGTGGTTTGCTTCTTGCTTCCAATTATAAAGCTAAATCATTACTTCTGGGACACTTGAAATTGAAATGCAATATTCACAAAGATAAAGAGTACAATGATAAATCTGTCGGCCAAAATTAAAGCCAGTCTTTCAGTCAAACAGATAGCCAGCCACAAGTGTAATAAATATGTTGTTTCTGGAGCGAGTTTACTTGCTCAGTTTTCTGTGTTACTTGCTCAGGTTTTCTGTGGTCCATGCTCATCACTTTAAGCCTTTCAAAATAAGTCGGTCAGTAAGTAAAGGCAATGCCAGTAAACAGTTTGACAGTCAGTCAATCAGTCAGTCAAAATACCTCCTTCTTTCACCGTGTTATGGATGTGTTCTCGTTTTGGTGGCATATGCTGAAGTCCTCAGGAGGGATGGGGGTTGGGCGGCGTGCGGAGCGTGTGCAGTGAAATGACTTTAGCAGACCTAACCTATACACAACTGCCAAACCAGCCGACGGCAGCGGCCTGCTTTCCTGATTACTAGCTAGCGTAGGTGGTGGCTGTACAGGTCTGGGGATGGCGGGGATCTATAGGGAGGGAGCAGGGATTTCTCTCTGGAACACATACACTCACAGCACCAACAGTCTGTATGTCTGTCTGTTAGGCCTATACTATGTGGGTTTCAGGCCTGGTAACAGAACTGCTTATGCAGAGGATGTCTGTCCTCCTGTGTGTAACTCTGCCATAGTTGTCTGTCTCACTGAAGTTGTTTTTCCTCTCTCTAGTCTGATTGTCACACTGAAGTTGTTTTCTCACTGTAGCCTGACTGTCTGTCACGCTGAAGTTGTTTTCTCACGTCACCCTAGCCTGATTGTTGCTGTCTGTCACACTGAAGCTGTTTTCTCACGTCACTCTAGCCTGATTGTCACACTTAGGGCGATTATGTGTCACACTGAAGTGATTTTCTCTCTCTCTTTCCTGATTGTCACACTGAAGTGATTTTCTCTCTCTCTAGCCTGATTGTCAGTCACACTGATGTTGTTTTCTCACTCTTACTACCCTCTCCCCTTTCTCTCTGTCTCTGTCTCTGTCTGTCTGTCTCTATCTCTGTCTGTCTGTGTCTGTCTGTCTGTGTCTGTCTGTCTGTCTGTCTGTCTGTCTCTGTCTGTCTGTCTTTTCTCTGTCTGTCTGTCTGTCTGTCTCGTCTCTGTCTCTGTCTCTGTCTCTGTCTCTTCTCTCTCTCTCTCTCTCTCTCTCTCTCTCTCTCTCTCTCTCTCTCCTCTCTCTCTCTCTCTCTCTCTCTCTCTCTCTCCTGAATAGGATGGTGAAGAACATGAAATCAATTACCCGTTTATTTCTACTGTTACATTTCGCCCTCTGCTTTTGCCAGTAGCATACGATATACTTTTTATACTCCTTCTTTTCTATTCTCTGCAACAGTTGAATTAGATTCCCACCTAAAAATGTGAGATAACGTAAAAGGCGTAAAAGGCGCAAGCAGATGTATGTGTTTGTATGTGTGTTATTTATTTATTTATTCATTTATTTATTTATCTATTTATTTATTTATTTATCTATTTATTCTTTTATATCGAGGATAGTGGAATAAGCAACCATATGCTTTTTTTTTACATCCAGTCCCCGTGTGTATGCAGTTTTGTAAATGTCATCTGCTCCCACCTCTCTGTCTCTGTCTCTGTCTCTGTCTCTGCTCTCTCTCTCTCTCTCTCTCTCTCTCTCTCTCTCTCTCTCTCTCTCTCTCTCTCTCTCTCTCTCTCTCTCTCTCGTACGAGAACTTTATTCTATATGAGTGCATTGGCTTTGAGTGAAGAACCATTTGGGGGGGAGGTGAGTAAGTGAGTGAGAGAGAGAGAGAAGAGAGAGAGAGAGAGAGAGAGAGAGAGAGAAGAGAGAGAGAGAGAGAGGAGAGAGAGAGAGAGAGAGTGTTTGAAAATGGCTGTGCATCAGTTGCCCTGAAATTCATCGCTGAATTCATGTTTGTTTGTTGCATTTGATCATATCATTTCCTCATGTTGCATTATCACTTGTTCGCAGTTTCTAAATGCGTGTAAGTGGACAGTCTTGAAAGTAGCACGTAAACAACACGAAACAAAAGTAAAAATAAAACAAACGAGCACAAAAGCAAAGAAAAGATTAGAACAAAACACAAAAGTAACATTGTGCCTATCAGATGAAATAGTTTAGTCAGATATCCAGACCTCTCAATCGAATCTCTTTCAGCAATGTACATAAAATGTAACCTTTTTACCTGTATAAGTGTCCTTGTTGCAGATATTGACTTTTCATCCGTGTGTTTGAAACAAAGTCAGCGGAAAATTCATGGTACTTTTGTTGAATCAGATGAAAGAAGAGACAGAATCCTGTAGTTACTAAGGCATTTTTTTCCACATGATTTAAAAGAGATTTATTGAGGAAAAAGTAGTGAGGAAAGACAAGTGCAGGTACCAACTTCTCAATCATTTTGAACATGACTTATCAAAGATTCAAATTAAAAAAAAAATGAAATGAAAATAAATTCTAGGGAATAATGTCTTTCAGTGGCGATTTCAATGATTTAAAAGAGACAGGTAAGAATAAAGCTTTGGGTTTTTTTGTTTTTTGTTTTTTTTGGTCTTTGGAGAAAAGACATCGTCAGACTTGACAGCATGTAGTAAAGACAATGTTTCCACCTACGCGCGCGCACGCCCGCACAAATCCAGTATAACTTAGTCAAGGGTCCATCCAGGGCCCAGTGGTAAGATTAACGCGCCCCTTCTATTCTAGCCCACCAAGTCCCAGTGCTGGCACTTCCTTCTATAATTAGCAGCAGCCTGGTCCCAGCTGGGCTGAGAAGAGATGGAATGGATAGCTAGCAGCTAAGAGAAGCTGAAATTAGGGAAAACTGACAGCTGTGACTGCTTCAAAAGTAGCCAAAAAAAGGCTCCCAGTTCACTAATAATGTCTTGTGTTAGGAGGAGAGTGTCTAACTTCTCTAACATTTAATTCAATAGCAAGCTTGATTGTAGCTATTCACACAACACACACCCCACACAGCTCTTGTTAGAGGTCAATCACATACTTTTAACAGTGCAAAAACTGGCCCCATTGTCCATGTATGCTCGCATTTTAATTTATTGAGAAGCTTAAAGCATCAGTATATTTTACTTAATTAAACCAAATATTCAAATAGTTGAGAGAGAGATGATTGTTCTGTAATTTATTTTTGAATCCTGAAGTAAGACACGACTGATTCATGACTTGTAGCGCATTTTGCATACCTCAGGGATTTTGTGTAAAATATCGGTTATAAGCACACATATAAACAATGTACAAACCTATAGCGCTTGTCTTATCTTTGATCTTTTAAAAGCGTGAAGAGGAGTTTTGTACACACTAGCCGAAAACAAATTTTTGATCATAAAGAAAATTAATGCCGACAGTAAAAAATCTTGCCAGGCATGAAAAATGATCACTAACATCATGCTAGACATTAAAAAATTATTACTAAAATCTTGCAAGGCATTAAAGATTATGACTAAAATCATGCCATGCATTAAAAATTATTATTTAAGTCTTTCTAGGCTTTAAAAATTTTCACTAAAATCTAGCTAGGCAATTAAAAATCACCACTAAAATCTGGCCAGGCATTAAAAATCATCACTAAAATCTGGCCAGGCATTAAAAATCATTACTTAAATCTGGCCAGGCATTAAAAATCATTAACTAAAATCTGGCCAGGCATTAAAAATCATCACTAAAATCTGGCCAGGTATTAAAAATCATTACTAAAATCTGGCCAGGCATTAAAAATCATTACTAAAATCTGACCAGGCATTAAAAAGGACTACTAAGATCTTGGGTCAGACGGGATAAGTCAGTGGTCAGAGCACACGCTTCCTTCAAGCTAAAGTTAGGCAGCACTGAGCTGGTTACCAATTGGATGGGTTTTTATTTTTATTTTTGATTTTGATTTTATTCTTTTAAATCGAGGATAATGGGATAAACACTCATGTGCTTTTTTTCCATCCAGTCCCCGTGTGTATGCAGTTGTGTAAATATTGTCATCTGTTCCCAACCGGCACACAATGGCCTACTCTTACGAAAAGCGGAACAGGATTTAACGTGTGCGCAAGATGTTCTGAACATTTTACGTCGCAGTTTGTGCACCTTCGCTCCAGAACAGTTCCGCAGTTCACCCAGCTGTAAGTGGGTACCTGCCCTGTTTAGGGTCAGAGAAGGTAAAGCAGCAAGCAACCTTTACCTGTTCTTTTTTGCTGTTTTTTATATTCAAATCTTGCTTAGCATTACAAGTTTCTACTAAACAATTTTGAAATTCCACACAATATGTGTGCCTTGAAATACATTTCCTTTATTATGTCCAAAAAATTACTTTTTACTCATGTTTTACCTAAAAATAGTTCTTGAAATGAAATCAATCACCTCTCTATCTCTCTCATACCTGTCTGTCTGTCTGTCTATCTTGTCTGTCTGTCTGTCTGTCTGTCTGTCTTCTGTCCGTCCGTACGTCTGTCTGTCTGTCTGTCTGTCTGTCTGTCTGTCTGTCTGTCTGTCTGTCTGTCTGTCTGTCTGTCTGTCTGTCTGTCTGTCTTCTCTCTCTCTCCTCTCTCTCTCTCTCTCCTCTCTCTCTCTCTCTCTCTCTCTCTCTCTCTCTCTCCTCTCTCTCTCTCTCTCTCCCCCCCCTCTCTCTCTCTCTCACCCCCCCCCCTCTCCCTCACCCCCACCCCCCTACCTCGCTTTTTTCCCCCCCCCTGTCTCCTATTGTCATTCATCTCCCCTTACCTTTTTGTTTCACCCTCTAACAAAAAAGACCTCAGTTCAAATGTCATACCGTCATTCAAGTATGATGTGTACGTAAAGGACCCGAAATCAATACAGCTTCGTGCGTCTGCAAATGACTGAGGAGAATATTCTGAAACAATCTACAGTCGGACGGGGGCCTGAAAATCGTGATATTCTGTACTGAACCTTTCTAAATTTGCTTTCCTCCTGACGTCGGAGACTGTATGACCTGCAAAAAACAAAAAAAAACACACACACAAAAAAAGCTTAGGGATGGCAGGGCGGGGATATCCATTACTGAAAGCGGGGAGAAGAGCAGCGCGGGACGATGATAACAACAGTGATACCATTCAAGTTGGAGCCCGTGATCTGCTTTGTCAGCAGCCCTGCAAGGGGCCGGGCCGTACCGCGCGCTAGCTAGGCTAGCTGTCTGTAGAAGCTTAGAGAGAGAGAGAGAGAGAGGAGAGAGAGAGAGAGAGAGGAGAGAGAGAGAGGAAGTCTCTCCACGTCAACAGGGGAAATGTCAATATTGATGCGGAAATTTCATTTAATAACAGTTTCCTTTTTTTTTTCCTTTTTATTCTTTTCTTTCTTTCTTTCTTACTTACTTCCCTTCCTTTTTTTTTATATATACTTCTTTTTTTTCCGGATTGGGTTTTTTTTTCTTTCTAAACTTTTTTTTGTTTTTTTTTTTGTTTTGTTTCGTTCTTTCGTTCATTTAAATTTTTTTTCTTGGCATTCTGCTTTTTTTGTTGTTGTCTTATTTCTTTCGGTCTCTTTCTTTCGGTTTTTGTTTTTATATTACCCTTCTCTTTCTTTCTTTAGCTTTTCTGTCTTTCTTTTGTTATGCCTTTGTGTCTGCTTTTTATAAAATCATATTTTCTTGCAGATGTATTTTCTTTTAGGCAGTCTTCCAGTTTTCTTTCTTCATTCATTCGAGCTTGTTCCCTTCTTTCTCTTTCTCTTTGAAAGAAAAAAAAAACTTGTCGCTGAGAAGAACACGGTTTTAGCAAGTGAAGACAGTGAGCAGTATACATAGAAGAACAGAGTGAGGATATGGCAGTATGAGAGAAGAACAGAGTGAGGATAGTGGCAGTATGAGAGAAGAACAGAGTGAGGATAGTGGCAGTATGAGAGAAGAACAGAGTGAGGATAGTGGCAGTATGAGAGAAG
>CM060320.1:17262434-17274934 GCA_030674155.1 Stramonita haemastoma
GTGGAATGGGTAGCTTACCTGCCTGCTTACCTGCCTGTATGTCTGCCTGCCTACCTGCCTGCCTACCTGCCTACCTGCCTGCCTGCATGCCTGCTTGCATGCATGCCTGTAGCAAGGGCTTTTCTCTCTCAGCACAATCCGCAAGTGCGAAATATCTTTTGATAGAAATTGAAACAACACTTTTGTTTGTTTTTCTTTTATCTTAGTTTTTTGATTCAACGTCGTTTTATCCGCCTTACCCGTCTTCTCCTTTTTGGTATGGGATATCAATCATGGTCAAGGCAACAGCTTCGTTCTTCTTTTTTTTGCCTTCCTTTTCTGTCTGTCCTGAGTGACGTCTTCAATCTACAATCTACATTGTAAGCTACTTACGGTCTATCTACAATCTACATTATAAGCTACTTACAGTCTATCTACAATCTACATTATAAGCTACTTACAGTCTACCTACAGTCTGCCTACAGTCTACCGACCTTCGATCTATAGTCTACCTATAGTATAGTCTACCTATAGCCTACCTATAGCCTACCTATAGTCTACCTGTAGTCTACCTATAGCCTACCTATAGCCTACCTATAGCCTACCTGTAGCCTACCTGTAGTCTACCTATAGTTTAATCAGTCTGTCTATAGTCTACCTATAATCTATCTACAGTCTGTCTGTAGTCTACCTATAGTCTACATATAGTCTACCTATAGTCTGTCTATATTCTTCCTATAGTCTATCTACAGTCTGTCTATAGTCTACCTATAGTCTATCTACAGCCTGTGTATAGTCTACCTAAGTTCTATCTACAGTCTGTCTGTAGTCTACCTATAGTCGATCTACAGTCTGTCTGTAGTCTACCTGTAGTCTACCTACAGTCTATCTACAGTCTCTCTGTAGTCTACCTATAGTCTACAGTCTGTAGTCTACCTATAGTCTATCTACAGTCTGTAGACCTATAGTCTAACTAAAGTCTACCTATTATCTACCTATAGTCTATCTACAGTCTGTCTGTAGTCTACCTATAGTCTACCTATAGTCTGTCTATAGTCTACCTACAGTCTACCTATAGTCTACCAATAGTCTATCTACAGTCTGTCTACAGTCTTCCTTTAATCTGCCTATAGTCTGCCTATAATCTTCCTACAGCCTACCGATCTTCAACCTACAGTCTGCCTACCGTATACCTGCAGTCTATCTACAGACCCCCCCTCCCCCTCCAGAAAAAAAATCAGAAAACTACTTTTCTGCACGTTCATGTGGTTGCTCTCGAAAGCTTTCAGCCCCATCGTGAAAGTTTTGGGTGTTTTTTTTTTTTAACCAGATAGAATCATTGAGTCTAAAAAATTTAACTGGAAATCCATTGAATGTCTATAGCGGGTGTTTCTTGACAAATTTTGAAATTCAAAAGATTTAGGAAGATACCCATTCTGTTTATACCCTCCATGAATAGGGCCAGGGATAGACTCACTGGCCTCTTTAACTCGCTCCTACCTACCACTGTCTGCCAGCCTACGTACCTAAACACCTAGATACCCGCCTACCTCTATCTACCACTCTCTATAAATCTAGATTATTTCTCCACTAATAACAACCTGCATACCTGTCAGCAAATGGCAAGCTGAAAACCTGTTTGTTATCGTAAATGTCAAAGCTTGTTCTCCTTCTCTTGTGTTTTGTGGGGGTAATATGGAAGAGTGGCTCTTCTGCCCAGTGTGTGTGGACAGACAGACAGACAGACAGATAGCCTTATTTGCTGTCGGCACTCAGGTTGTTTTGCTCTTTGTTTACTGAACGCTAGAAGCCTTCGGATTTTCAAGAGAGAGGGATGTGATGTCGCTAGTACCGCTGGTGCCCTTCTGTGCAATAGAAAACATATCTCTAGACCCCACCCGCTCACCGTAAATCTCTTTTACTGGTCTGTACTTGGAAGGCTGTGTGCGTGTGTGAGTTAAGGACGGGTGTCTCGTTCGGGACTCAGTGTGGTGTTTTGGCCCCAAAGCTGAGTGTGTAGTGGTGGTTGCTTTGGAGAACGTAGGTAGCTGTGAGGGGGGAAGGTGAAGTGTCCCAATAGCTGCCAGCTGGGCGGCCTAGAAAGATAGCACCGACTGATCCTCAGCTGAGGCAGGGCAGGGAAGATAGTGTTTTGACGTTCCCTGCTTTCGCCTCATCAGATAGGCTAGGGGGCCGGCAGCATAGGGCTTAAAGAAAATAGTACATGCCCTATTGGCTTTTTCTCCTCTGTCTGTCTGTCTGTCTGTCTGTCTGTCTGTCTGTCTGTCTCTGTCTCTGTCTCTCTCTCTGTGTGTGTGTTGTGTGTGTTGTGTGTGTGTGTTGTGTTGTGTGTGTGTGTGTGTGTGTGTGTGTGTGTGTGTGTGCAGAAGAAGCGAATGGTACTGATAATGGGGAGTGTGTCAGAATGCAGGGGTGTGTTGGAACATGACTTAAGTGCTGTGAACCACAGAAAACGAGTATACCATCTGAACTGACTTTGTCTGATGTCATGAGGTGCTTACACAAAAGTCAGTGAGAAAATATACTCAGAACGCAAATGATCTACACATTAAGCCTAAAAGATATACAAGACATGACGAAACCAAGAGCAGCTGTTCATACGGGAAATTCCATCATGGCTTTGTCCTGACTGATCCATTGATGTCTGTGAACATTGTGAAAAACTGGTGGTGTATGTAACAACCAGGTCGTGATCCCAGTGCTATATATGAATATTATGCTATAACCATGTGATGGTAGCCTTTGTGCATTATATTGTGATCATTGTTGTTTAGCATATGCTGTTTCAAAGTTTCTAAATTGTTTATTTATGAGGTGACAGCCCTGACATGGCTTTCATGGTCGATAGGGCTGGACACACTGTGGGATGGATTGTCTGTTTTGTCCGTAACCCTCTACCCCCATGTGAAAGGGTTTTGTACTGACGTGGTTTCCATGTCCAGTTTTTTTGCTACAAAAGTTGGTTTGGTACATGGCGGAAATTTTCCAAACAAAAAACACAGTTAGCAATGGCCAGCGTGGCGTGTGGCTAGATGGCTTATAAAGCTTTCACAACAATAGGTTTTGTTCATTGTTCATTGTTCATTGTATCTGTCTGTCTGTCTGTCTGTCTATCTGTCTGTCTGTCTGTCTGTCTGTCTGTCTGTCTGTCTGTCTGTCTGTCTGTCTGTCTCTCTCTCTCTCTCTCTCTCTCTCTCTCTCTCTCTCTCTCTCTCTCTCCTCCTCTCTCTCTCTCTCTCTCTCTCTCTCTCTGTGCTAGAAAAAATACAGTGATCATTGGTTACAAAATCTGTGTTTGTTGCAGCTGTTAAACTATGATATGGAATCCATACCATAATGTATATTTGGGCTATTGTGAATAAAAGAATTCGTGGTTAAATTGTTTTGTTCCCAGTCCCCCTCCCACTGTTCCTTTGTAAATGAGTGTAAAAGCTTACCCTAATCAACCATTGTCATTTGTCATTCTGTCTGTCTGTCTGTCTGTCTGTCAGTCAAGGTCTCTGTCGGTTAGTCTGTCTGTATGCCTGCCTACCTGCCTGTCTGTCTGTCTGTCTGCCTGCCTGTCTGTCTGTCTGTCTGTCTGTCTGTCTGTCTGTCTGTCTGTCTGTCTGTCTGTCTGTCTGTCTGTCTGTCTTCTTCTCTCTCCCCTCTCTCTCTCTCTCTCTCTCTCCTCTCTCTCTCTCTCTCTCTCTCTCTCTCTCTCTCTCTCTCTCTCTCTCTCTCTCTCTCTCTCTCTCTCGAGAGACGGGGAGGAGGGGAAGGGGAGAAGGGGGGGCGTCGCTCAGTCGAGCGTCCAACTTGAGATCTGATGGTAAAGGCGGACGTAGGTTCCTTTGAGTTGTCTGTTTCAAAGAGTTTTCCCTGACGTTAAGACGGTTCCCACTGCATTCCGCTGAAAGTCTGTAGGATGAGACTAGGAACCAAGGCAAGGCAAGCAATGCAAGCAAGGCAAGCAAGGCAAGCAAGGCAAGGCAAGGTTGATTTTCAAACCCATTAGAGGTACATGAAAGTGTTATGAATTGCCTGTAAGTAGCTCAAAACATGAAAACTGGTGTGACCTTTTTAGAAACTTTTGAGCAGGAATCCTTGAAGTTAACAATTAAAGCAATGTGGTTAATCAGGATCAACAGGTGATTAATATTTCAGTAAGTTGACCACAAGAACAATAATTGGGAACAAAAGAGGTATTTTCAAGTAGTCATTGTGTTGAGCAAAGTCAAAAAGCTTTTTAACATTGTTGTGAGAAAATGAGCTAAATGAGTAAGAGGACTTTTTTTTTTTTTTTATTAGTGAACAGTTGATTTTCAATGCTTTTTGGTCGTTTCAATAAACTTAAGGTAAATATTATTTTCTGTTATAATGTTGGGACAATAAAAACTATAATAAAAATCATCCTATATTTCCCAAAGTTCACGCTGTAAACACAGTCTCTCTTCAGGGGGTAATGTTTAACACTCTACCTGATTGTCTGGAAGTGTGTGGTTTCGAAGTACCATATAAGTGAGAAAACATGCATCACATTTCCAGACACCCTGAAGTCATAGAAAACTGGATCTCTGTTGTCACAGACCAAAAAAACAAATCCCTAGATCCCTGTCTGGCGTCACAAAAGCCTGAATACCTCTCTGACGTCACAAAAGCCTGGATACCTGTCTGACGTCACAAAAGCCTGGGTAGCTGTAGTGTCCTCCATCTCGGGTTACTGGCCTGCCTCCCTGTCTGTGTCTGCACAGTCACTGTGACCCCAGACAGGTCTCTTGGCTCTGCTGTCCTCCACCTCCTCTCCCTCCCTCCCTCTGCCCTCAGTTCTCCCCCCCTGTTTGACCTCTTGCTCTCCCAGTCTGTCTGTCTGTCTCTCTCTACCCACACCTCGCTCTCCCAGTCTCTCTCCCTCTCCCCACCTCTCTCTCTCTCTCTTGCATTATTGTTGTTGTTGTTTAGTTAGTGGTTATATTTTGTATCTTGATGTTATCCCTGAAAAGGGTGGGGACTGGATGTAAAAAAGCACACGAGTGCTTATTCATTATCATCGAATAAAAGATTTTGCCTTGCCTTGCCTTGCCTTGCCTTGCTTGCCTTGCCTTGCCTTGCTCTCTCTCTCTCTCTCTCTCTCTCTCTCTCTCTCTCTCTCTCTCTCTCTCTCTCTCTCTCTCTCTCTCTCTCTCTCTCTCTCTCTCTCTCTCTCTCCCCCACACCTCGCTCTGCCAGTCTGCTCTCTCTCTGTCTCTCCCCACACCTTGCTCTCTGTCTGCCTACCCCCCCCCCCCCCCCCCCCCCCGCCCCCCTGTCTCCTGATCCGCCCACACCGCCGCCCCTGCAGCAGCAGCAGCAGCAGCATCTGGAACCAGAGAAGGGAGACAGCAGTGGAGGTGGTGGTGGTGGTGGTGGTGGTGGTGTTTTTGCTGGTATGCTTTACCACAGGGGGAAGAGTGGGTGTGACAGGCGACAGTCTTGCCGAGTCATGGGGCCTGTGTAGACAGCAAGGGAAATAACAGTACTGTCTATATATACTAATCTGTCTATGTCTCTGTCTCTGTCTCTGTCTCTGTCCTTTTGTCTCTGTGTCTCTGTCTCTGTCTCTCTCTTCTCTCTCTCTGCACCCCCGTGTGTGTGTGTGTGTGTGTGTGTGTGTGTGTGTGTGTGTGTGTGTGTGTGTGTGTGTGTGCTGCGCGCGCGTTGCGGGGGTGTGTAAAAAAGAGAGGGATAGGTCAGGTGTACATGACCTGAGGAGACCCTAAATTATAATGCTCTACAATGCCATGCAAGACCTGGTAAGGATCTGTAAGGACCCTTAGGGCTCTTCACAGCTCTGTAAACCTATGTAACCTTTAGAAGGCCCATGCAAGGGCTTTATAACACTTTTAAGAGCCACGTCAAGCTCTATAAAGCTGTGTACGGTTTTGTCAGGCCCTGTAACACCAAGCACACTTTAAAGTTCAGTAAGGCCAGAAGGGGGGCGGGATAGCTCAGTGGTCAGAGCGCTCGCTTTCCCCCAGTCAAGTTAAACAGCGTCGAGCGTGGTTACCAGTTGGATGGGTGACCGTTTGCGCGCCTTATCTTCAGTACAGTCCACCCCAGTTCACCCAGCTGTAAAATGGGTACCTGCCTCTTTAGGGTCAGGGAAGGTAAAGCAGCGAGGGAGAGGAGATGGGCACCGCCCTCAATATAGCTGGCCCCTAGAGAAGCTGAGTTCTCTGATGCCTCGCTCCTCTACGACCGCCTGGTATGGGACACCTGTACACTTAATTTCATAAGGCCAGAAGAAGCTCTGTAAAGCCATGCAGTTTTGTAAGGTCTTGTTAGCGCTAAATGGTTCTGTAAAGCGCTGTGAGACCAAAGAAAGCCATGCAGAATTCTGTAAGACTATGTTAGATACTTTCAACTTTGCAAGGCTATAAATTATGTTACGTGGCACTGGGAAACACTCCTTGATGATTACTGGTGCTAGTGGTTACGGTTCCTCAGAAAGTAATACAACTATCAAAAAAAAGACGTGTCACCTTTCCTAGGGCAAATAACACTGCAGAAGAGATATCATGTGACCACCACATGTTCACAATGTTAACGCCTGGTTGCCAGAGCAAAACAGTAAGAAGAAAAACACCAATTGTATTCACTGGGGGAAGGGGAATGGTGAGAGAAGTGATTTGTTGGTAAAAAACGGATTGACAGGGTAGCAATAAGAAAAGAGGAAAGAGAACAAGAAGGGAAGAAACTAAAACAGAACAAAGGAAGCCACAGAAACAGGTAAATTCCAGCGTAGAATTTCCAGAGGGTGGGTGAACTTCATTGAACTACGATAAAAAGCTCGGTATTTCTGCAGCAAAGTGTGTTTGACTTAACCCGAACATTCCAGGTCAAATCTGAAGTTTGGCGTTAAAGTGAGGGACCGTTTTTCAGTTTACAGTGTCTAATTCATGGTGTCGTTTGTGTTTCAGTGTTAATCATGTGTGCTGTTTGTCGTTGACAGTGTCTATTTCATGTGTGCTGTTTGTCGTTGACAGTGTCTATTTATGGTGTGCTGTTTGTAGTTTAGGTCTTTTCATGGTGTGCTGTTGTAGTTTACAGGTTTATTTCATGGTCTGCTGTTTGTAGTTTACAGTGTCTATTCACGGTGTGCTGTTTGTAGTTTACAGTGTCTATTTCATGGTGTGCTGTTTGTAGTTTACAGTGTTCATTCTGTTGCTGTTTGTAGTTTACAGTGTTATTATTGTCTGTTGTGTTTCAGTGTTCAGTCTGCTGTTTGTAGTTTACTGTGTTTTCATGGTCTGCTGTTTGTAGTTTAAGTGTCTTTAGTTACAGTGTCTAATTCATGGTTCTGTTTATAGTTTACAGTGTCTTCATGTCTGTTGTTGTATTATAGTGTCTTTAATTTCGTGTCTTCATGGGTTTCTGTTTGTAGTTTACAGTGTCTTCAGCTTTATGTTTTCAGTTTCAGTGTCTTTAGTTCACAGTGTCTTCATGGTCTTCTGTTTGTAATTACGCGTCTTAGTTTACAGTTCTTCAAGGTCTGCTGTTTGTAGTTTACAGTATCTTCATGTGTCTGTTTGTAGTTTACAGTATCTTCATACTCTGCGTTTCTAGTTTCAGTGTCTTTAGTTTACAGTGTCTACATGGTGCTTTTGTAGTTTACAGTATCTTCATGGTCTGCTGTTTGTAGTTTACAGTATTGTTTGTCGTGATCACGCTGGGCTGTATGTGGCCAACAGACGTCAGTCAGACCTGTGCACAAAGGTAGGGGTAGGAAGGGCGTTGTCGGGGGCGGTAAAGTATATAAGGTGAGGGGAGGTGAGCTGAGGGGAGGTGAGGGGAGGGGTGGGAGTGGGCGGGATGCTAAGAGGCCTTTGTCTCTGGGTGGTGGCAATATCCTCTGGCACCATGCCGTCAGCCCTGGGTCCTCAGTCTGGTGGCTAATCCTGATGGGAAGTGACAGAGCAATGAAGGAGGGTGGGGGTGGGGGGAGGATATTACTGATGGATTTGCTGGATAGGAAATTGAAACCTAACAATGGAGTGGGGTGGACGTGAGACACTTTGCTTTTTCCCGTCTGTTTCTTTCTGTTGCTGCGTAATTCTCTCTGTCTCTGTCTCTGCCTTTCTGTCTGTCTGTCTGTCTGTCTGTTTGTCTGTCTCTCTCTCTTTCACTCTGTCTCTGTCTCTCTGTCTCTCTCTGTGTCTCTCTCTTGTCTCTCTCTCTCTCTGTCTCTCTCTGTCTCTCTCTCTCTCTTTCTCTCTCGTCTCTGTCTCTATCTCTTTTCTCTCTCTGTATCTCTCTCTGTCTCTCTCTGTCTCTGTCTGTCTGTCTGTTTATCTGTCTCCCTCTCTCGTCGTCGTTATCATTAGTATTAACACCATCACTGTGATAACTATGAAAACAACCGTATTATCATAATATCATTGATATTAATATTACTATTACCATTGCTATCATATTATTGTTAATATCATCATCATCATCATCATCATCATCATCATCATCATCATCATCATCATCATCATCATCATCATCATCATCACCACCACCATCATCATCTCATTCATCATCATCATCCTTATCGTCGTCGTCATCATCGTCGTCGTCGTCGTCGTCATCGTTCATCATCATCATCATCATCATCATCATCATCATCATCATCATCATCATCATCATCATCATCATCATCATCCATCACCATCATCACCATCATCATCATCAACATCATTATCATCATTATTACTAGCAGTATCATCATTATTATCATCATGCTAAACAATGCATCTTTATAGTCACAAAGCAATTTTACTTCAGCACATTCATTTTTTTTATACACACGCTACCCTTACAATAATACATGATAGCATGGATGCAAAGAAATAATTATGTACTTATAAGTTGTGTTATTTTTAGCTAATGATCACAATGATCAAAGAATGTTCTGGAAATCTGATGAAACATCAATAACTTCTCTCTCTCTCCCTCACTACACACACGCACGCACGCACGCACGCACGCAAGCACGCACGCACACACACACACACACACACACACACACACACACACACACACACACACACCACACACACCGAGAGAGAGAGAGAGAGAGAGAGGAGAGAGAGAGAGAGAGAGAGAGAGAGAGAGAGAGAGAGAGAGAGACAGACAGACAGACAGACAGACAGACAGACAGACAGACAGACAGGACAGACAGACAGACAAACAACACCCCACACCACCACACACACACACACACACCACACACACACACACACCACACACACACACACAGAGAAAAAAAAGAGATAATACGGAAAACCCTGTCCAACAAACCGTGATGTCAGTGGTGTGTGGATTGGGAAGAGTTGTTGGCTCTGATGGTAGTAATGTGAATGAGCTGTGGACCATGGAGACAGACAGACAGACAGACAGGTACCTCTGCCTCCCCCCACCCTTCCCCAACCCCCCACCCACCTCCATCCCCCCTGTACGTCCCCTCACCACTCCTGCACGGCTTTTAATGGAATGAACGGTCTGTTGCCTCGTCTGTGTCATAAATCGAGGAATGATCTGAGAGAGGAGGGGGTGGGGGGATTTGAAGTGAAACAGCCCAAACAAACAGCAGCAGCGACACTCCCACGCCATCGCCGACTAGACAGTGCTTTGGTACACAGGGCGTGGAAGGGAGAGGCAGACCATTGTGTGGATCAGCCCAGCTGTTGTTCCCCAGGGACCCTGAGAGTCATACGCAGCTAGGCTGGAGGAAGCATAGTCATCCTGCTTGCTCGCTCCTCCCTCTCTCTGTGCGACAATGCGTAAATAATAGTGATCATATGTCTTTTTGCAGTCAATGGTTTTTTACTGGTACAATGCGTAAATAATAGTGATTATATGTCTTTTTGCAGTCAATGGTTTTAATGGTACAATGCGTTAATAATAGTGATCATATGTCTTTTTGCAGTCAATGGTTTGATGTGTAAATAATAGTGATCATATGTCTTTTTGTAGTCAATGGTTTTAATGGTACAATGCGTAAATAGTAGTTATCATATGTCTTTTTGTAGTCAATAGTTTTAATGGTACAATGTGGAAATAAATAGTGATCATATGTCTTTTTGTAGTCAATGGTTTTAATGGTACAATGCGTAAATAATAGTTATCATATGTCTTTTTGTAGTCAATGGTTTTAATGGTACAATGCGTAAATAATAGTTATCATATGTCTTTTTGTAGTCAATGGTTTTAATGGTACAATGTGGAAATGATAGTGATCATATGTCTTTTTGTAGTCAATGGTTTTAATGGTACAATGCGTAAATAATAGTGATCATATGTCTTTTTGCAGTCAATGGTTTTAATGGTACAATGCGTAAATAATAGTGATCATATGTCTTTTTGTAGTCATTGGTTTTAATGGTACAGTGCGTAAATAATAGTGATCATATGTCTTTTTGCAGTCAATGGTTTTAATGGTACAATGCGTAAATAATAGTGATCATATGTCTTTTTGTAGTCAATGGTTTTAATGGTACAGTGCGTAAGTAATAGTGATCATATGTCTTTTTGTAGTCAATGGTTTTAATGGTACAATGCGTAAATAATAGTGATCACATGTCTTTTTGTAGTCAATGGTTTTAATGGTACAATGTGTAAATAATAGTGATCATATGTCTTTTTGTAGTCAATGGTTTTAATGGTACAATGTGTAAATAATAGTGATCATATGTCTTTTTGTTGTCAATGGTTTCAATGGTACAATGCGTAAATAATAGTGATCATATGTCTTTTTTGTAGTCAATGGTTTTATGTGTAAATAATAGTGATCATATGTCTTTTTGTTGTCAATGGTTTTAATGGTACAATGCGTAAATATTAGTGATCATATGTCTTTTTTGTAGTCAGTGGTTTTAATGGTACAATGCGTAAGTAATAGTGATCATATGTCTTTTTGTAGTCAATGGTTTTAATGGTTAATTAATAACATTAATAACATTTAATAACATTGTATCCATACATTGGTGTGTGCGTATGTGTGCGTTTGCGTGTGTGCGTGCGCGCGCGCGTACGAGTGTGAGTGTTTGCGACATTTTTATTTGAAGCTATCATAATTATAATGTTTGAACAAATATGAAATGTAGCTATTTTTTGTGTCTTTGATTATGATTCGTATCAATATGCCTGTCAGTATTGTAATTGTCATTTTAGGGATGATTAAAGTGTTTTTGACTTGACTTGACTCTCTTTCTTTTCCTCCTTGGAAACAAACCGTTGACAGTATGCTAAACTTTTTCTTTAATTGTTCTATTTTTTAGAGGGGGGGGGGGGGTAGTTTTTGTGCTTGTCGGATTGTTTTTCTACCATAAAATACTTGATATGAACAAAACTTTATGCAGACGTACATTTACACAGCAAAACGTTACTTATACTTGTAAACTTTGTGGTTGCCTATTGCAAAAGAACTAAAGAACGCATACTTTTCTACTGCTTTCTCCCGAGAGAGAGAGAGAGAGGAGAGAGAGAGAGAGAGAGAGAGAGAGAGAGAGAGAGGAGAGAGAGAGAGAGAGAGAGAGAGAGAGAGAGAATCAATACTGCCATCAAAAGAGCCAAAGCAAACCTAATTACAATCACATCAGTGTAGTGCTGCGTATAAGAAATGCTCTTAAATTGCATAACTCACCAAGAAGTACAAAATGATATGTCTTGGGGTTTTAGACATAAAGAGAAACATTGCACATAAAATCAATGTTTCACTCTCGTAAACAGATAAAGCAAATATAACTTGTTGAAAACACAAACATCAATTTTTCAGTAAGACGCACAGAGACAAAAATAGTTAAAAATACGAGATGGAAAAAAGGAATGGAAACTGAAGGAAAGCAAAAACTGTGCTAAAGAAGATAATTTTAGCATCAATTTCAGCATAGGGAAAGAGAGCAAGCAGCAAGAGAGAAGGAGGAAAAAATGAAATGATGAACATTTACTTCATATAGCCAGGAGAAGAAGTTGGGGAAGGGTGGTGGACATTCTTGACAGATAACCACACACACACACACACACACACACACACACACACACACACACACACACACACACACACACACACACACACACACACACACACACACACACACATCACACACCACTCACACACGAACAGATGACAAGATTTACAAACTGCATACACACAGGGAATGGATGTAAAAAAGCCCATAAGTGCTTATTCCATTATCCTCGATATAAAAGAATTTTTTTTAATAAAGAAAATGAAATAAACAGAGACAGAGACACAGAGAGAGAGAGAGAGAGAGAGAGAGAAGAGAGAGAGAGAGAGAGAGAGAGAGAGAGAGAGAGAGAGGAGAGAGAGAGACAGAGAGAGAGGAGAGAGTTCTATTCATTACAATTCCAAATATATTTTTGTAAATTGTTAAGATAGTGAGTGTAACCAAGGCTCTCTAGTGGTACCATTCTAGCGAAAAGCAACGTAATCCAAATTTGTTGGTTAATTAACTGCCTTTGGGAAAGTGCAAGGT
>CM060320.1:17289934-17292434 GCA_030674155.1 Stramonita haemastoma
CCATCATTCTTTTTCCTCTGCCTGTGTGTTTGTTTGTTGGTTTTTTTGTGTGTTTTTTTTTACCGTTTTTAGGGTATCATTTAACAACCTCAGGTGGGTTTTCTTTTTACCATTCACACATTTAGGGATATTTTAGCCCATCATAGATTTTTTCACGTCCATTTTTTTTTTTTATTTTTTTTAACTGTTCATCGGTTGTTGTTTTTTCCTACTGTCCACTTTTTTTCTTTTTTTTACCTTTCAAATGGTTTTATTTTTACCATCCACAGTATTTATTTTAATGTTTATATGTGCATTTTTTACAGTTCAGAGGTGGGTTTTTGCGTCAGCAGGTTTTTTTGTGTTCTTTTATAATTTTTTTAAATAATATTTATCGGTCGGACGTGGTTGGTTTTTTTTTAGCATCCAGAGCTTTTTTTTTGTTTATTTAGAGATTGTTTTTGTTTTGTTTTGTTTTTTACTGTCCACACGTTTTTTTGTTTTTGTCCACAGGCTGTTTTTTTATTGTTGGCCCGTTGGGTTTTTGTTTGTTTTTTTCAATTACCGTCCACACGGTTTTTTGGTTGTTGTTTTGTTTTGTTTTTTACCGTCCGCACGGTTTGTTTGTTTTTTTACCCCAAAAAAACTGTCCATAGCTATGAAGTTTTTGGCAATCTATATGTTGTGTTTTTTTTTTTTTAAACCGTTCACACGTATTGTTGTTTGTTTTTTTAATTGTTCTTACTTCTTAAAAAAAACACACCCATACTTTGGTTGTTAGTTTGTTTGTTTTTTGTTGTTGTTTTTTACCGTTCACACGTTTTTTGGTGTCTGTAAGGTTTGTTTGGGGTTTTTTAACCGTCCAAATGTTAGTTGTTTTTTCAGTCTTCACGTGTTGGTGGTGACTTGCAATAACTCATTTAAAGG
This sequence comes from Stramonita haemastoma, assembly GCA_030674155.1. NCBI lineage: Eukaryota > Metazoa > Mollusca > Gastropoda > Neogastropoda > Muricidae > Stramonita > Stramonita haemastoma. The sequence goes on from CM060320.1 coordinate 17,290,841, forward strand.
CCCAGTGCTTATTTTATCGTAGGATCGATGTCACTTCTTTGATTTATTTGATCATGAACGTTCCTAGGGGGCTAAATGGCAATATGATTGTGTGCATGCTTTTTCCAATTTCTCAATTTAAAACGAAAAGCATTGTACTCTCTATATATATCTCTCTCTCCCTCCCTCTTCGTCTGTCTGTCTGTCTATCTCTGTCTGTCTGTCTGTCGGTCTCTGTCTCTGTCTGTCTCTGTCTGTCTATGTCTGTCTCTGCTTAACAAGCAGTGAGACTGAGTCAGTTTGTACACAGCACATTGAGGATGTGAATAACTTTAGTGAAACATCAGAACAGAATTCACTTATAGTGACGTGTTAGAATATGTAATGAAAAATACTAGAAAAAATGGATGATGTGATGTTCGGTCTGTGATCAAGGAAAAACAGAGGACATCTCCAAAAACACCACAGCTGAGCTAAAAAAAATAACGTGGAGATGTGACGTGACTGGTGTGCCTGACTCTCCCACATAAATACCCTGCAGTGTGAAGATTTCTGCATTCTAATACATGATTGTATTTATACTCTATATCATTGAATTTTTGCGATAAGGGAAAGACCATGAAATGGAATCTATGCCATGGTGTCTATTTTGGGCTGATGTTTGTTCTTTATGGTATCTAAAATACATATTTTGTGTCCACTTCTCTCACCACTGTCCCTTTTCGAATGGGCTTACCACAATAAATTGCAGACTCCCCATCTCTCTCCCCCTCTCATTCTCTCTCTCTCTCTCTCTCATTCTCTCTCTCTCTCTCTCTCTCTCTCTCTCTCTCTCTCTCTCTCTCTCTCTCTCTCTCTCTCTCTCTCTCTCTCTCTCTCTCTCTCTCTCTCTCTCTCTCTCTCTCTCTCTCTCTCTCTCTCCTCAGAGAAACACAGACAGACAGAGAGACAGACAGACAGATAGATAATGACAGAGGATAGTGTAAGAGGCTGGTGGACAGCCTGGGACCAATGGAGAGACAAGGTAGTGGGTCTTAGAATGTCACCGGCTCACGGGGGAGAGAAAAAGCGGTGTTGCCCAAGCCGCCAGCTTGGAAATGGAAACGGGTTTGTTGGCACAGAAGGCTGCACAGCGAGCTGTGGTCCTCGGGAGAGGGCCTGGCATTTCCATGGCACATTAGCAGACGGCAGCCAGGGCCCCACTTCGCTAGTGGCCTGGAAAAAAATGACCACAGACACAAAGCAGGAGCGAAGAGAGAAATCTTATTTACCGCGAACTTTGCTTGTATTTTTTTTTGTCTTCCGTTCAGTTTGCAGCGCCGTATATCCAAATCGTTGTTTCTTATCCTGTTGTGCTATTCTCGTCTTGTCGGCAGCAAGTTTGGATAGGATTCTGAAGTGTGAATGCTAATTGTCTGTTGTCATTGTTGTTCCGCATTGTGGATGATGTTATTTTTGTATTTTGTACCACTTTATGTCACAGCAGATATCTCTGCATGGAATTCGGGCTGCTCTCCTCAGGGAGAGCGCGTTGCCACCATAATTTTTTTTTCCTTTTTCCTGCATGCACTGTATTTGTTTCCCTATCACCTTTGGTGTAGAGATGGTCACACAT
>CM060320.1:17294934-17307434 GCA_030674155.1 Stramonita haemastoma
TCTCTCTCTCTCTCTCTCTCTCTCTCTCTCTCATCCACACACACATTGGTGTGAGTGTGTGTGTGTGTGTGTGCTGCGCGCGCGCGCTAGTGTGTGTGTTCATGTGTGTTTGCATGCATACTTGTGTACATTTCCTTGTGCGTGTGTGCGCGCGTGTGTGTGCGTGCACGCACGCACACGTACGCGCGCGCGCTCTTGTGTGTGTGTGCGATTGATTTTCAAAAAATAAGAAGGGGTCAGCTGGTGTGTTGTGTTTGATGTTACAGTTAAACGGCACGTGTTTGTTTTATTGTGTTGGGTGAGCAGTGAGGGTGATGGGGAACATCTCCAAAGTCTGGAACCACATGTCGCCTTCTTTTGCCCTCCCCAAAGCGGTGGCACCTACCTCACTTACACTGCTGGCCAACATGTGTCATACACCCTCCCCCCTCCCCCACCCTCCCTCTCCTCCATCAATCCTTACACACATGTGCCTGCCTGCACCCCAGTACATCGCAAGGTCACACACACACACCGCGCGCGCGCACACGACACACACAAACACACAACACACAACACACACACACACAACAACACACACACAACACACACACACCACACAACACACAACACAACACAACACACACACACAACACACACAACACACACAACAACACACACACACACAACAACACAACAACAACACACACACACAACACAACAACACACAACACACACAACACACACAAACACACACAACACAACACACACACACCACAACACACACACAACACACAAACAACAAACAAACACACACACAAACACACACACACAACACACACACACACACACACAACACACACACACACACACACACACACACACACACACACACACACAACAACACACACGCGCTTGCATGAGCAAAGAAGAACCCCCCCAAAACCTTGTAAATAGATAGATAGCAGGTGTGTGACATAAATCATGTCTGCTTCAGTGCTAGAAGATTTGGGTTCCTTTATGCGCTTATCTGCTCTGTGTGTCCCTCCAGTGTTGCTTTTTCTGAGGTTGTTTTAATTAAACATCACTGGGTAGTATCATCTTTGTGTGAATCATACCGTCATGTCCCGTACACCCACCCCCGACTGTCTATCAGTCTCTCTCTCCTCCCTGTGTGTGTGTGTGTGTGTGTGTGTGTGTGTGTGTGTGTGTGTGTGTGTGTGTGTGTGTGTGTGTGTGTGTATGTGTGTGTATGTGTGTGTGTGTTGTGTGTGTGTGTGTGTGTGTTTGTGTGTGTGTCTGTTTGTCTGTGTGCTATCTGCTATAACACCGCGAAAAGGCTGACTATATTATGTGCATCCCTGAGAGAGAGAGAGAGAGAGAAGAGAAGAGAGAGAGAGAGAGAGAGAGAGAGAGAGAGAGAGAGAGAGAGAGAGAGAGAGAGGAGAGAGAGGAGAGGCCTGCGGGCATACAGATGCACAGTCAGATACAGGCGTACTGAAAGAGAATTGGCAAACGTGTCAGATTGAGAGGATATTTTTTAATATGGAGAATAAGAAAAAAGTCTCTCTCTCTGTCTCTCACTCTGTCTTCTCTCTCTGTCTTTATCTATCTCTGTCTGTCTCTGTCCTGTCTGTCTGTCTGTCCCGTTCTGTCCTGTCTGTCTGTCTGTCTGTATGATGTGTTTTGTTGTTGTTGTTGTTGTTTTTTTTTCTTTATTTGTGCTTTACCGTATACTGTAACATTGAAATGAAATCATATTAAGTCTGGAAAAGGGGGGGGGGGAGGGGAGTCAGAATAGCCTTGTTGTTGGAGCGCCTTGGTGGTCTGGGGTCGAATCCGTGTTGAGTCACCACAGCGACGCCGAATCGAAAGGATTTCCCCATGGAGTTAATAATAATTATGTGATTAACTGACTCCACTCCTCAAAAATCCTTCTGGTGAGGTGCCGTGTGAGAACGCACGTAGAACATATTGCGCACACGTGAAAACTCTGAGGTGGCTGGCTGGGTTTTTTTGTCATCATCATCATCATCATCATCATCCAAAGCCTTTTTATGCCTTCTTGGCATGCAGGGCAGCAATGGGTTTTTTCGTGGTGTTAAGTTATGTGTGTACTAATGCAGTCTCTACCTGCTGACCTACCTCTTCTGAGTTGGACAAGAGCAGATCGCCACAGAGCCAGACAGGAGAAAGGACACTGAGGGGGGGGGGGGGGGGGGGGTCATCAGATCCTCCGTCCATAGGCTTCATCCATCTCTCCCCCCCCCTCTCTCCCTGCACAGTGATAATTATGCGATATCACAACAGAGAAAACAAAAAAAAACATTCAATCATACCTACCTAAAAAAAACAAACCGTAATAAACCTCAAGAGTTGTCTGAGCGTTTGAGGAAGAAGAAGAAAAAGAAAAAAAACACCTCTTTTATCCCCCACCCTCCTGGTTTAAACCAAAATTAAAAAATGCCAGGAATGCAGACAGGGGGTGAAGGATGTAGTAGGGGTGGGTGGCTGGGGGATAGAAAACAACAAAGGGGGGTGGGGGGAGGAAGAGGGATCTCCACAAGCTCGCTTCAGGATGTAACAGATTAAACACACGCCACAGTGTATGTGAAGGATACCCTACATGTGGTCCTCCCTGTTCTATCTTGCTTATGTCAACGTAGAAGGGCATGCAAAGAAAAAAAAACAATAATAAAAACACACGAACAAACAAAAAAATATAAGAAAAAACTAGTAGGGGAAAGAAAAAAGCACTATACTTCTACCACAACAAAAAAGATAGATGGACATAAAGAAAAGAAAGTAAGGAAAGCAAGAAGGAAGAAAAAGAGAGTGGCTGTGAACACAAGTTGTCATCACGTCAGGTGCCTCCGTCACCTTGCTGTGCTGTGCTGTGTGCTGTACAGCAAGAGGGTAGGCCTAGAGCAGATTCGGGGGGAGGGTGGGGGGTTGGTTGGGTTGAAATTTCTGGCGTCAAGAACAACGAAAAAAGAACATTATAGAGGTGAACAGGATGATGAAGTGGTGGTGGAAGTGTAGATGGGGTGCAGGGGAGGTTGTGTGTGGGGGGGGGATGTGTGTGTGTGTGTGTGTGTGTGTGTGTGTGTGTGTGGTGTGTGTGTGTGTGTGTGTGGTGTGTGTGTGTGTGTGTGTGTGTGTGGCCTGTGTGAGTGAGTGAGTGAGTGAGTGAGTGTGTGTGTGTGAGTGTTGTGTGTGTGTGTGTGTGTGTGTGTGTTGGAAGAGAAGAGGGGAGGGTGTGGGGGTATGTGCTAGCAATGGCTCATTTCTTATCAGCAGCGGCAGAATTGTCAGCAGTGGCAGTTATGCTGTGGACGTGTTGCTGTTGTCAACCAATACATCTCGCATAGAGGGGGAATTTCTGGGGGATGAGTTAGGCATTCCTGAGAGGCGAGGGCTGCCAGCAGCAAGGCATAGCTGCATGACTGATGACACTCATTACCCCTTTCAGCTCACACGTGCACAATGGCCGCTTTACAGCCACTCAACAAGTGACTGGCACATAGGCTAGCCTAGTAGTCACTGCTCCTGCTTTGTAGTACTCCTTTCTACTGGACTTGGCCACCCACGTGAATGGAAGCCTACCTACCTTCAAACACTTCTTTTAGTCATCTTTCTTTCTTCTTCTTCTTCCTCTGTCTGCATGGCTTCTCTCTGTGTCTGTCTGTCTGTCTGTCTGTCTGTCTGTCTCTCTCGTATCTTGAAAAGTATTGTGGCCAAAGGCCGATGTGCATTAGGCCTAAACTATTTCAGTGTTCAGTCTCCCTCTTCTCTTCTCTTCTTCTTCTGTCTCTGTCTCTCTGTCTCTCTCTGTCTCTCTCTGTCTCTCTCTGTCTCTCTGTCTCTGTCTGTCTGTCTGTCTGTCTGTCTGTCTGTCTGTCTGTCTGTCTGTCTGTCTGTCTGTCTGTCTGTCTGTCTGTCTCTCTCTCTCTCTCTCTCTCTCTCTCTTCTCTCCTCTCTCTCTCTCTCTCTCTCTCTCCTTTGTTGTCAAGGTCTACAGAAAAAGCTTGTGAGAAGTCATGATTAATTAGGTTCCTCTCTTTTCCTTTTTTCCACCCTTGTACCTTGGCATGTATTGTGGCCACTACAAAGGCTGATGTGCATTCAACAATTTTAGAGTTCAGCTCGCTCTCTCTGTCTCTCTCTGTCTCTGTCTGTCTCTGTCTGTCTCTCTCTGTCTCTGTCTGTCTCTGTCTGTCTCTGTCTGTCTCTGTCTTCTGTCTCGTCTTCTCTCTCTGTCTCTGTCTGTCTTCTGTCTGTCTGTCTGTCTGTCTTCTGTCTGTCTGTCTGTCTGTCTGTCTGTCTGTCTGTCTGTCTGTCTTCTCCTCTCTCTCTCTCTCTCTCTCTCCTCTCTCTCTCTCTCTCTCTCTCTCTCTCTCTCTCTATATATATATATATATATATATATACATATATCTATTATAATACAAGTTGAAGAGGATGATGATAGTGCAGATGATGAAGAGGATAATGATAATGATGATGACGTACACGATGAAAGTAATGATAGTGATGTTGATATACTTGCTGCAACTCCTGCTACATATAATGAAGATGCTGATAGCAATGATTATGTAGACAATGAAGATGACGATGGGGGGTGGATGATAGCTAGAAGACATTGAGTGTGATTTTGTGCACTTGCAGAATTGGAAAAGCGAAATGAATGAAAATGTTATCTGCTATGATGTCTACCGTCCCCATGACCCAAACACGTTTTGTGTAGTGGCGCAAGGCCGATGTACAATAAAACTTTTCAGTGTTCAGTGTTCAATGTGTCTCTCTCTCTCTCTCTCTCTCTCTCTCTCTTCTCTCTCTCTCTCTCTCTCTCTCTCTCTCTCTCTCTCTCTCTCTCTCTCTCTCTCTCTCTCTCTCTCCTCTCTCTCTCTGTGCGTGCGCGCGCGCGTATAGTTTTTTGGCTGTTGTTTTCGTTGTTGTTGATGTTTTTCTTGTTTAAAAAATGTTATGCATACATACATAGCCAGTCCTATAGCCAGTCCTGTATGCCAGTCCTGTAGTGCCAGTCCTGTAGTGCCAGTCCTATAGCCAGTCCTGTAGTGCCAGTCCTGTAGTGCCAGTCCTGTAGTGCCAGTCCATAGTCAGTCCTGTTGTGCCAGTCCTGCTGTAGTGAGGGTACTGAAGCGCCAGTCTTGTCATGTTGTGACGCCATGGCGTAGTGTAGGTTGTCATGTCAGACTTTGGGATGCAGCGGCTGCTGGAGTTCGTTGTCAGAGCTTGATGGGTGGCAGAGTGTGGCAGTCTTCCTTAGCGCTGTATTCGCTGCCAGAGAGAGACATGGCGACAAGACTTACGATGTTCCTCAACATTATTGTCAGGGTTAGTGTGTCAGTAGGCTGGTGCTGCGCCAGGAATAATAGACGTTCTTTCTGTGGCTGAAGTTATGTCATAGCACTTAGTGATCTGGGTTTCCCCTTTACAGGATGTGCGCCATTAGAATTCATTTGTTGTTGTTGATAGAAACACGCCTATCAGCTGTGGGCCAGGACTGCAGACTACATCCATCCTGTGGCCCACATACTGTCTCCCTGGCTTCAGTAAACATGACAGTTTTCACAACCACCCACCAGAAAACATGATATTTCCTATCTGTCTAAATGCAGCTGCATGCAAGTTTCCTCACAACTTACCTCAAATGTTAGACAAGTGGAGAGAGCAGATACTGAGAAACGTTAGCAAGACAGCAATGACCGCTATAACCTGTTTAACAGCCCTCTTGTCAGGAACAAAACACGACCTGGTATTTAGCATCAAGCGGCAACCCGAACAAGCCCTGCATTCTGCCGCATTCCTCACGGGAGAAGTGAGATACCACCGCTGATACAGTTTGGCTGTCACGACAAGCTTGAAATAGACCTCAAGTCTGCAGGGGACCAGGGGCGCTGACTAGAGTGTTCTTAAACGATGTGGTGGTGTCCTGGAGTCTATCACACCACCCTCCCACCGTCCCCGTTTGTCCGTTGATAAAGAGCCACATTCAGCAGGAACAACTTGGGGTACCTGCCTGCACTTGTTTTTTTTCTCCACTACTTTTTCCTCAAGCAACAACTTGTCCGGAGAAAAGGTTTCAGAGCTCTGCTGGAGGGCTTGTTGTGGCTTATCGTGAAGAAGAGGGGTTCTCAGTGCTGGATTTCCCTGGCAAACCCGCTGACCTTGATACACTTGGCAACACAGTCCAGGAGCGGGAGCGCATATTTCGTTCGCAGCCTACAGCTGTGTCAGATTTCATGTTGTTTCAGCGTAGACTTGTGCTGCATTTATGTTTATATAATATAAATTTGTATGTGCTTCACAATTCGTACATTCATATAATTATATTGATAAGAAAAGTCATGCATACGATATCTATATGCCTGGCTTTTATGAGCGAAAGTCTCTGATATATAATTGTTTATTTATGATTTCCCGGTACTGTGTGCCTTGTGAAGTGAGGAAGCAGTCAGGGTCAGTAAAGTAGCCATTTAAATCAAAGACAGTGTCTTGGATGAAAGAAGAGGGGTGGGGGGTGGAGGGGGTGGGGTGGAGGGGGTGTGGTTGGGGATGATGTGGGATGACCACCCTAGCTTTATTCCTGTCTGTCTGTTGTCTGTCTGTCTGTATCTCTCTCTCTCTGTCTGTCTGTCTGTCTGTATCTGTCTGTCTGTATCTCTCTGTCTTCTGTCTGTCTGCATCTCTCTCTCTGTCTGTCTGTCTGTATCTCTCTCTCTCTGTCTGTATCTCTGTCTGTCTGTCTGTATCTCTCTGTCTGTCTGTCTGTCTGTCTGTCTGTCTGTCTGTCTGTCTGTCTGTCTGTCTCTTTGTGCCTTCTCTCTTTATGTCTCTCTGATTTATCTCAAAGTTGCTCCAAATATGGAGTATAACTAAACGCTTTCATTAATAGAAAAACGATGCTTTTACCCGGCATAAAACATTTCTCTCATACTAGTGTGCCAAAAAGCGAATGATCTTGATGATGGAAAAGTGGACATATTCCCAGATGACCTACATCTATTTATGACACATATCCAACGCTTTGTGAAACTGGCTGGGATGGAAGAAAAACTTACTGTCGTCAGCGCCTTCTCCAAACTATTTGTTTGGTTGCGGCAGTCAGGATAAACTGTAGAAACTGTTCCAGACTTGTTAGCTGTTCAGTCATGGGGACGGGGTAGCTCAGTGGTCAGAGCACTCACTTTTCCTAAGCCGATGTTAAGTAGCATCGAGCGTGGTTACCAATTGGATGGGGTGACTGTTTGTGCACCTTGGCTTTAGTACAGTCTCCCAGTTCACCCAACTGTAAATGGGTACCTGTCCTCTTTAGGGTCAGGGAAGGTAAAGCAGCGAAGGAGAGGAGATGGGCGTCACCCTCAATATGCTGGCCCTAGAGAAGCTGAGGTCTCTGATGCCTCGCTCCCTTACAACCACATAGGTTATGGAACACCTTTACTTTTACCTTTTTACCAATTCAGAAATCTGTGGTCTTTGATGACAAGACATGTAAAACAGTAACAGACTTGGATGACACGGAAAGATACACGCCATGAGACGTGTAGAAATATGAAGTATGTATAATTATTCCGTATGAATTTGTGTGATAAATACATGAACTATGTTGTAGGGGTAGTTGTCAAGTCATCCAGGAAGCCCCTATGGTTGAAAAGATGACGGATATATGTGCTGTTTTGATGTAAACTAAGAGGAAAACTTAAAAACCTGGCGCTGCCTCTCAAACAGTATGAAAGCTTCTCTTCGTTGAAAATGGATTTTTAGTCTTTCGGGTCATGCAAAAATAGATGACATTCATTTTTTCTGGCCTTCTATTCGCATTGTAAAGTTATTTCAGTCAAAGTCATCGTGACCCAAATTTCAGATTATGTGGACAAGAAGGTAGAATAGTTTCTCCAACCTGTCTAAATACATGATGTATTCTCAATCTACAGTGCGTAGTTTCTGTAGAAATTACGGATTGTCAGGGGTAAGTTGCTAGCAATGTGTTCACTGGTGCACAGTGGTGTTCTTCTTTCTTCTCTCTGTCCCTGTATTCTCTATCTGTCTGTTTGTCTGTCTGTCTCTGTCCGTGATTCTCTCTATTTCTGTCTCTGTCTCTCTGCCTCTGCCTGTGTCAGTATGTCTCTCTCTTCTCTCTCTTCTCTCTCTTCTCTCTCTCTCTTCTCTCTCTCTCTCTCTCTCTCTCTCTCTCTCTCTCTCTCCCCCCCCCTCTCTCTCTCTCTCTCCCCCCCTCTCTCTCTCCTCTCTCTCTCTCTCTCTCTCTCCCTCTCTCTCTCTCTCTCTCTCTCTCTCTCTCTCTCTCTCTCTCTCTCTCTCTCTCCTCTTCTCTCTCTCTCTCCTCTCTCTCTCTCTCTCTCTTTGTTATACAATAATTTGTTGTTGTTATGGCTGTTGCTTTTGTTTTGTTGTTTTTTTTTATCCCCCGGCCAAAATACTAAGCAGTTCTGCAACCCCCTTCATGAATAGGCCAATGGCCGTTTTATGAATAAACCATTCGAGTTCTAGTTCGAGTTCTCTCTTTGTTTCTGTCTCTGTCTCTCTCTTTCTCTGTCTCTGTCTGTATGTCTATCTGTCTGTTTGTTTCTGTCTCTCTGTCTGTCTGTCTGTCTTCTGTCTGTCTGTCTGTCTGTCTGTCTCTCTCACTTTCTTCTCTCTCACTCTCTCTCTCTCTCTCTCTCTCTCTCTCTCTTCTCTTCTCTCTCTCTCTCTCTCTCTCTCTCTCTCTCTCTCTCTCTCTCTCTCTCTCTCTCGTCGTTTCTCATTCAGTCAATATCTGTGTCTCGTTTTAGTTCTACCATATCGGAGAACGTGTTAATTGACTATATTAGACTGAGATCATCTTTTTCTTCTCTTCTGTCTTTGCCTCCTCGATTGTCTGTCACTCGGCAGAAATTGCTAGAAATTGCTAAGCACAGACTGAGAAACGTTGGTCATGCAAGCAAAAACACACACACACAGACCAATCTGATGTCGACAGTTTTCGAAGGTAAGGTGGATGGCAGAAAGAAAAGAGGCAGACCACCAACATGCTACATTGCCAACATCCCTGAGATTTGTGATGTGGGAGGGACTACAGGAGAGAATTCAACAGACACAGAGAAAGATGACAAATCCTGATGGTATTGTGTGGAGCTCCTACTGACGACAGCGGCGATGGAAATAGTTGAGTTGAGTTCTGTGCAATATGAAGAAGTGCCAGGTTTGTGAAGTATTAGGAACTGCCAGGTTTGTGAGATTATTGAAAAAAGTGCTAAGTTGGTGAAGTAATGGGAACTGTCAGTTTGTGAAATAGGAGTAAGAGCTGTCATGTTTGGTACTGGTTGTGTAGATAAATTGTGTGAATTTTGGCATCACACATAAACATAATACAACACACACACACACACACACAACACCACACACACACCTCACAACAAACACATAACACAACACACACAACACAACACACACACACACACAACACACACACACACACACACACACACACACACAACACAACACACACACACAACACACACAACACAACACAACACAACCTCCCCCCCCCCCCCCCCCACACACACACACACACTGTGATGATGGGGAAGAAAAAGCAGGCTGATTTGGATAGGGAAGAATGAGGGTGAGGAGGAGAAGAAGTGTAGTGGGGGGGGGGGGGGGTAGAGGGGTCATGTGGGTGCAGTCCCCTTCTCCTCTGTTGACATTGCTCAGCTGCTCTGCTGGTGCAGGCCTGCTAGTGCTGGAAACAGAAACTGGAGCCACAGGTCTCCCCCACCACCTCCCTCCATTCCTCCCTCCCTCACCTCATCTATCCTCTGCCAGTATCTGCCGGGAGGGGAAGGGAAGGGGTGATGTGGTGGAAGTAGTATAGAGGGAGGGAGGGGAGGAGGACTAGAACTTTCAATTTTTTGTGGTATCTGGTTGTATTGCAGATGTATTTTATTGTTATTCATGTTGGTCTTCTCATTTCAGTTGTTGTTGGGTGATGATGATGTTGATGTTGATGATGTTGTTGTTGTTGCTGTGTTTTTTTCTTTGCAAAGGACATGGTACAGCATGCTTATCCATTTCTCAATGGGTTTTTACAAAGTACGCATGCGCGTGCACACACAGACACACACTCACTCACACACCACACACACACACACACACACTACACACACACACACACCCCACCCCACACACACACACACACCACACAACATACACACATACACACGCTCGCTTGCGGTACCAAGCATAGCATGCAGAGCCCTAGATGCTGGCGACTGTTAGGGCTGGGGATAAAGCGGTTTGTTTTGGGAGCATTCTGTATTGAAAAAAAAACCTGCAAAGATCTAGAGCGAAACAACATGGAAATCCATCCCTGAGACGGAGGTTGAGTAAAATTGGAAAAAAGAAAGTGTGTCAGCCATCTGGTTTCATTCTTTATGAGGAAACTTCAGCAAACGGTGAACAGATGTGTGAGAGAGGGGAGGAGGATGGTGTGCAAAGGTGGGAACGGATGACAAAAAGTTACAAAATTCAACACTCGGGGACTAGATGTAAAAAAAAAAAAAGCACTCGAGTGCTTATTCTATTATCCTCGGAATAAAAGAATTAAAAAAAATAATCATATGTTATGGAAAGTAAACAGGGCGGTTAGTCTTGTGTTCATTTGAAGAATAAGGGGAAATAATTATTGGTTATTCTGTTGCTAACATGAGAGTACATGAAACTGTGGGCATGTAATAGAAATACTTCATCAACTAGTTGATAAAAAAGTAAAGGGGTTCCTATAACCTTTGCGGTCGTCAGAGAGCAAGGTGTCAGAGACCTCAGCTTCTGTTGGGGCCAGTATCTTTGAGGACGGCACCCATCGCTGCTTTACCTTCCCTGTCCCTAAAAGAGGGCAGGTGTACATTTACAGCTGGGAGACTGTACTGAAGCCGAAGTGCGAAAGGGCAACCATGCTCAACGCTGCTTAATCTTAGCTTAGGGAGAGTAAGTGCCCTGACCACTGAGTTATCTGCTCCCCTCCCCTCAACCTCATACTGGTCAAGGTGATAGGTCAGTGACACCTCACACCCACTGCCTGGTCACCATGCAACAGTTCTGTTTATTTAGCAGGATCAGTCCACAATACAAAGTAAAAGAACAAAACGAGTGGAATAAAATAAAATCGGACAGATGGGTAGAGAGCTTGTTATACGAACAGACGAACTGCAAAACTGTCCTACAAACATATGAACAGGGGCATTTTTAATTGCTTATTCTGCAAACAATTGACCAGATGATACAAAACCAAACTTACAACAACTAGAATAAAAAATCCACTTACAACCTCCACCCTCTCACACACACACACACACACACACACCCACACAACCTCAAACACCGCACACACACACAAACACACCACACCAACATGGTTAATCAAATAAAATTTAAGAACTAGGGAAAACCCAACGACAACGGCCTCCCCCGCCCCCTGCCCCCGCCCCCAATAAATCCAGGGTGTTAAAAATAAGGTACCCACATAGGCACTATTCCCCTGCAGCACACAGTGGTGGGGTGGGGTGGTAGCAGGCAGCGTGAAGGAAAAGGAGGCAGCAAGCAGCACCAGTGCAGTATTAGTGCAGGGCATCATCATCAGCGATGAGTGCATGCATGCAGTGTTATATTGGCCTTTCACTGCCCAGACAATCTCCCTCAGTCCTACACCCACCCACTCACCTACTCACCTACCCACCTACCCTCCTACCCACCCGCCCATCTACCCACCTACCCTCAGTGAGCTGTCAGGTCATAGGTTTTACAGCCAAACAGCGACAGCAGCACTGCTTGTGGCGGCCATCAATTGGCCAAAGGAGGCCGGTGATGACGCTTGTTTCCTGATCGGGGCATCCCCAGACGACTGTTAACATCTCCACCCCATCACTCACTTCTGCTGGCCTGCCAGGCTTCTCTGCTCACGGTACCTGCTCATCTAGGCTAGTATAGGCTAGGTAGGGTAGGGTAGTTAGGTGTAGGGTAGGGTAGGGTAGGCTTGGCTTGGTGTGTGTGTGTGTGTTGTGTGTGTGTGTGTGTGTGTGTGTGTGTGTGTGTGTGTGTGTGTGTGTGGGTGTGGGTGTGTGTGGGGGTTGAGGCTGCCATTTACATTTACAGTTACACCACTTTAAGTCACTCGCAGATTTCTCTTGCGTGAAATTCGCGCTGCTCTCTCCCCAAGGGAGAGCGCGTCGCCACAAGAGCAGCGCCACCACTTTTTTTTTCGTTTCCTGTCTGCAACTGTATTGTCTCCCTACCAGAGCGGCTTTTTTCTACATAGTTTTGCCAGGGACCACTCTCTTGTTGCCGTGGGTTCTTTTACGTGCGTTAAATAATTTTGCGTAACATACGGACCTTGGTTTATTCGTCTCATCCGACAGACTAGCATCCAGACCATCCCTCATGGTCTTAAAGGATGGCTATATAAGTTTGGGGCTCAAACGGGGTTCGAACCACGCACACCT